>JAVJGG010000085.1:9853703-9902127 GCA_035590195.1 Aviceda cuculoides
CTATTCCAATACTTTTATTATTATTACTGTTATTATTATAATTATTATTTTCTTCCTTTCTGTTCTATTAAACTGTTTTTATCTCAACCCTTGAGTTTTACTTTGTTTTGATTCTCTTCCCCATCCCCCTGGGTAGGGCAGAGTGAGCGAGCAGCTGTGTGGTGCTTAGTTGCTGACTGGGGTTAAACCATGACACCACACAGCCACTCTGTCACTCCCCTTCTCAGCTGGACAGGGGAGAGAAAATATAATAAAAGGCTCGTGGGTCGAGATAAGGACAGGGAGAGATCATTCACCAATTACTATCACAGGCAAAACAGACTTGACTTGGGGAGATGAATTTATTACTAATCAAATCAGAGTAGGATAATGAGAAATAAAACCAAAACTTAAAACACCTGCCCACCACCTTTCCCTCCTTCCCGGGCTCAACTCCACTCCTGATTTTCTCTCCCTTCACCCCCCCAGCAGCACAGGGATGAGGAATGGGGGTTGTGGTCAGTTCATCACACATTGTCTCTGCTGTTCCTTCCCCCTCAGGGGGAGGACTCCTCACTCTTCCCCTGATCCAGCATGGGGTCCCTCCCATGGGAGACAGTCCTCCATGAACTTCTCCAATGTGGGTCCTTTCCATGGGCTGCAGTCCTTTAGGCACAGACTGTTCCAGCATGGCTCCCCTGTGGGGCCACAGGTCCTGCCAGCAAACCTGCTCCAGTGTGGGCTCCTCTCTCCATGGGACCACAGGTCCTGCCAGGAGCCCACTCCAGCTTGGGCTTCCCATGGGGTCACAGCCTCCTTCGGACATCCCCTGTTCTGGTGTGGGCTCCTCTGCGGGCTGCAGGTGGAGATCTGCTCCACCGTGGACCTCCCTGGGCTGCAAGAGGACAGCCTGCCTCACCATGGTCTTCACCACGGGCTGCAGGGGAATCTCTGCTCCGGCGCCTGGAGCATCTCCTCCCCCCCTTCTGCACTGACCTGGGGGTCTGCAGGGCTGTTTCTCTCGCATGTTCTCACTCCTTTCTCCAGCTGCAGTTGTGGAGGGTTTTTTCCCCCCTTCTTAAATCTGTTATCCCAGAGGTGCTACCACCATTGCTGATGGGCTCAGCCTTGGCCAGAGGAGGGTCTGACTTGGAGCTGGCTGGTATTGGCTCTGTCAGACATAGGGGAGGCTTCTAGTGGGTTCTCACAGAAGCCTGTGAGCCCCCTGCTACCAAAACCTTGCTGTGCAAACCCAATACAGCAGTATTGGAGTGTATTGGAAGCAATGTGTTGCCCACAGGCCCTGGGTTCTGGATGGCTGTTAAGAGATTCTTGCTGAGAGCAAGAAACTGCTGTGGGGCGAGCAGGGATGATATAAGGGGAAAAGAGCAAATGCAGGCTGGAAGAGAGTCTGGCTTGCAGCAGCCAGATTGAGATATGGCCTGGTGCTAATTTGGTGAATTGTTTAAATGATATATTAGAAGCTCTGATGAAGACAGCGTCTGGAAGGATTAGCATCATTGTCTTTTCAGCCCTGGGATACCGATCTGGATCCAATTTTGTCATTTTGATGAGAAAACCATAGTAAAACATGATGTCAGTGATACTACAGTTAGCAAGGAGGGCGTGTGGATGTCCTTCTATGAGTGCATGTTGCTTTTCTGACTCACCAGTTAGGACACAGACCTGTTAAATATTCCCAGCGTTGTTTTGTTGTGAAGGTCAAGCCCAAGACTGTCTCTCTAGACTATTGGAGATCTTTTGTTGAGAAAAGGCCAGGTCAGGAAGGTGGACTTTAGTCAAAGGCATGAAAAAGGCATCAGAGCTGAGGCAGAGAACTTTAGTCTGGAGCTGAACTTTCCAAGAGATCAGACGTGAGATCTGAGGCTGCTTGAATCCCGCTGGAGAGGGTGGACCACCATGAGCTTGTTTAATGTTAATCATAAGTGTTTTTACCTGAAGCAGAGAAACCTGGAATGTTGATGCTGGTCAAAATACACTCCAAAACAAAAAAATCCTGTATTGCTATGTCAATATTGTTTCTGTTTTTTGGAGCTTCAGGAAAGCTATTTTTAGCTGCTGTTTGTTTTGTTTGGGTTTTTGTTTTTGTGTTTGTTTTTTGGTTTGTTTGTTTGTTTTCAAAACCAGCTATAACTAAAAACACTTTACATTTGGTAAAGTCCCATTCTCTTGGACATGAATAACCTCAGTAATAGCTTTAGTAAGGTAACTGTTAAAGGCTTCTCAGAAAAGCTTTGGGAGTTTTGTTCATTTTTGAATGAAACTTGTCAACTATAGAAGCCGTGGCATGTCTGAACTGCTGGGGTGTAGCTGAGCCTGCTGGCAGCCTTGTGAGCTCTGTGCTCTCTTGTGCTTTAGCAAAGAGATGCGTTGCCCTGTCCAGTTTGTCTTTGCTTAACTATGGACACTCGGCAAGTTGAAGGTGTGATTGTGGCTCTGATTAATGTGCCAGGCTGAGAGGCGCAGACAAAGATTTCCATAGAGAAACTCTTGACTCAGGGTGGCACTGATGCTGCTGGGAGGCTGAGATGTTCACGGGATGGAAATCCTCTGGTCTCTAGTGTGATGATGGCAGTCGTGTTAGTGCAGTAGGAGCCATCTGTGCTAGGCTGTCTTTCATGCCTGGGTTGTGGAGCATGGTATCTAAAGTAGGCATGGGCAGAAAGGGCAGCTATGAGCTACCATGAATTCTGCTATGCAATTCCTACCCTCCCTGAATTTCAGAAGCTGCCTTTTGTTCTCTTTCCAAGGTGATACCTTTCATTTATTGAAGGGTCTGATAGAAACAAACACTTCTGTTTTGATGAGGCTGTTCTGTGCGCTGATACGACCTGCCAGCTGGCTTTTTCCAAAACACATTATTTATTTTAGCAGCATTAGCAGATTATCAGGGCTGAATACATCTGCATGTCTGAGTTGGATGAATTTTCTAGGCTCTCCATGCATAAGAGTTTCCATGTGCCTGCCGGAAGATGGGAAGTTCAACAAGTGGATTGAGTGCTGGCATGTGAATGTGACAGCCTGATACTGGCTTCTGACTGTATTGCTAGCCCTGTGGGGATGTGGGGAGCCCAGGCTGTCAGAGGACAAGTGTGTCCATTCCGGCTTGGGGGAGAAGATAATGCTGTATGGTGAGGGTGTATTTTGTAGAAAAGATGGCAGAATAATTAATGCTTGAAAAAGAATAAAATACATATCTTTGGAAGCAGAGAATCACTTTTTTGGGCAGCATTAGACCTGATCCGCACTTTGTGTCTTCATCAATGTATGGCTTTCGGGTAGGAATGTGACCTGCTCTCTTACTGTGCAGTTTTGGTATTGGCGTAATTAGATAATGTACGTACTAAGTCAATAGGGCTGGTTATTTTCTCTCCTGTTTGGAAACAGCTTTTTCAAAATAAGTAGTATCTATTGAGAAGTAATTGAGTGGTCCTATTGTTTATGTGGACAGAGGAGTGTAGCCCTCTAGTAGATGCCCCGGAATAGTATGGTAAGAGTCATGCTGATGGAAGGAGCTCATCAGGATTTTAAGGTGTTTACATGAGGCTCTATGGGGTCAGGATCATGTGGCTTGGTGAAGGAAATGTGGCTCTATACCTGTAATTAAAACTCAATAAAAATAAAATCGAGGGAGCTTACCAGCAATGGTAAGTTCCTATAAATGACACTAAGATGAATTACACCTATATTGAGTTCAACTTGCAGCTAAAGAAATGTATTAGAATTGTATTAAATCACTGCATTAATATTAAGAGGCTCAATCTGTATAAACTCAAATACATCAAACAGGGGGCTGCTGTTTGACTGTGAGTGATAGGTAAAGAATTTTACTGCAGCTGTTCAAATCTGTAACTTGCCAAGTACCTAAGACTGAAATGGAATCATCTTTTTACTCCTGGAAGCAGTGTACAGAAGGCTTTCTTGTGATACTTTTCTGCTGGCAAATATTTTCCTCCTTCCTATAGCAAAGAGAACAACAAAGGTTTTTCCATAAGCAGCACTTTGAATTCCTAGTGAGAGAAATTACAGAAGACTAACTCAAGCTGCATGCTGCAGAGCAGCTTCCCGGGAATTGAGGTAGGACCCAGACTTCAGAGCTGTGCTCTCCAGTCCATTCAGATGCAGTTATTTTTAGGCTGGGAAAACTCTTTCTCCTTTGCATAAGCAATTTTCAGAATTTTTAGGGATTCAGAGTTGGTAAATCTGTAACAACCCTACCCTGGAATACACAGTCTGGAGATTTCTGTATTTGACTGTCACTGTTTCCTGTAGGAGAGTATTACTCTGTTGATACTTGTTTATTTACAATTTAATATTAAGCAAATTAATAACCACCAGTCATTCAAGATAAAGCTGCAAATTTAATTTTAAACATTTTTAAGCTTTCTTCCTTGAACCTAGGTTTTAGTAGATATAGGCTAAAAAAGGTTTAAAATATATGCTGACTCCTTGAAGCAGAAACCTTTAGAAGAACCCTCCTGCTTCTCTGTCTGTCTTTTCTCAGCACAAGTATCTCAGCATACCTGTAGGAGCTTCCATTGCAAAGTCAGAGGCAGCCGCTGCTCAGTGTTCTCATAGCAGTGATCAAAATACAGCTTCATACATTCCTGACTTATGTTCTCCTAGAGACTACTCAGCACACTGAAAGCTTTAACTGTATATATGGAAGCAAAAGGTGTGATTTATTCTTATTTCTCTGTGGAGGGAAAAAATCTGTGCTAGTGGAAGCCTAGCAGTAAGATGAGACCCTTTCCCATGCAGCACACGAGTGCTGTGAATTGATGTAGGTTGTGTAGATAAAAGCAGAGGTTTTTTTCCTGTACAAAACACCTCTATTTTGAGAGGTTTGCTGAGAGGGCTGTTTGCGATGTCCAAGCAAAGCTGGTGTGGGGACAAGCTGAAGAGTGATGAGTGCCTTCCTGGCTCAGCTTGTCCCTTTGATGTCCTGGCCCAGTATTGCTCAGAACTGCCAGCTGAAACTACACAGTACTAAAACCCTGTTAGTATAGGTCTTGATTCTATACAAAAGGTAGGTATAAGTGTGCTTGGAGGGCTTACACTCCTTCATGGCCTCACAAGTAACCTTGTGCCATTAGTTGACGCCTTGAAATATGTTTTCATTATATTCGTTCTGACATTTTCCAGGCAGGCAGGTCCAAAAGATAACTCGCTTGTAGTTATTGCAGAGACATCTTTAGTGCTAGGAGAACTTGGTATGAAAACTCTTCTGGTTTCATTAGATCTGAAAAAGAAAATACTCATATCTTCCCCCCGCCCACCCCCGTAACTGTTCCAGCTTCAGTCCTCTACTTGCAGCACCAGTGCTGCTGTCTCTAACCCTCAGCATCTTATCTCCAACAGGTTGGTGGGACAAAGACAGGAGTTGTGCGCTACGTGGGAGAGACGGATTTTGCCAAAGGAGAGTGGTGTGGTGTGGAGCTGGATGAACCCCTGGGGAAGAATGATGGGGCGGTCGCTGGTACAAGGTACTGTGCGTTCTCAAACCCAGCCCTGGGGCACGTAGGGTCCTACACACCTCCTAGGGTGGCTGGGGGCCAAGTGCCATTTGGACCTGGGAGGAAGAGTTAGGGCTGTGTTTGGTTGGACATTGTGGGTTGGGAGGAAGAGTCCAGTTTTGAGTCTTTTAGGCTTTGGGATAGCTTTGTAGGGAGATCAATAGAAACCTTATCACTGGAGCATTTTAAAGCAGGATCGGCTAACATCTATGAAGAAGTAACCTGAGGGGCTTCAAGAAACAGGAGAGAGTAGGGAGAGAAGATAACTTATAGCGGGATTTAGTTTTTGCAAGAAATTGATTCTGTGATTTTATTACTGCTTCTACCACACATTCCCTTCATAAACTTTCTTCTTGCGCTATATCTATAATTCACCCTGTCAGAACTATAGACGATAAAGATTTGGCTCAATTTTTTCCTCAGCTTAATGTTATTTGTCCTGTTCTTTCTGGGGACAAATTTCCAGAGATCTGAAAGAACAATTGGCGGTTGTTGTCTGTCCTTGTACTAATTCTGTACTGTGACAGTTGTCTGCTGATTGGTCTTACTACCTCTGACCTCTGTAGGCACCTCCAATATTTCTTTTTCTTTTCTTTTTTTTTTTCCAAAAAAAAAAGCCCTTATTAATATCTATAAAACTAGGCAGGGACAACTTGCAGGCAAGCTGTTTCTGTTCATGTGGAAGTTAGGTAAGGGAAGGACCCCAGCCTCAGATCTTGAGCTTGGGGATGTTCAAATTTGAGTTATACAGCAGCACTTTGACCTGCTTCAAATACAGGTGGAACTGACTCCTTGTCCTTCACAAGTTCTTTTAGTGGGAAATACTGTTGATTTCTTGGAGGTTCTTAAGGGAATCTTGTGTTAGAGATGAGATTTAACTTTGAAGCTGAGGAACTGAGAGTTCCTCCCTTGTTAGATCTCAGATTCTGTAATAAAGGTTTCTTTTGTTGGGTCAGCCTAATTTTGTCTAGCAGCCATGTGTTTTCATTTAAAATAAGAGAAACGCTGCCTCGTTCAATGTCAGGACAAGAAAGCAGTAAATGATTGGCAGCAGGTAGCTGAGTGCCAGCCTATTCTCAAAAGAAAGGAACTGGGATGGTAGAGAATAAGTCACGGAGTGAATCCAAGTGTCTGCTTTCTTCAGGGTGCTCAGAAACTATTTGTTGTCCCCGTGTGTGTGGAAGGCAGATGTAAGGGTGCCCTCTCTGCCTCTGGTCCTCACACCTCTGTTGCTGTGTTTTGAAAATGCAACTTTTTAAAGTCATCTATCTTCTGAAACTGCTACATCTTAGCTGAGGTTGTTACGGTATGTGCCCTGTCTGCAAGGTTTCTCCTTTGTTTCACACTTTATCAAAAGCAGGAACAAACGAGCTCCACAGCAGGGATTGGGGAGCAAGAGTGAATTAAGAGGTTTGGATTAAACAGGGGAGATTGAGGGAAGTCTGTAAGGCATCCCTGCCTCTTGTGTCCAGGCTGATTTTGCAGATCTTCTAGCAATAATGGATACTAGCCCATACAGCAGTGGTACACGTGGACTCTCCAGCTGAAGGGCGCTCTGTCCACCAAGAACCTGTCTGCAGGTTTGCAGCATTGTCCCTGTTTGTCCTTCGAGCCTTCATCCAACCTTCTGATTTTCTTATAGCATGTGCTGATTTCAACAGTGGTGTTTTGGAGGAGAAGCCAACATAGTAAAAATGACTCCCTTGGTGCATGCAGGCACCCCTCAGACAGTCTTCTCCATGTTTGCCATGGCCACACGGGGTTCCTGATACTGCCCTGAGCTTGTCCTGGCAGAATCGATCCTGTCCAGGACTCTGGAGTCTCTCTGCTTTGGTAGTTATTGCCATCTAGTGAGCATCCGTGGCTTGGCTGCCCAAGACCAGCACTTGCTGCCACAGTAGCACTCTGCCACAAAAGGAGAGTTGAGTCCAAAGAGCTGACTCTGAGACAGTGGAGGCAGGTGGAAGTAGGAGAGGCAACATGTGGGCAAATGAGCGAGCAAAGGACATTGTCACTGTCTTTGCTGCCATGGGCACCTCCAGTTGAGTTGGTGGTGAGTTGGCTGAAATCTGGGGAGGGTCACTCAGATTTTCCTGCAGGTTCAGGAAGGGGCTCCAGGTCTGGATGTGCATCAAGGGAAGGTTGAAAGGCCAGGGTTTCCTGAGCAGCTTGTGGCTCTCTGGTGGAGGCTGCCTGCAGGTTGTCGTTCAGTAGCAGTGCCTGAGAGGATAGGATATCACTGTGGTGAGCCCCACTCCATACATCAGATGGGTGCTGCTGAGACACTGAGGTTTGCTGCATCTGCTTTCCTGTCTGCACAGGAGACTAGAGAAGTGCTGGTGTGGTTTTTTTGGTTTCTTATCCACAAAGCCAAGCAAGTTCCACGTATTCATCTCTAGCTTATTAACCTTTACCTGCTTATTTTACTGTTCTTCCTTCTCTTCCTCTATGCCCACTAAACTGCTCATACTTTTGCTTTTGCATAGTCTGAAACATGTCAGCCTTGGACACTGAAGTGGTTTTTAATCTATTTCAAAATTTCCTGTGCTGTTTCCCACCTGCAGTTTGCATTGCCATCTCAACACCATTTTTCTTCCCTGTTTCTTTTCTGTAATGTGAGTATAGAGCTCCTTAGCACTCAGTGAGAGCAGCTCTTGGATTTCAAGCAGGTTTGGGGTTGGTTTTTTTTTTTTCTGCCAAGTATTCTAGACCCAGTTCCTGCTTCTGGACTATAAAAGTTAATTGCAACCACTTCCAGTCTGGACTAAAAGAAAATGAGCAGACATATTGATGCAAGTTTGGACTTGCTAAGAGCTGTCAGGGGGCTTTTGAATGACGTAGCCTTTGGCATTGTTGCACAGCCACAAGTACCAGTCTATGCTTAGACCAGCGGAAGGGGCTGTGCCATGCTGTTGGTCTGCCCGTGCCTATGGCAGTTTGAGAATATGATGCTGAGCAGGACTTTGGCGGGTTTGCAAGAGGTCAGACTGATTTTCTTCCTTGAGTCCCTGCTCTGCAGCAAGGTCAGCCTGCGGTATGGCTGGTTTTCCAAACCCAAGGGCCTGTGCTGGCAGCAAGCAGAGGGGGCTAAGTGATTTTGGATTGTAGAGGGTTTATTTTAAAGTTTGTTACAAAAAAAAATTAGGCTTGAGCAGATGTTTGAAAATGAATCACTTTCTAGCTGGCGGGAGATCAGGCTGTTCTCTGGCCTCCCAAGCACACAGAGCTCTGCCTGTTACACAGCCGTGTGGCTGCCAGCGTGTAAAAATAAAAGGGAATTGGGGAAGCAGCTGCTCACACCTGGAGAGAGGGGACTTGTGCTAGCAAAGTGGGATTTCTGTTATTTATTCATTAGGACCTGGTTTTTATGTCAACATAGGACAGACTATCGTATGGCCCAGTAGTTAGTCCTAACCTTGCTATGAAGCCTGTGAGAAAGAACTCTTAAAGGAGAGAGTTTTCTGTGTTGGCTACTCCCTTGAAACAAGGGGATGCAACACCTGGAGGTGATCTGGTTTTACTTGCTGCAGTGCAGCTGGCCAGCAACAGATAAACCCTGTCTTGAGCTGGTCAGCCCAAGTTCTGAAGGGGTTTCCCGTGTTTGACACTGTGGGGTTTGGCTCATTTGTATTCTGAAAGAGGGCTCCAGAGAGACATAATCATGGGGCTCACTGCAATTGTGGAAGAGAGCTTGCACTGTAATTATCTGATCCTCCCTTTTTTATGCTTGCTTCTAAGTTTGTTTGCATGGGAACCAGGTTCTCTTTCTCTGCCACGCACAGGAAATGCCACACATTGGAGCTTGCTGTAGTGGTATTTTTAGCATCAAAGTTAGAAGCTGCCATTTCTCCTTCTGTTTTTGGAGGAAAGATTTTTACCCTATAGAACACTTACACAGAGTTGTGCGATTCAGATCTTTTTATTTGACATGCTTTACTACGTGACTTTCTCGCAAAGCAGGGTAGAGAACACATGTAGGTTTTGGGAAGGTTGGTTTGTTGGGAAGGTTGGTTTATAAGGAAGGAGTGCATGTGCTCTCTCTGTGTTTATGAACTGGGATCTTTGTGCTATCCAGGCTACCAGATGGGTCTTTCCTGGCTTCTCATCAAAGTCCCATAGTGTGGCAATTATCTCAGGTTTCCCTGCGTAAGCACCACAAATGAAAACATGGAGATTGCTGCTACTCTAAGTGGCAGGAAAGGAGAATAATCCAACTGCTTGCATACTGGAAACAACGTCACAGCAAAGCACCAAGAGATAAGCTGAGGGCCGGAGTTGTGTATTGCTTAGCAGTGCCATTCTGCAAGGCTTGGGCGAGATGGATGCTCTACTGCTTCTGACTTGGTGCATCTCCTGTATTACAGGTATTTTCAGTGTCCTCCCAAGTTTGGCCTCTTTGCTCCCATCCACAAGGTGATCCGGATCGGGTTCCCATCAACCAGCCCCGCCAAGGCAAAGAAGAGCAAACGAATGGCCATGGGAGTGTCTGCCTTAACCCACAGCCCCAGCAGCTCCTCCATCAGCTCTGTCAGCTCGGTGGCATCGTCTGTTGGGGGCAGGCCAAGCCGCAGTGGGCTGGTAAGTGGCTCTTTCTACAGACCGTGCAGCCTTGATCTACTTCTTCTATGACCCAGCTCTACAAAGTGGGAGGGTTGGCGTTTTGTGTCAGCAGATGCAGTGGGGCAGCTGCTCCTTCACCATCAATGGGATGAGGGGAGTGGGGTGTGGGATACTGTTAACCACCTTACAAATAGGATTCACTCCATGGACACGAGAGTCATAACAGGCATGGGGCAATTGTGACCATTAAAGAGCCTGAACTGCTATTTTCAATGGGACGAATCTCAGCTCCGCTGTCAAGAGCAGGTTTTATATGGGATTCCTGCAGAAAAATGCCATTGCTTCTTGTCCCGTCTGGTCATGTAGCAGTGTGCTGCTGTATTGAACAGCTGTGCAAAAGCTTCTACAACGGCTGCGTTCTGCTGTGGAGGGCTGACACTGTCCTGGATTAGATGCCTTATGCTTTGGTGGGTACTCAAGAAGGCGGACACCAGAGCAGGCAGCAATATTGTTAAAAGCTCTGACTCTGCCGTAGTGTGTGCTGCATCTTGGCCGGGGACGAGGGTGCAGTATCTGTTACTGGGAGTGAATCCAAGTAGCCCATGCCAGTCTTCAGTTGAGATCAGTCCTCCCAGCTGAGTTTACTGTTTGGGACTGCACCAGTGCAGGTGATCAATAAAATATATTTAAGAAGGCAGATGATACAACACATGATAATCTTTCCTGACCCAGTTCCCACCCTGTGTCCTGTCCTTTGGGAAATGGTCCTTTCATTGCAGTGTAGAAGAGCTATTGAGCTTGTGAGCCGTGTCCAGATGTTTTGCAGACTTATTAACTCCACTGTAGGGTCCAGAAGTGGAACTGCAGCTCTGTACAGCCTAATAAATGATCAGTAGGTGAGCTGCATTCCAGATTTAACAGGGGACTTCAAGCTATTCTAGACTGAGAAGGACATAGCTTTACCCTGTCTCTTTTTAACTCTTCTTCCAGCTGACAGAGACCTCTTCTCGATATGCCCGAAAAATCTCTGGCACCACAGCTCTCCAGGAGGCACTGAAGGAGAAGCAGCAGCACATCGAACAGCTACTGGCAGAGCGTGACTTGGAGCGGGCTGAGGTTGCCAAAGCCACCAGCCACATCTGTGAGGTGGAGAAAGAAATTGCCATCATGAAGGCCCAGCATGAGCAGGTAGGAGGTGATGTGGCTTTATCACTAGCACTCAAATATCTGGCATCCTCTGAAAGCTTCAGATCATAACATTACCCCTCTATAGCTTCCTGATGTGAAACCTGGGCTCTGAATTTCTACCTTTTATGTGGAGACAGCTTCCCGCATGGTGGGTTAAGCTGAGGCTCTTTCTCCAGTCCTGCCAGTGTCACATGTGCTCTCTCTGCCCCAAGCCAGGAGCAGAAAAAGGGCTGTGCCAGAAAAAAGACAGTAGATAGTTTGTGTCTGGGGGATCAATACATTTGAATGCTGAAGCGCAAGTGGAGGGCAAACTTGTTCCCCTTAGTCACCCAATCCGGCCTTGGCTGTGACTGCATTGCAGTGTTTTTTTGATGCTATCAGACACTGCTGAGAACATCAGCTCGGTTCATATATCACTGCTTTCCTGCCAGAGGATGTTTTTATCACATTAAGTTAAAAGATCAATGAAAACAGGCTGATCATACTAGCTTTTTTTTTTTTTTGCACAAGCATTTGTACAAATTATATTTTATGCACTTGAATGGTTAAAGAAAGGAGTTGTGTTTGTGCTATTCATCAATGTGTGGCTCTTCATGAATGATGTTGCCCTAAATTCTTTGCTCATGTTGATAAACCCCAGTCAGCTACTAAGGAGCAGGGATGGCACTGCATACCTTTGTGTGGTGGGCCACACCTGCCTGTCAGAAATGCAGGAGAAATTGGCAAATCAACTGGAAGCTGCCCTCTTCCTTGTGTATAGTATTTTCCAGTCATTACCAGTCACAAATGAATTAACACAAGTCTGAACTGTCTCATGCTTCATGACCAGGGCTGAATTGCGCCTGGTAACGTCAGACCAGATTTTCAAAGCTGTTCAGGCTTCAAGTTCTTAACTCTTAGTCAGAGCTGGGTTCTCCAAAGGGTTCAAATCAGAGAAACAGTGGAGCATGGATCAAATTTACAGCTGCTGGAGACTGAGCAATTTTTTTCTTTTTGATACCTACATACTGGGGTCTTTAGAAAATCTACCTTCTCACCATAGCATCCTCTGAAACAGATCATCAAAGCCTTCTATTCCCTTGTCCTGATCCTTTTTTAAACTCTGTACCTCAAACATTGTTAACTTTTGAGGCTCGGGCTCTTTTTTTGCTGCAGTACGTCACAGAGGCAGAAGGAAACCTCCAGCGAGCACGAGCTCTGGTGGATGGGATGCAGAAGGAGAAGATTGAGCTGTTGAACCAGCTGGAAGAGGAGAAGAGGTAAAGCAGGAGTGGTTGGGTGTGGAGGAGGTGAAGTCATGGGGGAGATGAGGATCTTACCAGAGAACATCATTCATTGGACCTAAGGAGAAGAAAGTGACTGGGAAAGTAATCTTTGGATGTCTTCCAGTACCTCAAATATGCTGTGTTTCACTCTCCTGGCCACAGTGGTCTGCCTGCATGTAGGGAAGGGGTGTGCTGCTTCAGGTAATGGGAAGTTTAGAACAATTTTGCTGCAGTTGCACATCTGATTGTGACTCTTGTCTAGGGCTGGGCGTCCAGTGCTGTGACTGCCCCCGTTTGCTGACAAACTGCTGTTAATTGCAACTGAACAGTGAAGTATTTCCAATTAGTCTTATGGCTCTTAGAGGAGACTCGATGCTATATTGTTCAGTGGGGTTGCAATGAGCTAATTTTTGTGATGTGAGCAGTCTCGGGTTTTTTGAATATGCTCAGCTGAACCTGCCCTGCTCTCGCAATGGAGTTGAAAGGCGGAAGACAAACAGCCAGCCAGGGCAGCTTGTACTTGGGACAGGGGCAGCTCTGTTTTGTTGCCAAAAGTAGTTTCATGATTTGACGCTGTTTCTTGCCAAATGCATGTACCACTTCTTAAGAAAAAAAGACACCATCAGCTTCCGTTCCTGCGGGCACTTCTGTCATGACGCTGATAAGTATTTGACAGGCTGCTTGCATGTCCAAGAGCACTTGACCGTGGCAAATGTTGCACTGACAATGCAATGGTAGCTAACAGTTGATCTACCACTGCCAGTAGAAGGCCAAATAGTCTGGTGTCCTCCTGGGCAGGGAAGTTATTGAGGGTTTTCAGCCCTCTTCCCTGTTGTTCGGTTCCTGACACAAAGCACAGACAAGCAGCATTATTTGCCTGAAGGAATGAAGGGCTCCAGTAATATCAGTTACTCTGAGATTTGATAGTGTGACCAAACTCAGCCGTGTTGCTGTGTAAAATGGAGTTACTCAGTAAAGGTGGGATTAACTGATGGCAAGGGTGTGGTTAGTGACAAAGCCTTGCCTTCAGATGTTCTTGGCTAAGGATACAGTATAAAATAACAGTACTGGATAATAAACAGAACTGTGAAGGTTGGGCTGTCCCAGACCCCTGACCTTTCTATACAACCTGGCTTTGCTAAATACCACTTCTTTCCCCTCTATTTGTGATGTGCTGATCTTCAGGACATTCCTTCTGAGGAAGGGAAGTCAAACTGGAGTACAGCCTTACTGTGGTGTGATTCATCATCTCCCCAGATCCCAGAGGCCCCATCCGTGTGTATATGATGATACATACATTTCCTCTCTGGGTAAGAGTGAAGATCTGCTTGTCGTTCTTGGAGTCCAGTTGCTCCATATATATAGTTAAACTCTTCAGTGGGAATAGAAAGACATTTCTGCGTATTAAGTAACTGAAAACAGCGTTGATTTCAATTGAATTATGTCCCTCCTGAGGACGAATTGTTCTTTCGTGCACAAGTCTCCCTGTTCTCCTGGTAGGCAGCTCACTTTCCCAGCTCCAGGAGGCCCTTTAACCCAAGACAGCTGAGTTCTTTCCTAAATATCAACAGATGCCTCCTCTAATTGAGGAGGTTTAGACAAGGAAGCTTGTTTATGAAGTTAGATATGTACACTCATGGCTATTTTTATCTGTAACGGAATTGGAGGCCTTACATCTGGCTACCAGCTCAACATCCTCATGATTGGTTTTTTTTTTTTGTTTGGTTTTTTTTTTCCAAATCAGTAAAGAGAAGAAGGAGGACTGAGTTTAGCAGAAAATTGAATTATTTTGTATTGTTACTGGATTTTCTCTTCAGACTTTGTAAAAGAGTTTTAGGCATGTCTGTGTTTGTGCATGTGGTTTTATGGCATCTATGCTTGACTGGCCTATACAATCTCTGGTGAAGGCTTTTCTGCCAGGGCAGTGCACCGTTTCCATGTTGTGAAACATTAAGCATTGCCCACCATCTGCCAAGGAGGCAGACGCTCTGGTTCCCTTGGAATATTTTGTATGGAACTCGCGTGTTTGGTACAGGAATTGCCCAGTGCTTGGCTGCAGGATAACAAGGTCTAAGTAAACCAGTGAAACCTGGTTGTGGTTTTCATGTTTTCAGGATCCCAGTGTCAGTGAACAGTAGTTTTGCTTGCTGAGGGGTGGTATAGCAGAAACAGCATGTCTGTGAGCGTGTATCTTGCAAGGAGGTAAATGTTTACTGTGTGGAAAACTTGCTTATTAACTGTCTTGCTCCATGGGTCTTGCTGTTTAGCTTCTGCTGAGCTGTTTGTATACAAAAGTTGTGTGTATCTGTCTCCTCTCAGACTTTGGTTGTGCAGAGGAGGCCCATGTGCAATGGCTGCTTAGAAATGGGATGCTGATCTGGGTGTTACTGATTGCTCTTTGTGTCTTTTCCCCTCCCCAGGAAAGTGGAGGACTTGCAGTTCCGTGTGGAGGAAGAATCCATTACAAAGGGGGATCTGGAGGTAATTCCTAACACCCTTAACAATTGCATGTGGGGCCTCACTTAAGTAATTTCTGCCACCTTTTGCTCAACTCTAAACAATACTTTATCGATAGCTTTGGACCTGCTGTGAACACTGTGGTATAAACTGTGAATATTGTTCTTTGGTATGTTGCCCAATGACTAATAACGCTAGGAGCTGCCTAGAATTAATCACATGCAGCCAGCCTGGCTTTAAATGTCACCATGAGTTGCCAAGCCATGTTAAAATCTGACTGTATCTGAATGCATTTCAACATATGTTTTTCCACTGTAGAAATGAATTGACTGTTCAGTCACTGTCCCTGCAGTGTCCTGCTATTAGCAGCTAATGGGCACGCACAATCTCCCAGTCAGATGCTACTCTATTTCAGCCAAAATGCCATGTATCGTTCGACATGCAGTGTCCTCGTGTGGAGTCCTCTGCCCATAAGTGTGGGGTTTGACACTAGGATACCCTTTCGTTTGGAAGGGCTGTTGCTCAGAGCAATGCTGTTGCAGTGAGTGTTGTGCAAACTGGAAGTGGTCTTGGGAGCTTGCCCTTGAGTGGGAGGCTTTTCTGTGAGGAAAAAAAAAGGAAATGAAAATATTTCTAGAAGGCTCTGCTCTACATGCGTAAATCAAGGGACTTTCCCTTATCTTTAGCTAGAGTGAGTAACAGCCAGAAGTGTCAAGGGACCTGCTCCTGTGCTTCACTGTCAGTAATATCAATAAAAGCCCAGGAGAAGGAGAAAACTAGGCAATGAGTATGTTGCTATGGCTTTGACCCTCTTGGCGTAAACCTCTCCTCTATCCAGAAGCTGAAGGAGAGTAATGCATTTGACAGGGTATAAATCAGCAATGCGCTGATAGCAGACCTTTGCTAAAGGACAGCAAGTGCAGTTTCTGCCTAGTGTGTGGGTGCAAAATCAGGTTTCTATTGATTCCTGAGCTTATATGACAGGTTTCCCCCAGTGCTTTAGAGAAGGGTCGTTGATCCATCCATCATTCCTTTTGAGAGCAGCAAATTGCACCGGTGTAAGCTTTAAGTGTTTAAGCTTGGCTGTGTAATAATGGTACTGGGACCAGGGCTAGCTAGCAGGTATCTTTAGATATATTTAAAAAAAAAAAAAAAGCCACCACATTTTAGCAGGATGGTAAGCTCCTGTGACATATGTGCTCCTATGACTGCAGGTCCCAAACTGAGGATAGATCTGATTTTCATTTGGGCTGGGAAGGAGTTGCTTTGCAATGGGGATGTGGCCAAGCTTCTTGGAGGCTGCCAGGGTCGTGTCCTCACTTCCATGTTTGTCTGTACTGAAGAACAAATAACTTCTTAGGAAAGAGTCATGGAGCAGCTTGGTTTCCTGCGATCCAGAGAACTGGGATGTCTCCTGTGAGTCCAGCACCAGAGACAGCACAGGCATTGACAGAGGGCTTGGCTGTGGTCACTTTTTACATCCTCTCCTGTCTAATTTGGATGCTCAGACTGAATGATTGACACACTGGAGTTAATTCTCACCTTCCTGCTTTGTTGTGGAGACAGTTAGGATTTCCAGCAGCAAGTAATTCACTTAAATTGCATATTGGAAATCAAGGGGGGGATAAGTGCTCCTTCATGTTGTGGTGTGTTTCCTGGGAAATGATTGTTCCTGATATTCTTCATGTAAAATCACAACAAAGTCAACCAGTGGCTGCTAGCACAGCCCCTCGCATCCCTAGCTAGAGCCGAACTAACCACCCAAATACCAAAAGCAAAACCCAGTGACAGTTGTCTTCCTTCGGCTGTTCTTGTAGTCCTCTTACGCCAGCAGCCCTCTTCTGAGTACTCAGAGGAGAATTATCTTGTGCTTAACAGCCAGTAACAGACACGATGGTAAGAAGAGATTATCTTCTCTGTGGTCCCTGGATCTAGGGTTTCTGCTGAAGGCTAGGCTAAACCCCATGGTATTTCTCACAATACCATGTAGGTTTTCAACAATCCAGGACTCTCAGGTGTTGAGCACTGCAGGCAACAACCCTAGAAGCTCTTTGACCAAAGAAATCAATGTGTCTGAAGCCTGGAGGTATGTATCAAGTTTTTGTACCTCTGATAAAGAAGGACTTGCAGATTTAGCCTTGAAGTGTAGTTATTAATTCAACCCATTTTTGATCCTGGTTGGCAATGCTGATGCTACAGTACTTTAGAAGGTGAAAAGCAATTGCAGGAAAACAAAACCTTTTAAGAAAGGGTTTTTATGGTGGCAATACCATGTTTTATAGGAAATATTAACCTCTTCAAGGAACTATCTCATGCTCATCTCCTGGAACCTGTATCATGCCTTGATCACCAGTGGGAAGTCAGTTTGTAATTTGTGAATAGTAATTTAAGGCTAATAGCTAGAAGTGACTCTAAAATTTAGATCTGAACTTCCTCAAGGAAGTGCAGGAAAACTTTGGATTCGAGGCTCTGAGTCATACTGGCTAGGCAAACCGATTTGCACAAAATGAGAAATAACACAGGACTGGATGCAAATCTAAAATTTAAGGACTGTAAAACAGTTGTTCTAACTTTCTTCCCTGATTATTTTTCTCTGCTATTTTCATGTGTTTTTCCAGACTTGGAAAATAGCAGGATTGGTGGATACTGAGCAAGAGTATCAGGTGGAAATGAGATAGCTTGGCTGGGAACTTGAGTCTCAACCTCAGGAATCTTGAGAGAGTCTCTTTGGGAGATTCAGAGATTAGTTTTGTAATAGGTCAGCATCTTCAGGTAGCCAGTATCTGACGTGCTGCCACCAGTTAAGGTAATTTCAAAAGTTTGTGCTGCTGAAGTTTCACTTAGGGATTTTGAGCTAGTGTAAATTGAGGAAAATTCAGTGGTATCAATGGAATAATCATCTTGTAAACAAAATCAAACCTGGAGCTCCATCTTGAGATGTGGATCTTTGAGCTTTGCAGAGAGCAAGAGAAGCCACTCAATAAAAAATTAAATTTTTCTTATTAAGATGCATTCAGCTAACTTTTGCACTTAATTGATGTTATTTGGGGGTTTTGATAATGTTCGCGTTCTTGAGACCTATATTTTTTTTTTTCCCCCTCATTCAGGGGTCAAATAGACCACATAAAATATGGAGTAGTCTGAATATATCTGGCAGTTGTGATTTCGACCATCTATGAATACATGTACAATGATACCTTTCAAGCCATAAGAGAAAACATGGATTTTTTACAAACTTCAGTTTCCATCATTTGTATGCAACTAACCAAAACTTGCTTTATTGTAGGAAAGGGCAGAAAATCCTTAAAACTGGTTCCAACAGAAAGAGGGGGAAGCAAATAATTATATGAAAAATGAAGGGCAGAAAATGGGAGTAAAAAAAAAAGGTTCTGATCAGGTTTGTTTGCTTTTTGGTAGGTCCAGTTTAATTGAAAGGAAAATGTTGGGTTTGTAAGCTAAAAAAATGTGAAGGCCAGAGTCTGCATGCATTTTCCCATGTTTCCTCTCCTCTTTTATTTATGGGAAATTTTACATGATATTACAATGGTGGTTGTGGAGTCCTGAGGTTTGCCACCAAGTGCAGCTATATGGTACTTCTGCTTTAAAAATGAAGCGCACTGAAGCAATGCCCTGAGTCAATGCTCCTGGATTTGGGCAGGTTACATAAACTTCTTGTGCTTAGTTTAATCATCTGTCTAAAAAACAAAAAAACAAAACCAAAAAAATAGTTCTGTTTTCTTGTGTACAAGGCTATTAGAGTTTTAGTGTGCAAAAATTACTTTGAAATTCATAGGAGCCCTATTCAAACCTAAAGCACTGATATATATAACAGTTTGGTATCTAAATTTCTCCAAATTGCCTTCAGTGCAGTATATTTTTGGTTTTAGCAATGTGCTATGTACAGTATGACCTGCTTTTTTTTCTACTTAGTGCAGGGTTCAAGCTGTCTCCGGAGCAAAAAGAGGATGTGAACTTCCAACTCTTTTCAGTCTACCTTGTGCTTCTTCTTGAGGAGAGATGCAGAGAATCATTGCAAGGTCTTTGCATTCTCTTATGTGGTGCAAGGGTCTTGTACTGGTGGTCTGCAGTGGTGGGAGCTTTGCTTTTTAGGAAGTGTCTTCAGTATAGTCTTGATGCAGGAAAACGCTGAAGCAGCTTTCTAATGCAGAGGGATGTTTTTCCCATCACAGATTCCATTTTCTTTTGAATAGCCACTACGAGTACCATGTAAAATCCCGTAGTGACCATTTTCTGTTTGGTTGGATTTTTTCCTCCTTGTTTGGATCTTTATTCTCCTCCTGTTGTGAACTGCCTTTCCTTGTCTTGTACACTGAAGATGATGTTTTAGCCTTCTTTCCCTCTCTTTCTCTCTCTCTCTCTCTCTCTCCCCCTTCCCCTTTTCCCATCTCCACTGTTCTTTTTTCCCTATGTGTGACCAGACTCAGACGCAGTTGGAGCATGCCCGAATACGGGAGCTCGAGCAGAGCCTGCTGTTTGAGAAGGCACAGGCTGAAAAACTCCTCAGAGAATTAGAGGACACCAGGGTAATCGACCCCCACTTGCCCTGCCTGCAGAACAGCGCGCTTGCCCCCTGCGTTGATGCTCATGACGCCTTGCTTTGGGTTTCTTTCTTTTGGTTTTTGTGGGGTTGATTGGTTTTGGCTTGAATTTAGGCTTCCCTGATTTTTTTGTTTGGTTTTTATTTGTTCTCTCTCCTGGAAATAGTAGTATGGTATAATTTCTAGCTTTGCTTCTTGTGTGGGGACTTGTTTCTCAAATTGAGTTTGCTTCTCTGCCCCATGCCACCATTTGACACGAGCTCTTCACAATTCATCTTTCAGTTAACATGCCCAAATAATATCTGCACCCTGCACAATTCATTCTGCCTTGAGGCTTCCCCAGGCTGTAATAGGAAATAACATTGCAACCAGCATTCCCTTTATCTCCCCTCCAGTTGTGGGAGCTGCCGTCTGAAATGGAAGATACTGGTGAGTGCAGGTGGACCAGCTCTGATCCTTGGCCATGCCTGCAACAGGACAGGCTGCCCAGATGAACAGTGTACCCGATCCTAAAAGCAGCCAGATATGGAAAGGGCTTTTTCATGCTGGTGTGGTGTGAGAAGTGGCAAACTTGCTACAGTGAGCTTGCTTCTCACCGATGGATTTTAGAGCTGTAAAAAACACGAACGTGAGGTTCTCCAAAAGCACTTAACTGGTTTGAACACCCCTGTGCCCATCTAAAATAAAACCACCCAGCCTCCTGGGCTGATGGTTACTGGGGAAAATGGCAATTGAAATGAAATGGAATTGATTGCTTGTGTTTTGGCTTGGTTTCCTTGTTTCTTCTGCCTTTTTCTAATATTTCATCTAGTCAAGTCTCTTCTCCATCCATAGCTGCAGCACCCTGAACTAGCAGTTCACCCTGTGACTAGCAGGTAGTTCAGCCCTGTTAGGTTACATTCAGATCGTAACACATTGATCCATAGTCCTTCTGCTCAATGTTAACCACAGCCAGATTTATTGTCCTGCATCCTCTAGCCTTCTACGTTATTTTTTACTTTGCTAATAAACTCTAACAAGTACTTGTGTAAAAATCCCTTTTCCTTTTTACACCAGGGTAAACAAATTACGATGCAGAAGAGAGGTCTGTAGGCTGAGGATTGCTGAGCAATAAAGGAAACATGATATGCTTGACGCTGGTTTCAATGCTTGTGATATTCCTGCACGTGCAGTCACATTTCCTCTGTGCATCATCTGGCCAGATGTCTAATCTGGAAATATAATGCCCTTTCAGGACATTATTTTTCATAAATCACTGTTGCTCTCTAGTGAATTTCAAGGGTTGTTTCAAAGATGCATGTTTTTCTGTGGAAAACGAAAGGTTCATATTAGAAAAAACAAATTGCAATTGGCACAAAGACATAACTGTTAGTTATTGGTGATGGTTACCCTGGTGGAAAACTGTACTGGAATTGGACGGTGCTGGGTATTCTTTTCCTGTTTATTTGAACTTTGACTGATGTACTTTGGATTTACTTCCACTGGAGCACACTTACTAAAAGGAAGGATGCAGCGATGAGAGGTGGGGACTGACTTTGTCTTCTGTTGTGTTGCAGTTAACCACGGTGGCAGAGAAGTCCAGAATCCTGCAGCTGGAGGAGGAGTTGAGCCTGAGGCGCAGCGAGGTGGATGAGCTTCGGCAGTGCCTCAGGAGCTCTCACCAAGCAGAGACCCCTGAGCATAACCTTGGCTTGCAGTCAGAGGCTCTTCGTCTACGAGATCAACTGCTGTCTGCCAACAAGGAGCATCAGAAGGAGAGCAGCCAGCTAAAGGAGAAGTACGAGAAGACATTAAAGAAGTACCAGCAGGAGATGGAGAAGCTGAAATCTGTCAATGAGAAGTACTCGCAGGAAATCGTTGACCTAAAGCATAAAGTTCAGCAAGCCACTAATGAGAACATGGGGCTCATGGACAACTGGAAGTCCAAGTTGGACACGCTAGCTTCTGACCACCAGAAGTCTCTGGAGGACCTGAAAGCCACACTGAGCACAGGCCCTGACACCCAGCATAAGGAGATTGTGGAACTGAAGGCAGTGGTGGAGAGTATAAAGATGGAGCACCAGCTTGAGTTGGAGAACCTGAAAGCAAAGCATGACATTGAGACGGCTGTTCACATAAAGGAGAAAGAGAGTCTCAAACTGAAGTTGCAGGAGGCTGTGGATGAAGTGGAAAAAAGCAACAGCAACTGGAAAATGCAACTGGAAACCAAAAGCAATCAACACCTTCTTGAGCTCCAAGATATGAAGGACAAGTGTCGAGATGCTGAGCTGAGGGTGCATGAACTGGAGAAACTTCATGGTGAATATAAAGATCAGACACAAGCGATAGCTTTCTTGAAAGAGCAGATTTCTTTGGCTGAGAAGAAGATGCTGGACTATGAAACATTACAGAAAACAGAAGCCCAGAGCAAACAGGAGATCCACAGATTGCAGGAAAAAGTGCTTGTCTTAGAGAACAAGCTGCAGTCCATGGAGGCCCTGCATCCTTCTCAGCATGCAAATGTATGACTTCTGGGTCACTGTGCTTGTTTATCATCACTGATTAGTAACCTGTCCTAGGAGTAGCCCTCAGCTGCTGCCTTGTGCAGTTTTCTGAGGCTTTTATTCCTCAAAGTATCTGGATGTTGTTACCTTCCATTGATTAGTGCTTTTTCTGCACTACATTCCCATGCTGAAGGTGTCTTCCCACTCTTGAAAGTCAGTACAGTGGCACAATTAGAAGAAATAAGAGTCGAAAGAGAAGTGGGACGCATCTGGGCTTGAAGACACGAATCCTGTGGCAGCAGAATAGGGCTATCGTGGTTTGTCAGGGTGGGCTCTTACACTGAGCAAGCAGCGTTATTAGCTGGAAAAGCATCATTTCTACAATGCAGCTGTTGTCCTCCAAGGAGCTGCAGCAGTCTTAGTGTATTATTGAGCAAGGCCCTTTAGGGGTAGGTGGAGGACAGGGTAGAAGTAGAGTCATTGCCCATGCTGAGATAGAGCACGTAGCTTGTCCAGCATGTGGACCATGGTTTGAGAGCCTCTGCTGGGGGCTGAGCTGATGGGTTGGGTGGGAGGTGTGTGCCAGCAATGCAGCAGAGGCAGTGGGGAGGCTTCGGAGCGTGTATGGGAGACACAGGGAAATGTTGACTTTGAGGATTATAGTGGAAGAAGTGCTAGCAAGAGTCAGGGTGGCACCAGGGTGGGGAAGTAAAATGCCTGATTGAATACAAGTCTTGAGCCTCCCAGGGGATAAGAGCAGTAATAATATGAAGAGGTCAGTTTTCTGTGGCCTTTGTGTCTTTTTAAGTCATGCTCATTTTTTTTACTATTTGCCACAGGATGCCATCCTGCCTTTGTGCATGGCACAGGGACACACGGCTGGCTTTGCCCTAGAGTGAAGGGGGGAGATTGCTACTCATCGTTCTAGGCTGGACCCCTATTTGTGTTTGGATTTTGCACGAGAAGTGAGCAAAAACCCAACTTACAACTTGTCCCCGTGGGGATGCAGTAAATTAAAATAAGCCGTGAAATGTGCACATTTTAAGAATACTCGTTTGAAATCTACTGCTGGTGATGTAGTCACTGTTCCAGACTGAGGTGCCAATGAAGTGAATACAATGACAATATTTAATTTGCCAACGTGAACAGCCCCATTGAAATTGGTTGCACCTCTGGGCAGCAAAGTGAAGCCCATGAATTACTGTTGGCCAAGTCAGAGCTTCATGCCTGCAAAAAGGCACACTGAACTAGACAGGAAAGGCAAAAGCCCAAGGAGGAATCTACAGCATTAATGGTGTTTCAAGGGTTGCTCAAAATGCTTCATCTAGTAAAGACAGTTGTGAACAATAAGACAGCCAGGGCCCTGCGAGAAGTGGGTTGTTATTACAACATGTCATGTATTATAGCCAATATTCAAACAGGAATGAATGTAAAAGAAGAAGCTGGAGGCTTGTTCCAGAGCCCTTTAGATAAATGTGGAGGGCTCTGGGGGATATTGATATTGGTTAGAACCAGGGAGTCTCAAAATAATTATTTTGACCATGTGTTGATTAAAATCAGGAAAACGTGGTAAGAAATGCATGGGTGAAAGCCTTTGGGTATCACACAGCAAATTCTACTTTTAAATGTCTTAGCTAATTTAATGTGACTGCAGTATTAACTACCCAAATATTTTAAACAAACAAATGTGTTCTGTGACCATCTTTCCTAGACCTTCAAGTGAGACCTACAACTGCACTTCCAAAGAGCAGTTAAAATAGTTTTTCCATACCAAAAGTACATCAGGTATTTCCCCTTTGGGTGTACTCCTGCTTCTGTTAGATGTATCCTGCAGCCCACTCAGGCTCTCGGGGACTGACCTTGGGGCTTTCAGTGGTGGTGGCCACAGCAACTGCTTGATCTGGGGCATGTGCTGAGGTCCCACCGAAGGCTGCTGGGTGTGAAAAGGCTTGAAGGACAGCATTGTGGCCTCTGCAATGGAAAGCCTGGCCGTGAGCTCTGCTTTTTCTGGCTTTTCATTGCAGTATAGACAAAAGAGGGCGGGGAAAAGGCAGAATCCTCTATATGGACTAGCATTTGCTTTTTATTATTTTTATTAATGTATTCATTCTCTAATAATTATTATTTTATCAATGTTTTATTACTGTTTTTATAACTTTGGGCACAGTTAGATTCTTCAGAAGTTGAGGAACTTGTCTGATAGGTCTCAAGCTGAATGCTAATGAGCATTTGCACCTGAATATTTGCCATAATTAACCACAGGAGACTGGTCCAACGGAGAGCAGCTCTTCCATCGCTCTGCACAAACTCTGAGCTTGTGAAAGCTGGGACCAGAGCTTGTGGGGAAAGCCTGATCACTTTTTCCCTCCCTGGTGAATCTCGCTGCTGTGCTCAGCTGCCTGGTGTGTGTGGGCACTCTCAGATGGTACCGTTAGCCTTCAGTAGTACCCAGCTGTAGAAGTGACTCCTCGAAAGCCTTTGCTTCCCTCTCACGAAGGATGTAAAAAATCGTAACTTGGGTACCGGATACACTTCTGCTTTGGATGGGGCTTTGTGGTTGTTAACTTTATTTTGAATCTTTGGGTAAAGGGCTGTTTCACATCTCATATTTTACATTTATTTCAGATGATTGAAACTAATGATATTTCAGAAGAAAAGATAAAAATGAAGCGGACTATGGAAGGTATGAAATTTTATTGGTTTTCTTGGAACACCCTGTTCTAGCAAATCATGTGCCTTCCTTTCATCCAACTTTCTGCTCTTGCAGGGACGGCTGTGTGGAAGGGGCTTAGGAAGCCATTTCATCTCTCAGATTTTGCTGGATGGCATTTGTTGTCTGCCTTTTTTTTATTATTATTTTTTTCTTCTAATCTGGCTGAGCGTATGCAGGGGTGGATGGTTTTTATTTGCATTAGATGTTCACTATGCAGATGGTGCAGGTTGGAGGCAGATCTGGGGAAATGGGCGCGCTTCCATCCCATCACTGATTTTTACAGTGGGTAAAATCCAGACATTAAATGTAATTTGTTCATAGGAGAGGACTGCTAATGGTAGATATTAATGTGACTGGCTTAAAATAATGGGGGTTACTTTTTTAATTAAGCTTACTATGAATCAAATCCATCCTTTTAACAAAACATAGAATTGATGCACTTGGAAAATTTGTATAAAGTAGCTTTGAAACTGAATTGGGCTCAGCCTCCCTCACAAAGAGGGTGAGCTGTAACCCCTAGTCTGAGCAACAGCAGACCTGGCAAGATTAATGCTGGACGGCCCAGATGGTCCCTGTTAGGAGCAATGTCCTACCACATTGCTGTGCATGACATACACTTTTGGGTGTCCGAAGGATTCAGGGCTGTTCCAAGACACGTAAGGTACTTCCAGATCATGTCTTTCCTTGCTCATTCCCAGGAGACTTGTATTTCTTCATTTTTCCTTAGGGTTGTTTTTTATGTAGCAGAAAACGTTACCAGTGTAGATCACAAAAGTGATCTCTAAAGAACTAACTTGTCATTTCTCTTTTCAAATGGCATTTGGCTTATGGTGGCATAGCTTTTTCTCCATTACTCACCTCTAAGGTGTCTGTTCTCTGCAAAGCCCCTGTTAAAGTCCTGCTAAGGCTGGAGCAACCTAAATGGAGGTTACTGGGGACTTCTACTGGCTTAAACTTCACTTAATAGAAACTTTGTTTAGTTTGAGTGTCCCTCCAGCTGTTTCTGGATTCAGACAGAGGTGTTCTGTCCTATTTTCATCTGCCCTCAATGCTAGCTAAGCATTGTCAGTTGGCTCATCACTGTCTTTGCAGGTACAGGATTACATATATGCTATACCAAATTGTATGATTGACAGGTAATTCCTGTCTAGTGAGGGCAAAGCATAACTAGGTGCAGCAGCTTCTGCTCTTAAAATGGCCACTCAGTCTGTGTGCATGTTGTTTCTACTGAATAAGCCATATATAGATGTACTAAAACCAACCAGTTCAGACTTGAGCCACAAAAGCATCATACTTCAAATCTACAGTTCTGTTTGAGTGTGGAAATGCATCAGTTCCAGAAAACGTGTCTTATAAAACTGTCTCTGCCTTCCAGTGTAGGAGGTAACACAAAGAAATGTGCTGAAAGTTCCTTTCTGTGATTTTTATTAATGTTTTATTCCCTTTTTCTTTCCCCACCTTGTGGTTGCTTTCTTAAACCTGTCTGATATGGCTTCCCAGCTCTGTATCCTATCTCCTAATGCCTGGATGGTGGTGAGATGCAATGAGAAACACCCGTTATTTGTCTCCTGCTGCTTCTCTGCCAATGAAGGGTACCACCACCACGCTCCTGTCACATCCCAACCTATGCCTTACACTCGATACCTTCATGATCTGCACAGAGCATTTTCCAAGCTTCTAATCTTTGTCTTTTCTTTTCATCCTCCCACAGACCTCCAAGACAAGCTGAGTAAAAGAGACAAAGAGGTGTCATCACTGGTGTCGCAAACTGAAACTCTAAGGGCCCAAGTAAGTGGTAAGTTTCCCTAATCCAGTGCTGGTGGGAACTAGGTGTTTCCCTGCTCGTCCTCTGTACTGGTGTTGAACAAGGGCCCACATGCTGAAATGGGCTGGTGTAAAACATGACACTGCCTGTCTTTTAATGGATATTGTTCGTAAAAATTTGTTCAGGAGTTTCAGTCTCTTTTCAGGAGTTGAACACAAACACTGCAGAAGATATTTGTATCCTGTGAGGGAGAGTTTGGGCTCATTTAACGTCAGAAGCTGAAAGAGGCAGAAGTAAATGGAGCCGGATGTGTCGTTTCTGAGATCTGCTCTTAAATAGGGCCAGATCCAGAGCTAACCAGGTCTATGCTGCTAGGAGTGGGAGTTGGGAAAAGACAAAAAGCAGGAATGTAAGTAAAGGACTAAGTGACATTTCTTCCCCCTCTATCCTCTGCTTCTTGTAGCTTTGGAAAATAAATGCAAAACAGCAGAAAAGAAGGCTGATTCGTTGTTAAAAGAAAAGAAGAGGCTGGAAGGTGAACTGGAAGCCTTGACCAAGAAAACACACGATGCTTCAGGGCAACTGGTCCTGATTAGCCAGGAGCTACTCAAGAAGGAAAGGTCAGTCTGCAGGTCTGAAGCTGGAGCTGGAGACGGGGCTCTGTGTGTTCAGGGTGCTTTAATTTACCACCAAAAGAAATCTAGAGGTTGAATTGTTGAAGTTCAGCCCCCAGCTTTCCTGTTCTTTAGAGGTGCTCATGTGGGAATTTGGTTAAAATTAGGGGCTGTGAATTATCAAAGGGACTGCCCTTTCACTGCTTGCCAGGAGCTGCAAGACAGCTCAATGCCCATGTAGATGCTCAATGAAGTCATCTACAAGCCAGCTAAGCTGGCTGCTGCCCTGCTCTGAAATGCGGTGCCCTGTGCAGATCCCAGTCTCTTTAAAGTTGGCACAGTGGGGAGGACAGGAAATCTGAAGCCCCCGAAGTGGTGGGAGTTGGGTCAGGTTTGCTCGCTGGCCTTCCTTTGGGCCCATAGCAAAGGTGGGAGGGAGCGCAGTGGGACTCCAGTGGCGTGTGGGCTCTGGAACGTCTTCACCTTTTCATGCTGCTTCTTCCAGGAGTCTGAACGAGCTGAGAGTGTTGTTACTGGAGGCGAACCGGCACTCGCCTGGACCAGAGCGGGACCTGAGCCGGGAAGTGCACAAAGCAGAGTGGCGGCTGAAGGAACAGAAGCTCAAAGATGACATCAAGAGTCTGCGAGAGAAACTGGTTGTGCTGGTGAGGGCACCAAAACCCCCCCTGGCCTCAGCCTGGGGGCTGGAGGGCTCTGTGCTGCTCAGGGAGGGTCCTAGCCCTTCACCCTTGCTCCAAGTCTTCATGCTTTCTTTTGTGCTACTGAGCATCTGATGGGAACTTCCTTGACAGTGCCTGTGAGCTGTGGCCTGGCTTAGTGGCACCTCATTAAGCAGCAAAAATGTCCATATGTCCTTCTCCAGTGTTTTGCTGTTCCCATGAGTCTTGTAGATCTATGGCTAAATAGGGCTAAAATTTGTGGGAGAAACTGAAAGGTCAGTCAGTTACCCCACATTGTTTTACACGTTCTCTGATCTAGGAATAAGCAGTGTCCTCCGATTCCTGTGTACTT
Organism: Aviceda cuculoides; assembly: GCA_035590195.1. Lineage (NCBI taxonomy): Eukaryota > Metazoa > Chordata > Aves > Accipitriformes > Accipitridae > Aviceda > Aviceda cuculoides. Next base: position 9,881,856 of record JAVJGG010000085.1, read on the forward strand.
CAGTGTCCTCCAGTGGTTGAAATGTGAATAATTTATTTGAACTCTGTTGGGAACAAACTGGAGCTGCTGCTGGTCGCACCTGATAAAATTGCCTTCGGGGTTGTGCTTTGACCCCATCTACTGTTGAAATCGAAACACAGTTGTATGAGTTACTGTGGATTTCGACTTTGCTTAGTCTCTGTAGTTACTGGTTTTAATCTAACATGCTCCTATTTTCCCTTTGCTGTATAAGGACAAGGAAAAATCAGTAACGGATCAGCGGCGATACTCCCTGATCGACCCCTCATCAGAGTCAGAAGTGCTCCGGCTGCAGCACCGGCTTGTCAGCACAGAGGATGTGCTGCGCAATGCGCTGGAGCAGGGCCACCAGATGGAGAAGCTCATGGAAGCGATGAGGCTCTCCTCTGAGAAAACACAGGTAGAGCATCGGCAATCGTTTCCTGGGTCGCTCAGCCCTCACCAGTCATCTGTCTCGAGCAATCTCCTGGGATCTTGCCCTGTGCTGTGGGGGATAATGCAGTCAGCTGGGTCCCTTTCTCTCTGCTGGAAACGGCCTGGCAAGACTTTGTTCTGTTAGAGGTAGCTTAAAACTAAGAAAAGCCTTGCTAGTTGGTAATTACAGATCCTTTTGTGCTCTGCAAGAATAGTTGCTAAATGTCGTATTTTGGGGAATGTTGCAGTGTGAGTAACTGTTCTTTATGTGTACAATGACTTGTGGCTGCACATCCTTGAGGTACAGGCACTTTATGATATGGAAGTTGAGGGTTTCTGCCATCCCTGTTCTTTGAGAGGTTTATTTCCATGCAGAGCAGAAACTTTGGAGGTGCCTCTGGGAAAATATTTTCCATTTCTCTTACCAGCTCCTGGAGGCATCTCTGATTCTGATCTGGGTTTGCTGATGGACCATGAATGTTCCCATTCCAGTTACTGTCATCTCTTCCCAATTTCCTCTGGTCTCCCTTTGTTTCTTCTGACAGCAAAACAGCTTCTGTTTGTCTTGCATCCTTCTTTATGAAATTGAAGACTGCAAATAACTTGACTCTCCACATTTGGCTTTTTCCGTCTTGTACCTGTGGTGTTCAAGTCCTGACTGATTCTTCCTGCGAAGTGACCTGCTCCTTGTGCCAAGCTTTGTGCTTCATGTCCTTTATTGCTCTTCTAGCTGTATTTTCTCTTGTGTCTGCAACCAGGTCATGGCTTTCAGAGCCCAGATGCACCAGTGCTCCTCTTGTACTTGCTTACTTAAATTGTTAGCTGAAAAATGTCTTTCTCTTGCAGTAATAAGCTACAACTCTCATTCAAGCAGACACCTTAGGATAGTACAGAACAAGTCGCTAGACATGGAAAATGGGCAGAGAGCTTGTTTTCCCTGATGCAAGTGCAGATATGTTGTGGTAGGTAATCTGGGGGGGTATCAAGTCTTCTCCTCCCATGATGCTGTCTTCTGCACAGTTTGCAGATACACCGAGTGGCTGTTTGCATTGCAGTAGTACTTGCAGGGAGGCAGTCAGGCGGAGGGTGCATGGTAAAAGTTGCATCCCTGAAAGCTCTGCTGGCTCAGCTGAGCATCTGTGTGTTGCAGACAAGTCTCTATATCCCGCAGTGCAGTGGCAGCAGCTGTCTGCCAGCACCAGACAGGACGGCTGTAGTTGTGATGACAAGTTTGTGGCAGTCCAAGACGTACTGTAATCCTGTCGGTACCTCCAGAGTGACTTTAGCTTCTGGTGTAATTGCTATGTGTCAAATGAAAATGCATCATGACAGCCTCATCTGTTGGAAGCTATGGAAGGGGTGGGGAAAGTTATTCTCTGTTTGCTTTAATACTAAGTCCCTTGAAAAAAAGGAAATCCTCCCTTTTGCATTCCTGTCTCCAGAGGTGGTGCAGCTGGTAATTATTTCTTCCCCAACTGTAGAAAATAACTAATCTTACATAAAGGGAGTTGGAACGGACCTTATGAGGTCAGCTAATCTATCCCTGGTATTACTTTGATACTTTCATGCTTAAGAAATCTTACAGATACGACAAGATAGTATTATGCCTTCAGCTACAAACCATAGTACTTAAGAGACAGACAGAAGATTATTGCTGGAAGCTAGGCTTCAAACTTCTGTTGATGTCAGATTTTTAAAGTGCCTAGTTACAAGGAAGTCTGGATCAAAGCTCCCTAGTTTCGGTATGATATCTGTTCATCCTTCCCCTTATGAAGGTGAGTTGTTAACCAGCGGCTTTCAGGCTGAGCCTGAGGATGTTGCTGGCCTAAAGAGATCCTGGTGCAATAGTTAGGGAATTCATGGTTCTTCCCCAGGAGCCACATTTCCGCTGTAACCCATCCTGCACTAGCTTCTGACCTCCCATCTCTGACAGCAGCAGCTGTTGCCCAGGCTCTGCCTTGGCATTGCTCTCCCTTTGTCTGTAAAGCCTTCACTTCGCAGCGCGCTCAAGAAGGAAATCTCTAATTACCACAAGCTGCTGCTACTCTCCCTTTGCAGGCTTCGTCAGCCACTGCGCTCTGCAGTCCTTGATGCGCATGGCTGGCCTTGCTGTTAGACGAGGAGGTGCAGGAGCTGGGGGAGCATAATGGCACTGTGTCTTCGTCTCATTGTCAAGTAATTGCTGCCTTGCTGTTTCCATGCCCACAGCTGCAAAGTATTTGTCCTGTAATAGAGGAAGAGGATCTTTGCCTTCTCTGTGTCTTGGGAGACTCTCAGCTTGGGAGACCCTTGGGATCTTACAGCTTTGCAGGAAGTGACAAGGATTTGGCATTCAGGCCTTTTGTTGCAGGTTTTGCAGTGATTGCTCTGGGAGCTTTTTTATTTAATTTCAAGTGAATTGCGCCACTTTGTTCATTATCGTGACCATGTACTGAGACCAAATTTCAAACCTAATTCCTGGTATCTGATAGCTGCTTAGTGCAGAAATGGGGTGTGCTGGAAGCCAGGGTAGCATATATGTTGCCTTGTGCAAGGCCTGAATCCCCTGTGGTAGTGGGTGCAGACCCCAAGGCTGAGTCACTACAGCAGCACTGTTCCTGCCATCCATCCAGGTAGGATTCACTGCCTGGCAAACAGTTCAGGCTCTCAAAGCAGAGCTCGGTTTGAATCTCTGCCTGTTTTTCCTGCCCAAACTAAACCTCTGTCCTGTAGGGTTGGTTATGCACCTTCATGATCACATTAAGAATGGAAGCTGGGTAGCTGGGGCTCCTCTAATGATGAGTTTTAAACCCTGCAGTTTTGTCTCCCTATAATGTCTGGTTTTGCTGCCATCAGCAGTTCACCGACAACTGTGAATCTGATTACCACGACCCAAGAACTGACATCTGGCATGCTGTGACTTCAGCCTGCAGCTTTCTTCTCTTGTTTGTGCCAGTTGTACTGTCATTTTGAAGCTGAAGGGCTCCATATTATCCCTGCTAAAGAAACATTATAAATGTTTAAGAGTTCTTGTGCTTTCTAAAGATAGAACAGCCTGCCCTGACTGCAGACTCGTCCCCAGAGATGAGAAATGGGGAATGGCAAATGTCCTTTTCACTGCTGGGATGTTCACTGTGCCGTGTTTTGCAGCTAATGCTGCCCCTGGCTGAGAGTTTGTTTATTGGGATTTAAGAGTCAGAAGTGAAGAGTGGGTCTGTGTCCATAAGGAACTTGGGGGATGTTTTGTAGCTGGGAATGATGCAGTCTGGCATGTGGGGATTGGGCCAGGGTGCAGAGGGCAGGAGGCTTCTTGCCAAAAGTGGGGTGAGATTTTTGCATTCTCCTTTCCTTGTGTGGAGTAGGCTGCTAAGGAAGGAGATGGCAGTCTTGCCAGATTTCAGTGCTTGTAGGCAACACCACTAGGCTCTTGTGTCCCTCTTCAGTAAGTATTGTACATTCTCCCTTGCAGACTGTTGGAAATTCTGGGTCTGCTAACGGGATTCACCAGCAGGATAAATCCCACAAGCAAGAGGTAAGTTATAAGCAGAATGTTGTTTAAAGCTGTGACTGCTTAATGTGACTTCTTGCCTGCTGTGCTGGGGACAGGTCTTGGATGGAGGCAGTTCTGCCAGCAAAGCTTGACTCTGTCATTCCCACAGTGAAAGCAAGGGGCTTAGCACAACTCCAGTTCCCAAGCATGGTGGGAACATCACCTTACCATTAAAACCTCTTGAAGCCATCAGGAAGGTGCTAGTGAGATGCACACTGAGGTGCAGTAGGCGCTTGCTCTGGGAGGAGCAGTGAGAAGGGAGTTTCACCTCAGTCTCCTGGGTCAGCGGCTATATGAATCTTTTCCTGGCAGCCGCACCTAGAACCTGTTTGGTCCCAGATCTCTGCCATCCCCTTTACATAGGTGGCATTCGTGGGACATGCTGTCCTAGTCTCCCATGGTTTTCATGATGTAGGGCAAGACCTGTAGCCTCAGACTTCATCTCCTCACAGGCAGGATGGCCAGCCTGAGGAAGAGGCAATGTGACTTACTGGGCAGAGCTGCTGGTCAGGACATGGCAGGCCTGGTGGCATTCCACTCTATGCCTCAATTTCCTCTTCTGTAAAAAGACCTCTGCTTGCTCTCCTTTTGCCTAACAAGGTCTCTTTTCTTCCAGGAGAAGCTCTGATAGAGAAGAGGTGAAAGAGGATCATTTCACGCCAGTATCGGCTCCTGTGCACAGTCAGGAAAAACGATACCACATCTGGCTTTAGCACCTCCAAAAGACCAGACACAGTATTTTCACTTTAAAGCAGGACAATGTTTATAATATACTAACTGATGTAATCGGGACAATCCTGTAGTCCAGTTTTCCAAGGCAGCCATTGTTCCAGGAGGGAGCAGAAAGATCTCTCTGGGTTTGGTTTCTTACTTGTATTGGTTTTGACTGTGGAATTTGTATTGCTTGAGTTGCCCTTGTCCCACCAGCTGACCTGGTCTGGATGACAGCCGCCCTGAACGGTGGTTGAAGTGTCAGCAAGTCCCAGTAAGCCCACAGGAGCTACAAAGGGATTTGCTTGTGGTGTTCAACTCCAAAGCGCGTGCCCAGAGGCTGCACGCTTCCCACGTTGTCTGTCCCTTCCCTTCTAGCCCTGCCGGTGTCTTGAAGACCTGCACAAGCAAGTGAAACCTGCTGGGCTGACTGTTCACGCTGGCACACATAGGCTGAGGAAGGCGGGGTGTGGGGATGCGTTTCCCTCCTTGCCTTCTGGAAGACATTGCTGTTCTAGAGCACAGAGGCTGCACCTAGTATTTGTATCATAGCATGTTGTGGGAGATAATCTGATTTCAGAGGGTTATTTATTTCGTTTCTCACGCAATGCTGTTTGGGGAAGGAGCTGTGGTGGCTCCGAGTTTGGGGACAGGCACACCTCACTCAGGTGTGGGTGTGCCTTTCTTCCTGCAGAGAGGTTGCTGGGCTGGCCTGCCAATGCCCTGGGCCACAGCCAGGCTGCCCAGCCTGGTCCCCCTCACTCGTATGTGCTGTATTGGGTCTTTTTGGAGCACAGGACTCCACAGACTGCTGGATCTCGGCATCGCCAGCCTGAGAGCTCCATGCTGGCTACCGTCAGTGTGGGACAGATGCCCTGAGGAGATGGTTCTCTCCTTGCCTGTTTAATTTAACAGCTAATGGGGGATTGCCTGGCAATTCTCCAGAGCTATCCTTGGCTCTTCAGTATGATGCCCATCCCTTAATACCAGGAATGAAGGAGGCCAAGGTGCTGCTGTGACCATTCATGCAGTAGTGGCTGTCTGTATTTGATGGGTACAGCAATCCTCTGTGCATGACCTGAGTACAAGCATTTGGAGCAGAAAGAATCCAAGACAAGCCCACACAGCTCTTGTGTCCATACGCAGCAGTGCAGGCCCAGGCAAGGGTCTTATTCCTTCTGAAGGCTTTACTCTTCTCTTTAACTTTGCACCACAGCTCTCAAGGGACATTAGGGTGGAGGAAGGGGATAATATGCTCTTAAAGGTGTGAGAGAGTCCAGTTCAGATTCACTGTTCAGTACCACAAGAAAGAGTCACAGCAAGATTTTACCAGGCTTCTCCTAGTTAGTGCCTGACTCTTCCAGTGTTCAGAAGCTCTTGTGTTACGATGGGGCATCTCTGAAAAAGGCCAGGACAGAAGAGACCACTGAGAGAGGAGATCTGAGCCAGACCACAGGCAGATGAACATCACAGCATGTCAGCTTCATTGCTTTTTGCCCTGATTTTCTACAAAGTTGTGTTACTTTTTCCGTAGTGGGTTGCCAGACTCCTACTTCCTTGAAGGATGGGCAGCCAGAAGCAACCAGGGAAAGACTTGGGCTTCATAGCTGCAATTCTGCCATGAGGAGGACGTTGCTGAATCTGGGCTATGACACAATACTGGACCCTGCTCACTTGGTGCAGGATTGGTGATGTCACTTCATTCAGAGGGAGGGTGAAAGAGGAAGGTGACTTGAGGGGAGTAAAGCAGGTTAGAAAACGCAGCTTACGTCTGGCGCACGGCGGGGGGAGGCAGAGCTTGGGATCTAATTGGCTGGAAATAAGTCAAGTGGGATCCCGTCCTGCTTTGTGAAAGTGTTTCATCAGCTCTTACTAATCACCAGGAAGGCTGCCACATCCCTGCCTAGCTCCGGGACTTTCCCAAGGGATCATAGGTGTGGTCTCCAAAATCCTCCTGATTGGTGTATTCATCTCCTGAGTGATTTAGGCAAATCTCAGAGGGACTGTTTGTTGTTACAGCCCACGACAGTGAAAACCTCACTGCGAGCTACTGTTTTTAAGAATTTAGGGCTGGTGTTTCCCAAAGTGCTCCTGTTGGCTGGATGGTCTCTGAAGTCACGTCTGCAGCTTCCACTGGGTTGAACGGAGCTAACAGAATGCTTCTTGCAGTGCCACTTGTCTCCAAGCCCAGGGCTTCCTGGGCACCTGCAGGTGAGGGAGCCTATTCTGGTTTGTAACTTCGTTTCCCTGATAGGTCTTCTAGTGACTTGTGATCAGCTGCCTTCATCTACAGAGGAAGGATACCTGCATTTTCCACCTCCCTTGATGAACCTTTGGCTCTGTACAGGGCAGGATCCCCCAGGAGTGGTTATGGGGACCATGTATTTGGTTCCATTAATCGGATCCAGAGTTGTCAGGGTTGCAGTGGTTCTGGCTGGAGGAGTCCCTGGCTCCCACCTCCTCCCAGGGACCATCGCCTGTGAGCAGCTCAGACCTGTGGCTCTTCATTGTCACCCTAGCTGACCAGACAGAACAGCTGCAGATGGGTCAGAGAAGGCTTAGAGTTAGTGCTGATGGTCCCTGGCTGTAAATAGGGATCAGCCAGGAGCTGATGGCACTTCTTGGCGTTCTATGGAGGCTGTGTGGTCTTTGTGTTGCAGGGCTGTACCAAAATGTGTCCCCACCCGCCTCGGGGTGCAGGTCCATGGGAGTTGCTCCCCAAACAGGACCAGCTACAGTGTCAACAGGAGATGCTATCACATGCGTCATCTGGGTTTCAGCTCAACCCTGTATAAAGTGGCCAGGAGGAGGTTTGGACACCAGCCATGTCCTCCCTCCAAAATTGGCACGGGTTTCCCAAGGGCACCTGCCTCTGACTGCCCTTCTGAGGTTGTAAGAGACCAAACTAGGGACAAACTTGGAAAGGACAAGGAGGAGATTCCCCAGCCCCTCTATTTATTTGTAAGTTTAAGTGCTATTTTTCCCTGTGTGGTGGTGTATAAAGTATGTCACGATATTTGGTCGTACTGGCTTGGTTCTTTGGGGGAGATTTTCAAAGGCATTGGAGCACTGATGCACACATCTCCTGTTGTTGGCCAGGGGCTGATTCTTGTTTGTGCCTTCACTCCCCCTTGGGCTTCAGCCTTGCTCTTATCTTGATCCCCAAGAGCTGGTACAGGGGGGCTGTGTTCTCCCCAGCCCCTCTCCCAGCTTGTGTGTGCCATGCTGGCTTTGCATCTGGAGCCAAGGCCTGAGCATCATGCCTCAGAGCACCAGTGCAGGGTGGGGAGCAGGAGGTAGCACGTTGCTGCAGCCTTTGGCAGCAAGGGAAGGACCAGCACCCCAGTTGTGAGACCAACCCTCATGGCCAGCTGTGTTACCCCAACAGTTAGTGATGCTTTTCTGCTGAAAGCTAAGATGTTATCCAGTGAAAAAAGTCTTTGAAATGGAGACTGCTCCGTGTTTAGTGATTTCTTCTCTAACCCTCTAGACCAAAGGGAAAAGAATCAGTCTTGGTTGGTGATTTCAGCTTTATCCCTCCTTACAGCATCCAGAGAGCTGGAGCAAGGGGCAGCACTGTGCCAGTGCCGTACTGATTGACGGGTGCAAAGTTGCCAGCCAAGGCTTTACAGCTCTTGCCTACCCCTAGCCACCAGTGGTTCCTCTGGCTTACAGTAGAGATGCATGAGGGTTTCATTAAAACAAAATGATGCAAATGACACTGTAAAAGTCTTAACAAAAATTCCAGTACTCCGTTGTTCGGCAGCTTTAGCAGCTCAACACTATCTTGTAGGGAGTTATTAATACACTAAGATCCTATAGGCCTCATGTAAGTTACCAGAATAAAGATGATACTAGATGTATAAATGGATGATAACCTTTTACCCGTACAGTATGTATTACAATTTTGTAGCTTAGTCATTTTTTGGCTATCAGATTTTGTTAGTATGATATAAAAAAAAAAAAAAAAAAAAAAGGTTTGACTGCTAATGTCTATTTTGTTATTTGATTCGTTTTATTTCTTCCTCTGTACAAAAGCTGTACAAATCTTAGTTCGTGTAACTACTACAGATATGTATTCATGTACCATCCACCCCCTGTCCTGGCTTGCTGGTGTGGTGAGCTCGTTAACAATAAAATCTGTGGCTGAAGTCAGGCACCCCGGGGCTGCTGGGGGTGTGTTAAGGGTGTTTTGCAGTGCACGAGCCATGGGGAGATGGAAACGGTCGGGGAGCAAGGGGGGGCTTTCCCTTTGCAGCTCAAACGTGGGGCTTTGGCCAGTCCCTCTTGCCCTGAGCCCAAGCGGTGACCTGGAGCCAGCAGCGTTTGGGCCCTGCCGAGAGCAGGGTTTGCAAACGGCCGAGAGGTTGCAGACCTGCCCTGGGGGATGAGATGCACCAGGAGCCGGCACGTGGCGTTTGCTCTTCTGCGCCCTGTGCTGGAGGTGAGGACAGCCAGACCGAACATCGGCTCCTTCCCAGAGTGGCTCTCCTGGCCCACTGCTGTCAGGTATCTCCCGAGCCATGGGGTGATGGTGCTATTTATTAATCCATGATTATTTCTCTGTTAATCTCCCCAGTCCCTCTCCGACGCATCCACAACACCCCGAGGCGAGGAGTGTTGCAGTGCTAGACCTACCTCCCCTCACCCTGAGGCTCATACCTATTTGTTTGAGCAGTGCCACCTTGATTTTGCAGGGGCAGAGATGGTGGTTGGGTTGTCCTTATCCCTTGCAGCTCACCTACTGCAGACCTTTAGAGCGCAGGGAAACAGAGATTGCTGTGGATGGGTCCTGGGGAGGCGGGCTCCGTGGTTGGTGCCAGCCTGCAGCCCCACGTGTGGGTCCAGGTAAGCCGCGCTGCTCCCCAGCCCAGCCTCCTGCCTGTAGGGATGCTCTGAGCATCGTGGGGTTACGCTGTCCCCCATGGGGCACAACTGGGGGAATTTACTCCAGGGCTTGGTGCTTTTTTCATGGTACGGCATCTCTTAGTTGGGAATTTCCCTGACTTCCCATGGCCTGTGCCCCAGCTCAGCAGCATCCCATACAGCAATGAAACATCTCTCTCTCCTTCTGCTGTGTTTTCCTGCACCCATGGGCTGTAGATTCTTTACAGAAAGGCAGGGGTTTCCAAGTATTGCCAGCTGTCTTAAGATACAGGAAAAAAACTGGGATGCTTTTTTTCTTGCTTCCTGGCTTCTTTTCCTGGACTTAAAACAAAATTCTCCGCTACCAGGATTACCTGAAAGTTTTAAACTCTTTCGGAATAGCTGGTGAGGTTTGCAGGTGATGGACTAATTCCAGAGTGAGGCCCCAAGAAAATCACAGGTGTCTGACAATAACACTGAAAACTGGCCACGCAGCCTTAGTCCAGAGCTGTAACATGGTCCTGTACAGTGTGGGCTGTGATATCCTGTTTTATTTTTTCAAGGTGTGTAAGAGTTGCTGTCAAAAACAACTAACTTGAGACTTTCCATTTCTTCCCTGGCTCCTTGCCCTGTGCATTGCAGGGTCTTGGGATCTCCTAAAATAGCTGGGCAAGAACAGCGGGTCCCTGGGTCACCGCATTGCTTATTTCTAGAGCTGGTGCTGATGGCATCCGCTGCTGCCGTGTGCTTCACTGTCCTCCAGCGGCTGGAAGGAGAATAATTTATAGGAACTTTGCTTGGGAGAAATTTCCGGGCACAGGAAGGTCCATCCAGTCTCAGCCCAGCATCGCTGCTGGGCAGGGAGCTCATGAAGTTGTTATTTTCCCTGGCCCTTGCTTTCAATGGCGGCTGCTGCTGCTCACTCACATCAGGTCCTAAGATGCTGCAGCTGGGCAGCACTGGAGGGTGGGATCCTCTCCCAGCTGAGCGACTCCGGTGTGGGGAGCCAGGCGGTGGGTCCCGTGTGTGATCCCGCTGTCACGGCTCAGCCCTGGCCCCGAATAGCTGCTTCAAGGAGGTTTGTGACCCTGTGCTCCATCGGTCCTGTCTTTGCTGCCGAGGCTGCCAGCGAGGGGGAGGACCGCTCCAGCGGCAGCTGTCGAGCTGTCCCCATGCTGCCTGCGAGGTCACCAAGCAAGTTCCCCTTTTGCAGCCATCACTCCTGGAAGGAGATGTACCTGGGAAAAGACAGGTTTTGGGGACGGGAGGCTTTATCCAGTACAGAAGCTGGCAGAAAACAGTGAGTTTTCCATTAAGCCAGCCTTTCCCTGGGCTCTGGGCAGGGGCTGGGCTGCCCAGCGCAGGAGGCAAAGGCCATGAGCACCATGTCCCTGCTCAGGGCAGGTGAATCCAGCTCCATCTTTTATGTAGTTCCACTATATAATTCATTAACATGCATATTTACAATCAAGTGCCCAAGCCCCGGTACCTCATAGAGATAACACTGTAGTGCATGCCTTTGTTTGCAGACATCACATTTCAGTGCTGTTAATCGTATGGTGAGGATTAATAAAACATGAAGTTTAAAGATGCCTAAATCACAGTGGGGGAGCTGGTAATCTCTGCCAACAATAATATTTGCACTTTATTTTCATCCTAGCATCCAGCCAAGGAGTGGAGCCTGGGCTGGGGAACAGTAATGCAAATGGACGGGGTGAGGATGGCACAAGGATCCTGACCTGCTCCTTGGGCATCACAGGTGTCGCAGAAGAGGTGATGGGTGGGAAGTCCTTCCTCATCCATGTTAGAGACCTCATCCCCCTGGGATGCTGTACTCATGCCTGGAGCTGGACAGGTGCTTCAGGGATGGGTTAAATCCAGGGGTAAGGTAGGGATGAGACATGAAGTGGCCTCTCTGCAGGGGGGACATATGCTGAGGGGAAATCTCTACATGTATGTGGCTGCCCTACTCTAACCACACATCCTGCAGCCACCCGTGGTCCATGCTCCCCCAGGAACTGCCACCCAAAGGCATGTCCCTTTGGGCTGTCCCCTCTGGAGGAGGCAGAGGTACCAGGTGTCACGACCCAGGCTGGACAGACCAGGGAGTTCTGTTGAATTTGGAGTTCCCTCAGGCTAAATTAAGGTGAAACAACACCAGATGATCAGTTAAACATTATATTTGTGGCAGAAACAAACTGAACTTGGGACGCATAACAATAGGTGGCGGGGTTTCTCACAACAGGAATTGGCATGGAACTACCTCAGTAAACCAGGTAACCCGTGGTAACCATGTGCATCAATTCAGGGAATAAGGAGATACCTCCCGTTGGGTCTCGAGATTCAGAGCAGACCCCCTTGCTTTCTACACTCCTCCTCAGAGAAGAGCCTAGGGCCAGCTGGATCCACTCTTAGTCCCAGACTTTGTCAGCAGTTTTATGTCCTAAAGGGGTGAGGTCTAGGGATTATAGAAAAGGAAAGAGAAAGAGGAAAAAAAGAGAGAGTAAAAGGAAACGAGAAAGATTTCACCAGTCCTGGATCCAGCGCTGGTCTAAAGGTCCAGTTCCTGTGGGTGTGTGCACATGAGGCTTCAGTCTGTGTCCTTTTATCATCCTTGCCCCTCCTTTGGGTGGGCACTCAATCTCATTAGGCTAATTAAGTGTCATGCGTGATTTGTGCTTTTGGAACCTTTGGGAAATGGGTTGGTGGGCTTGGGGGTCGTTTGGGGATTAACTTCCTCTTCTCTGCAGACTTGATCTTTGGCCATGCATGGTGAGCTGTCCTGCTCCACACATCAGGACAAGGAGCTGCCCACACTCGGCATGCCCTCCCTGTTCTCTTGCTGATGGGTGCTGACTGCCGCCTTTTCACCTGGGGTTCCTCGATAGGCAGGGTTCCTTGTTACGTAGAGTTTGTCATTAAGCAGAACTTGCCCCACCACAATGTTCGAGACCTTGGTGTCACCATCCCTGGAGGTGTTCAAAAAACGCATAGATGTGGCACTTCAGGACACGGTTTAGTGGGCATGGTGGTGTTGGCTTGATGTTGGACTTGATGATCTTAGAGGTCTTTTCCAAACTTAATGATTCTATTCTATTAACTCTTTCAGTCTCTCACACCAGGTCTCTGCTTGGTGCTGGGAGACCTGTGGGCCACCAAAGGTGCGATTCTGCTTTTGCAGGGGCTGCCCGTGTCCCCTCCCCACCACAGCCCCAACACCAGCAAGCCCTGCTCGAAGGGGCACGGTAGCCTGGCAGCCCCAGTGCCGAAATGAGCACCAAGAATGTGCTGCTTCCCTGGCAAGGCTGCTTCCTCCCCATCTCTTTGCTGCCTAACAAGCATCCTTGTCAAAACAGCTAATTTCCTTCCAGAACAAAAAGTCACCTGAATACATTTGGAAGCTGTATTGCACTATCAGGGTAATCAGAATTTAATTTGATGCAGTTAAGGCTCTAAAAAGATGTTATCAAGGGGAACATCAAAGCTGGATTCCTGCGCTTCAAAATGCAACTGGAATGCTTAGTCCAGATTTCTCATTTTATCGGAGACTTTCAAAATATCAGTCTAAATAACAAAAAATGAATATTAAGAGTATTTGCAAATTAATGTCTTTTGTAGCTGAACAAAGGCCTACTTCTTTTGCATGTCTGGGACAGTCTCTTATTAAATCCTACTAATTATACAATTTTGTTGTGTCTAATCATTTCTGCACTTGCAAGAATTAAAACCGAAGCTCGTTTCCTCATTTGTTGCACCACGCTGCCCTTCAGGGTCCCGATCCTGCAAAGTGAGGCAGCTCCCACTTGAGCCAGGGAGACCCCGTGGGTACCGAGATGGGGAAGGTGGGATGAGGACCTGGGCTTGTTCTTTCTCTCCTGTGTCTGTGTTACATCCTCGAGGCTTTGCATCGTTCCCAGCTCTTGGGATAGCTGAGCAAAACCTCTAGCTCTTACTAGTGAATGTAACTGTGTGACAATTTCAGTTATTTTTAAAGTACAATGTCAGAAGGAAGAAAGATGTCTCTGGGCCTTTTGGGTGCCAACAAGGTTGAAAATGTGACCAAAATGTGACCCTGGAGACAAGATGCTCCTTTTTTGGGAGGTTTTGTTCAACCCGAGGGGCCACGGCTGTGGTGTAGCAGTGGCCGATGCTGGGGCAGTGGACAGCAGAGCAGTGGCCTTGTCCGTATTCACTTCAAATGCCACGATTTCTGTGCCAAGCTCAGGCTTTTTTGCTGCCCTGTGCGTGCCCAGCCGGCTGGGGCGGTGGGTGATGGCATGGCAGCCCCTGCCCAGCGCTGCGGTCATCGACCCCCTCTCTTCCCTTAGCTCCTGTTTCTACACAGCCCGATCCCAAATGCCATCATCCTCTTGTGCAGGGGACATGGGGGATGGACCCGTCCCCGGCTTTAGCCCTCGGAAACGTGGCAGGGGAGCTTTGGGGGAAATGAGGTTCAGTCAACTTCGTTAGGGAAATAGCATGGATCTTGTGTTCAAACCTTTGAAGTGTTAATTAAAAAGAATTATGCAAAGGAGCGAGGATTTGAAACATTCATTTGAATCTCAATAAGGCATCTGTATTAAAAATAGCAGCGGGATCAACCAAAGATACAGCAGTTTTGGAGTGAAATGGTCCCGGCGTCCCCAGTGCTGTCGGGCAGTGGGTTTCTGTCCGCTCCCTGCCCTGAACGGGTGCTGCGGAGCGTGGCACAGCAAGAGCCTGGGAAAACACTTCTTCTTGCCTAATATTTAAAGATCTTAAAAGCATCTTGTTTAAAAAAAAAAGACCCCGTGGGGTCTGACGTGGCGCTTAGCTGCAGTGTCTGGGGAGGGAGAGCGGGGTACATGGGCTGGTGAGGTGGGTGCAGGGCTGGGACCACCCCAGGGACACCCAACATGGACCACAAAGCACCCCGCACAGATCGCAGCTCCCCGGACCCCCAACCACCCCCCAGCCTTCCCCCCGCACAGCCCCTTCCAGGAGAAACCGGGGGGATGTGTGTCTCCGGCATGGCCCTTCATTAAAACCCCCAGCATGTCCTGGCCCTTGCTCATTCCAATAAAAAGCATCCAGGGTATTAATTACCAGATCGGTGGATAACGTCGTTAAGTTTACTTTTGCACTGTGCGGACCCAATGGGAATGTCAATGCCTCCTGCCCTTGGCATTGGCGCTGCAAGGGCGCGAGCGGATGGAAACCCTGACCGGAGCTGGGTGGGCTGTGAGACCCCACGCCTGCAGAGAACTGACGCTTTCGGTTCATTCCCAGCGTGGGAGCGGGGGCCTGCAAGGGCGTGGGTCCTCCCGTGGGGATGGCTTTGCTGGGCAGCAAGTCGGGGGGGGGGGTTGCAAGTGGGGGCCGAAAGCAGCCTGGGCAGGGAACGGGGGGCGAGGAGCTTTGCTGGGGCCGCAGCCCCGCAGGGAAGGTGCTGATGGGCAAAGCCGGAGCCTCGCTGTGAAATTACGCGGTGATTTCAAAGGCTGGGGCTGTAACTTCAGCTGCACATTTGATTAAAAATGTATGAATATCAGCCCGACCTTGGCAGGGCTCAGGGCTGACACTCCCCCGGCAGCCCCTCGTCCCCCGCCAGCGGGAGGTGATGCTCTCAGCCAAAACGTGGCATGGGGATAACCCCAATGCCTGCCTTCCCGCGCCAAGGAGTGGGATTTCCACGGATGGGGCCTTTCTGGTCCTGTTTGGATGCCTGAAGTCTGCAGAGGGGACCCTGGGACCAAGGGTTGGACTGTCAGACACCCCCCCCAGGGATGCTGCTGGTACCCACGGCAGCCCTCCTGCCAGCGCTGGGGTGTGAAGTGTTCCCCATCCCTTGCACCGATGAGCCAAAACGAACCCTGATGTTGTCACCAGGCCTTTCCTCCTGCCAGGTGATGTGGAGCTGGGAAGGATGGGGGGGGTCAGAAAATGGAAATCTCCCCGCTCTGCTCCCCAGGATGCTGTCTGGAGGCTCCTCCAGCACCTCGCCGGGCTCTCATTAACATGGAAATAATTCAAGGGACACATGCAAGACAGCTAGAAAAGCATTTTATCTGTTGCGCCGGAGCAAACTCTTTTTGCAGCGCAGCGTTCAAAGGACGGCACGACTGCAGGCAGCTGGCACCGCAGATAGATATGTTAAATGCAGATAGGCAGAGTAAATATTCACTAGAAGCCATTGCTATGCCCCAGCAGGCAAGGAATGGGGTGGGGGGTGGGGGGGTGGTGTTTTTTGATCTTTCTACGAATGTGTTTGGGACCAATAGATACCAGCTCTGGTTTTGCAGGGAATCCTTGCCAATTTTACTCAATAGCATATATCTTGCAAAATAATTAATAATATTTTTGGCTGCCTCGGTGCACAGCTCTCCCCGTAGTAGCTGTTTTCGGCACAGGATGGACTCACTGCAAATACAGTCCAAAACACAGCAGTTAATTTGCCGCATGCAAAGTCTTATTCCTCCAAGTGTAAGCGATGGCTTGAAAAGCTCTTTTTTCCCTGCTAACCCTAGGAGCTTCCCACCCAGAGCCGCAGATCCCAGTACTTTCCCCTCTAGGCTTTTCCTTGCATGGTTTTTGCGTCTCCCAGCCCTGCTGTGGGTGATGCCAGCTCCCCGCATCCGCACCGCTCACGTGAGACATGCCTGGCAGGAATGAGTGGGGGGGGGGCTTCCAGAAATGTCCCGCTCTTTGATCTATAATTTAAAAACCATTTTGTTTTGCCTTGGTCGTTTTAACCAGCAATTTGCTATAGCAAAAGAACACAATACCCCTTTAGGAAAGAAGAAATAAACTCATTCTCTCAATTAAATTTCTCCTGACCTTACTAAAACTTTTTCCCTGTTCCCTCTTCTAAAGAAGCAGCTTTTCTTTTTTTTTTATTTTTGTGATCTCCAATTCCACCGAGAGACAGAAGATATCAGCATATCAGAGAAAACAACGATTCTTGTGATGCCCAGCAGTCACTAATTAACAAATTAAAAAAAAAAAAAAATCTTTCTGCAGATAGTATTGTTTTCTGGCGATGTTGCCTTTTCTTTTGTCAGAGCTGTGACAAGGAACTTCTTTATTGCTGCAGATAGAGCAGATTAAACCATCCCTCTCATGCCTTTCGCCTAGTTGGATGGGTTTGTGTGGCTCATTGTTTTGGCCCCCAAAGAAAATGCCTCACCCCCACTTTTATCCTATTGTGGGGGATCCTTCAGAGCTGTGCATAGATGTGAAAATTGCAGGAGAGTGTTCAAGCCACCACATCCATCCCCTGGCTGGACCAGGCATCCTTTTAGTAAGCACGAGCATCCCTAGAGGGTGGGGGCTCAGAGGGGCTGAGTTCACCTGTAGACGCAGTTCCAGTGGAACATCTGGAGAACAGCTGGGGTCCCACCAGATGGTTCCCCTCCCCCCTGAAGTCCATAGCCCCCAGCTGGCAGCAGCCCCAGGAGACCTCCCCAAAGGACCGACCTGCGGCTCAGTCCATCCCTCCCTGCGCTGGTGCGGTTCGGCTGGCAGCCTGCCCTCCTCCACATCATCTTCCCAGGCTCCTTCTCCAAATTTCAGGATCATTTTGGCCTCTCCCCCTCCCAAGAGCTTGTAGTCCTTGGGCACTCAAAGCAGAGGCTCCGTTGGGACCTGCTGCCGGCCGTGGGGGCTGAGCTCTCTGTTCACGCACCAGTGACCGAAGGTGGCACCCGTGGGTCTCTGACCTCACCTTGGGTCACGATCTCCAACGGTGAGGAGCAAAACGGGCCCCCAAAGCCAGCTGGCACAGAGCCATCCACCAGGGCTCGGGGCTGGAGTCCCAACCTTGCCACCAGCTCTTGGGGTCTCCGCTGGAGCAAGGCAGAAGGGCAGGAGAGTTCCCTGTGCTTTTGGAGCGAGCCAGCTGCTGGGCTTCGGCTAAAGGACCTTGGAAACCCTCTTTGCCGAGGTCCCCTCCGAGGGCCGGCATCCTTGGGAGGGCTCTGACAAGTGTCACCCTGCAGCAGCGATGAGTCGAACGCATGAGGGAGAGTTGCTTAATTCCCCAAATACCAACACCACCGTGTTTCTCTGACCCGTCCTCCACGTTCCCTTGGGGCTGCTGGAACCCTGCGGGTGCCCCGCGGGGCTGGGAGCACAGGGCCGGCCCCAGGGAGGCAGCTTTTGGGAGCAACAAGCACAAGCTTGACCTGAGCGCGGCCGCAGGCAGGACCCCAGCGCTGCCCAAAACCTCTGCCTGCTGCGACAGGCACCGCGGGGCCACAGCCCTCCCGGGGTGCAGAGCAGGGGGACACACGCAGCCCTGGATGGTGCATCAAAATACACTTTTTCCCCCTTTTTTCCCCCCTTTTTTCCCCCCTTTCTTTTTGAGTTGCACAGGTTTCCCCAGTCAGGGGCCGCGGGTTTTGGCTGGCAGCGTGCCGTGGAGGTGATGGAGAGCCACGGCAAGAGCGGGGCAGTGGAGCCCTGCACAGAAACCTGCCCATCCTTTGCAGGCAGCTCCCCCTTGTTCGGCTCCTGCGCTCGGATGACCTAATTAAATTAATTTTGGTGGATTTTTTTTTTTTCTTGGGTCTGGCTTAAAGATAATTAGCCAAAACATGCCCTGATTTCTTTCTTTGGAGTAAGATTTTCCATTTAATTATTCAGCAACTGTGTTTTCGCTCACCACGTACGCTCCCAGGGACAGCCGATGCCGGGTGCTGATCGAGGAGCCATCCCGCCCCGAGGAGCCCCATCCCATCAAAACCTTCATCGCTATTGGGGTTTTGCTGGGAACCCCACACAGCCCCCAGCCTGCTGCTACCAGTGCAACGAGTTTGCTAGGCCTGAGGGCATGGGGAGGGACGCAGCGGGTGCCTG
Organism: Aviceda cuculoides; assembly: GCA_035590195.1. Classification (NCBI taxonomy): domain Eukaryota; kingdom Metazoa; phylum Chordata; class Aves; order Accipitriformes; family Accipitridae; genus Aviceda; species Aviceda cuculoides. Next base: position 9,900,229 of record JAVJGG010000085.1, read on the forward strand.
TGTGGGGCTCGGCAGAGCCAAAAAGCCCCTTCCCCACTCCTCCAGAAACTGGAAAAAAATGTTTTCTCTTAAAATGTTTTCTTCTCCCTGTGGCCCTGGAGCAGTAATAAATCATCACTTATTTAAAACAAAATCCAGCTAATGGAGCAGCTGCATAATGTGTGCTTCAAAGGGAAAAAAAATGTCATCGGTTTCCAAACTTTTGAGGTTAAAATGCTGTCAAGTTATTTTAATAGTTTTTCATTTGTTTTAATTTGCCATTCCTTAATATGCAGCGAGGAACTTGGAAAATAATCATTTCCTCCTCACGAGTCGTCTGCCCGGCTGGCAAACCCAGTCCCAGCGGGCAGTGGTGGCCGGGGACGGCGGCAGCGCCGATGGGGCGGACGGGACCTCCCGGCACCACGGTGCCTGGCTCTGCTGAGCGGGGTGCTCCAAACGGGCATGCCGGGCTGGGCTGTGCCGGGCCGAGCTGGGCTGTGCCAAGCTGTGCCATGCTGTGCCGGGCTGTGCCGCGTCAAGCCATGCCCTGATGGGCCATGCCGCACCGAGCAGGGCTCTGTGGTGCCAGGCTGGGCCATGCTGAGCCAGGCTGTGCCAAACTGTGCTGTGCTATGCCGTGCCAGGCTATGCTAAGTTGTGCCGTGCCGAGCTGAACTATGCAGGGCAAGACCGTGCCAAGCCACACCGTGCCGTGCCAAGCCATGCAAGGCTAGGCCATGCCAAGCCAAGGTGGGCCAACCTGAGCTGTGCAGCGCCGGGCTGTGCCAAGCCGTGCTATGCCATGCCGAGCCATGCAGTGCCAGGCCATGCCATGCTGAGCCAAGCCGAGCCACGTGGGGCAAGGCTGTGCTGAGCTGTACCAGGCCATGCCAAGCCACATAGGGCCAGGCCACGCCAAGTCACACCATGTTGAGCCAAGCCATGCCGAGCAGAGCCATGCAGGGCAAGGCTGCGCTGAGCTGTGCTATGCCATGCTGAGCTGTGCCACGGCAAGCCACATCGTGCCGAGCCAAGCTGTGCTGAGCTGAGCCGTGCAGAGCCAGACCATGCCAAGCCACGCTGCGCCGAGCCAAGCTATACAGGGCAAGGCTGTGCCAAGCTGTGCCATGCTGAGCCAAGCCGAGCCACGTGGGGCAAGGCTGTGCTGAGCTGAGCTGTGCTATGCCCTGCTGAGCCATGCAGTGCCATGTCACGCCGGGCCAAGCTATGCCGAGCCAAGCTGCGTGGGGCCAGGCTGTGCCAACCCGTGTTGTGCCATGCTGAGCCGTGCCGAGCCAGGCCATGCCAAGCCGTGCCACGCTGAGCTGAGCCGAGCCACGTGGCACAAGGCTGTGGCGAGCCGTGCTCTGCCATGCCGAGCCATGCAGGACCACGCCGGACCACGCCGAGGCAAACCTAGCCAAGCTATAGAGGGCAAGGCTGTACCACACCAATCCATACCGTACCACGCCAAACCGAGCCAAACCGCCCAAGGCCCACACTATACCATGCCATACCATGCCAAACCGTGCCAAGCCCAGCCACGCCAACACCAACAGATGGCGACAGGTCCCCACTGCACCCCCATAACCCACCCACCCCCCCAGCAGCCACCGGGGCCACCGTGCCGGGGCCGGGCCGGGCCGGGCCGGGCCAGGCCGTGCCGAGCCGAGCCGTTGCGGCTCGGCACGGCTCCGGCAGGGCATAAAAGGATTTAAGAGAGCTCGGCTCGGCTCTCCCCCCTCCCCGTCCGGTTATCGGGCTGGTTAATCCCGTATGTAAATGGCAGCCAATGGATGGTGCCGTTGAGCGGGGTTGGGATTAGCGGCGGGGCGAATGGCTGGCACTTTTACTGGGATTACAGAACAAAGGGCTGCTCTCCTTTCCCAGCTTGGGGGGTGGGGTGGGGGGGGGTGG
>JAVJGG010000085.1:9902833-9918498 GCA_035590195.1 Aviceda cuculoides
TTTGCGTCACTGTGGTGATGAGCTGCCCTGTTCTCAGCACCCCCCCCTCCCCCCACTGTTTATAGAAGAATCCAGATGTTGGGAATATCTGGCCAGGAAGTGCCCCCCCACCCCCAGCTCTGTTCCCAGAGGGGGGGCCCGGCAGGGATCCTGACCCACCCGCCCTAAAAATGGGGGGCTGCCCCCCTCACCCCTGATGCTTGGACCCCCCAAAATCATGTGTGGGAATGGGCCATAATTGGGGGGACTGGGAATACTGGGGGGGGCTGGGGTGATGCTGGGGCTTGGTGTCCATCGGGGGGGGGGGATGCCAGGAGGCAATGAGGCTGGGGGGGCATAGGGTGTGGGGGTGATAGTGCTGCAGGGGTGCGTGGGGTGGTAAGGCAGGGGGGTGCAGGGAGCAGTAGGGCTAGGGGGGGCGGGTGCTAGTGCTGAGGGGGTGCTGGGGCAGCTGGGCAGGGGATGTCCGGATGGCCCTTGGTGCCCACCACCGCAACGGTGTTCCCTGTCCCTAAGGCAGCTCCAGGGCCACCACCTGCCCCAGCTGCGTCTTGTGGTGCCGGGCAGGCAGGGAAGCAGCAAGCAGGGCTCTGCCAGGCTCGTCTCCCTCTCCGCCGGCACAGGGAAAGGCGGCAGCGCAGCTGAAAATAGAAACGCAGGGTTGAGCTGACGAAGCGCTCGGGGGGTTCGGCTGGGCTGGTGACCCGGCCTCGACACCATGGCCCGTGGGGTGGAGGGACGGACGGGCATCCTCTGCGACTCCCCAGTGCTGGCGGGGGCAAGCGGAGGTTTCTCGGTGCGTGGGGATGACGGTGATGGGGAGAAAGTTGCTCCCTGGGGAGCCGGTGCCCTTGTCCTTCCAGCGCGTGGGGCTGGCGGTGGGTTTATCTGGGATAAGCTGTAAATCGGAGAGATCCTATTAATGCATCTTGTGCCGGCGTGAGCCTCGGACCTGTCGGCGCTGTGCAGGTAATCCCGGGTGTTCGCGGCAGGCGCCAGGCACGCCTGGGCGAGAGCGCTTCGGGAGGTTTTGGTGCCGCTGAGCACCGCTGCAGAGCTGTGGGGCTGGGTGTTGTGGGCGCTTTGGGGTCAGTTACTTGGCCTCCTGCTGCATCTGTCGCCCGTCGATGTGCAAGCTCCAGACGTTGGAACTGCCTGGGGATGTCAGCACGGACCCTCGCGTGACGGGAGCCCCTGGCTTTGGGGTGTCTGTTCCCCACGCCGCTCCCACTTGGAGGAGCTGCTGGAAGTGCTGCAGCTGGGGAATAATCCTGCGGATGCGAGCGCCTTTAGTTCCACAGGATCCCGGGTCTCTGGTCCCCACCGGTGCAGCCAGACCCGCTACGTCGGCTGTTGCCCATCCAAGCCCACGGAATTTCCTACTCCGGTGGAAAGTGCTTGCTCAGAAATAAGAAAGCAGCGCGGCAGCTGCCAGCATCAGACCCGACCCCTTGGGGGGCTGGGATGCTAAAGGCCGCAGCTCAGCACCTCTGCCGCTGCCCATGGGCCCCTGCCGCCGGAGCAGCGAGCCCTGGCACGGCGGCATGTGCTGCCGTTGGGGCGATAGCAAGCAGCCGGTAAGGTGTCAGGGTCGCCTTATTGCCGCAGCAGCACAATGTGGCTCTGTGGCCACCCGCGGGTCCCCCGTTCCTCTCCCTCGGCTCCCGGTGACCGCCGGGGGATGGGGTGCTCCAGTTCGGGGCTGTCCCACTGGTTTTCCCATGCACCGCTGCTGTGCGAGTTGGTGTTGCCTCTCAAGGCCGTGGTTTTGGGGTGAACCCTGGCTGGGATGCGTCACCGCTGGGTGTGGGCAGGGGAGAGGGTCGGGCAGCTGCCCTCGTGGGGGGTGCTTGCAGGAGCCGGGGGGTGATGAAGGGGACATGTGCTGGTGGCCACTGCCACCTTCCTCTGCTGTCCCTCCCAGGAGTGCTTTGACATCTGGGTGAAGGAGCCGCTGGTGCTGCTGCGGGTCGCTGCTCTTTCAGGTTTGCTAATGAGAAGCTGGGAGAGGAGGGAAAGAACCTGCTCAGGGACGTATTTAGCAACCTGCCTTACCAGCCAGGGCGAGAGATGCGGTGCCCTCGCTGGCAGGCCAGCGCTGTCCCAGCAGCCTGGCGCGGTGCCAGCAGGCATCCAGTGGGACCTTGTGTGGGGCAGGAGGTGACAAGGAGGGTGGGCTTTGGGGACAGCACAGAGGCTGGCTGTCCCACATGATGGGCGTCACATAGGACTTGAGCGATGTTCTGCTAAAAGAAAGGAGAAAATCCCTGAAACCCCAAAATACCAGACCCAAAACAAGCAACCTCTCACTGTTGGAGCTACTGGGGGAATTCCCATCTGCTGTTCCCGCAGGAAATAGCTCAGATTTTTTTCGGCAATTATCGATGCCCTGTGCTTCCTTTGGGAATTTCAGCGGCTGCACCCTGGCAGCCAGGCCGGAGGAATGCGGAGGGACTCCAGTTGCTGGCCAGGCCCGTCCCCTCACCTGCTGTGGGGCTGACTCCTAGGGTGGGCACAGGGCTTGTCGCCGGCCGTCCCCGGCTTGGTGCCCTGCCCTGCCCATCGGCCGACGAGCACGGTTATTCCTTGTGCCCCTGGCATCCATTTGCAGATGCCTGCTGTGGGGGGACATGGTGGTGGTTCATCCTGGAAGAAGAGGTGTGGATGGGGACTGCTTCTCCTGGGATGGCTGGGCTTGGGGGTCGGTGGTGGGTGATGGTCTGGGGAAGGGGATGAGCGGGCTAGGGGCTGTGTTGGTGTCCATGCTCTGCTCCTGGCCTTCCGGCCACGTCTGCCTGTGTTGCACCTTGTCGGCAATGACAAACCTCCTCCGGGGCTTTGGAGGGAGCAGAGGCAGATGCTGAAGGCACCTGGGGTGGGTTTGCCACCACCAGAAGCCTTGCCCTCGAGGGCAGGGAGGAGCAGAGGAAAGGACTTACTGGGAGCCCCTTCTGAGCATGGAGGTATCCTTCCAGGAGCTAAAAATGTATTTATTGATTCATTTATTGGGAAGAGCCCAGCTGGAAGCTGTAAGGAAGGGCCTCTGGTGTCCATCTGGATGCTGGCCTGAGCAGCGGGGCTGAGGGCAGAGAGCAGCCCTGGCCGGAGGTTTGCCATGGAGGCAGCAGGTCTTTTGCAGACTGGAGCAAGGTTTCCCAGGACCTCGCTCTGCCCCGTTGCAGCCTGTCCTGTCACAGGACATGTTTTATTTACATCTCTTGAAGCATTGTCTAAAAAGAGGTCAGGAGCCCTTGGGCTGGTCAGAAGCTGCAGGAGGCTCAGGGCTGTGCGGTGGCTGGGGTCTGGGTGAACTTTATGGATTGGGGGTTTGCGGTTTTTTTGCTCGCCGGTTCAATGCTTTGTTTCTTAGTGCAGCCCCGTTGGTTGAATTTGCTTCAAGTCCAAGAGAAAAACGTCAAGTGAGTCCAGGTGGGCCCTCAGCCCTGCTGTGTGGTGCCCCCATGGTGGTGGAGCAATGGGCTGGGATAGGGAGCTGCTGCCGGAAAAATCCCCCAAAGCAGCTGGGGCATTGCTGTTGTGGGAATACCCCCATGTCTCGTCCTGGTTCGGGAGCTGCTGCTGAATGCCACCTTACAAACACTTTAGTGGCGATTTCTGAGGGACTTGCCTACGGCAGCAGCGAGGCTTTCCCATAGGTAGGATGCTATGAAGAAAAGCACTTGGTGCACGAATCCCCTCCTCGAGAGCAGGCTGTACCGAGGTGGGATTTACATTCCTGCACGCAAGCAGCTTCTGTTTGAGTTTTCTGACTTCCCATTGCCTTGTCTCTGCTCTGTGCTGGTCTGCCTGGTTGAAGAAGAGAATTAACCTCAGCAGGATGAGCAGGGGATCAGTGAAGAGCATCGATCTGTTGCTGCGTGTCCACACGGCTGTCATCATCCTTTACCAGGGTTTCCCACCCTCAGAGCTGATCTCCCCTTCTCATGTGAGGGATGAGGTGTCTGTCTTCATTTTCTTTAAGTCTGCCACATCAAAAGGAGCAAATGCTGGTGGGGAGGTCAGTGTGGACCTGGGAGGGGTCCTGGAAATGTGTCACCCAGCACCTGCCTGCATGCCTGGGACCTCTGTCCCAGAAGATTAAAGGGGACAGACCCAGATGTCCCCTGCCTCTGGGTGACATCCCCTGTGGGGTGTGCCGGGGTCTGGCTGCACCCCTGAGTCATCCAAGTGGGTGCAAGCAGGTGGGTGCAAAGGCTCGTGGTGGGCACCATGGACCTGCTGCTGATCCGCTCCTGGAGCCCCATGGGCAGAGTAAAACCTGGGAGCCTGGAGGGTGCTTTGGGGTGTAGATCCCTCTGGAGGCAGGAAAACTGGTGGGCAGGATGTTTTGTAACCTTTTTTGGTTTTTGGAGCATTTCTTGCACTTTTTGGTGATGTGTGTGAGTGCTGGTTGCTGCCAGGGGTTGTGTGTCCTGCTTAGCTGGGATATTCCTGAAGGAGAGACCTCCCCCTGTAAGGGGTGGATGGAGGTTGGAGGGATGTGCATGCTTCCGAGAGAGACGTGTGGTGCACAGACTCTGACAAGCAGCAGCTTTATGGGGTAGTTTGGAGTGGGGCTGAAAAATCCTTTTACATGAGAAGGGGCGTTTGGTAGAGAGGTTGGAGCCTGTCCCTAGCTGAGGCAGGGGATGGATGTGTGGGATCCCAGCCATGGGTTGTGCCAGTGGCGAGGCCATTGAGGAGCCCTTGACTTCCTTTTCCCTCACCTAAAAAAAAAAAAAAGGGGGGGGGGGGCAAAAAAAACCCTCAAAGCTGTGCCTCTGGTAACTGCTGGTTAGAAGAACATAGAGGTGGTCAGTCTGGCTTAGGGAAAACTCATGGTGAGTGGAGAGGGAGTCCTCCAGAGCAAGGTAACACTGGGGAAATGAAACCATTGCAGTGGATGAAGACGACCTCCTCGGTTTTATCAGGTCACTGTGCGAGAAGATGCTTCGCCTGTCTTTAAAGGGTAGTGTGAGGGGATGAGTGTGTCTCCACGCCCAGGTTTTGGCAGAGCCTGAGTCTTGCCTTTACCTCCAGCTGCATTTGTGTGGACGTGTCTCCTGCCTGGGAAACCACCCACTCCTTTGTGCCTTGGTGACCTTGCCTTGGGACACTGGCCACCGGGTTGCTCATCTGCTGCTGGAGCTCCAGCCTGGTGGCACCGAAGGGCTGGCCCTGGGCAGTGGGGATAGCTCTGGCCATCACGCCAGGGATGGAGGTGGCTCGCCGGGGGTGGACAGAGCCCCCCTGCGCCAACATGCACAGATGAAAGAGGCAAACCCAGCCCTGCTTCTAATTAGCAGCAATCCTCATGCCTGAAATTAAGCCCGGCTGCTTTATAAGGGCTCAGCGTCGGGGAGCACGCGTGGCACATTGGATCGAAGACGGCACCGGGGAACAGTGCTGGTAAGGCAGGCACTGCCCTCCCCTGCCCGCCCGCTGCCAGCCGTCGAGGAGAGCCTCCGGGATGCCGAAAGGTTTAGGACGAGGCTTGAGATGAGCTGCTGGGCTGTGCCCCGCTGCAGGGCAGAGACCCCAGAGGGACATGCGTGGCAAGGGTAGGGCTTTCCCTGGATGAATGCTGCTGCTCAGACCTTCCCAAAAGGGACCCTAAAGGATGATTTGAATTTGGGGCTGGACCGGTGCCAGGCCCCGCGGGATGGGTATTTTGGCATATCTCCCCCGGCACTGGTAGAATGGGGCTGTGCCCACTGCAGTCAGGCTTTGCAACCTATTTGAGGCTCCCATCAAAGTCACGCTCTTCCCTGTCGGGTCAGTTTTCTGCTTGTTTCATTGCAGGGTGGGAGACAGGGATGGAAAAACCTGTAGGAAAGGCAGGATTATGTCTCTCTAATTACCAGGGGCCTGATTATAATTTCTACCCAGAGCTCTGGTAATGGTTAAATATGTGGGAATTATCTTTATTATTTGTATTGCATTAGTATTTAGGAGGCTGGGACCCCATTTGCTGGGCAAACAGTGAATGATAGTCCTTGCCCAGAGGAACGCCGTCTCTGGCCCACCGGTCGCGTGTCCTGGGCCAGGTGGATTGGGGTTTGAGCCCTGTATGCCCATGGCATCGCCCAAATTGCTACTGCAGCTCCGCTCCCCGGCATTTAGAAGGATTTACAGCATTGAATTGCTTGTCTGTTTTGGTGCATACAAGTCACATGTGTTTTGGGGGGGGGGGGCCGGAAATTGGTGTATTAACAGGACCTCTGAAATCGTGATTTATATATAGATTTAAAATACATGTATATTTTTGGCACCTGGGTTGTCAAAGCCCAGGAGTTGCCTGCCGCCTTTAGATGCTCTTGCTTTGTTGTTGGAGGGCTACAATAAAGCAATCTTGTTAGGTAAATATAACGATGTTACGATCCTCCATCTGCTAAAGTGCTGCTGCGCGGCACTGGCGGAACGGTGGGAGCTGCCTGCTGTGCTGCCTCTCCCCTGCTCCTTCTTGCCGGTGTCTGCTGTGGGCCTTGCAGGTCCTAGGAGAAACGGGAGTGGTTGGTATGGATGGAGAAACCCTTCTTATGGCTTCCTCCCTTTTAACCAGCCAGGGGATGAGCTGTTAAACCCTTCCAGCTGGTGAGGACCGATTCCTATTGGAGCGTGATGGAGCTGTTGGGATGGTGCTGAGGTCATTGGCAAGTCCCCCCAAAACTGGGTCATCACGTTGCCAACCTGTGGAGACCCCGATGTGTGGGGATGCTCTGGTCTGTAGGGATGCCCTGCAATGCCAACAGCTCCCACAGCATCATCCTTGCTCCCATCCGAGCAGTGGGACAATGCTGTCCTGGTGGCAGCAGGGAACCCATGCCCCCCCCCCCCCGGGTGCTGGAAGCCCTTTTGCAATTGCCGGCAGGAAGGATCGTGCTCAGTCGGCAAAATATGTGAGGAACTCTGCTTGTTTAAAGTGCCTTTGGGGTTTTGGGCCTTAAATAAACATCCTGGTTGGGGTTTGGGTTGGAGGTTTTCATCCCGGGAGAGGCAGGCGGGGGGAGGGGAGCCGCGCCGGTGCCCCAAGTCTGCATGCGCCTTCTGACAAGGTTATAAATTAGCTTCATTAGAGGAGGATCACTGAAAATAAATTGCTCTGCACCCTTTAGGAGCATTGCCGGGCTGTAATTTCATCTTGTCTTTCTGGGGACGAATGCCTAGAAACCCCCAAAGTGAAATTACAGCATTTTACGTTGCATTAGAGCTTGGTGGTTTTGCCCTCAAAAATGCAAATATGCCCATGGCCCCAGATGAAGCTTGGCCAGGGGGCTTGCACCCAAAGCAGGGGGGTCAGTTGGGGTTTGCTGCAGGTTTCTGACACGCGCCGGCCCCCTGCCACCACTGCCCGATGGCTTCCTTGGGGGACGCGTGGCTGGGGAGAGGAGCGTGCCGGGCGTCGGAACCCCTATGAAACAGTGCGGTTCAAACCTAGTGGCCCGTGTGCCGCTAATACAGATCTGTGGCGGGAGCGAGTAGCAGGCGACCTTTAACAGGACATTAAACATTTATTAAAACTGTTAGAATTAGTGTCAGGTTGTATTTATTTTATTTAGAAAGAGAGGGGAGAAAAAAAGACCTATAAGAGAGGCGAGTATGACCTGAGAGTGCCGTGAGCTGATTGACCCGGTGTGCTGCAACCCCAGCCCTCCCCATGCAAGCTCCTGGAGCAAAGAGCTGGCTCCAGGATGGATCCAGCATCCACCCGTGCCCTTCCCATGGCTCCTTGCTGGATCTCACTGCAGGGAAGAGCAGGCAGCAGTGGCACATCCGATCCCACCTTCATCCTGGGCCCCCCAAATACTTAGTGTTTAGGTGGGTTAATTTTTTTTTCCCCTACCTGCCCAAAGGTTTATTCCTTTACAGGGGATGGGAGAGCACGAGATTAGCCCTGCATCTCTCCCGCATCATCTTCCCGCAGCTGCCCACCGGCTTTCCCTGAGCCGCCCCTCCAAGGATTGTGCTCTCTCTTGAAAACCTCTTTGTTTCCCCATGTTTGCTGTTGTAATTTATGTACGATGCCGCCGCTTGTTGAAAAACAAGGTCTTTATCTCCGTGGGAATTACACCTGCAGAAATCCAACCCTATCGCTGCCTGTGCACGAGGCTCTCCATGATAAAAGCCGGCTCCAGTACTGCTGCAGAGATGCAAAAGTTTCCTCTACTTTAGCTGCTGGCGAGAGCGATGCTTGCCTCCCCCCTGCACCTTGTTGTGCACTAATCTCCTCATCTTTAAATGCTCTCTGAAAGCAGGCTGCTTGGGTCGTGGCTTCATCCTCAATAAATTCTCTTCCTCTTGATTTATTTCTTTCTCCCCTAGCACCATAGGTATTGGTGAATATATATATATTTTTTTTAGCTTCTGGTTGATTTTTTTTTTTTTTTCCTGCATGTAAGATGCATATTTCCACACTCGCTGACCTTCTGGTGTGCTGTGGACCCAGCACAGTGATCCCAATGGACAGAGCGGAGAGCACCCATCCCATGGGGCCAAGGGTGCCTGTGGGTGGCTGGCAGCCATGCTCCTGGAAAGGGCTATTTTTAACAGCTGGGCTTGTGCTGGGTTGCCATCAATGCACTGGAGCACGTAGGCATCCTTTATTATTTTAAACCCGATAATTAAAAATAATGCGGAGTTGTCTCTGCTGTGGGTAGCTGCTGCTGAGGATGCTCCGGGATGCTGGATTTCCCACAGTGCAGGGGTCGCATCCCCAGACTGGCAGGTGGGCTTTGCCGCAGCGTGTGTCCAGCTCCCCTCCGGTTGCTATCCCCATTGGGGCAGGGAAGCCAATGCCTGTTGGCAGACGGAGCTGGCCCTTCGGAGGTGCAAGACCAGAAGAGCAGGAAGAGAAATTGCTACCGCTGGGGCCGTGGGCGAGGAGAGTGGTGGGAGGGTGGCTTTACTCCTGGCACCGGTTGTCCCCGTGTGCCCCTTCCCTGTGGCTCTGCACCCCCTAAAAGCAAAATGGCAGCAGCTGGGGTGCATGCCAGCATCACCCGGGTGGGAGCCAGGATGCAGTGCCGGCGTTTCCCTCCTCTTCCTCCTCCTTTTTTCTCCTCCACATAACTCTTCAGATCAGGCTCAGGGGGTGCTGGGCTGGGTCTGCACACACCCCCCACCCCCCCCCCCTCCCCATGTGCTTCCCACCTAGAAACCATCAGTGATGCCTATGAAAAACCTTAGAGCAAATGCCATTTCTCTTAAACCTATGTGCCATGGGGTGTGCTGAGTATTTTTCTCTCCTTTACCCTCCTCCCCCTTCACTAACCTGCTTTTCACCAGGGATGCTACAAAAGGCGTTTAAGCCCAGAACCTTCCTTCTTGGTATTGATTTTGCTTTCTGCTTGAGTCTCATTTTATTGCCCTTGGTATTTTGAGTAGCTGGAAGGATGCTGGGGAGAGCCAGGCTGCCTCTTTGGAGGGGCTTCGTGTCCCCAGCAGTGAGGTGATGGGCACAGGGGCTGGGGGAGGCATTTGTGGGGATGGAGCAGTACCCCTCCTTGGAGGTACCGATATCCCAGGGATCGTGGTTTCAGGCTGCAAGAAGTGCTCCTTGAAGATGCCAGAGAGATGCAGGATCACGCTCAGCACCCGGGAAAAGCCTCTCGTAGGGCAGCTGGGGTGGTTTCTCCTCCCAGTCCTAGATCACTGGCCTCAGGGAGAGGTTAAGGCGCTTCCTCCCATCTTGGGGGAGAACCAGCGTTTTGCTTTTAATCGGGTTTTGGGCTCCACTCAGGTCAGCAACTTTGTAGAGGATGAGGCACGGTGGCTGACGGCTGAAATAAACCCACCTATTTAAATATTTACTTGCCCATTATAAAGTAGCTCTGTGTTTACCTGCTCTGGCTGTGTGTGGTGTGAAGAGCCGTGCTGAGAGCTCACCGGCTCCCTCGGGCTTGGCACCCGGGCAGTGGGCACCCCTTGCCTAATTGCTTGCCACCCATTTAAGAGGAACTGATCAAGAAATTAATTCACAATCTCAGGCTCTGTGGTCCCAGATGCGAATGCTTTGATCGCCGCGGAGCAGGGATGGATGCGGGTGAACGCACTGCTTTCCATCTGCCTGGATGAAGCAAGAGGTAATTAGGGAGCTTTTGGTGTTGGGGTTGATTTCGTATTTGAAAATTACCTTTTTTTTTTTTTATCAGTTTCTACAAGTTTTGTGCCGTATGAGGCTGTGTCGGTCTTGGTGGGGTTTGGGGTACAGGTCTGTGCTTGGTGGCATCCTGACTTGGGGTGGTGGAGAGCCTGAGCTCGTCTCCAGCGGTGCAGCCCCTTGTCTCATGGATGAAGACATCAGAGGGTTTCTATTTTCCAACCTGACAAGCGCATGTGAAAAAAATAAGCTGCGAGCCAAGAAAAAGCTGCATGCCCTCTGCCTTCCCTGTGACAAGGTGCTCTCCCTTTGCACAGCTCCAAAAATCTCTTTTTTTGGAGGGGCTGGTCCCAACTCCTGTTATCACCTCTCCTGGAAGCATCAGGAGCTAAATGATGCCACCTCCCACACCCAAACCACAATGCACAGGTATTTATTTTCTGCTATTTATGGGGCATCTGAGCTGGGCTCTTGCTTTCCCCAGTGGCAAGGAACTGGGGTATCTTACAGCTGCCTTGGCACACCCCGAACCTGCCCTAGGCACCCCAAGAGGCGGTGGGTGCTGGACGTCGGGTGCCTATTTCCCTGCCCTCGCACCTAAAGCAGGCTGTGAATTTGCGATGCCGCTTCTCTTGGTGCTTTGTTGGGCGCCGGAGCTGCCGATTAAGGGAAATGTGCCACAAGGCAGGTTTGCTTTACAGGATTAAAAGCAAATAAATATTTATGCACTATGCAAAGCAGGCCCGATAAGATATGCGTATCATTGGGAATTTGAAGCGGTTTTGGTTTGGGCCCAAGATGAAGGGGTGTGCGTGTTGGTGCGTTATGTGGGTTTAAAGGGATGTTTTTAATCCTGCTGCACAAAAATAAAAATAGAGAGGGAAAAACAGGGTTTTTGCTTCTCAGGCTGCTCTGGTCTTGGGTTTCACCATCTCCCTGCATCCCCGTGTCTTTAACTGCAGGGATGGAGAAGAGCCAGGGAGAGAGGGCAGTGCAGGCAGCATTTCCTATGCAAATATAATGCTGGCCCCGTTCCTAATATTCGCTGTGTTTACACGTAAATGCAAACAACTGTTGACTTAGTTTCAACAGATAATGTGTTTCATAACACAATGGAAATGAGAATTAAGCTGGAATTTAGCAGGGGGGAACATGTGTTTCTACGAGACCTCAGGCTCCGCCAGCCCCGTGCCCATGCGCCGTGTTGTGGTCATGGTAGTGCTGGCACCGTGGGGGCTCGGGGCTGGGGCTTGGTGTCCTTGGGGGGCCCCTTCTTGCTGGGGACACCTCTGCTGACTGATTTTCCTTGCTAAACCTCTCTGAGATGGGGTGAGCGAGAGAAGAGGGCAGGGCAGGTTTGCTGCAGGATCAGTGAGTTGAGCTGCCCCACTGGTGAGGCTCGGAGGGGGCCGGCATCCCCTGGAGGTTATAGGGACTGGGGCTGATCCCAGGCCAGTTTTCCCCTGGGAAAGAAGGGGCTTATGTGCTTTGAGGGGGTCAAGGCATCAGAGGAAGGGAAATGCTGGCCCAGGCCATCGAGTTGGAGCCGGATCACCGGTGCGTCCCCAGAGGGAGGAGGTGGCAGCGGCCGGGTCACCTTGTCCTGGAGTGACTCTGAGCAGAAGCATGTGGGAGAGGCCCTGGCTGTATTTTAGGGCCGGATCCTGTCTAGCCCGAGGCTGTCCTCGTGGGGCTCCCCGGGCCAGCCCCACTATCAGCCTAGGCGGCCTTTGAGTCACAGCTCAGATCGCCGACTTATCAGGGCCGCTCCCGTCGCCTCCGCCCCACGCCTGCCGCCCTCCCCACCCCACCGCACCCCAAATCCCGCTGGAGGGATGAGGCGGGACCCCGGCACCACCAGGGACCCCCCCAGGATGCTGCATTGTCCTTCCCAGGCGAAGGTAATGATGCACATGGGCTGCTCCCCACAGCCCCAAGGAGCGGAGGCATCGCCGGGGAATCCACAATTTGGGACCCGTGGGTGTGTAATCACCATCTCCAGGCGTGGGTTTGTTCCCGTCCGTCTGTCTGCCTGTCCCTTGCCTGCTGGCTGGCTGCCACCCAGCGCGGCAGGGCTCACGGTGCTCAGGGCACAGCGTTAAAAAAAGCCGAGCCCTTGTGAATATGGTGGGGGGAAATTTAGTGATGTGCCCCAACCTATATTAGATGCTGGCAAATTTCCCCACGAGAGCTGCAGAGACGGTCGCACTGGTGGGGACACCTCAGCTGCAAGTGGACGGCTCTACCAGCCACTGGGGAGCCTGACCACGGGCTGGGGACCCCCGGGGACCCCCGCAGCCACAGAGCTGCTGCTCCTGGGATGAAGGAGCAGCATGGCAGGACCCGGCGTTGCAGCCCCAGTCATGATGCCAGGGCTCAGGGAAGGCAGAGCCATCCTCGGCCAGACCCGGTGGCTCCTGGCCTGTCGTCTCACCATGGAGGGTGATGTCTCTGCCTGGGGTGGGTGGGGGCCGTGTGGCACTCGCGGCTGTTTGTGTCTGGCAGCCGACGGTGATGCCGAGCCCTGATAGCACTGTGGTAATGGCGGGGTTTGCATGAGAAACAGCAGGTTTCGGGGCAGGTGCCATGACCAGAGGCTGCCTGGGAAGGAAATGGGGATCCCGGCTGGCTGGGGTGGGCAGCTGCCATCAGCCTCCCTCCTCCCCGGCGGCACTGCTGCTTTGCCTGTCTCCCTTGAAGGGTCACGCCAGGGTGGGTGATGCTCAGCTTCACCGAAGACTCAGTGGTGAGTCACCTGCCCGCATGGGACACCCGATTCTGGGCAGGCATCGAGGCCGCAGGTGACAAGGCGCAGCTGACACCGGCTCTCGGCATGCATGCTCCCTGCCACAGGACCGGAGCAGGGGGCAAACGCCAGGGTGACCCTGGACCTGCTCTCGCTTTTCTGACTCCTCCTGTGAAGTGACATAAGGGAGAAGGCAGCGTGGAGGAGCGGGGAGCTCGGGAGGTGGGAGGCTCCCGTCTCTGAGCCTCCTTTCATCCCCTTAGAAGCCATTTTATTTTTTTATTGAGCTTATTTATGTGGCAGAGAGCCAGGCCTGGGATTAACAAATAGCCCATCCTGTAACACGGGGAATACACGATACTGAGACACCGGTAACCAGAGAGAAATATTAGAGATAAAATTAAACCGTAATGAGATTAGGTAACTGCTTTCTATGAGAGACCTCCTTACACAGAGGTAATTACCTGGGCAGAGCAGAAAGTAGGTGATGAGCAGTGGTGGCCGTGGGCTGGGGTCAGTGGCCAGGGACAGGGCCACCCCAGCCCTGCCCAGGAGCTGGGGGGTTGGTGCCACCACCAGCAGCTTTGGAAAAGAAAAAAGCATCGGGGTTGAGTGTTGAGGAGCAAGACGAGGTGCCCGCCAGCATCTGGCATCAGCTCCCACGGCGAGGACCGGGATGGACCATCCTCTGCTGACCCCTTGCAAAATTGTTGCCCCCAGCCTGGGCACCGTCTCTGTATATTTGCAGTTTGGGGATTTTTTTGCTGGCTAATTCAGATAATAATAATAATAATAATAATCTGGAGAAGCACCCAGTTAGATGGATGCAAGGTGGGCACACAAACTGCGATCACAGCCGGGACAGGGCGTCGGGTGCCGTTCAGAGAAAGCAAACCTTGTACCTGGATGTGGGGCCGGTGCTGCAGTGGGCGTCGTGCACATGGGATTTTTCTTTAGAGGGGAAAAAAATGGCAGGAGGCAGGGGGGGAGCAAAAACACATGTGCCTGTGTAATATAAAATTCAAGTTAGGCTCTCGGTGACTGCACAGAAAACAACAGGCTTTTTATGTTGGCTCTTGGGGTAGGAGGAGAGCAGGCTAGAATAAAGATTTACAGTGTTTGGGAGATTAAAGGCCCTTGGTACATTGTTCAAATACCACGAGATTAGTTTCCAAGGAGACGGATACTAGTTGCTATAGGCACCGGGGGGCCAGGAATTAGGATTGCGATTTTTTATCCTGATCACGCAACCAGTAGCTGAATGCAGCTAAAACTCGGGCTTTAAATAACCCCAGCGTTAGCTTACACACTGCCGAACCAGAGGCTGGAAACCGTATCTCCCTTCCTTCCCCCTGCCCCAGCACCCATTCGGGTGTGCAGAGTTGGACCTGGGTATTGATAGAGGGGTGCGAGGGGATACAGGGCTGGGGACTGAGGTTGGTGCACCCCCAGGACCTTCCTTGCAGGTCATCCTGTGGCTTCTGGGCTTGTTTCATCTCATTTTTTTCTCTAGGCAAGGGATTGCCGGCATCTTCTTGCGATAGTCAGGACGCGCAGTTCCCCATCAGCTGCGGTGCAGGGGCAGGAGATGTACCAAGGGGCAGAATTAGTCGCCTGCTAATTTTGGCTTCCCCCCGCTCACCCGCTTCTGGGAAGTGCAACCTGAGCCCTGGCACATGGGATGCCGGATCCATACCCTTGCTGCCCGCCTTTCCTTCTAGGATCTGCAAAGCACCGGGTTTTGTCCAGGCTGCCTGAGTGCCAGCATGGGAAGGGGTGCTGAGCTGCCTGCCATGGTGCTGTGGGATGGGTTTTGGGGCTGAATGTCCCCCTGGGGAGGGACCCTGGGAGCCACGCAAGCACCCAGGTCCCCATGGCTGGGCATCTTTGCTCACCCATCGGGCACCATGAAGCTCATCTCCAGCTTCGTCACCCCCAACCACCCACACTGGGCTGCCGGGGCAGGATCCAGCTCAGCCGCGGCCATTTTCCATGCACAATGCTCACAGCATCCCTCCCCTGCAACAGTGGGAATGCTCCGATTAACGCTTCCTTTTTTTTCCCTCCCTTTTTTTCCTCTTTTCTTTAATAAATGGAGAGGCAGTAGCTTGAAGTGAGAGCTTCTGCGCCTGCCTGCCGTGAGATTGCAGCGTGTAAACTTGTCTAGAGCTGAAAGCCGTGCTGCTCAAGCTTCGCGGGCAGAGCGATCCCCCCCCAGCAGCCACCGTGACATGAAAGTGTTTATCCTGGGGGAGATGAGACGCAGCTTCTGAAGGGCACTTGATCCTGATCTGTCTCTCTTTGCACTATACAGAAGCCTACTGTAATTTTACTATATTGTATCTGTGTGAGCGCCTAGGCCAGGCTTAAGAAAAACAAGGCAGCAGCAGAATGCAATGCCCTGGTTGGGGGGGAAAGCTAAATTCCTGCAGCGGACATGTCCCCCCACAGGAGCCCCCAGTTGGCTCTTTGCTTCTTTTACAAGTGGGACTAAACCGCGGCAGGCGACGGATTATCCGGGAAAGCAGAGCTGTGGTGGCGATGCCGGTGGATGCTGTGGTGCCAGCACGTATGTGAGGAGCTTTTCTAGCAGGTGCCCTGGGTTTTGTCAGTAAAATAAAACAGGGCATGAGGTGTCTGGTGGTGGGAGCTTGTTCTGCCTGGTACTACCCAGCTGGAAGGAGTGGGGGGAAAAATATAGCGTTTGGGGGAGCCGGCAGAGCTGGCAAGGTAAGGGCTGCCAGCACAGTGGGGATGTGGGCCACAAGCGGTCGGGTGCCCCAGACTGTGCCAGAGGCTGTTTGTCCCCCCTCTACTACT
>JAVJGG010000085.1:9918521-9956984 GCA_035590195.1 Aviceda cuculoides
AAAAGTAGAAAAAAAAAAAGGGGGTGGGGGAAATTTATGGATGTGGGGAGACATGTGGCAGCAGTTATGGGGCAGCAGTTGGACCAGGTTATGGGGCTGAGGGGGTGCAGATGTGTCCTCAGCAGATGCTTTTTCGCAGCAGGCGCATCGGCAGGGTGGCACCTGGGGTACCCTAAAACCCAGAGCCCCTGCCTGCCCTGGGAGGGCTGTGCCACAGGAGCACCCACGCATGGGGCAGAGATTAGAAATCTGGGGGCTTTTGGGGGTGTTTAGACACTTGAGGGCATTGCTGGGCATTTTGTGAGTGCCCTGGACCCCACTTGTCTGCTGTGTACTACTGGCATCAGCGCCGACTGTGCAGCTCACTGACTGCCTGCTAACGAAGCATCGTTAGCGAAGCAATAAACCGCTTCAGCATGAGTTGCGTGGCTTCGCCCCGTGCAGCTTGGGATGGAGAGGATGCAGCCACGGGGGCCAGAGGCTGGCGCTGAATTAGACGTAAGGGATTAGGGCTTAGCCAGGCAGCACGGGCAGGTTAAAGCCATCGTGCCGTGAGCAAGTCGCCCGCACGGAGCAGAAATCTCCACCGCTGCGGCAAAAACCCCAAGGGCAGCTATTTGGCGAGTGTGGGGCAGTGCCACGGTGCTCCTGTACCGGAGATGGCTTTGGCCGCATCCACCAGCTCCAGTGATACCTGTGTTTGCTTAAGTGATTAGAAAAAAACCGCAAGTTGAAATTCAAGCCTAGTCCCTACCTCTAGCTTTTGCCTTGCTGCGGTTTATGCGGTTTCCAGGGCTTTTTGCTCAAGCAGCTCCAGCTCGCCGAGCACCTTGCTGCTAACAACTGCCTGCCAAAAAGGGAACCTCAAAAGTCCTGGAGATGGAGGGGAACAGCAAAATACCTTCCAGGTCAGTGCCCCTTCCTCGTCAGTGAGATAACCCTTAGCGTGGGTCCTGACCCAGAGCGATGTCCCCAGCAGGGACAAGGGGATGGGCCCCTGGCTTGGAGGGGGGATGCTGTCCTGTCACTAGCAAAGGACATTATTTGTCCCTCTGGCTCCTATCAGGACAGCTCCTGATGGATTTTAAAGTGTGTTTGATGATAGCCAGGGCTAATTGCTTAAACATCCTCCAGGGCCGGTATAATTTTAAAAAAAAAAATTTAAACATGCCCTCCCAGAGTAGAAGGCAATTACAAATGAAATCACAGTCATCTTATAATTTTGTGTGGGTCATCATTACATCCATGTGCTGGGTGCAGTGTCATATCCCCCTCCTGCCAGACAGGCTGCAGGTGCTGGTCCGTCTCTCTCGGTCCTGGGGGGGATGGAGGTGGCCAAATGTGGCACCTGATGTCCCATGGTTCATCAAGCATTTTGGGTGGCCAAGAAGCCCAAATACCACCTTTGAAAGTCCTTTTGGTGCCTGGTAGCTTAACTGCCCCCCACCCAGCAGTGTCTTCCCCTGCTTTAGTGCACCCCCGGGCTGGCCCTCCTCTCCCTGGGAGGGGAAATGGCCTGTAAGCCCATCTTAAGACCTACCTCTAACATATATGTATATATAAAATAGATATATTAGAATACATGTATTTGAATATCTATATATATTGATATTTTTCAAAGTTTTGAATGTTTTGCTGGAACTGGGGCTTCCTGTGGTCTCACCAGCACCACTGAAGCAAGAGGCAGAATCTTCCTAGAAAAATGAGTAAGCAGATAATTTCCAGCCACTCTTGTGTGGAGATGCAGGCAGGACTGGTGTGATGGTCATTTTTTTTTTCTTCTTTTTTTCCTTCCTTTTTTCTTCTTTTTTTCCTTCCTTTTTTCTTCTTTTTTTTCATCTCCCCGCCCCCCCCCCCCCCAAGTGCTGAACAGTCAAAGCTGTGATTAATTTAAATTCCTGTTTGGCTCCTTGAACTGGGAGCCAGCCCACACAGTCGGAGGCTTTATAAACATCCCAGGCGGGGGGATTTCCATGGTGATGCTGCAGACTAGTAGCGTGTGTTTGGGGTTTGCCATGCTGCTCCCCTGCTTTTCCCTTCTCCCTTGCTGCCATCAGACCCCAACACGCTCCATGCTGGTGGTTTCCTTGGTGCTGCAGCTGAGCTGGTGTCCTCTGGCTTGTCGCCCTTGGATGCAGTTGGTGATTTAGGGGCTGAGCTGGAAGATGTGGTCGTTGCACCCACCCAGCGCTCATGGGTTTGGGTCAAGGCATTGGCCATCGGCTGCTTTGCCCTGCAATGGTTTTGAGTGGTCTGGTGTCCTTATTAAAGGAGATGCTTCATGCGGTGAAAATCGCCAGGGTTACATTTTTAAGATACAGTGGAGCTGCAGGAAAAAAATAAAAAAATCACTCAATTCAGTTTAAAACCAGTATTGGTAGAAATCAATATAAGAAGAAGCAGATACAGGATGTCCTCGGTCCCTCCTGGGCATTTGGGTGTTCCCGTCTCACGGCGTCTCCACTCTGCACTGGGTTTGGCCTTGGGTGATTCCCAAAAAAGGGTTTTTTGCCTTTTTTTTTTTTCTGATGGCAAGGGTGGCCCAAAGGAGCAGCAGGCATGGGGAGAGCCAGCAACAAGTTCAGCCCAGTTTTGTGAGTCGCAGGCGAGTGCATGGCTCCCTTTGGGAAACTGGATTTGGGGGTTTATGCTAAATAAGGCTTTTGTACCTGGCAAGGTGGAAGCAGTGGGGAGGACGGCCGTGGAGCTCCTTGTTCAAGCTCCATCATGGCAGCGTGGAAACACCAGCTCAATTTAATAAATAAGATACTGTTGCTTCTGGTTGTGGCACAGGGCTGGCAATTGCTGTAAGACTGGAAAAGATGAGCAAGAAGGGGGACAAAAGTCAACACCAGGAGCTTACAGCACCCATCTTTGCCATGAACTGAGCCCCAGCCCGGCAGGCAGTGCTGGGGCTGCACCGTGTGAACTGCTGGCTCGCATAAAGTCCCCTCGGTTTCTCCTAATTGAACCTGTTTATAATTTAAGGGATGTAATAACAGTTTTCTGCTTGGAAATTTCCTTTGGGGGTTGTTGTTGGCTTGGGGTTTGGGGTTTTTTTTTTTCTGTTTTGTTTGCTCCAAACACTTTGGAAATGGTAACGCAGCATGCAAGACTGGAGGATGTTTATTTTGGGGAGAGATGCTGCCCCGTAGCAGTGGTCAGCAGTGGGGGAGATGGAGAGGGGATGCGCCTGCTGTGGGCGCAGGGTTGGGGGGGGCACTGCCATTTCTGCAGGGGTTTAGGAGCCTCCCCACGCGCCCGGTTTTTCCTTTGCTGCAGCTCAGGTGATTCACGAGCGAAACTCCCCTGGGGCCAAATTTATAATCTTTCCCAGGATTATGAAGGGAGGTGAGGAAGGAGGTGTCATAAGAGCTGAGCAGGTGATGGCCCACGCGGGTTGCCTGCCCGCATCCCATGCCGGCTGTAGCACGGCACCCTCATCCCCATGCTGCTCATCCTGTCCCCTCAAGACTCATGCAGGGGAGGAATAATTAAAAAATAATAAAAATAAATAATAATTTTTTTAATAATTAAAAAATAAAACTAATCTGCAAATGTTTGCTTTGGCCCCGTAACAGCGGCGTGATGGTCCCTGAGTCACCCTGCACCCCTGGGGATGGGACTCGGTGTGCAGAGATGGAATGGGGCTGGGGCTGGAGCTGAGCCCCTGCTGTGGGCCAGGAGGGGGAAACCAACCCCTTGGTGGGGGGCCTGGGGTGGAATTTCAGCAGGACAGGTGTGTGGAGCCCTAGGAAAGGGGCTGGGATGCTCTGCACCCATCCTACCCACATCGCTCCCTGCCACCAGCCTGAACTGCCATAAGAATGGTTTACCCCAGTTTTCCTAAAGATTACTTTCCCTTTGATTAGACAAACAACTTCAAGCCCTATGTCTTAATTTGATTTGAATAAGCCTAGCGCTTGCCGTGAAGTTCTTTTCCTCCCTTTTATTCCCGCCTTTTCTAAATCCGCTGTCACTGCTCTTCATGACCACAAATGATTAAAAGCTCTACAGGAATATTGTTCCCCCCATCCCTTAAAGTCCTGTTGTATCTTGGGTCAAATTTTTATTATGATTTTTTTTCTTGTTGAGTGATTTTCCCTTTTCTTTATTAAACAATCAGCCAGGTGAAAGGGATTATTTTTGTCCCGGTCTCCTGCAGAGCAGGTAGTGGGAATTGAGGGGGTGCAGGGACCCTGCCCCACTTCACACTGACGTTATCCCAGGCTTTCCCTTCGGTTCTCCCTCTGGGATGGGATCCAGCTTGTGATTTTGCTTTTTGCAGCTGAGGGAGGAGCACCTCTTCCCCATAAGTGCTGCTTCCCATGGGAGTCCGTGGCCAAGCAGGTTGGTGCAGCTTGAGCTCTCCGAGGGGCCACAACCAGCCCCACTAAGGCAGGGACGGGCTCTCCAAAACACTGCCAGAAGGCAACAAGAACATCCGTGTTGTAGCCAACAAATTTAATAATAGTTAGGACACTCAGAAGTATGTACGGGCAACAAAATAAGGCTGTTTTCCAAGTGAGTGCTTGTTGGGGGGGTTAAGAAGGGAGCGATGCTCCCTGGACCGAGTCCTTTCCTGACAGCAGCCCCCAGGCGATGCCTGGGCCCCAGCCCAGCATTTCAGCTGCCCAGTGTCCTGTGGGCTGGGAGAGTGGCTCAGGACCGGCATCGGCACCAGCCTGGCATCGTCACCGCCATCGCCTCGCTGCTCCCTGCCAGCTGCAACAAGGCATGTCTTAATAACACAGCATCAATTAAAAGAAGGAATCTTGAGTTCCCTGCATCCGCAGGGCTGTGTGTGGGGAGCTGCTTGGGAGCTGGCAGGTGAAATAGTCCCTCGTCCGTCTGTCCGTCCATCCATCCATCTACGCACAAACTGCAGGGCTGGAGCAAGGCAGACCATTCCCTGGCATTGCTGCAATCCTTCACGATGGTAAAGCTGGAGGTGCCTGGCAGAGCCCTGTCCCCAAGGTGGGGACGTCCAGGGGGCTGTGCCAGAGGGTGGTAGCCCCCAGGCTGCAGCATCATGCCTTCAGTTTCCTGCTTTATTTTCCAAGCTGATGCCTAGTTTTGGGTTCCACCCCACCCAAGATCGTCCCAGGGGAGAAAAGTAGTCCGTCAGCTTCGTTAAGAAGTGTCAGCTGGGTGTAAGAGGATTTTGCGGGGTGGCTCTCAGCGTGGTGCAGCAGAAGTGCTGGCACAGCTGCGGCTATGGCTCTGCCCTCCAAAAGCACTGGCGAGACCTCGGCACTGCTTGCCTGCTCTCACCGGCCGACAACACAGGGGAAGCCAGCCTGGAAGACTCATCAAGAGCAATTTCTGAAATTCAGTCATTATTGTTTAATGGAGGATTGTCTCCACCCTCGTTAGCTTGTTGCATGCCCACATAACAGCGAGGTTTTGCAGGGCTGAGGGCGTGTTCGTGAGCCCCCTGCCCTCTGCATGCTGAGGCACCTGCAGAGATGCCGGCATGGGGGAACTTGTTATTTGGGGCCAAAATCCACCATTTCTCTGGTTGCATGGGGCAGCACGGCCCTGCTTTGCTTGGAAATTCCTTCTGCTTGGACATGGGTGTGAACCAGGGCAGGAAGATGAATTTGAATTTTGTTGACTTTTAACCCTTGTTTTCAGCAGGGCTGAGCGGCCGTGGTCATCGGCTGAGCCGCAAGTCAAGTTACGCACAGGCAGCTTCATTCATATTCCCCGGCTCCTTCCCGTCTCGCCTTGTTAGAAATTCTCTGGCTTCTTTTATCCGCTTGCGGCTTCAAGCACATGATTTACGATCTAGTTCGAGTGGCTCCCAAGCGTTGCCAGCTAATTTGCCACCCTTTATCCACAGGATTAAAGCCGGGTGGTGCGACGCTGCCCTGCGGATGGAGGGGTGATAGCTGGGAGGGACTGTGTTGGGTGCTGGGGGGTGATGCTCTATCAGGTGTGGATGCCCAGTGTGGGAGTGGGGTGATTTATGTAGGATGAGCCTCTGCCTCAGTTTACCCTGCAGCATCGGCATCGCCATGGGTCATGGTGAGACATGTGCACTGGCACAGAGACCTGGAGCAGTTGCTGCACGTGTGGCTGGGCCCCGGCATTTTTCCTTCTTTTTTCCCCCATTTTGCAGTGAGGGACGGGGCTCCCAGGGCTAAGCCCCTTCTCAGATGCAGGGTCCCTGCACACTGCCTGGTCCCGCTCCCACCGGCACGGTCCCCCAGGAGCTACAGGGTGGGATGATTCGGTGACAGAGCCCCTTGCCATGAGCTGCCTCTCTCCCTTGGGGTGAAGGCAGAGCACCCTGTGGCTTTGGCCCGTTTCAGGGACACTTTTGGGTTCCAGGCTCTCCTCTTGCCCAGAGTATAGGAAGTGAGGGGCGGGGATAACTGGCACAGTGTCCTCGCAGGGACACATGTTGCCCCTTGCTCACTGCTGCCTGCAGAGCTCGGGCATGGGAGCGTTCCACATCTGCTTCAGCACCGCATCCTTCGGCTTGGCACAGCCGCAGCCTGCTCATCCGGGGTGTCCCACCACATGGTCAGTCCGGTGCGCCCTGCCCAGTGGTGGCATGTCCCTGGGGGTGAGTCCCAAGGGCAGAGATGACCTGGCCACTGCCAGGACACGCAGCATCGGCCCCGTGGTTTGGTTATGGCTCAGCAGCATCCGCAATTATCTGCCTTTAGCAGAGGAGACGTGGGGAACATGGGGCTCAGGCTGGCCCTGGCTTCTCTCTGTGCCTCAGTTTCCGCTGTGTATCCATGCCGGTGTTGCGCCATAGCCCATGGTATATGCTGGTGTTGGGCTGCACTGGCGATGCTCAGCGCCAGTTCTCTGTCAGTAACAACAATGGCTATACCATTTTTTTTTTCTATTTCTAGGTGAATATGGCCCTGGCAGGGAAGTCTTTAGATGTGACTCTCAACACCTCCAGAGCTGACCAGTGGAATATGGTTTTTCCCCAGAAAGATGAAATCATCACCAGCTTAGTGTCTGCCTTAGACTCCATGGTAAGAAGCTGGTGGCATCCCTGTTCCCCCTCCCTCCTTTCACCTCCCTTTAATGGGGATGGCTGGGAGCAGGGCTGAAGCAGGAGGGCTGTCGAGCGCATCCTGCTCCCCTCCACTGCCGGAAAGCCCAGGGAGCTGCCAGAGCTGGGAAATAAAATCCTCTACCGCCCTGACAGCCATAAGGATCATAAAGTCAGCCCAAGTTAATCTCAGATGTGTATTGTTTTCCCATTAATATTTATGTTGGTATCAACTGAATGTAGGGTGGTTGGTTTTTTTTTCTTGATGTTTTACCAATGTTACCGTGAGCTTTTACACAACAGGAGAACAATGGCTTTTATCTCCAAGAACAAAGAAAATAACTTTCATATCTTTTGACGTAGAATTCCCGATGGAAACCTTGCCTAAGTCAGCCGTGCTTACATAAACAAGATAACTGTCTGGATTAAGTCTCGTGGACCAGAGCTAATCTTATTTTTAACTGTGAATGTGAACAAGAAGGGAAAGCGGATGTGTAGTAACAAATATCTGATGCAATGCAATGTGCTAAATAGCCCTCCCTTTTTAAAGCCAAGTCGTATTTAATGTATTTATCTTGGATGCGTCTTCTCTACGCAGGTAGGGGTTTTTTTTTCACTAATACTAATTTTCTTCTTTTTAACCATCACCTCTCCACTAAGGAGCAGGTTCTCCGGAGCTGACGCACCCCAAGTGGCTTTGATGATTTATATACGTGCCATCCTGTACAGCAAATCGTGTTATCGTAGTTTGGCTTCTTAATGAATATACATTATTCCACAGTCCTCGTTACGTGCTGACAGAAGGGCCAGGAGGCCAGGCTGCTCCTGAAATTCAGCCTTTATCCCAGCGCTTCACCAGGGTCGGGCTCCGCACCCACTGAAGCCTGGCTGCCTGCATGTGTGCTGAATAAACCACAGGGCCGCATGCACGTTGTCAAGCAGGCTTAGGGTTTGGATTTGGTCTGCCTCCAAATCTCGCATCCCCAAGATTTTGTATTTATTTTTTGAGTGTTGGGCTTTTTGAGCAAAATACTTCCATTGGCTGCTGGGTTTTTGAAATGAGGTTTCTTAAAAATATCTATTTTGGGGGATGTAATTCAATACCTCCTTCTTGAAGAAGGTGAGCAGGAGGTAAAATGACCCAGCATAGAGACTGGTTTAAGCCCAACCAAATCAAACTTGCTGTAAATGCATGTGGGAAGCTGAAGGTAGTTTGGGGGGGAGGTGGTCCATGGGCAGCTGTTGTCCTGCTCCCTCCCCGGCTGGCAGCATCCTCTGGCACCTCTGCAGTGCTGGGGGCAGGCAACATGTCTAACTGGGTCTTCCGATGGGAAGATCCCCCATTTTACCCATATAAATCATCACCTGGGGATAGTGTCTTCATAGCATCGGTGCTGTAGCTATGGGAATATGACTCAGGCTGCCAGCACTGCATAACTATTATAATATTAAAAATAATAATAAAACCACATATACATGTGTATTATGTAGAGCAGGAAGCGCACGTTACATAAAATGGATTAATGGAGGAAGTCTTTTCCATCTCTTTAATGTTTTGCATAACTGTACAAGAAGAATCATTCAACTAATCCAGACTTTGACCATATTAGTGTTCTGCAGCTGAAATAAGATTCCCGTGCTCCTTATTTCATTAGAGCTGGTGGAAAAATACAAATTGTTGTTGGGTTTTGGTTTTTTGTTTTTTGTTTTTTTTTTACAGGAAAGTTTTCTTTTAAAGAAATACTATAAAGTGTTTACTTTTAGGATAGGAAGAAGTGAAGCGAAATGATAGGTAAATAGCTCTTGTTTTCCAGCAAAGCATAGCTCCGCTGGGTACCTTTCTGGAGCTGTAAAGTCACCAAAGTGTTCAGGGGATGTCATAAACCCCATGAAATTCTGACCCAAACCACAACGTTGCTTCTGATGGGAGAATCTTTTGATGGAAAGAAAAAAATCCCACTGGAAAATGGCAAGGGTGCCAAGTGGGGATGCTCCTGCAGCTGCTCTGACCTGGTGCCTCCCTGCAGTGCTCGGCGCTCTCCAAGCTGAACGCAGAGGTGGCCTGCATCGCCGTCCACGAGGAGAGTGCCTTCGTGGTGGGCACCGAGAAGGGACGGGTCTTCCTCAGCACCCGCAAGGAGCTGCAAGCTGACTTCCAGAAGTTTTGCAGTGAGTATCCCTGCTGGCGAGCTTGGTTGTGCCAGCTGGAACCCTCACCGTGCATGGAGGGGCTGTGATTTGGAGGGCACCGCAGCGTGGTCTGTCTGTGGGGCTGGGCAGTGTTTAAAGCGATGGAAAAAGCGGTTAGGAGCTGCAGCTGGGTGCAGCCAGAGCCTCTCCTCATCCATGGACGGCACAGCACGTCCCAGCTCTCCTCTCCGAAAGCATCCCTGGGGTGGCTTGGGGCTGGATGGCTGCTCTGCTCCCCCGGCGCTGTCGGCCTGCAGCAATGCTGCTGGTGTGCTGGAGTGGCTTTTGAGGACTTAACAGAAATAGTTTGTCCTAGTGATCCCCCAGGAGCAGAGGGGCTTTCTTGGGCCAAGGCTTTTTTCCTGGTTTTGGAAAAGCAGGGATGAATTTGGGAGCTGGGAGTGTTGGTTGTGGAGTTGCTTGGTTTTTTGAGGGGCTAACAGTGCTGAAAGGATGCC
The DNA here is from genome assembly GCA_035590195.1 of Aviceda cuculoides. Classification (NCBI taxonomy): domain Eukaryota; kingdom Metazoa; phylum Chordata; class Aves; order Accipitriformes; family Accipitridae; genus Aviceda; species Aviceda cuculoides. Next base: position 9,928,191 of record JAVJGG010000085.1, read on the forward strand.
TTGAGCAAGAGCTGTCGTCCCCCCCATCTCAGATCAGAGTCACCAGGTATTGCAGGGACGTGTGTGACTAGTGGCAGCCCTTCATGTGGTGAGGCCGGCACCCAGCCTTCCATGCTGGCTCCGTACCTCTGCTGGCTCCCTGAAAACAGCCTGTGAGCTGAGGGAAAGGTGGGAGCCGTGCTGTGAATGGGGACCTGCATTTCTTGGATGGCATCATCCCTGGAGCGCCAATTGCTGCTTTCCCCACTCCATGCAGGAGCTGGGATGGGATCTGGCTTTGGTGGTGCAGGGAGCCCCAGATCTGGGGGGACCCCAGACCTGATCTGCTTGCACATGCTGCCCATGGTGGGATGTTGGTGGAGAGAAGTGACCCGGCTATGTGTGCACACGCATGGTGTTGATGGAAACCATATTGGTGCTTAATCCGTTGGAGAGATGGCTCAGGAAGGGTTCACTCTAGTGAAAATATTAGCGCTGTAAAGCTGCCAGGGTCGCTGTCTGCTCGAGTTATTCGCTGCACATGTGCAGGGTGAGCCAGCGCGGCTTTGCAGGAGCGGCTGTCTGCCAAGGCTCCACTCTGCCCCTCCGTCCTGCCCGCTGTAGGCAGCTGCCTGCCACCTCCACCACACCGGTCGCACCCGGGAGAGCTGTTGTTAGTTATCCTCTGCTTTGGTGCATTGCGTTTTGCAGGACAAGAGGCATTTCAGGGACATTTTGAGTGAGTCTGCCTCCCCTTCCCACCACCCACAAGAGGCAGGGAGGTACCCGAGCAGTGAATGGCAGCAGGGTGGCCAACGGGAGAGAGCTCCCTCTTATATGTTAAATGCCAGCTGTGTCTCCCTAGAGCTCACCGCATTGACGACCATCTGCAAATCTCACTTTTAGAAATATATATACATATATCCTGGCTGGTGACCTACCGCTGTGCTGGGGCAAGGTGCCCAACATTAGATCCTGATTCCCCTCTCCTTCGGTTTCATTTACACCTTTGTCAAAATGAAATGGTCACGTCTGGTTGAAAGCACAAAATCTTGATGATGCAGTTCAGGCAAAGGGGCTGATGCTGGAGACAGGGTGAAACGTGATAACTCTGTCTTGAATTATAAATGGCCCAGGCTCAACTCCACTCCATAAAGCTCTTACAACTGGCACGCAGTGGAAAGCATCCCTGGAAGTGCCTCTGATTTATGGTCTAGCTGCCCCCTTAGAAAGGATCTGAAATAATCTAAAGCAGACATCGCTGGGAGATGTAAGAAGCCTCTTATCTCTCTGGGCGTGCAGACCTCGCTTGAACATCCTCCTTTATCTGAACCTCTGGCTTAGCCTTTCCCAGTGTTCGGGGGGACTTGACAGTGATCAGGATTAATGTCAACGGAGGATAGTTAGCGCCCAGCTGGGAGGGACAGTCAGTCATAGGAGGGTGTGGATGCAGGCGCATTTCACCACCTTGGTAAAACACCCCAAAAAAGTTTTCCAGGGCCCATTTCCCAGTGCCATCGGAGGCATGTGGAGGTTGCCAGGGGTTGCGTGGTGTTGGGTGGCTGTCCCCTTTCTTATGTCTAGTTCTGTGGGTACCCTGGGCTGCTCTTGCCCCCATTCCAGTGATGTCCCAGCCATCGGCTCTTTCCAGGGGAGAGATCCACGAGCTCCTTCTTGAGCAGGCAGTATCCAGGGCCAATCACTGGGAAGAGCCTGTCGAGGATGATGAAGGAATTAGTCCTTCACCATGGAAAATCCCTTGTGAATCACTCTGGATAGAATGGCAATAATGCACTTGTAGTGTTTAATTTTTTGTACGTTTAGAGATGCAAGGAAGTCATTGCTGAAGATATGCTTTATTTGAGGTTTAATGGGGGAAATTAGCAGGAAATAGCTGGTATTACTGAGCTACGTGACGCTGAAGGGTAAAAAAGCCTCCAAGAAAGGCGGATTTTCTTTTCCTGAGAGATTGAAGGCTAAGCAGATTGAAACCAGAGAAAAGAAATGCGCTGCCCAATTAATCACAACAGTTTCAGTACAGCTGAGTGGGTAAAACCAGGGAAGGGGGGGCACACACAGGATGACCAACCCTGCTCCCAGCTGTGCTGCTGGCACTGCTGCCCATGCCAGCACGTTCCCCTGCATGTTGGGGGCATCCGAGTTGGGGGGGCTGGGGTGGGTGGGAGACCTGGGGCACCCACCTGCCCAGCCAGTGGAATTTGCTGTTGGGGCGGCAAGGGGCCTGGTGCCCACAGGACCCCATCTTGCCTGGGGTTTGATGGCCAGGGATGCATCCAGCCCTGGCTGAAGTTGGTGTAAACTGGCCTGCAGGTTCGATCACTTTGCAGCCTCTCAAAACCTGCTCAAAATCGCCTGTGAACCCTCTTCTCACCGCAGCGTCTCCCGTTTTCTCCTCTCCCTCCTGCAGGAGTCCAGCAGAGGAAGGAGCAGGACGCGGAGGTGCAGAAGAAGGCAAAGGAGTGCGGGCGAAGCGTGCTCAGGGTCTCCCCGGACCAGGGATCAGACGTGTACCTCCTCAGGAAGATGGTAGAGGAAGTGTTTGATGTGCTTTATAGTAAGAACCTTCACGCTTCCATTTGGGGATTTGGATTGCCCCCGGGGCTCGCTGAGCTGCCCGGCGCCACCGCCGGATGTGGCTTTCGGCCCCAGCCCAGCTCCCCGCCGAGGGAGCGGGCGCCTGGCAGGGCAGCATGGTGGGACGTGCTCCTGCGTAGGGTTAGCGTTGCATCGAGATGGGATCTAGCCACTGCTTCACCACTTTCCAGTGCCCCAAACTGGGCAAAAAAAAAAATCTCATGCTGGGGGGAGCATCCTCCGTCCCCCCAGCCAGGGAAGTCTGCCATGCCCCAAGTGCAATTTTCAAGCACGCTTTTATCCCTGACGCCACATCTATAGCACCTCTTTCACAAATACTGTACTGTGTCGGAGCTTTGCAGAGACTCTCTCACCCCTTTCCCTGGCAAGTCTATTTAAAAGGAAAAAAGATGATTTTTCTAGCAGGTGGCCCCGCAGCTCCAGCTCCAAGAGACGAGCTGGTGCCGTTCCAGCACATGCATCATCCCCGGCAATAAAGCTTCTGCAATTAAAATGTAGATGACCATATGGCTGTTGATATGTAACCCAGTGGGTTGCAGAGCTCCCTCCGGGCCCAAGCTGCGGAGAATCAAGCAGCGGCAGTGCCTGCTTCTCACTCAGGAGGTGCCCGCTGGAGCCCCCGTGGAGTGGCTGGAAGTAGCAGCCGTGATCCCGGCTCGTCCCCTGGCAGCACCTCTAGGGCTGTGCTTGCCCAGGTAGGAACAGCAAGGTTGGGTTGGGAAAATGGGGCGGCGAGCCCCAATATTCCCCTGTGCTGCTCAGCGGGTTGCATTAACCCAGTGTGATGCTTTAGGGGAGTTCAGGCTGTGTGGCTGGACCAGCTGCAGAACCAGGTGTTTTGTTTTCCTGGGTGCAGCTCCCCGTCACCATTTGGGATTTGGGGTGTGCTGCTGAGCCCTGCCGGAGCTGTGTGGATCTCCCTGAGCCTGAAGTGCAGGCATTGCCCCTGTTTGTGTGCTGGATTTGGGAACGGACACTCCTGCACAATGGGAGGGGGATAATGGGTGCTCCTCGCAACCACCCTGGGCTCGCATGCAGGATTTGCTGCTGCTTGCTGTCATTTGGTGCTTGCCTCGCCAGCACCTGCCACAGGCTTCACAGAGAGAAAAGGGAGATGGCATCCCTTCCCCCCAGGGTCGGACAGTCTCTGAGGTTTTCTGAAACCCCTTAAAGGACTTGAAGGCAATATTCAGATGAATGGGGGTAATCATCCTCTCGCTGGCTTCAAAAGGCTGGGCCCAAGTGGGAAGGAGGGGGCAATGCAGAAGAGCCAAGAGAACAGGGTGGGTGGGAAGGGCGTTTGGCACTGGCTGGGTCCCCACTCCAAGCTGCAGCTCTCACTGTCCTGCTGCTGGGAGAGTGCCAGGCTTTGCAGGCGTCTTGGGAATATGGGAATTATTCATATATGACATACCATAAATATGTAATTGCATGAAAAAGCTTGATCAGGGTGCATCTGCATGGGGTGTATGAACAAGGCAACCCATCCGTCGGGATGAGTTTGCGATGCTCTTTATCTTGTCGAGGTGCGTGGATGTGCGTGGGGACAAGCTGGGTGGGTCCCCAACCCAGGGTGGCCAGCATTGCCATGGCAGGAGGAGGTTGGGCATCCCTGAGCCAGTGGTTTTGTGTAGTTCTGGCTTTGGGTGTAATTCTGCCTTTGCTGCTGATTCAGTAGGCTCAGCTGTTTCCATCCTTGAGCCACTCTATGGCAAAACCCGCCGGACAGATGTTCCCATCTCGGCATGCCCACCGGGAAGAACCTCTCCTGGTTGAGCGGGGAGAAATACTGCAGGAGATAGTAGGTTCCCCAAGGTGATTCTCTTTCCAACACCGAGAGGACTGTCAGAAATTAACAGTTATCTTTCTTATGTGGGTTTTTTTTTTTTCTCCAACCTTTCAGTCGCCTCCCATCAACAGGGATTGGAAACAAAAAATCTTAGAAAAAGCTCAGTCAAAAAGATCGCGTATTCCCTCTAGAGCCTGGTAATCTCCGCACCAACAGGATGACTGATTACCGCCGGCTTCTATTAAACAGGCATTAATGATGATTATTGTCTCTCTTTAGCTAAACCGTGAGCCTCTGCACAGCAGCGTGAGGCTTGGTGAAGGTCACTTTGACAGTAACGCATTCCCCATAAAAATATGTTCGGCGAGTTGTTGCGTGTCAGGTTGATAAGGAGCTGCCGTGGACATCGGGAGCTTCTCCCCATCACAAAGAGAGGTGATGGAGGGAGGTGGAAAGCCGCTAGAGCTGGTACATCGGGACAGGGAAACTGTCAGCTTGCAGAAAGTGTACTCACGGTGTTGTGGTTCAAAGGTTCATTTTGAAACTTCTGTTATTGGCTTAATTAAAACATTATCCATCCCGCCTATAAGGAACTTTGATGGCTCATGCAAGCCGCACGTCGTTAGTTATCATGCGTTCCTTCAAAGAACATGTTGAAGAAATCACTTTTAATAAGGACTTGCTGACAGTGTCACAAGATTTCCAGGGTTTCTGTAAGATCTTTTGGTAGTGTTTTTTTTTTTAAAGAAGAGATTAAAAGAAAAGATTTTAAAGAAAATCAACAATATAAAATCCCACAGCTATTTAAAGATCCCATAATCTTCTCTGGCTGCCCCTCAGCCTGGAGACAAAGGCGCAGACACCTTGCCATGCAGCCAGATGTTCTGCACCTGGACGCTGCTTTGCCAGACAGGTCTCATTCCTGCACGGCTGTTTCTTCTGCATCGTGCTTTCAGCACCGGGTTTATTGGTCGCAGTGACTTGGGTTGGTTTCCAAAGTAATTTTTCCACTGAGAGCAGCTCAAGGGTTTTGGCCATTCCTTGAAACCCTTCAGAGAGGTCTGGTTTTCTAATGGTGTCTTGCCTGGAGAGCACTGTAAGCATCCCTGGTTTGGGCATGTGGGCTCTTTAGCTGGTTTAGAAAATCTGTGATGCTTGCTGGTTGTCTTCTGCTGCTGAGGAAGGGAAAGCAGTTTGCTCCTGACTCCTTGGGGAGATATTCGTGTCAGAGGTACAATGGAGCCAGCCCTGCCTGGTGGGGACATGGGGGGAATCTGTGGCCATTGTCAAGGGGAGCGGGTGAGATTTCTCGTCTGCTGGAGGTGATCATACAGTCAAATGTATTGATGTTCATGCTGCCTGCAAATGGTGGGATGGCGGGAGACTGTAGGGGGTTTTTTCTTGTCTTTCAAAGTGCATCGAGGCTGCCTGACAAGCACTAGCAATCACAGTACTTTCCATTCTTCCAGGAGGTAAAATAAGAAAACTGACTGAAAATAAGGTTCCCAGAATATCTCAGTAAACATGAGATAAAAATCAGTGCGAGCCCTTCAGCCTCCTTTGTCAGCTCTCAGCTCCCTCTCGGCTTGCTGGCAGCCACATCCCTCGCTGGCACACGTCCGGGCACTCCCAGGGGTGAGCTTGTGCCAAGTGACCCCAACCGAGGATTTTACTGTGCAACCCAAAAGATGAGACATCTGCTTATTGGCTTTTTGTGAGCTTTTTATTAATTAGCGCTTAGAAAGAGCTTTCTGGTCCTTGTGTGCTAAGTGCAGCGGTAGGAAGCGGTTTTCTTCTCATAATGTTTCCATTGGGATCTCTTGCTCTTGCTTTTGCTCCTCCAGCCTGGCTCAGCCACGGTCGGGGGTGTGGGGTGTCCATCGGTGTGTAACTCTGCCCCCTCCCCAGGTGAAGCCGTGGGGAAGAGCAGCGTGGTCCCTTTGCCCTACGAGAGGTTCCTGAGCGAGCCAGGCTCACTGGCAGTGGCCGGCTTGCCTGAGGGGATCAGCTTTAAGAAACCCATGGAGTATGACATGAAATCCCTGATGGCCATCCTAGAGCACAGCCACAGCATCCGCTTCAGGCTAAAAAGGTAATTTTGGGGATTCCCAAGGGAGGGGAGTGAGCCTCGGGATGTTGGCTTTTATAATGCCAGCAGATGGCAGAGAATTTGTGTGGAGCAGGCGAGAGGGTCCCTCCCTTGTCCCGGCTCCTCCACCAGACCCGGAAACCTGAGTCCAGTTGTGCCAAACCCCAGCCTGGCATAGAAGTTCATCAGTGTTGGGTGGCTCGAGACCGTTTCGGACTCATTCCTATAAGTGCGTGTAAACGTGCACATTGACCACATCGCTTTACATGTCTCTGCCAAAATTTCCACTGCAGTAAGATAGGTGCCTTTCTGTCTCCAGAGGGGTTTCCAGTATAAATGCTGCAAGCTTCTTTCCAGGCTGAAATGGGGTTTTTAATGCCAGACGAGGAGGGAGGCAGGGGACCGTGATGGGGCAAACTCCCGGTTTTGGCCATGTTTTCACAAGGAGCTCAGTGGTTTTGGGTGCGTTTCCTCTGCATTCGCCTGGCTGGCGGCACCTTGGATCCATTCAGAGAAATGCTGAGTGCTACCAAATACCTCCTCTGAAGGCTCGGCACTTCTGGAAAATCAGGCTGAGACAGCTAAAAGTAGGACACACAGAATTCGAGCCGTCTGTGAGCTTGCAGCCGCCTGTCTCATGTGAAGCACGTGGGTTTCCTCGGTCTGAAGCTCATCCCTGAGGTCCCCATTGAATGTGTCATGGGTCCTGGGGGCTGGGGCAGGCAATGGAGTCAAGTGGTTATGGTCACACAAATTGTTTTACTCCTGAAATGCACCGGGCTGTGGAGCTAGGCAGCTTCACCCCAGCTATTATAAATGCTTTGAACTACCATAAGACCAACCTGCTCCACTTAAAGAAGACAAAAACGGTCCAGGTGCCTGAATAAGCTGGAAGAGGTTGGGTGATGCCTGTAATTTCCGAAACAAAGAGCCCAGCAGCCGGCATTGCAGCATGTCCCACCCTCCTGGGCACGGCTCTCCTTCCCTCTCCACATCCTTGCTTGTCCCAGCTTAGCAGTGCCACAGACCCAAAGGAACTTGTTTTTTCCTGCTCTTCTCCCTTCCGTTCCCCTCAGGCCACCGGATGAGCCCAGCCGAGAGCCGAACCCCAGCGTCGAGTTGACTTGTACCTCCCTCACCTCCAAGGGCGGCCGAGACTCTAGTGCCAACGGCCCCATGGCCAAACCCGCCAGCCAGGACGCCCCCTCTGCCGTCGCCGTCACCAATTTCTTATATGGCGTCTCGCTGCCGACCCAGATCGCCGTCGACCTAAAGCAAGAGGTGTCCTCCGGCCTGCCCGGGCCGAACGCGGCCGGCGAGGTGCTGCTGCCCAGGCCCACGGGAGAGCTGAAGGTGCCTTCCTCACAGGAGTACAGCGACTGCTGTGGTAATAGCCTGGAGTTTGCTCTCAGACGAGGGCCTGGTGTGAAGCCCGCCCCCCCCCGGCGCTGACAGGGGACAGGCCCGGGTGTTTTGGTGGTCCTCGGATGAAAATCAGTGCAAAGCTTGGCCCGTATGGAGATGAGCGGACACCCCCGCCGTGCCGTGCTGCCCCGGCCCTTCCCTGGGTGCCTCCGAGGTGCCGATGGGGCGCACCTCCGTTTCTGCCCTGAAACGCTGGGTGCTGCGCCGTGAGGCTGGAGGGGCAGCTGGGGCGGGGGGATGGTGGGGGCTCAGTCTGGCCAGGACCCCGCTGGGTCATCACAGCCCAGGGTGCTCAGAGGAGAGCCAGCAGGGTCGGGTCGGTGTCACCGGTGGGGGACAGCACCCGGGGGGCTTGTTCGGCTGCCCGGAGCGTCGGTCAGGCTCTCATCAGCCCTTTCTCCTTGTGTCCCCTCTTGTCCAGGACAGAAATCATCGGTCTCCGGAGGTCCCCTCATCCAGAACGTGCACTCGTCCAAGCGCATCCTCTTCTCCATCGTCCACGACAAGACAGGTCTGTGACCTGCTCCGGCGTTTAGGGCAGCCAGCAGCCACCTCTTAGGGAAAGGTTTTCCCCTGGCCCTGTCTCTCCCCAGCGGTCTCCCAGCCGTCCTCATGCTCTGTGGGGACCTGGCAGTGCTGGACATGCTGCAGCAAGGGATTTTGTCCCTTTACTTGCTGCAACGTCTCAGCATAGCAGTCAAGACCTTCATCCCCACTCGGGTCCGTCCCTGCCGTCCTCACAATGCTTGGTCCTCAAGCGCTGCCGTCCAGCTGGAAAATCCCATCACTTCATGCACAGGGAACCGAGGCATGGCTTTGGGAGAGGCCGTTTGCCCAAGCTGCAAACAGCAAATGCCCGTCAAAAGCTTGGCGTTATTTCAAAATAACTGAAAGCCACTAACCCCAGCATGATTCTGCAGTGGTGCCTGGGGGGATCAGCAATGGGGAGGAGACTTTTCCATTTCCCCACCTCCACCCCACCCAAGGAAATGCAATCTAAAAATGCTGATGTGTTTACATCAAAACCCTCTCCTGCCTGCATTAAAAAGAAGAAAAAAATATGTGTGGGAAAGTTGGGAAAGAGAAGGAGATGAAAAAGCTCCTCTGTGAAACGGCCGTGCCTTTCAAAGGTTTGTTCCACGTTGAGTTTGCTCTGTCCCGGAGGGTCTTTCATTTCAGGGTTGAGAAGTTTTATGGGGTCATTTCTTAGGAATCTGCTTTGCACATGCATGGCTGCAGAGGAGGTTGCTTGGGACTGGCGCTGGGGAAGCCCAGACCTTATCTGCCAGCCTGGCAAAATCTGCTCAGGAAGAGGGAAATCATTATTTTTAAAGCAGCAAAGTCTTGTTCCTGCATCCCAGTGCTTTGTGCGAGAAAAGTGCATCTGCTGTGTACGAACCATATGGAAGTTCCTTATTTCTTATATTTTGTTTTGATAGATAAGTGGGACAGTTTTATAAAAGAAACTGAAGATATCAACACCCTTAGGGAGTGCGTGCAAATTCTGTTTAACAGCAGATATGGTGAGTAGGAGTTAATATCCCATTATGCATCTGCAGTGCTTGTGGTTTGCATATCATTATATAGCAATCATTTTTGTTCCCTAACACAGCAGCAGAAGCCATATGCTAGAGCTCCCTTCTCTTCCTAACACATTTAGCCCAGCAGCTCCCAGTCTCTGGGTGTCTGCTGAAGGTTATGTCAATATTTCCACTTCGAGCTCCCCCCACTGTTGAGGAGTTTATAACTGGGCTGTAAAACAGCCCTAGTTTGAAGCGTGGCATGCTGGGTCAGAGTGCCCGGGCACTGCCGGCGCTTGCAGACGACCGGGAGCAGTGGCATGTGGCCGTTTTTAATTAACATGGTAGGGAAAAAAAGAATATTGTCCTTATTGCAGCTGTGTTTTTCCACCTGTATGGCTTATGGGTGTTGTCGGCGCTTCCCTTGGCATGGGCAGTGCTTTTGGGTTAGTTCCTGGGTGTTTGGGCAGCCGTAAGCTCAGGAAATTGGAGGTTTTCACCTGTACCATCTTCATCAGGCTGTGTAATTCGTGAGTTATAGATGGGCTATAAATATGTGCTGTGTAACTCATGAGTTGTTTATGGGCTATAGATGAACTCTGTAACTTATAAACTATATATGTGCTATGCAACTCATGAGTTGTATAGCTCAGCGACCTGTTGCGGTCACGAGGATGTTGGGGACAGCATGTGGGCCAGCTCACCCCTGGTTTGAGCAACACTGAGCACATTTGGGGGTTTTGGAGGACACCGTTAGCTGTGTTTGCTGCTGCGTTGTCTCCCTGTTGTCCCATCTCCCATGGGTGAGCTGCTCCCGGGGCTCACCTTCTGGAACAAGCAAAGAAGAGGGCAGGAGGCACTTGCTCCGCTTAAGTTCAAGTCATTACACCTTCGTTTTATCATCTGTAAAAGGAATAGCACATGTTTAAGTGAAAACCATGTGTTCACCTTTCAGCTGAAGCCTTGGGGTTAGACCACATGGTCCCCGTCCCGTACCGGAAGATTGCCTGCGACCCCGAGGCGGTGGAAATCATTGGCATCCCAGACAAAATACCCTTCAAAAGACCTTGCACCTACGGCGTCCCCAAACTCAAGCGGATACTGGAGGAGAGGCACAACATCCATTTTGTCATCAAAAGGTGGGTGGCAAGTAAGGCAAGGGAGAGTGCATGGCCTCGAGGGGGCTCAGAGATTTAAGCTGTGTTTCCTCCATGCTCACAGGGTTTGTTTTGACACCCAAAACCCATTTTACCCTTTTTTATGGAAAAGAGCTAGACAGCTCTTTTTTCCCCCTCAAAACCTGTTTTCCATCGCGCTCTCCCTTTTTGCGAGGATGTGGCAGGGCTGGCTGTATCACTGTCGCCTCTGAGCCCCATTACCTTGTTGTAAGTCCACGCAGACATTGCCGGTGCCACCCTAAGCATTTTGGGTGGTAACGGGACTCTCTGATTGTGGCATGACTCTCTCCAATGGCATTTGGCAGATGGGAGCGGTGCCTCCAGGTGGGAGGAGGAACATCCCTATTCATGACACACCTCCACCTTGTTTTCTGGTGATCAGTTATGGACATCCTAGATATACAATGATGAGTACGTATCACCTACAGGCAGGGCGTTGTGTCTTGGTGTCTGCATTTGCACTGGAGTAGGAGGAGTGGACACTTTCCCGGTTATCTCTGCACTGCACAACCCCTCTTTGCTTCTCTGTCAGGAAAATCTGCTTTATAATATCTTTATTTATTCATTCCCTGCCTGTGCAGCACTTATGTTGTTCCCTTGCTAGAGGTGTGAAACTACAGCACAGAAAACCCCTGGCTAAGGCTCCCAAGGGAGCTAAAATCACCGACATCGACAGGACTTAGGCATCCTGAAAGGAATTTTGCTCCTATGAGCAAAGTTGTGGGTGGCACCAAAATACAATGTTCAGGAGACAGGTGACATCTGGTTGATGGTCTACGCGGTGAAGTGAAGATTCAGCAATAGCTACTTCGGTCCCACTGTCTCTGTTGGTAAAGCCAGCCTATAGCAGCTTCATTTAATAAGTTAATTAAATTAAGAGAATGACTTGTAAGCAGATTTAAAGGTGCTTTACTTAAAAAGCATATGCTGTAATATTGCTTGGTTGCACAACAGGCTAAAAGGCTTTTTTAAATTTTTGGGGGGGGGCTGAAAAATTCATTCCCTTTTTTAGAGAATGAATAAAATTACTGTTTTGACTTGGCTTAATGCTGTTCATTAATAAAACCTAAAATTCAGTCATTAGAAGCACCTATTTCTAATCCCTTTTTTTTCCCTTTCCTCCTAGGATGTTTGACGAGAGAATTTTTACAGGTACGTTCTCCACGTCCTTTGATTTATTGCCCACAAAATTGAAAGATTATCCAGAGAAGCAGAGTTGAAATAATGTCACTTGTAACCAGCAAAAGTGCAGGACACGTGCAATTGTGCTCAGTGAGGAGAAGCACACCCGGGCATGCTGAGATTGCCTTTGCCTGGGATCGGTGCAAGCACTGTACGCCCCTTAAATAGTGTTTTGAAGGTTTAAGCGAGAAATCCCTGGTGCGTGACGCTGGGCTGGCTCCCTGCTTGGCAGTGTTAGGTTTACAGTTGGACTCAATGATCTTCAGGGTCTTTTCCAACCTAAATGATTCTATGATTCTACAGGCAGCACATGACATGCTTCTGTGCTTTCAGGGGGAAGAAAAATCACTGCTAGGTTCCTCACTGGTAAATTATTCACTTTTTTTGGCTGGGAAGTGCTAGCATCATCCAGCCACTGACTGTTTTTAAAACAACAAAAATCCATTTTTTCAGTGACAAAACCCTGAGTAGGGGTTTTCTTCAGCTTTTTTTGCCCCATGTTTTTACTCCTTTTGCCTTGAGATGGAGAAGCCAGGCTAAGTGCTTCTTGTCAAATAGAAGGAGACAGGCACTGGTGCAGTCCGACCCGACCCTCACTCCAGTGGCTGCCCCCATTCCATCGCCCTGATACCCGCCTGAAATACGGCACTTGACCCAAATTTATCACCACCCAGCCCCGCTCCTGGATTGCCTGGGCTTGGCTCGCAAGTAAAGACATGTTTTGGCGTTGTTGGTTTTTTTTTCCCCCCAAGCCACCAACCCCAGGTGCTGGCTTTCCAGACACCACCTTCTCCTTGGATATCTCCCCCAGCTCCGGGACAGCCCCACACCAAAGGGTGCTCCGTGTGTATGGTGATACCAGAGCCACCCAAAGGGGACCTCCATCAGCTCCATGGGGAGTCCTCCCCACCTCCATGGGGAGTTTTCTTTGTCTCCAGCCCCATTAATGACTTTGTTTCTCAAGAAAAGGATTTTTAAGCTTTAACCCAACCCCAAGGGATGGAGCACTGAACTATGTCTTAGGATGCTTGAATTTTCCTTGCAAATCCATCATGGTTGCGTGGTATTTGTGGGAGGCATTGCGTACATCTGTACCTCAGCTCAAGAGCTGCTGGTGGAAGGCACTGTGCTACGAGCTCAGGGGTTACATGGCAGGGAGGTGCAAGTGGAAATTAGGAGATGAGGAAGCAAACCCAGCAGGACTGGGGCGGATGGCAGTTCCCCCTCCCCTGCCTTGTCCCTGCAGGGCTACCAGAAGCAAAACACATTAAACCTGGCTTTTTGTGATTCGCGTCAGCACATCTGACTGTGCAAAAAAAAAAGCATCTGCTGAGTCAGGAGGTGCCATTTTTGCAAAGACACTATTTTCTGAGCGGAGCTGTATTTTAAATTGCCAATTGCAAAGTATCCCAAAGCTTCCCCATACAGTTTTGCTCACCCTTTAATTAAAATACCCACCACTGCTAGGAAACCTATTTTTGCTACTCCCCTGGGTAGCAGCTTCAGGCAGGCTTTGCTGCTGCAAGAACAAGATTTGGTCCATAGAAAGCACAAATTAAAAGGAGCCTTTTGGATTGTCAGTAGATAAATAGTGTCTTTAAGGCTCTATATTGCTGCTTGGTCCCATTGCCAGAGCCCTGCCCTTCCTTGCAGGCTGGAGCCAAAAGGAAAAAGGCTTCATGTTCCCATGGATGGGACATGTTTTGGAAGGGTGGGGATGTCGCGATGGCACTTTGAGACCAGCAAAGAGCCTTTGGCAGCAGCTATTTAACAAGACACCTACGTGGTTTCTGCAGCCTCACAGTGTAATTTCATTCCCTACTTCCCCCAGCACTAATCCTTCAGCTCTTTGCTCACCATCCCTGCCCAATTTTCATTTCCTACCCAGCCTTCAGATCACTCTTTTCATCTCCAAGGTCACTGCTGAGGCTTCGTTTCAGCTCCTTTCAGGTTGCTGAGGAACAGAGAAGGGAGAGAGGAGGTTTTTCATGGTGACAGGATGCTTTTGTCCCCCTCTGCATTGCTGCAGCAGAGATTTCCCCCGCTGCGTGCAGGGCTTGGTGCTGTGGGATGGGGCTCCCTGTGGCACTGCTGCTCTGGGCTTTGCCAGCCTCCCATCCCCTCCCTTGGGACAGAGCTCTCTCCACTTTGGGGCTTGCTCCTGCAGCACTGGTCCATGGCCCTGGCCACGCCTGGGTTTCCTGATCCCAATCCCCACCTCTCGGCACCCTGTCCCAGCAGCCAGCCCTTTCCGGAGATGCTCCATCCCTGGCAGGACTTCCTAGCGCACACTTAGTTATGCAGAGGTTTAAGCAAAAGTTTTGCTATTATTTTAACATGTAAACCTGATTAAATCTGTACCCTTCTCTTTGCAAGCAGGTGACGCTTGATAACCTGTCCCCCACCCCGACCTCAGCTCTGGGACTGAAGGGTGGAAAAATGGAGGTGGAAAAGCTGCATCATTGGTATCTCTGGTTGCTAATTCTGGTTTTACTTTTCCTTCCAAACCTGCCCTGTACACCCGGCACCAGGAAGCAAATTTACCAAAGATCCAACCAAGCTGGAGCCCTCCAGCCCCCCCGGGGAGATCTCCCCCGAGCCACACCGCGGGGCCGTGCTGGACCTGGCAGGGACCTCTCAGGCCAACAGCAGGTAAGTGCCACTCCTGTCCCCCGGCTGCTGCAAAGTGACGTCCCTCAGAGAGTTATTTTGGAGGTGTTAATGTGCACAGCACGTCATTGCTGTGCTGTGGGCTCACGCATTGGCTGGGAAGGACGGGCATGGGAGGGTGCAATGGGTGCAATTCAGTAAGATGCAGCATCGGGGAGATGTTGTAGTTAACATGGTGGGAAGGCGAGCGGCTGTAAAGGCGTTGCTTTCCTGTCTTCCTAAAAACCCACTGCAATGGTACAACTAGCTGGCACAGGAGGAGACAGAGCAGCCCCGTCCTTTTGCGAGCCAAAATAGCAAGGTTTGGAATCATTGATTTTGTACAAAACTGATGAAATCAGGGCCGTGCCCGGGCAGGCTGGGATTATCTGCAGGAGTGCTCTACGGTCTTAAAGCATGGCCCAAGGACTCACCCTCAGTCAGCACCATAACACAACATCCTGCTAATTAAACGTTACTTGTTTATAAAGCTCACAGGGAGACTAATAGCAGATTAGCAGATGTTTTAATAAAAGTGGGGTTATAGAGTTCAGCAGAGCCAGAGGCTTTTTATGAGAGTACCTGTTTCTGCTATAACCGTGCCATGAGCTAGACTGGTCTGTAACATGCTGGCAGGGCCTATGGAGTGTGTAGTGCTTCTTTCCAACCTGTGCTGGGAGATCCAGAAGGTATTTTCCTCTGTGTAGCCCCAGTTTCCTTCATTTTGCTTCAGCTGGTCAGAAGCAAGGTAATATTTACCCCAACATTTACTTCTAAAGTCACTTTAAATAAGAGAAGCAGGGCAGCAGTTCATAGCAATGTAACTGGTGCTGACAGGCAAGGCCGCGCTGCAGGGAAAGGAGTCTTTTCCCAGCCTTGCCTTGCACAGACGGCTCAGTCATGGATGGGTTTACAAGCAGCAAAATGAACTTTGCTGGGATGTCTGTTTGCACACCCATGCTGGAGGCCACCAGCTGCAGGGAGGCTCAGGACCACGGGTGTAGGAGCGAGTGCTTCTCAGCCTCTCTGGCACAAAATTTTGCCACCCGGTGCTGACACCTCCACCAGCTGCGGCTGCGGACCATGCTATGGGGTCAGTAACTTCTGCAAGCCAGGATGGGGAGATGGGGTAACTTGCCCCTGTCTCCTCCATGGCATGTGTGGGGTTCCCCTCTCTCCTTGGCTCTTTGTTGACACGAAACCACGACAGGTTGGAGTCTCCTTCTGGTTCTCCCCAGTGCTGTTTCAGGTTTTTCACCTTGGATGTGGCTGCTGTGTGCCTCTAAACTGTGCTCACACTGGGTGGGGGAATGTGCCACGTCCACAGCGTTAGAGCAGGCAGTGAGCAAGCCTGAAGGTGCACCAAGCACTGAAATCTCACAGCTTCAGAGGGCAGAGACCTCTTGAGCTGCCAAGTCTGCGGGGCTGGCAGTTGTCACCCAGCCCTCTGGGTATCTTCAGCTTCAAAGGAGGGTTTGGGGGTGGTTTTACCCCATGGGGTTGGGATGGCTCTTGCACAATGTTGCTGCCCCGCTGCTGTGGGACACCACCACGTCCCCTCCCAGACTTTGTTTTGCTAAATGGAACAAGCCAAATTCTTCTCATCCTCTCCTCCACCAGGGACAGGGTGCCGGGAGCACCCATGGGTGTCACTTATGCCTCATGCTATACCACAGTGATGTTTCCTGCATTTTGCAGAGGCTGGCCCCACTTCCTTGTACTGTTGGCTGCGAGTGCAATACAAGCTGTGCCGCACTGGAGCTCCAATGCAAGTCAGAGTCAACCATAGGCATGGGAAGGGGGTTAAGATGAGCGCGTGGTTGGGTTGGCTTGCCTGGACTAGGTCTCTGTGGGTGATGTTGGTTTGCTCTGTTCATTAATATTGTACATGGGTTGAAGTGGTCGGTGCTCAGTGTGTAGGTGCCACCCGCAAAGGGCAGCACCCTCAAATGCTGTGCTGGTGAAGCAGAGCCGTGGCAGCACAGCCACTGACCCGCTCTGCCGGAGGGAAGCTGGCAGCAGCTGCCTTTGGGTGTCTGTGCCAGAGGGGGGCTGGCTGAGCCACTCCAGAACCTTTCAGCAGCAGCAAGCTCAGTGCACTGAGTGAGTCAGCCCTTTCCAACCATTTAAAATGGGTTGGAGGAATCACACCACACAAGTGCCTGTTTCTCTTCCTGGTGATGAAGGGAGTCTGGATGAGAGCCTCAGCCAGAGAGGTCTGCAGTGGGAACTTGGCTGGGCTGGGTCCCGGCCTAAGGTGCTTCACTGGTGTTACAGGGAATTAAACTCAAATCTCCAGGATCCTCAGCTAAGGCTTAGCCACGAAACCGTTCTTCAGCCATTTTTTGCTTTCTGCACCTTGCTCAATCACTCCATGTCTGGAGGCATTTAGACTCAGGGACCAGCAGAGCATCTGCTGCGCACTGGATGCCAGGCAAATGGTGATGCTTCCAGTACCACTGGCCTCTAAGCACACTGCAGGGCTGAAACCTGGTCTGATGCTTCTCATTTTCCCATTCATTTGTTAACAACTGCAATTAGGACCCTTTTAATTTTTGCAACAGAAGATCCCACTGTGAAGTTAAATTGGTGTGACTGGAAACAAGAATGTAGAAGGACAGAATATTAGGGATGCCGAGCTGGTTTCTCAAAGCAGTAGGTAGATTACCAGCCACCATGTGTCTGTGGGAGCGTGCCAGCATGGTGGGAGCTGAGGTTTGCCACTGCAGAGCTCCAAGGGCGGCTGGAGGCTCATGGTCCCTGTACAGCCCTCACTGACGCCGCACCATCCCCATCTCACCTGCTGCACTCCAGCTGTGGGCCAGGGAGGGGTTGCACAGAGCAGTAAAACCACTTTAGAAGACCCTAATGGGGGAAAAGTAGGGGGTTTAGGGGTGGTTTGTACCCAGCCAGATTCAGATCACCCTCCCCATGGTGGTGCTGTGATGTGGACTACACTGGGCTGGGCTGACCACCTTCCACTGGTGTAAATCTGGCACAACTTTAAGATCACGCTGGGGTCCCTTTCGAATTTATCCTAGCTGTGTGTATATATGCCTTGTTCCTGATTTACACTGTGCGCGTGCATATTGAATCGGGCCACGGACCCCGAGGTTCATGTGTACCTGTGGTTAAAAAGGAAATCATAAATTGCAGTGGTGGTGCACAGCTTGCTTTGCCTGCCACAGGGGTAAACTTAAATCTCCCCAAAATCTCCCAATGCATTGATAACACCTATCTGCAGGAAAATATAGGTGGATATTCAAATCCCACTTTGTGCTTCCTGCAAATGAGGAACCTCTGTTCCCTGGTAGGGGCAGAGCGTTTCCATAGCAGTGGTCCACCCAGGTCAAAGTTGAGTTCCAGGGAAGGGGCAGTGCCAGATCCAGGGAGAAGGGCCAGATACTGCAAGGGGTAATGCTTTCCCTGGGGAAGCCCTCCTCCCAAATTTCCCTAGAGAAAGGCTGACTGACCCAAAGTGGGAGAGTTTAAAACCCTTCCCAAGGCTCCTAGGTAATATATACAGTGCTTTCTAGACCAGAGATCCTTCTTGCCCATTCCACATTTAGGAAGAACATTTCAAGAGTGCTCCTGGCTTCCTTTCCATTGCCTGTAGTTTGTTCTGCTGACGCTGCTGAGTGGATTCAGGCGAGTGAGCAAGTGCTTTTGAACATCCCTCTGAGCCAACAGGGATGTGGTGCTGGCTCAGAAGCGTTTTCCTTCCCCCTGAAGGACCAGCATCATAGAGGAGTGTGTTTTCCAGTGCCGTTCCTTGGCTCCCTTATTGCCAAAGAGCTGTGGTTGTTCTTGTTTAAGAAAGAGAGAGGCAGAAAGCAAATGCGTCCTGAGAATGCAAAGTAATCTCATTTGGATGCTGAACACCTTATGTAAATTCCTGAGCATGCAAAGTTAACTGTAGACATGGGTTTGGGATAGTGCCCAGTTTTCGGGGGAGAAAAGCTTTGAGCAGAATAAATATTTACCAAATCAATTGACTTTTTTCCTTTCTCTCTATTTGCTTAACTCTATGACTAACCACATTGTAATGATGCTTTATGCACCGCTCTCTGCCGCAAAGGGATGAAGTCAAGCAGGTTTCGGGCTTAAAACCCTCTTGCTTTCAGGAGCTCTCTGCTGCGGTTACATCCATCGGTGTCTAGAGGCAGAGCTGCGATCAGCGGTGGTGCAGGACCAGGGTGGGTTTGGGAGCAGGGCCTATTTGCAGAGAAACGTGCAGACCCTTCCCTTGCAGCCATGGATGCCATGCTGCTGCTGGGACCATGGGTGCAGTGTCCCCAGGGACGTGTCCACAGCCCTTGTCTGGCATCACAGGAGGCTGCAGTGTTTCTCCCTCCTGCCAGGATCAGTCCTATACACACCGCTGGGTTTTAAGCTCTCTCTTTGGTTGCTCCATGACCACCTCTCTTGTCTGCCTTTCCCTTCCAGGTCTGAGAAGTGTAGTGCTTCTGAAAGCTGTGAACCAGGTGAGGAATAACTGATTTTCTCTTGCAAAATAGTGATATTGGGGGGGACACTAGAGAAAACTGCCTGCAGAGTAACTTGGACGTGTGGTACCAGTTACCTGGTTGCTCCACGGTGCAGTTCTCTAAGGACTTTATCCCCATTCTGTAGATGCAGAGATGAAGGGTCTTACCCTGTGACCCTCCAGCTGGGTCCCAAAAGTGTGTAAATTGAAATAATGAGACTTAAGCATGTGCTTAAATGTGAAGCTAAGGGAACTCTTCAGTTGCTGAGTTCCCTCCTTGAAAGCCACCACAGCTGGGTCACCGAGAAGTCAGCAGTGTCAGTGTTCTGAGCACTGAAAATGAGAAGGAAATACTTTTTCCCATGTTTAGGGGCTTGGACCCATTGAAATGCCACATGGAGCCTCGCTGTCCTGCCTGCCCAAGCTGCAAGCTGTGACTCAGCCCCTTGCAATGAATCAGTCCCACCCTAAGAGAGGAAATTTATCTGGAGATATGAGGCAGCTGGGCTGACTGAGCACCCTGGGCAGCATCCTCCCAGGGCAGCTTCTGCAAGCCAGCTAGTCCAGCACGGGCTTCCATCTCTCAGGGTTCAAACTATGCTGTATTTTGCCAGGGTTCAGCTGGTCATGTCCTGGTGTGATGTGCCTGCGATTGGCCGCCCAGAGCACGGGTCTGCAGCAGGGCATGTCCCAGTAATGAGTTTGGGAGCCTTAAAAATGCCAGGAGTGCCCGCTGGAGACAGCTCCTCCTGCGTCCCCACCAATGCTTGTTGGCAACCCAGTTAGTTTTAAGTGAAGAAGGCCAGAAAACAAGCACATAATGAGGGCCAGCAGCCAGTTTGAGGGCACCAACAGCTCCTGCTAGCTGAGCTGTTTGCTGAGGCCATGCCCATGGGTGCCCTTCAGGTACCTCCATGCCATGGGCTTGATGCTGCTGGGCCACTTGGCTGAAGCCTCCTTGCTGCGGGATGCTCAGCTGGCACTGAAGTCATGGCTGGCCATGGTTTCCCTGCCTGTGTTGGGGGGCAGACACGGCATTGCTGGTTCCTGTTGGCGATTGCCTTTCATTGCCTTTCCCCGGTAGGTACCTCAGGAGAATTGGGTGGGATCAGGCAGATCAAAATCGAGCCAGATGAGCTGGACATCATCCAGATCACCGTGCCAGGTAAGCGATGGGGTACCAGTTGTGTGCAGCGGCCTCTGTGCAAGCAGGGCTGCTGCATCGTGTCTCGGCATTTTGCTTTGAGAAGAGGCGTTTGTAGGGTATCTCCCAGCATGGTCTTTCTTCCCGAAAGTCATTTTAAGGGGCATATTGGGAATGAGCTGGTTTCCTGGGGGCAGTGGAGGATCTCTGTCTTTGTTTCTTCTCCCTCTCCTTCGTTGATTTTCTGTCTCGCCTTTCCCCTGGAGCAAGTGAGCCTGGTTTCCTGCTTACTTTCATGTGCAGGCTTGAAGGATCCCAGGTATCGGGTGCGGGATGCTTTTGATGAGGTCCTTAATTTAGAAAAACAGCCTGGTTATGAAGAGTTTGTAAGAACAGATTTAATATTAAGCATATGCTGAAAATGTGTTGGACTTGGTGGCACTGATGCATTTCCCCACGTTTCTGCCTGGAGAGGTCAGTGGCGATGGGTAGTGATGGAGATGAGTGGTTGTGTGCTTGAGGGGCAGCTGGGAGAGTTGTTTTCCACTTAGCTGACCTGGACAGTGGAGCAAATGGTAGGATGATCCTCAGAGTTTAATGAGTCGATAGATAGCACTTTGCATTTTCAGTGTGCTTTACAAACATTAATTAATAATCTCACCAGAATGAGGGCAGCAACAGGACTCGCAGCATGCCCGAGGGCGAGCGGTGCTGGGGACGGCAGTGACACCCGGCCTTGCCACACCAGTGCAATCTCTGTTGCAGCCGAATTGTAGCAGTGCTCTTCATAAAGTGATACTTGGGGAGTTACTCCAGATTATCACAGAATGTACTTAACATACAGTTAATGTAGGGGCAGGAGAAGGAACAAGGTATAGTGGTAGATCAAACATTTTCATTTTCAACTTGGCAGCTAATGGAAGAGAAGAAAGCTAATATGTGGCGAGCTGGTGGTGCATGAGAGGAGGAGGAGGTGTTATCACTCCTCCAGTGCTGGGTAGATCATACTTCAAGTCCAGAGTCCACCTTTTCTTAACTTACTTGAAGATCAAGTTCAATCAGAGGGAGTACAGCTGAGGGCAGGGAGGAGGATTAATAGAAAAGAGGTGGTCACCTACAGGGAGAAATTGGTGAAATTTGGATTATTTATCCTGCAAGGTGATGATTAAGAACTGACCTTACTGAAGTATTTAAACTAGCTGAAGGTTTATTTAAAGCTAAATTTGGATAGCTCTTTGAGGGTGTTGGAGAGCCCAGCATTAGGGGAGACAGGTTAAAATGAAGAGGGCATAGAGATTACATAAGGGAAACCAAAGGAGGTGTGATTTTGGGGAGGAAGGCAGCGTGAGTGGAATGTCTAGATGGAATTAAGCCAAGTAAATAATTCTGAATTATTTTTGCTCTTCACCTTCCACAGAGGTTGGGAAGAACCTTTTGCTCCTTTCCCTCGGGCTGAAAGGGCGGGTGTATTTCAGGGATGAACTCCAGGTGGTCCCAGGAAGGAAGAAGGCAGATGCACCCCTGCAGCAGCTCCTGGTGTGGGGCTGTGCTGTGGGGAACCCTTCTCTCAGCCCTTGCTGATGGGCCAGGACCCTCTGAACCCTGTTTTAGGGACGATGCCCCTTGGCATTGAGACAAAAGCTGCCCATGGGGTTTTGTCCACAGACCGATCACCCGGTTCAGATGAGATGCACGACCCGGTGCCCACACACATGGCCTCGGAGGAGACAAACTACATCCTAGAAACGGTAGCAGGTACCAGAAATGAAGCATCCAAGAGACTGTGTGGGGCACAGGAGTTCGTGCATGTGTCAGAAATTAGTAAATACCATTTATGAGCCAAGGTGATGGAGTCAGGACCTACTTTCAGAGTTGTGGCCTCAGTCAGGCTAGCTGGGAACTAGTAGACAAACTGGTGGCTTTTATGTCACCGCTGCTCCTTCCCAGCCCCTTTTCCAGTCCCAGCGTGCTGCAAACCCCAGTCCTCAGCCTGGCTTATGACTGGGATTTACCTGGGCGATCTGTGCCAGCACTGCGGCCGAAGGGCGGGCAGACCTCTTGGATGTAGGCGATGGGTTTATTCTGCTTATGCAGCTCCTGGCATGATGCTGCCAGTCTGAGCCTGTGCTGGGATGCGTGCTTGGAGCTTAGTGAGGGGAAGGGGCAGCTGGGTGATCGTGTGGGACCCAGAGAACTCCTGCTCATGTCTGGTCTGGTTTTGCTGGTGCCAGCCACTGCTAACCCTCCTCTTCCTCAGCAGGGACAGAGAAGGGGCCCAGCGAGGAGTCACGACATGAAGAAAAGCAGATGGAGGGATCAGGTGAGTGTATACTGAACTCTGAGCATCACCCATCATTGCAAGTTTTTGGAAGACTGGATGAACACACATGTATTTTGGGTTGGGTTTCGTGGGCTTCCTATATTATCAGCAAAGCATTCAGCCTCCAAAAAGCTCAGCACAGAAGGGCACCACCATGTTCCTGGGCTCTGTCTTCCCCTCTCTTGCCCAGATTTACTTTTTCCCCGATTTTTTTTTTTCCTCCTTGCTGGTAGCAGAGTTCTGTGGCAGGTGTATCACTGCCCTTCCTCACTCAGGGATGAGCTTGGAGGCAGCTGCCAGAGGACTGGCACTGATCTGGGAGGCATGAAGAGCACATGGCTGGCTCTGCCAGGGGTCAGGGGCTGCTCACCTGGGCTGTGTGTTGCTTGCCCCAGAGACAGCTGGTTTCTCAGAGCATTTCTCTCTCTTTCTGGTTTTTGGTTTTTTTTTTTTTTCAGATGGTATAGGGGATGTTTTAAGTCATTTGAGGAAACAAGTTGAAACTTTGTTCAACACAAGATACGGTAAGATGCTCATTAACACACGTTCATCATGCCGAGTGCCGGCCTCTGCTGCAGGGAGCTCCTAATTGCTCAGAAATGTCACCTACCATTTCCAAACCAGCAGCTGAGTAAAGGTGCAATCTAATTTGTTCATTTGCTATCTGCTGGGCTTACAAATGCATTTGAAATCTCCCTGGGCCTTGTTATTGCAGCTCTTCCCCTTGGTTTCCTCGATGCCTTTTCACTGGCTGCAGCCCAGGAATTGCTGCCGTGACCTTCAGCCTTCCTCCTGTGGAGGGAAGGACCAAAGTGGTTCCCCCATCACTTGTTTGAAATATCCGAGAGGGTTTTCCACCCGAGGTGGTCGTGGCATGGCTCCGGAAGGCGCTGGGGGCTGGCACTCGGCATGCTCTGCTCACCCCTTTTTAGAAAGGTTATTTAACCCAGAAAAAATACAAGTGAGGTCATATGTGCATTTTGAGAGCTGGCAGAAAGTTTTTGCCACTGGCAGGACCAGGAGATGTGGCTCTGCCTGGTGGTCCCCAAAAGCTGGGGGGAGAGCTGAGCTGCAGCCCCTGGGCTGGGAGAGCCCATTGTGACCGGGCAAAAGGAGAGGGGCCGGGATGCTCTTGGGCAGGGTTGGGCATTAGGTATGAAGCTGGAATGGCCGGCAGAGCGATGGCCCTCGATGTACCCCATGTTTTAGCAACAGACTAGGAGTCCTCACCCACACTCGTGGGATTTTGTTGGTTTTTCACCTCTGGCCAAACTGCACTGCTTGGCACTGGCTGTTCGGTTGCTTTTTGGCAATGTTTAGCAGATCAAGGGGAACCCTTGCCATGCCAGGCTGCACAGGCTGGCAGGGCACCCTTGGGCATGTTCCCCGTCCCCTCGACTAGCAGAGGGACGTCCATGGAGATCTGAATGTGGGATCCCATTGCCTTGTGGAGAGATGCTTGCAACCTTTATAGGAAGTCCCTTTGATGTGTGCCACCAAAAGGTAGGCTGTGTTAACACAGCAAATGCAAAAGCCAGCTCCAGGTGGTTGCCTGGCTCTATCCCTGACCTTGTGTCCGTCAGCGTCAGGGACATCCCCACCAGGCACAGAGTGACAAAAAACTCTCCAAACCTACCCCCCCACTCCCTGATGACATGCCGTGTCGCTGCTGCTTTGACATGATGTGGGTGGAGGTCCAGCAAACTAATGAGATTTGGTCCATGTGCAGCAAAAGCCATAGGAATATCAGAGCCGGTTAAAGTTCCCTACTCCAAGTTCCTGATGTACCCCGAGGATCTGTTCGTTGTGGGCTTGCCAGAGGGCATCCTCCTGCGGCGCCCCAACTGCTTCGGGATTGCAAAGCTAAAGAAGATCCTGCAAGCGAGCAACAACATCCAGTTTGTCATTAAAAGGTAAGGCAGGTGGTGGACTGGCCATCCCTTGGGGAGGATGTTCCCACTTGGAGCTTCTGCTGCTGTGCTGTGTCCTGGGGGACATCCATCACTTGGTCACCTTCAATAAATTTGCTTGATTAGAAGCAGCCAAGGCTTATTGCCTTGTTGGAATCATCCCTAAGAGGCAGCGGTGGTGTTGTCACCTCTCCCTTGATGTCTTTTGGGGTTTTAATGCACTTTTGCAAAGGTTTGGCCACAGAAACAGGGAGCACCCAAGGGTGGGTGAAGAAGCCAGAGCCTTTAACCTTCAGGGTGCACATCTGTGCCTCAGCAGGATGCTGCAGGCATTAAGGAAGATGCTGTCCTTGCGCTGGGGAAGAGGGGCTGTCACAGGAGCTGAGGGTGCTGTGAGAAGCCACGACTGACATAACACAACAGCGTTGCCCTGAAAGAGGGAACGGATCCAGCAGAGATGGATTTAAAAATGTCTTTAAGTATTTTGGGAGGTTTCTTACCCAAATGCTGTCTCAACCTCCCTTGCAGAGGAAAGAGCTGATGCGACCGGGCATCTGAATGTGTCAGGCAGCTGAAACAGAAAATAAATGTTGGAAGCACAGAGATTTTGTGGTGTCAGACCAGCAGCTCCCAGGCCAGCCCAATCACACTTTGGGGTTTCTCCTGCCCCCATCCCAAACCCATTTCTCTGTGATGCAGCTTCAGCACAGCTCATAACAAGCCCTGCTATTGCCTCGCCGTGTCGTTTTACCATTAGATACCCAAGTGACAATTTATGGGGCCAATTGTGTGTTGAAAGGAGCTGTACATGGCTTCTCCCTCCCCTGAGAAACACGTAGGACCGTGTCTCCTAAAAGTCTGTAACCGCTGATTTAAGCTGCTCGGCCATCACCAGCTTAATCTTATCCTGGGGAGTGTTGCATCGGCTCAGTAAAGTGTGTGTCAGCATGAAAATTACTTCCTAAGTTCCCCCACTGCATTGCAGGAGCTTTAAAATTGTTAGCCAGACATAGTGGTTAGCAGCTGTAGGAGCGTTGTCCGAGGGGATGCTGGAGCAGCGGGGTGTCTCTGGCTGGGGAGCTCACTTGCATGCCCTCTGCTTCTCGCTGTTTTCCAGACCGGAGCTGCTGGCGGAGGGCATAAAGGAGCCGGCGTCGGACAGCCCGGCAGCCAAAGGTAGGCTGCGAGACGCCCGGCAGCCGGGCCGTTAAGGACTAGGTAGGAGAGGAGTGAGAGCGTTTTCCTACAGTGCGTCTCTTGCCTTTCCTCCCCACCTCGTTTCTTGGCTGGAAACCCCCTCCTCTGCGTCCCCCTTGGCGGCACCGTGAATCCTAATTCCTTTTATGTCCCCTGTCCCAGCTGCCGGCGAGAGGGACTCGAGCGAGGTGCTGCTGGAGGACACTGTGAAGAGACAGGGCTTTCAAGGTGAGGGCCTGGAGGCATCTGGGGGGGATTGAGGCAGAGCCCCCAGCCCATCGCAGGGGCTGTGTAGAGCAAACAGATGTGGGAAAGGAGCGGCCGTGGGGCATCAGCGCTTGGTGGGTTGGCAGAGGAGCAAGGCGAGGCAAGGATGGGAGGCAGGAGAGGGAGAAGAGGAGGAGGTGGGGTGAGAGGATGGGAAGGACAGGCAACCAGAAGACAAGACGTGCAGCTGGGGCGCGCAGTCCCATAGGTCCAAGGAAGAGGCTCAAAGTGCTCTGGATAGTGCCCTAATTAACCAGCTTTGCTTATCTTGCCATCTGACCTTGCGAGCTGCATAATTAAGTCTTCCAAGCCTCAGGGTTTGCCTTTTCTAGGGCTTTTTCCACGTGGGTGATGTTTGTCTAAACACAGCTCCCGTCCCGCAGCCAGCATGGTGGTTCCGTTGGGGAAAGGAGTGACCATGAGAAGCCCGTGGGCTGTGGGGACAAGTGCTGCCCTGCCTGAGCATCCCTTTTCGTCAGGCCATGGGGGCCTGCGAGGGTTTGCAGAGAGGGACAGGAGGCTTCAAAGGCTTTGGCTTTTCAGAGAAGCTTTGGAGTGCATTTTATTTTTAACGCCGGTAATTATCACAACTGAATCTTCGATTTCATGTGGCTTTTATCCTTGGCAAACAGGCGGGGGGAAAAAAATCATATTTCTGTTTAGATTATTTTTAAGGACTTTGAATAGCCCACTCCAGAGATTAGCTAATTGCAAGATAAGGACTTTCCTATAATTAGAAAATGGCATTACTTAAAAGTCACAGAGTGCCTTTTAATTTACCAGCAGAAGTCCATAATTGTTTCTTTATTTTACAGAAAATTATGATGCCAGGCTTTCCAGAATAGACGTTGCTAACACGCTGCGGGAACAAGTCCAGGACCTGTTCAATAAGAAATACGGTGAGAAACCAAGGGGGGAGTTGGTTTTATTCCCCCCTTATCCCCTCCTAATTTTTTGCTCCCTATCCCTCCCCTCTGTTCCCGATTCCTCCTCACCAGGTGCTTTCTCTCACCTCCCCCTGGAGTGGCTGGCATGTCGGAGGGCCAGGGAAGGAACGGTGGGTCTGGGAATTGGGGCTCTTTGCTGCAGGCGCTTGCTGCCTAGGCAGCTCCCACGCAGCACGGGGGAGCCCACGATGGAGAGCGTGCCGCTGCCCTTCCCGCTGCCTGCCCTTCCCAGCCACGTTTTGGTGGGGTTTTTTTCTTTTAACCTCCCCCTCCATGAAGAGCAGTGATAGTAAATTTATTAGCGGAGAATTTTGGAGCTGTGCGAGTGCAGGGTTCAGCGGGAAGTTGGGAGGGGAATAAGGAGGGGCCATAGTGAGCACTCTCAGGAGTGTCAGGGGACGAGTAGATGCCGCTCCTCCTGTCCCCAGGGCACCTACCCAGGCACTGCAGGGCACTCCCGTGGGCTGCCTGCCCCAGCATCTCTTCTTTATCAAGCAAGGCAGGGAAATGCTGTTATCCCCATTTTCTAGACAGGGGTTAAGACTTGTGCAGGTTCCCAGGTACCCTCAAGAGCAATTATTTGCAAGGAAATATGTGGCCTCGGTCCTGCAGCCAGAACTCAGAGAAGGACCGTGCCTATGGAGTTATCTCCAAATAATGTCCCAAAGCAAAGAGCAGCAGCTTTCCATCCCTCCCACTGCACTGCGTGGGCATCATCATGGCTTACTGCTCGCTTACCGCTCGCTTCTCTCCCAGGTGAGGCCTTGGGGATTAAATACCCTGTGCAAGTGCCATACAAGCGGATCAAGAGCAATCCAGGGTCAGTGATTATAGAGGGGCTGCCCCCCGGGATCCCCTTCAGGAAGCCATGCACCTTCGGCTCGCAGAACCTGGAGAGGATATTGGCTGTTGCTGATAAAATCAAGTTCACCGTGACGAGGTACGTGGCGAGAGGTGTCAGCCAGGCTGCTGAGCAGGAGGGAGGGAGGAGGGAGCTGACCTAAATGCACCCCCTGCTCTGCCAGCCCCATTGGGGCAGGGCTGTAAATACTGTACATCCTCCAGCCCCCAATACAGCAATTAAATCAGCAGCTAACAGTTTGACGGAAAGGAGGGGACCATAAAATAGAGATTCCTGTTCTTTCCTCTTGTCCGCTGCGCAGGGAGTTGGTGGGCAAGGCACTGGCAGGAGAAAATGGTGCTCACTGTGATGGATGCAGAGGCGGAGAAATCCCAGCCCCTTTTCTAGGAGGCTTGAGATAGGAAAAGCGTTGCTTGGTTTATTGCTGGTGCAAGGCAGTGCTCAGGGTCCCACAGTGCTTGGAGAGGTGCTGGGCACTGGCCATTCGTGGCAGCGTCCTGTGGGTTTTGCAGCCAAAGGGGATGGACACAAGTGCGAGGGGAAAAGCACTTTATGAGTGTATCACTGTAAGGTGAGACAGGGGAAAAAATTATTTTTAAGAGTGGCTCCATCATCTTCTCGCTGGGCCACGCTGCCTGTCTTCTAACTGACAGGGAGCATGCTGCCCTGAGCAGGACTGCAAGGAGCCCATCCCCGCAGAGCTCCTGCTGGTCCCACAGGAGTCGTCACACAGCATGTGAAGGACAGGCTGATCCCTAACGCTCCCTGGGCCATGGGATGATGCTTGATCCAGACGTGTTGGCTTCCCAGTGGCATTTAATTTTAAATCTCCTTTTTTCCTTGTTTTTCACAGGCCTTTTCAAGGACTCATCCCCAAACCTGGTAAGAGATGACACCTTTTTGCCTAAGCAATGTGTTGGCCGAGTGTTTAGTGGTGGTCAGGGAGTTGTAAGCTGTGGATGGCGAGCAATAATTTTATCAGCTGGAGGAAGGTTGCCCCTGACCTCACTTTCCTGGGCTTCCCACTTCGGTTTTGTTGTTTGGTACATTTGCTGAAGTTCCCCTGACCGAGACAGCTGGCCTCAGCATCACCCACCGGTAATGCTGTTGTTGCCTTGAAATGATAGCATTTTTTAAGAGCTAAGCTAGGGCAGGGATCTGTGTTCCGTATTTAAGAAAGCACATGCTTTCTTAAGCTTTTTCTTTTTTTTTTTTTTTTTTTTTAATAAATAAG
>JAVJGG010000085.1:9957084-9972058 GCA_035590195.1 Aviceda cuculoides
TTTCTTAAGCTTTTTCTTTTTTTTTTTTTTTTTTTTTTAATAAATAAGTGTTGCAATGAGCTGGCAGGTTCAGTAGCGAGGGAGGGTTGTGGGAAGGGGATGATCAACCACAGGGTCTGCATTGGGCTGCAGCAGCGTGGTAGTGAAAGCCCTCTCCAGCTCGTGGATATCCTGTGTGTGGATACACCAGGGGAGACGTGGGAGAGGGGAGGATGGGGTGTCGGTGGTGTGCTCTGTACCCAGCTGCAGAAATCACCATCCCAGAGCCGTGTCCTTCCCCGTGCATTGTTCTGGTAGCTCTGCCTCTCGCTTCTAGGCTGCCCAGAAACGATTGCTGCTGGCAGAAACATGGGTAAAAACCTGTCTTGGTTTTAAATGTCTGTAATTACAACTGTTGGAAAAGCACAGATGGGTGCAAAAAATGTTATCATCTTTATTGATGGCTTCCCATTTCCTTGGCCAGCCTCCATGGGGATGGCACAATTTAGGGAAGACAAATATGACAGAGGAAAACATTTATATGCCCTTATTGGGAACAGCGAAAAGGTGTTAGATGCCTGCAAGGCCTCTAACAAAAGGTGAGCTGTCTGAGAAAGTCAGTCCAGAGCATGGTCCGTGTGTCGACCCTCTGCATCCCTGTGTATGGCCCAGCCCAGATGGTGGGGATGTCCTCCGAGACCTCCAGGGACCTTGGCCTTAGACTTCCTATCTTTTGGTCCTAAGCAGCAAGGTGCTGGCTCGCATCAGCTGGACCTTGAACGAGCTCTCGGTGAAATGCAAGTTTTGCAGAACTCTGGTTTTCCACAGAATTACATGGCTATAACGCCGGAGTGAGCTGAGGATGTATCCACTCCTCCAGCCGCATCTTGTCTTCCCCTTCCTCTGCTGTAATCGGTATAATTACGTTACGAGACGCTGATCTGACACAAATCACATTAACAAAGGAGCACATCAGAAGGCAAATACTTCAACCTGCCAGCTGGCTGGGAAATGCAGCCTGATAAATAGAGATGTAGAGGAAATTGATTTTCTTTTCGATGCATGATTTTTTTTTTCCCCTCCTTCTCCAGCTGACCCACAGGCTGGCCCATGCTAGCACAAACCCAAAGACATATTTTACTCTGTATTGTGGTACTCGAGTGGGCTCGGGAGGAGGTCGCAGCATCCCTGCCAGGCTTGGGGCTTTGCGCTCTCTCCTCCCACGGGAATTTTAAATAAGAGCAGTTGCAGGTGAGGGGTTTTTCTTACTTGACATCTCAATTTGTGATAGACTATTTTATATATTTGCTAAATCTTCGGAGACAATTCCAGGACTTATAATTATTTTCTGTTAGTTAGACTACCACCAGAATGTCTCCTCGAGAAAAAAGCTGTTTGTATTTTGCCCCCCAAAAATCCCCGTTGACAGCAATTAATCTCTCGTGTGCTTTTCCACCCCATTACACTGAAGTGGATGGTGGCAACACAGTGGTACATTCACTGCCTTGGCTTTGATCACTTTTCATCTGCCTTAACAAAATTAATGATTTCCAACTAGCCATAGATCATTAAAAATTTAAATTTAAGAGTGTTCTTTTTACCTCAGTCTTGTGTAGTAAAGTCCTGCCATGTAAAATGAAGAGCAGCAGCAGAAGTGTGTGCTTGGCGTTAAAACAAAATCAATGAAAATCACTTTTATTTTGCAGTGGAGTATTAAAATGACAGCAATAGTTACTCCCAAGCAGGACGGCATTGCAAAGGTGTCTAAAAAGCTGGAAAGCCCAGGAGATGACTCTATAAATATAAGGGAAATTATGGGGTTTGTGGATCATTTTGACCAAAAATTACATGAAAAGGACACATTTTAAGGGATATTTAATTTTTAAAAAATAATTTTGGGGTGATTTTAGTTGCTTTTAGGTTAAATTACAGAGTTTAATTAGCTTTAAACAAGTTGTGCACCTCCTGCATTGCAAAGAACATCCCACGTAACTGCAGGACCGTGGACGACCAGCCTCCTTATCTCTCTTTTGGGGACACCCATTTTTTAAGTGAGACTGAAACAGATAAAAGGATTTCAATATAATCTGAGTGCCTCGTGCACTTTTTTTCTCAAGATAATCTGTAATTTCTCTGTTGAGATGATATCTCCCCCCTAATGGGTCGCAGTGCATGTGGGGGGCTGAGGCTTCCAACACAGAGGCGGCTGGGGGTGCATGCCTGTAGGGATGCCATTTGCAGAAGAAGGTGTTTATCTGGGGGGAATGAGGCTGGTTTTTGGAAAAATAAAATCAGTGGTGCTCCCCAGTGCCTGGAGGAGGTCAGTGGCTGCAATCCCCGTCTGCAGTGTGGATTTACAGCCTTTCAAAGGCACCGAGGTCACTGGTGCCTCTGCCAGCACTTTACCCACATGGCTTCCTGGGGCCTTTAACCCGGGAGCACAACCCTCCTGGCATCCAGAGATTTTGTTTTTAATTTCCAGTTTCTTTTCTCCGCACCACTGGTTCCTGCTCTGTGAAAAAGACCTTCAAAACCCCTTTTTGAAAGCAGAGTGATCTTTTGGCATTAGAACAGAAGTGAGCGAGCAGGGGTGAAGCTCCAGCGCTAGGAACACAGCTCTTCTCCTTTCTTTTCTTCTTTCCTGAGGCACAGAGATACAAAACAGGCTTAATTTGAGCCTTTGAAAAAAAAAATATCAAGCATAAGTAATCTAGCACACACACAAAAAATCTTTCTGTATGTTAATTTTTATGTGCTTTGATTGAAAATGTACACCAGCTCCATCTGTCCTATTCCCCAAACTCCCTACCACCCTGATAGATTATTTCCCATACTCCAATTAATAAAGTAGGGCAGGCAGTGTTCTTTAATTAAAAAACCCACACATGCAGGCATCCTTTTTATATTTTTTTTTTTTAATCATGAGAGCACAATCCTCCTCAAGACTTTGATGAGATGTGCCTCGTGTTGGAAACTCCTAGCAAGAAAAAAAAGAAAAGAGGAGAGTGTTTGATGGGGCGGTGATGGGAGCTGAATGCATCTTGCTCCATCACCAGGTTGCTTTTTGAGATCCATGGCCCTCTCCCTTCACCCTGCAGCCCCGATGTTTAACCCCCGCAGGAGCAGCCGGGTTATTTTTCCTTCTGATCTGCCTTCCTGTTACCTGGGGTAAATTATTTTTTTAGTGTTGAGCTGGTCAGTGTTTCTATTCTGAAGGTGAAAATTCAAGCCGGTAGTGTGAATAGCTGTGGAGCTCCAAAGTCTGTTCATAAGCATCTCCGCGATTCCAGTCACCTTTTTCTTTGCCTATTCTTTGTCTCCTTTTCCCTGCGTCTGTGGCATCCTCGCACCAACAAGAAAGCGGCACCATCACCCAGCTCATCCCAGCCCTCGCATTTGCTTTGCTCTTGCCTTCCTCCTGCTCCCTGCCAGCCTCATACCCTGCCATGTCCTTCGGAGACCCCAAACCCTGTGTTTTTCACTGTACTCATTGCATGGCGAGATGGGTGCCGCTCCATCCCGACTGTGGTCTGGCACTTAGGGATGTGCTCCATACTTCGCAGCACAGCGGCTGTGAGCCTGGTGGGATGCCTCCTGTGGTTAAGGTTGAGCAGTACATGTGGGTTACCAGGACAAGAAATTTTAATTATCTTTCTTAATCAGCATGATTTCATAATGGCACCTTGAAATCTTCACCTGCAACACTGCAAATGCCTTTGAGTTGCCGCCAACCAAATTAAATGCTGTGCTGCCCTTCCTACACTGTTTCTGATTCATATTGGAAAGATGCTGCTGTACACATCTCTTCCTCGCTGCCTGCCCACGCTCCTGCCCACAGTCTGCCTGCACTCCTGCCCATGCTCCTGCCTGCATTCCTCCCTGACAGGAGCTCTGCCAGGACCATGTTCCCTCCTGGCTTGGACTCTAGCTTGGCTTTCCAAGCACCCGCATGACCCATCTACGTCTCTTCCCCTTTGCATTGCATATTTGCCTAAACATTTTGCATGGTGGGTGCTGCCCGCAGGGTGTCCACACAGGCAGGGTGTCACCCGGGGGACCAGGCAACGGGCAGCATTGCTTATTTTCCAGCTGGGTCCTGCTGCGTGGCAGCAAGCAGTGGTGCTCCAGTCGCTTGTGGCAGGATTTGTCCACCTGCAGCCCCAGGCAGTGCAGGGTCCGGCTCAGCGCCCTACCTCACTGTGGTGACCTGCACCGAAACGTCAGCACCTGCAGCTGCTCTGTGCAAAACCCGCGATTTCTGTTCTTTTGGTGTCGCTGAACTGAGATGTTCTCCCCATACAAACAGCCAGGCCAGAGGCATCAGCAGAGCTCTTGTGCCCTGTGTGCTGCAATACTTGCTTTCCTGAGCCTGCTTGAAATGTTTGATGCGTATTTTGAGCTACTTCAGATTGCTTGTATCTCAGCTCAGCAAATTTGGACACACACCCCTGTGCTCTTCCCCCCCATCCCCTCCAGTTTGTCAGTGCCCGCATGCTGCAATTTGGCAGCAAGGGTCTCCCTGGTGCTGTGACCCACAGCCCCTGGCCCCCTCACCGGCTCTCCCCATGACTGCCAGCTTTGGCACAATGAGCCGCTTCATTTCCACCTTTTGCCCATCATGCAAATCCTAGCCCTAGCCCTCTCGCTGCTGCTTTTCCCCAGGACATTAATTTCTTTTTGATATCGCTCGTCACTTCAGCATCAGTGGTGAGCACCAGCCTCTCCTTAGGGATCCCTTTTTCTCCCCCATTACTGCAGAACTGACACAGTTTCCCTGTTCGCTTTTCATCTGCTTTAACCTCAGATATATTTTTTCCCCTCCGGCGCAGCCATGCAGCACAACTGCTGCTGCTTTGGCACGTGCTGCAAACGCTGCAATTTGGCTGCACATCCCTGGGCACATGTGGACCTTGAGCTACTCAGGAGTGCGGCATAGCTCAAGGGATGCTCATGGACTCAAGCACATCCCAAAATGGGTCCCTGGTACGTGGTGGAGAGCCCAGCCTGCCCGCCCAGCTCACTGGGCTGTTATTTAGCTATCAAAAGAATCTCTGTGCCAAGAGGCCTTGGGACCAGAGGAATTTTAAGCTGCTAGGGACAGTGTCATCCTGAGTTTTGCTTTTGTTTGTGACCAAGAAACCAAGCTGCAGCACTCATGGCTCTCTTTTTCTTTCTCTCTCTCTCTTTTTTTTTTTTCTTCTTTTAACTTGCGCTGTAGCCCCTAGACGGATAACATCATTGGAAAAAGCCTATGCTGCCTTGAATGGTACGTAGCTCAGTTGATGCATCGTAGATGGTAGCAGACAAGAAATGCACTTGCATTTTAATATGGGAATGAAAATGTCTTAAACCCCCAAATTTCAGGTATTTTTTTCCTCTCTGCTCTGTTCCCTGTGATACCAAGAACTGAATGATGCAGGATGTGTTTAACAGTATTTTATTGTTGTTATTAATCCTCTCTGCATTTCTAAGCACTGTTGCTGCAGTCCCTGGGCATCGGTGCCAGTTAGTTCTGCTCCAGACAAACCAACCTGCCACGTTATCCTCAGCTCATCCATGTGTCCCAGCAATTAATTTGTTAAAAAATCCACTTGCCATTCACAAGGAGAGCTTGCACAGATTTGGACTGGGGTTTTTTTGCTTTGCTTTAACACATACTCTGGGCCAGGGTTGGTGTGTAGTCATGTAGGCTCTGGGGATTTAACATATATACTAATTTACAGGAGTAAAGTGCCTGTATCTGTGGCAGGACACAGCATATCTCCGGCAGATCTAGCCTTAGTCCCATCAGCTGGGATTCTGGCTCTGTGTCTAGATGTTAATTGCTTGCTCCCTCAAGTTTATAGCTCTGCTTTGAAAACATGCATATGTTGAGCTAATTCGAATTGTATTTAAATGTGAGTTACTGTGGAATAGCCTCAGTAAAGTCAGCGGGTTTATTCTGGATTACACAGGGGTGTAATTGAATTGCACCCACTGAAGCTGGAAGTGGGGAAGAGGCATGTATTTATCCTCTTAAGATTCAGGGACAGATCCCGACCGCTGTAAGCAGCCTTCCCTGCCTGGGTGTTTCTTTGACACGACCAGGATTGCCTGAAGAAGGGACCTGAGCTGCTTTCCCGGTGGGATGTGTTGGGCAGTGGCTGTTTCCCTGATGAAATGGGCTTCACACCAGGTGTTTGGGTAATGGGACGTTGTTATTCTGAGCGTGGTGGCCTGGTGGAGAACGTGCATCGCCCGGAGCAGCAGCCTGGGATGCTGGCAGCGGCACAGGAAGGAGAAAGGCTCTGCCAAGTACCCTGCCTGGCCGTGCCGCGGCTTCACCGCCGAGATCAGGGCTCTGCACGTGGCATCGCAAAGCCAGACAGAACCATTATTTATCTGTGGGATACCCTGCATTTGGTTTTTTGTGGTTTTATAAAGTCACTAGAGGAATAGGTAGTGTTTTGTATCCTGTTGTCCAACAGCAGACACCTAAACCCCATTTTTGCTAACTACTAAATATGACTTCGTGTTTCTAAAAGAAATGTTGAGCTCTGACAAGTCCTATTGGAAGAGAGCAAATGATGCTTTAAAAATGTGACACTTTTATGTAAGCGCCTATGGAGTGCAGGGGTCCTTGCTTCAGGCAAGCAGGATTGGGAGAAAAATAATCAACTAACTACTTTTTTTTTAATTAAAAAAAAATAAAATGATAACACAGAGCTGAAGCCAGCAGCATGCATAAACCTGCTTTATGGGAAGGACTCAGCACGTCCCAGGGGTACCAGTGGCTTCCCCAAGTTGATTATTTCCCAAACTCAAATGGATAGAGTCAAAGGTAGATGGAGATCCCTCTTGCCCAGAGCTGCCTGGGGATGGAGGGGCAGGTCCCTGGGAAGTGGTGCCACTGGCCGGGGCCTCCTCTCTGGCTTCTCTGTTCTGCATGCTCAGTTCCAGGTTTTTCATGGCATTTGTTTGTGTCCTTGGATGGGAATTTGGGAGTCCTGCCCACTGCGAGGCAGACCCCTGCCCCCGTCCCCCACCCTCCTTGGGATCTTGTTTCTTGCATTCAGGTTGCTCGGGGCACGAGTGGAAAGGAAAGAGCTGCTGCGTTTTTCAGTCCCAGAGAATTAAACGAGTGAGAACACTTGATTTTGGTGTTTCTTTGTCTGCTACCATCTATACATCCATACGGGTGTGTATATACAGCCCAGAAACTGAGCATCAATGACAAGGAAGTCACAGAAGGAGCCCACAGGGTTTGCCCCCATCGGCCTGCCACAGCCTCGGGAGCAGCACCGCAAAGCAAGGTTCTTCAAAAGCAGAGCTCCTTGGCAACAGTTATTTGATTTTCTTCTATTTTATTTATTTTTTGCTCCATCCCTTTCAAGCTGCCTTGTTGCCTTTTCTGGATTTGAAGCACAACTTGGCCCTGAGGTTCCTTCGCGGAAACGTCTCCCCCCTTTTTTTTTTTCTAGTTATACCTAGACAAAACTATTGTTTTCCAGGTGGAAAAGAGGCTTTTTTTTTTGAGGCTGTACCCTGCAGTAGCAGGGTGCAGAGATTTGAGGGTGTCAGCTTCTCTGGACCCTCAGCAGCAGGGTGGCTGAGACATGTGGTTTCTGCTGGAGGGGCTGAGCGCTGGACTCTGGGGGCCTGTGCAGGGAGGCAGGGACTCACGTCAGGTTTTCAGCTTGCATTTAAAACCTGCCATCCATGTGATTGCTTAAAACCAAAGTCAAAACCATGTGATTGCTCAAAATCAAATTAAATAGCTGCAGACCCAGACCAGAGGATGCTCAGGTCCGTGATGCTGAGGTTTGCAGTGCTCACCTTGATGTTTTAAATAACCGTCCTGGATTTCCACGCTGTGGCATGCCAGCCTGGGTGAAAATACCTGCCTTGGGTGCGGTGAGGCTCATGGTGGTGATGCCTCCTCTCTGGGAGGAGACCCCACCGAGCCGGCCCCACGCTGCACACCCCGGGGCTGGAGAGGTGGCCTCTGTGAGAGGCCGATAAGGTTCATTCAGTTGGTGCTTTATACCTGCAGGGTGAAAAAGCATCAAAGGGGGCCAGTACTCGCCCCAGTTGTTTTTTGTGGAGCCCCCTGAGGATGCTGAATAGCTGGGGGAAATAGCTACTGACATAGACACGTTGTCTGAAATGAGAGAACGGAGGAGAAACTGTTTGGCATGATGAGGATAATTAAAAAAGCTAGTAAAGCCAAGCTGATTATATGGCATGTTATAAAACAATACTGTACTTAGGAGCCCAGCTATAAAAGTGCTATCTCATTCCTTGATATCACTTGTGGGAGCATTCATGGCACTGAGGGCCTGAGTCTCCATTGCTTTGCATATTTTGCAGTCATTTACAGCACCGCAAAGTGGATGTAAAATGCTCTCAGCCGTGGCAGTGCGTGGCAAATGCAGATTTGGCAGCATTTTATAGCTACTTTGCACAGCTCTAAAAGGCGACGCGAGTTGCAAGCGCGGAGCAGCTGCCTCTGAGGTGTCCCTACACAGCGCTGGGGCAGAGGGACAGAGACACGGTCGTGCGTTGTGACAGCGTGATGGGTTTTCTGGGGGCTCAAAAGGAAATGGGGTATGTTACTGCCTGTCCTTTTTTGCTTTGCAGATGAGGATGATGCCAACAGGCTTGGGGAGAAGGTGATTCTCCGAGAGCAAGTGAAAGAGCTTTTCAATGAAAAATACGGTGAGCCTCCCGTCTGCACGCATCGCCAAGCGAGTTTGGTTTTGCTGACAGCAGCCATAGTTGAAATTAATTCAACTGAAGGCCTCTATTTATAGGCCAAGCGCACGGCAGCCTGCTGCAGCACAGGTTTCGTCCCACTGCTTCACGTTACAGCCTGTCCCCAGGGACGTTCCCATGTCTCACTCCCGGCAGGTGGGACCATGACCTTCTTGTTGACAGCTCATCCTTGGCGAGGGGAGGGAGGATGGAAAAACGCAGCCAAAGAGCAGGATTTGTTCAGTCTGGTGTCAGCCTTTGATGCATTTTTAATGTGTCCTGAGCTGCGTGAGCCATGGTGTGTGTCCTGAGCATGCCTGCCCTGCCCCAGCCTGCTGGCAGGCAGCCCCTGCCTGCTCTGCCTGCCAGGCAGGGAGCAAGGCTGGGGCCGCAGCCCGATGTGGGGCATGGCTGGGGAGAAGTTTGCTGGAGCCGCAGTGGAAAAGGAGGTCAGGAGATTGAAGAAGATTTGAAAATGCTGTTTGCAGGCTCCTTGTGCTGCCTCGCAAACCCCTCCTCTCACCCGTCATTGGGAAAAGGTGCAGCAGGAATAGCAGCAGGGCAGGGGGAACGCAGGAGCCAGCTGCAGGATGCAGGGCCCCGAGCGGCGTCACCGTCCCAGCACCACAGGTACGGGCTGCCACTGCTCGTGGCTGTCCCCTCGCCGCCGTTGGGGCACAGCTTGTGTAAGTGCTGGGCAGTTATTTCTCAACCCGTGACTCCCCAGGGCTGTGCAGCCGGGCCCCGGCGGCTTGGTGGCACCCCACCACTTCAGTGTGGTGTCTTGCCTCCTTCCCCAAAATAATTGCCTGAAGAAGGAAAATACCAAAATAATAGCAAAGCGGTGGGGAATGTCATTCCCCTCCTTTCTCAAGTTTCCCATTGTCAAGGCTGCTCGCCCTTCCCGCAAACCCTGTTTATTTTGGGGTGCTGCTTGCAGCATGGGCTGTGTGCTGCTTTGAGGGCAGATTTGCTGCACTGGAGGTGTCAGCGTATGGGTGCAGCTCCCCAGGGAGGCTGGTGCCCATGCTCCGAGCATCCCCATCCACCCCAGCTCAGCAGCACTCACCCCTCATGGGGGCTGAGCCCACAGCAGATCCCTGCATTCCCACGGTCTGGGCACAAGATGTCAGGTGGGCTCCAGAGACAAACTCCCTGTGAGGAAAGCCAGAAACGTGGCTGAGGGGCATCTCACACCTTCAGGTTTGAGGGCTGCAGAGATGCAAGGTGAGAGCGGGCTTTTACAATCAGGACCGGCACAGGAGGGAGGGGTGTTCGCTGCTCCTCACCATGCAGGAAATAAAGGGGTACCCAGAGAGGTGGGCAGCAGATTTAAATCACACAAAAGGAAGTACTTTTAAGGCAGCAAGGAATTAAATTGTGGTATTTCACTGCTATAGGATATTGTGGTGGTTCAAAAAATGTGCAGGAGTGATGTCATGTGATGTGATGATGAGCGATGGATGTGATCTCCACCCCAGTGACCTCCAAACCTGCTGACAGCCAGAGGCAAGAGGAGATGGGCAAATCTCCCCCATTTACCCTCTCTCCTGGGCTGTCTCCCGTGCTGCTGCTGCTGGCCCAGCTGTGGGCTGGTGCAAGCATGGTGATGGGTGTGCTCTGCACGGAGGAGAGGTGGGTGTGCAGGTGCTGGTGCTGTAAAACAGCCCTCACCTGAGCCTCCTGGCAGCATCTTAAATGGAGGCTAACTAAGTAGTCAATAAATGGGGTAGGCAGATGTGAAATGGCTGGGTGGGATGTGACTGCAGCATAGGTTGGGCATCACAGCAGCTGTGGCTTCTCAAAGTCCTCCCAGGGCTCTTGGTCCTTCAGCTGGTTGGATCTGGAGCCCTGTGGGGTAAAGCAGGTGCGTTGACCTCTGCTCTGCCATTACAGGAGAGGCTCTGGGCTTGAACCGGCCCATCATGGTGCCCTATAAACTCATCAGGGACAGTCCTGACGCTGTGGAGGTTACTGGGTTGCCGGACGATATCCCTTTCAGAAACCCTAATACCTACGACATCCATCGGCTGGAGAAGATCCTAAAGGCACGGGAGAGCATCCGGATGGTGATTATAAACCAGCTCCAGTAAGTTCCCCCAGCTCTGCGACTGGGGAATATTTCTATTCATTAAACATTGCCCTTGCTTCTCCAGTCGCGAGTGGGGTAAGTCACCATGGGGCTACTGGAGTGGGGCCACACCACCACGTACCCATGAAGGACCCACTCCATCCCCAGCATCCACTGTCCTGCACCGCAGGGATATGCTCGGCCACGAGTGGGCACAGCGAAGCGTTAGCAGGGATGGTTCATCCCTTCTTTTTTGCACAGTTTGAGATGATGATGCTGGGAAGGAGCATGGCGCAGGGGCAGATAACGGGACAGCTCAGAGCCCCAGCTGAGTTATTTCAGGTTGCTTTCCTCCAGGGAGCGGTGGGGAGGTTCCATGTCCCATCCCCACGCAGGGGGGGTGTCGGAGGAGGCAGCTTGGGGTCAGGGTCTGGGCTGCGTCCCAGCATGGGCAGGCACGCAGGGGAGAAATCATGGCATCCGCCTGCTCTCACCCCCTTGTCTCTTACACAGGCCGTTTGCCGAAATCTGCACTGAGGCCAAACAAACAGGTAAGCGGAAGGGTAAGAAATAACCATGGCTTTCCCTGCCCTGTGGCAGAGGGAATATACAGGCAAAATGGATGGGGGTTGCGGGGAGGTGTGCAAACCCCCCACATCCCCAGGGGAGGCTGGGGAGAAGATCCTACCCAGAAAAAGAAGTCGGGCTCAGCATCTGTTCAGGAGCAAACCAGCCTCTTGGATGACTGCACTTCTGTGAGCTGGGGAGAGACTGGGCTGTTACACTCAAACTTTCAGCATATTCTGGAGGATTTGATTATCCCTTTCCCATTAGCAATTTACTCACCATGAGAAATTTATTCACTGGTTAAAGCCCTTAATTTGAGCCATCATTTAGCAGCTGAGCATCTAAGGAAACAAGGTTTCTGTGATCACTGGAAATGCGGTTCTCTCTCTGCCCCATCCTCCCCAATAAATCTCAGCCAGTTTTAATCAAATGTGTCAGAATTAGCAGCCCCAGAGATAATTAGGATCCTATTAGTTTTATGAAAATAGATG
Source organism: Aviceda cuculoides (assembly GCA_035590195.1). Classification (NCBI taxonomy): domain Eukaryota; kingdom Metazoa; phylum Chordata; class Aves; order Accipitriformes; family Accipitridae; genus Aviceda; species Aviceda cuculoides. The sequence goes on from JAVJGG010000085.1 coordinate 9,968,926, forward strand.
GCTAGGTAGAAAAGGGATATCTGGCAAGGAAGAGCATGCCTGCAACCTGATGTAAAAAGACATGCAAGAGAAACTTTATATATGCAGATATGTATGGGTATATCATATATGCAGATAGATAGATAGATAGATAGATTGATAGATGGGCATATTGTCATCACAGCTGGCACCTTCAACAGGCCCAAAGCATCCAGCATGGACAGAAGTCTGTGATATATCAAGCTCTGTAAGTGCTGGACTTTGGGATTCACTTATTTTGGGTATTTCCTTTGCCGGTGCCTGAGGAAAGCTGGCAGCTCCATGCCAGGTCATTGAGGCCAAGCCCATGTCACCACTGGTGGCACAGCAGATCGCCGTGGGGGGATGCTCAGCAGGAGGCGAGGTTGGAGTGGCGGGATGGATCCCCACATTTAGGGACCACTCGCAGGGCTCAGACACCTCATGCCTTCCCTCTTTCCCTGCAGAGAAAGACAGCAGCATTCCCAAACGGAAGCGGAAGAGGATCTCCGAAGGGAACTCGGTATCTTCCTCTTCCTCATCTTCCTCTTCCTCCTCTTCCAATATGGAGTCTACATCATCAACAAATCAGATCTCACTTGTGGTAAAGCCTTCCAAATATTAGGGGGTTACTGCCTACCTATCTTTCTGCTTCAGGATGATGCTCTCTGCTCTCCTCGAACCGTCACCACCTCCCTCCGCCTCACAAACACTATAAAGTGTGACATAAAATGGCACAAGCAGGTTTGGCAAAGGAGAGGACGCAGCTTTGGGGCTGCCTTTTCCTGCCAGGTTTCGGGGATGGGGGGGGTCAGTGGAGTAAAGCACCCGCCGCCCATCAGGGCTCTCCCGCATCAATCCTGCCGAGTGCTTCAGGGGGATGCTCAGCATTATCAGGAGCCGCACATGAGACAGGCTCGAGCAAATCCCCCGACCCCACTGGGTTAAAACACAGGTGCTGGCGGTGGTTCCTCGGCCCTGTGGTCTGAGCTGTGCCGGGCACGCTGCTCCGGCTCAGTCCTGGGAGTGATGCAGAGCTCCGGCGTGCAGTGAAACTGCGAAAATAGGAAACAAAATCAGGGAGATGCATCCAACTCCTCTCCCTCAAGGCTTTGCTTTGGTTATGGATGATACCAAATGCTTTTAAAAAAAAATTTTAAAAAAAGACACAAGAGAAATATAAACTTAGAAGGGTTTTTTTTTGTCAGGTTTGCCAGTGGTGTTTTTGTTTGGGATTGGTTCTTTTCTCTTATTTGGAAAGTGGGAGCAACAGCCCATGTCAGAACATGTCAGAGATTTGATGTATGCATGGTTTTGTTTTGTGTCCTAACAGAGACTTTTGCCTTCTTTTTCTCTCCCTCTCTTTCAGCAATGGCCCATGAACATGTACATGTTAGACTATGGTGGTCTAAACGTCCAGATCCCAGGACCTATTAACTATTAGACCTCAATACCGAATAAGAACCTCAAATGAAAGAATAAATAAATAAATGTAATTTATGTAAAAAGTGTATATTCCAATATGTATCAATGCCTTTTAGTTTTTCCAATGATTTTTACACTATATTCCTGCCATCAAGGCCTTTTTAAATAAAAATAAAAAGTGTTGCCTTGCTCTTAAAAGTACTTATTTTATTACGTATATTATTGATAAACAGCATTTACAGGTAAGAGTAAGTGCAGGAGAGCACCCCCGGACAGACCTTGTCATGCTTTGGCTGCTCAGTAAAATCCTTGGTGTCACCAGTGCTTGAAACCAGGAGGTTTGACACGTTTTAATGCTTCATTTAATTTAGATCAAAGGTGTGAAAATTTGCGTACAGAGCTGCAGGAGGAGCGGTACCAAACGGCAGCAGTGACAGACGAGGGAACCAGCCCTTACGAGCATTGGAGACCTGCGCCCATGAGTCCTGTTGGCTCTGGAGCAGAAGCGGGTTTGGATTAAGCAGGAACATTCCAGGCTCCCCAAGGAGCAAGATCCCCCCCCAAGCCCTCTCGTGTCTGGCCTTCTGCCACCCCAGACACGGAAAGGCACAGAAGTAATTTCAGTTGTGTGTGTTTAACCAGCTTCTGAACCAGGAAAAGATTTTCATTTGGCAAAGTTTGTCACTATTTATGATTTTCTAAGAGGCTTTCATGCCTTATGGGGGGGGAAGCTCCCGCAGTAAATACAGGCTGATCTCGCTGATGCTCCACAGGTTCCATAAAACAGGACCAAGAGCTGCGAGTGGCATTGCTGAGAGCATCCAGGGGAGCTCCTGGGGTCCTCTGCATACCCTGAGCCGCTTTGCCCCATATAAGAAGCAATCTGGTAAATTGAGGGCTATTATTTGAAATTCCTGCAATTTTACTTCCATTCCACTCCTGGAGTTTGGCAGCTGAAGCTAATGGCACCGACCACTCTTACTAACCACTGCACATATTTCACTTGTGTTTTGTGTCTGCTGAGAGCTGTGCGCAGGCGAGACGCAGCAGGAGCTAATGCCGGCATGAGGGTGGCGTCAGAAGAAACATCCCAGCTTGTGCGTAGGTAAATGCAGCCCAGCAGGAGCCACCACTGGAGTGAAGTCGTCCCAAGCAGCAACACGCGGCGTCACTGTGGGGTGACCATTGCTGGGCGTCCCTCCAGGCTGCAGGATGGGTCACGGCCTTTTCATGGAGCAAACGTGCCCTGAAAGCGGTGGCTGTGGTCTGCTGGAGGGCGGATGGTAGCGGACACAGGATCAGCCACTTGTGACAGCTTTTCTGAGTGCAATGCACTGCTTTATTTGTTTTATGGGTTTTTGGTCTGCTCGAGTCCCTGTCTTTTCAGGCCACGGGAGGGTTTTGATGGTGGGTAGAAGTGTTTCAAGACAGCTGCAGTTTTATTTCCTGGCTCTGGACTTGAATTTGCTGTGGAGTTAGATGCAAATGATCACATGAGATAATAAAATCCCAAACAAATGTAGGAGACGGCACAAAGGCAGCAGCTGAAAGAAGGGCAAAGATCTGTATCAGTGACCCCAATTAGAAATACAGTTTGACATCTGAGCGGTTGGCATCAAAATCTGAAGTCTTTCATGTTTCTGCCTGATGCTCGAACCTGTGGCATCTCCAATTAGGAAACAAAGAAACATGATTCAGAGGTAAAAGTACG
>JAVJGG010000085.1:9990601-10006964 GCA_035590195.1 Aviceda cuculoides
AGTGTGTTATCAACATTATTCTCACACTAAATCCAAAACATAACACTATACCAGCTACTAGAAAGAAAATTAACTCTGTCCCAGCTGAAACCAGGACAGGCACCATGCAAACTGGTTAAAAAATGGGTATCCTAAAAATACAAGGCACTGTGACTGTATACTTTGGAGGCTCTTCCAAATGTTATTAGCAGAGTAGTTCGACGATAACCTAACCCAACTCGTGATCCAAATGCGATTCTGAGATAACTGGGGCTGTGGCCTCACACGCAGCAGCAAGGTAGCTTAGGATATGCTGTCCTCTCTGTTGAGGCAGGATGGCTGCTTGTGGGGCTGTGCAGTAAATCAAACTGGGAGCCAGTCCAGTGGAGTGCTTTTCTCGTTCCCTGGCAAGCTCCCCAACTTGATTCAATGTGTGCCTGTGGACCAGAAACCACCTTCCAGGGGCGGGAGCAGTTCTGCATGGGGGAGGCAGCCTGAGCTGGCACTTCGCTGATGTGCTTGTGCATCCACAGCCTTCAAATGATTGCTAGAATTTCCTTGGTCTATTTTCTGGAAAAGGTACCTCTGCAAAATAGTGTCATGACCCAGGCTGGACAGACCAGGGAGTTCTGTTGAATTTGGAGTTCCCTCAGGCTAAATTAAGGTGAAACGACACCAGATGATTTGTGGCAGAAACAAAGTGAACTTGGGATGCATAACAATAGGTGGTGGGGTTTCTCACAACAGGAATTGGCATGGAACTACCTCAGTAAACCAGGTAGTCCGTGGTAACCATGTGCATCAATTCAGGGAATAAGGAGATACCTCCCGTTGGGTCTCGAGGTTCAGAGCAGACCCCCTTGCTTTCTAGACTCCTCCTCAGAGAAGGGTCCTGGGGCAGCTGGATCCACTCTTAGTCCCAAACTTGGTCAGTGGTTTTATGTCTTAAAGGGATGAAGTGTAGGGATTATGGAAAAGGAAAGAGAGAACAAGACAGAGAAGAAGGAAAAGAGGAAGATTTCACTGGTCCTGGGTCCAGCGTTGGTCCAGTCAGCTGAGGGGTCCCAGTTCCAGTGGGCTTGCACCCCTGGGGCTTCAGTGTGTGTCCTTTTATTATCCTTGCCCCTCCTTTGGGTGGGCACTCGATCTCATTAGGCTAATTAAGTGTCATAAGTAGTTTGTGCTTTTGGAACCTTTGTGAAATGGGTTGGTGGGCTTGGGGGTCGTTTGGGGAGTAACTTCTCCTTCCTTGCAGACATGACCATCGTTTAATCTTCGGCCATGCACGGTGAGCTGCCCTGTTAGCACATCAGAACAGCTTATCAGAACAGGGAGCTGCCCATCCTCAGGCGTGCCCTCCCTGTCCTGTTGCTGATGGGTGCTGATCGGCTTCTTTTCACCTAGTCCTGTTGCTGATGGGTGCTGATCGGCTTCTTTTCACCTGGGGTTCCTTGCTATGCAGGGTTTGTTGTTATGCAGGTTTTGTTGTTATGCAGAACTTGCCCCACCACAATGTTTGAGACATTCACTCTTTCAGTCTCTCACAAATGGAAAATAAGTTTACTCTTGTTTTTACAGTGTTATTTTTCACCTAGAAATGGAGTAGGTACATACGTTAGTGCCACTGCTAGTTTGGGAGGTGTTGAACTGATGCAGAACAACTGTGTAGTTATGTTCTATTTAATCTTTAATATTGGATTGTTAAGATATAATTTTGAAAAGTCTAAAAGCTGTCGTGTTTAAAATCACTGTCAGCATCCTAACCCTAAAGGAGTTCCAAAGATGAGCTTGAGAACTCTATTAGATATCAAAAAAATCATAGCTCAATGAGTGATTTATCTATGTCACATCATAATCTCCCTTTTCCCTCTGATATTCTGTCGTGCGGAAAACAGACTCCACAATCAGTAAGATTGTAAAGTAGGTATGTTCATTCAGCGCTGGGCGGCACGGGGGGTAGTCCCACCAAAGTCGTGTGTGCCTGACTTGGCAGCTCGCTTTAAATTTATACAGTCAAGTGTTACATATACATAGAGTTTTGCAATACGCCTATACATAGGCATTACCTATCCCGGCTTCATATTAAAATTAGCTCTAGGAAGTCATTTCCATAGTCTCCTCTCAACTGCGCTTGCGCAGTGCTTCCTTATGGTGGTCGTCTGGTGGTTGTGAAGATGAAGGCTGTATGTCTTCTTCACGGTGAACTCTTAACCTTCTGTCCCTACGCAGACTCAGTTGTTCCTTGGCATTTGTCCAAATCCCAAGGCCAGTCTTGGCTGGCTCTTGGAGTCGACTGCTGCTTCTTATCAGGGACTATCTCCTGTCCCAGCCAGCCTCAACAATGCAAACGTTAAATGTCACTTCTCATCCCCTTGGGCCATGTTTACCTCTATTGAAACTTCTTTAACTTCATTATAAGCTAGATAATTATTAAACAATTCCTATCTACATTCATATGTCTGCTATATCTACTAAGGTTCATTTGGTTCCCTGTCTCAATTCCACAAGCAATAAGTAAGGTGCCCCTCTTCCTCTGGAAGAGAACCCCATCAGCCTCTGTCTCCCCATCCCCAGCTAACCCTCTCTTAGGTCACTGAAGCAATCGACATCATTCAACAGTTGTTATTCCTTTATATTCACTTTTGAAGTTTTTGTTCCTTTTCCAGACCTGGACCTGTTTGCCCACTCCTCAGTTTAGCTGGTGCCGATGTTGAGACCTCTCATTACCTGCATCCTCAAGCAGCTGCTGACTGACTCTGCCACTGCCAGTTTATCTATAACGCAGTTTTAAAGCTGTTTAAACCTTGCCGGCCTGTGTCTGGAGAGCCAGAAGGCGGCTGGATGGCTGTTGTGAGCTTGCAGCGTTGCTAGCTTTGCGCACCGCCCCAATTTGTGCCATTTTTTTCCAATGTAAGCTTGTATTATTGTTGTCCCAAAAGTGGGGTGGTTTACTCGCTGTGCGAAAAGCCAATATACACATAGAGCCGAGGTATTTTATTCCAATTCATGTTTGTGCGAAGGTGGGGGCTAGGTGGTAATCCACAAAGCTAGCGCACCTCATGCCTAAACGGGCAAGCAATTTATGCAGTTTAGTTTTACATATTTAGTTTCCAATGTTCTTCCCCAAAACTATTATCGGTAGTTGCTTATCTACCACAGTTTCTATTGGGCTAAAGTTTTTCCCACTTCGAATTAAAGGTACAGTGTTCTTTTATTCTGCAGCGCATGTTCAAGGAGGCTGGGGAGGTTAAGCCTTTTTGGTCTTGAATTGAGTAGGTGGTCATGATCTCCCCCTGCCACCTTTAACTTTCCTCCAGTTATCGAAGATCTTTGCTGACTTCATGCCTGTTAGCAATTATTCAACTTAGGGCTCCTCCTGGGGTAGGATGTTCCCTTCTTATTAATCTTTTAGTTCTTCAGGGGTACAGTTGTTAGCAAGGCATGCATTGTTTATACAAAGGGCATTCTGTTTCACAAGACCTTTGTGGCCTTTTTAAGGTGGCTTGAGGACATCAGTGTCACATGCAATGGCTATTCGTGCTGTCCTGACTTGTCTGCACATCTAATAGGATACAGGTCACCTTTGAAAACTTGAGCCATGTCCTGTGTCCAGGTTCTGCAGGAGCAGCAAGCTGTCTCATCGAGCTGTTGTGAAATGTCTCATTTATCTGAGCTATCTTGACTTTTGAGGTGATTTTTCTCAAGACTTGTGCATGGAGTTGTAACAGCTAAATCACTACCAGTTCTTTCCTCCTCCAGGCATGTCAAATTATTGCTTTAGATATGCATAAACACAACAGGTTGCACCACTCTTATAGAAAAATGTGCTCTTAGCAGCTGCTGGAACTTCATTCTCAATATATTAATTCTTGTATAGACAATTCTGCCAGCAGAAGCATAAACAAGTCCTGATTATTACTTATGCCTTAAATAAGTTTAAAGTCTCCTGAATGACATACAGAGAATAAGTTTAAATCTCTTTTTTTGTGTCACTGCTGAAATTAAGTTTTTAATTTTAGCACCTTAATTGGGTCTACTTAGCTTTGGAGTTAACCCTACAACTGAAGAATATGCAAATGAAAATGTCACGTTCTGGTTACTGATACTGTTTTCTCTGAGGCCATGATTTTGGGTCAGGGTGGTTTGTTTTGAGCTAGGCCATGCTAATTACAGGGAAGATTGTTCTAATACTTGTGTTGTAACTATGATTTCCTGTTTCTTTTCTGTACGTTAATGCCAGTGGTTTTTGCTGTGTTTATCTAGACTGCTGGAGTTGCAAACATGCTTAGAAAGAAAAATCAATGTGAATTCAGCTAATCAATTAATATGCGTCTTTCTAGACACAAAGGGTTTGTGGCCTAGCCATGGCACAACATTTTAACTTTTGAATGTTTAGCTCCAGCTTTGGATGAAACAGCAGGAAGCATGAAAGAAGAGTCAGCACTTCCTCCTGTTAATTTACCTGTATATTTGCTTGCTTGTGTGTGGTGGGGTGTGTTCTGGGTTTTTGAGTTTTGTTTTTTTTTCTTTGCTTGCATAAGAGAGATTTTAGTTTTCTTGCAGTGTGGCGTGTGTCTGAACAGAGTTTTTTTTATTATTTCATCTTATAGGAGGAAAATGGCCCAAACTACTGCACCAGCAACATCCATCCATGATGAAGACTCCTCCGAAAGCAGAATGGTGGTTACATTCCTCATGTCAGCACTTGAGTCAATGGTTAGTAGAGAAGTTAAGCAGCTGTGTCATAACTGTTTTGGTATGTGCAGGATTACACCAATATATTGCCTCCTGCTGGGGAGAAGGAAAGGTGTAATGTTATATCTTTACCTTATTGTGGACTGTTCAGCCAGCTGTAACTGTTGTCTCCTTGCTTGTGGAAAATCATGCTAACGGTCTTCTTAACAGTCATCTTGTTTCTTGTTGTGGTGTGGTTGTTTCAAAAAATTTTGTCAAATAAATAAACGGGAAATATTTCTTGATTGCTCAGGTAGAGCGTGGTTGAAAGGCAAGAGTATGTTCTAGTCTTTGTTATCTGTAATACAGAGTGAATAAATGGTCTTGAGGTTAATGCCTTGTCCTCAGCTGCTGTACCAATTCAGCAGAACTTGTTCAGAAAATACTGTTCATTTTTTTTTTTAAGTTGGCATATCACCTGTTTTGTAGAAGTTATTTTGTCATTGTGTGGTGTGGCTTAACGTTGGCCAGGGTTGTGAGTGGAAATGTCTGTCCTGTTTGCGTGAAGTTAAGGCACTGTCAAAGATTTGGTTCTTTAAAATTGTTGTCTTAAGTGACAAGCAAGAACAAAAATTTTCTTTTGAGCAATGAAACTTTGAATGGGATGGTTATAAGATAATGGATTGCAAGCCTCCTTTCCCAATGGGTATATTTGGTTCCTAAAGCTTTGTGTCACTTTTTCCTCTCACGCTGCAGTAGTTGGTGTCTTTATAGGTTGCAACAAACTTTGATCTGAGTTCCTAGGAGAAATTGACTTTTTGTGATCACTTCTTGATGGTCTCACTAATTTTCTTAGGATCTTTGCTCTCTTCTTGCGCCACAGGCTTCCTGCCTTATTTCTTTGCCAGGAATTTCTCCTAGCAGAACACACGTAGGTGTTCACAGGGAAGGTGCAATCCTTCTACTCAGGAGGAATTCACCTGAGCCTGAGCACAGCAGGCAGGACAAGGCAGACTGCAGGCAGCCTTCCTGCTTGCAGCCACACCTTTCTGGACCAACATGATGAGTGATAAGTGTGCTGTGAATGAACAAAGCTCCTGTATGTTCTGTTGAAAGTTGGAGCAAGACACTCAATATGATTATCTAACAGGGAAGTGATAATTTCACATGAATTGATGTCATAAATCATTTTAATTAAAAACAGTGCAGTCTCTGAGTCTAGAAAAGGCCTTAATTTCCTAATGCATCTACAATGTTTTTAAGATTCCTGATGAAAAGCACTCCAGATGTATAAATTGTCCTTTGCTAATGGCTGATGTTATGTTGCTCACAGTACCTTCTGAAGGGTGGATGCTGGCAGCAGGAGTAATAACTGTTTTACATGATACCACATACATTTCTATTAACTGTACTCTTAACTATGGTCATAAAAACTTTTTGTTTTTCTTTTTATAGTGTAAAGAACTTGCCAAGTCCAAGGCAGAAGTTGCCTGTGTTGCTGTATATGAAACAGATGTGTTTGTAGTTGGAACTGAGAGAGGAAGAGCCTTTGTCAATTCTAGGAAAGATTTTCAGAAGGATTTTGTTAAATACTGTAAGTTTCAATGTTGTTTTTGTATTTCACAAGCTGCTTAATGTGTATTGCGTAATACTAAGAACTTTGGGGAGCGAAGTTCTGTATATCATGGCTATGTGCTCTAATTATGCTGGCTATGGCAAAACCATCTGTTTTAAGAGTGTAAAAATTATCAGTAACAGTGGTCTTGTTTGGAGTATTATTTCAACTGTGGCTGGAAATGTTCGTTTTTAGATAACGTGACAAACTAGTACAATAAGAAGTACTAGACTCACAACACATTCTGTATTTCCACGTGTATGTTAATTTTTCTTTCTATCCATTCCTCCAAGTCTTTTTCTACTCATGAAGGCTGGGCAGGACATTGAACAGGTAGTGGACTACTTCTGTCAGCTCAGATGGTCCTGGTTCTTCAGATCACTCTGTGCCTTATTGAAGCAGATACACATTTTTGACAAGATACTATTTTTTATGTAGCTTTATTTATATCACTGTTATTTAGTAGACAGAAATATATATCTATACCATAATGACTTAAAATTACATCTGCATTACTTTTGTACTCCTTTAAGTACATCTAGGGTGTGGTTTTTTGTTTAAATTCATTTTTATAGTAGAACAGTGGAACTTTTGTGTTCATCAAACATGGTCCATTGGTACAGGACAGTATTTTTAGGAGCTGGGTTTGAAAGATTCAGTGGCTCTTTGGGGGAGCATTGATATGCTCATTTAGGAAAGTGTTGTCGATAGATACTGCTTAATCAATAAAGAAATGTACATTTAGCTGCCTAGGGGAAGGGAGAGATGCAGGTCAAGAGCAGGCTGTGAGAGAAGAATCAGTTGGGGAGCAGCGGGGGTGGGGGGGGAAGAGTTCAAAAGCAACAGCTGTAAAATGTTCCGGCTTGACTAATTAAATGCTGCTTGGAAAGCAACTGTGTTTAATCTGTAATAGAAACATTTGCTTCTAAAAATGCTTTTGCTGCTAGGTAAAATTCTCCTGGAGATTTTGTCTTTAGGTCATTTGTTCGTGGTGGGGCTCTGGATTTTTTCCACTGTCATACTCACTTGGACAGTGACTCTCCCTGCACATAAGTATATTTACTCTAAGGAAAGTCAAGACAGTGTTGCATTGTGAGAGAACTAATATCAAAATGCAGAATTACGACCTCACTGAGGAATCAAGTATAGGATGAATCAATTCCTTTTTTATTTTTTACGGGGACAGTCTTCTGATACTGGTATTTATGGAAACTCTTAGCTGAATAATGGAGGGAAGTTCAGTTTTTCACCTGATTTCTTTTTTTTTTGTTGTTGTTGTTGTTGTTGTGTTCCTCAAAGGGCTTCCCAGAGGTCCTAGATACTTTGGTTTATTGCCAGTATAGTGGTATCATGGGCCTTGATGTACAGGAGACTTTGTATACTGGGCACATCTATTGGTGTAGGGAGTCTGAAATAACTGGGATGTGGTGTTTGATCTCCCTGGCTAGATCTGTATTTCTGGTTCTGTGCCATGGGATGCACTGGCTTCTCATCCATGCTTGTGTTCAACTGTATCAGATGTGGTTTCTATAGATACGTGCATGTGTTTAAATCTTAGATTAGTTGTGATAATTCTGATCCTTTGCTTTATTCCAGTTACAAGATGCTTGTTCTTGGGCAGTGTTTTGTACTGTCAGGCCAATGAGATTAAACAATATCCACTTTGAAAACGGTGTTTTCATTATGCTTCTTGCAGAACATTGTGATGTAGATCTGTGTGAATAAAGCCAACTAACCTCAGTCATTGCTTTCATGGTTTCACTAAGTGCATGTCCCCCATACTTTCTGGAGTTTTGATGCTGGAAGTAGTTTTCTCCTGTTGCTGAGAAATATGTTGATAATTCCAGAAAACTTGACTTCAGAACACCAATTATTAGGAATAATAGCATTACATATTCCTGGCGATGCTGATTCCATCACTGCCTTTGACAACTTTGAAGTCTTGATGAAATTTATAGTGTAATATCTTTTGATCTAAAACTTATAACTGTGGACGCCACAGTTCCTTTACTCTTACACCTTGTTTCTTCAGTTAAATATGAAAGCTAGCAACAGACAATGTTAGCTGCAATTTTAGTAGGTGTTTTGGAAAAGTCCAGGAAGGCCACAGTTCTGTGTGTTTTTAGTAAGTTAGAGTTGGGCCCTTTTTGTTCCTTTATGGTTAATAAAGGCTTCCAGGAGATTCTTACGTTGCTGTTAGAGTTAAACCTTTAAAAATTCAGCTGTGATGTCAGTCCCTGGAACACGTGGTGCTGACAGTATTGAGAATTAGCTCTCCACTTGTACAGGTCTCTTCCTTTTTCTTTAAGTATGGAAACAGAAGTGTAGTTACTAAGCATTCCTCTGATTATGTCTGATTCTGTTGTGACAAGTCAACATGTGTCTCCTGTCTTTACCTTCCCTTTTCCCACAGCTCCTTTGTATCGTTTGAGTAAATATGAAGAGTTTTCAGAATTTGGAAGCCTCAGGCTTCAAACCCACTGCTTACTTTTAGTAATGAGTATAATTTAGTGGGCTAAATTGATGAAATGTATATATGAGGTTTATGAAGGAAGTAGCATGTATGCTTTCTAGCAGTATGGGACTGATAAAAATAGCAGCGGTTCAGTGATAGTAGCATTGGAGTTTGGTTTCCTGTGGCTTTCATTCATAACAACTTTCACCCACGTGGGTTCCCTAACGCCTAGCTGCAGGGGAAGGAGGAGTCCTGCGCATACCTCATGTACCTTGTTACCTTAAGAAAATGCATTAGAAACAAATTATAGCAATGTTTTTTTTAACGTTAGTATGAGTTGTGTAGTGACTGTTGAAAAACCGGTCAACAGGCATTAGTTATTTAAAGTTGGGTCAGATAATATATTCTTCTGAACTGTGCTTAATTAAGATGTCTGAGCCCTGCATTACAGTGAAATGGTATGTTTCAATCAAGTAGAACTGCACGTGCTTGTACACATAACATGTAACTTGGGTAACCTGTGGTGTCAGTTATTCTAAGTCTTTGTAAGTTTGTATTGTACATAAAAAGAGTATATTCTTTGAGTACCTGCTCATATGCAGAATCTGGACAAGCATGGATACTTGTGTACTGTAAGCAGTCAAGATCATACATGTCTTGCCCTACCAGTACCTCTTTGTTTTAGTTGCTGTTTCCTGCTGAAGTGTATTGTGTGGTCCTCAGTTGCTCTTGGATGGCCTCAGCAAGATGAAGTGCCTCCTTGCTCTCTGGATTGCTGTGGAGTTCTGGGTTATCAGCCATTCTGAATGGGAGACTTATTCCTGGGGTGCTTCAAGAATGCTGTTCCCTTCATGTATTCATCTTTGTCATCTTGGCAGTTTCCCTTGAGGTTTCGTTGAGGTTTGGTATCATCTCTGTGGAATTCATTCTCATTTGAATGGAGCTGCAGATGGTTTATAAAACAAACAAAAAAACCAGAAGAGGTCTCATCATCCCCAGGTTGTATCTGCCTGTCAGAATTGACCTTTCAGAAGAGCTTCGTGACTCAGAAACACCTTTTTGGTCATCTTCTCTGGACTTTGAATGAGATTTACCCAGCACTGTGTGTTCCATCCCATCTGCCAAGGAGCTGATTGTTCTTCAAGAATCTTGGTTGCCTCTGCTAGCATTTCCACTGGTACCAGCTGTTGCACCATCGGTATGTAGGTCGCATGGAATCCTGCTATTGCTGTAGCTAGCTTTCTGTCAGCTCTCCCAGTCATGCTGCTTTTTTTCCTTCTTTGGTGTCAGGGCTCTGGGCTCGCTTGCCTGAGGTGGGGCCATCTTGCATCTGTAGATGGTTCATCTTAGATGATATGTCCTTTATTTTTAGGAGCCTTTGTTTTACTTCTGGTGGCCTCAGGTTTACACACTGATTTTAACAGTGCATCTGGTATGGACAAGAGCTTGGCTTCAAGTCCTGCTAGAGATTTTGGCCCAGCATCTTTCACTCTTCTTACCTGTACCTCCATGTCCATCCAGCCACAGGTTGCAAGAACTCCTTGTAGCTTCAAGAATGCTCAGAATCCCAGTGGTTTTAATGGGCACAGCTGTTCCTCCTGCTCATGATGAATGAATGGCACACAATGCTCCAAAGACCTTTTGGGAAAGATTGCTCAGCTTTGGCTTGTCAGTATCTTTGAGATGTGGATTACTGTTCCCTTTTAGATATCCTCCATTATCTGCAGGCAAGTAAAATTACTCTTCCCATAAACTAGGCTACTGCGGGCCTGCTTGAAGATCTGCGGCTAGGCTTCTGTCTCATTGAATCCTGGCGTTTGAGCAAATAGAAGTATCAGGTGTTCTGGGGAATTCTTCTTCTGACACCGTGCTCCCTTATCTCTTTGACTCTGTAATTAATGTAATGCTTCAGCAGTTTAGAAGGGGGCAGAAAAAGCAAACAAAACCAGAAACCTGAAAGGCTAGATCTTACTGGTTTAAAAAACAAACTCAAAACTGGCAAGTCTCTAACTGGATTAGTAATTGTTGGACTGCTTTGGCATACTGTAATTTCCATCTGAATACCTGAAATTGGCATTTCTGGGCTTGTAGTAGCTTGTCCCTATAGTCTAGAGAGAATTAAGCATCTCTGGCTGAAGTTATACCACGTCTAGAGTCTTGCTGTGGTAGATGCCGGCTTCCTACTCCATGGGTATAATTATAGGTATGCTGTGACTGTCCTCATTTCAGGTTTTGGCTTCCACAGAAGTTGCTGTTCACTGTGCAGGTTGTCTGTGGGGAATGATCTTTTTAACTTAAAGTTTCAAATGCACAAAAAGACTGTAGAGTGATCCTTTGGTCTTCAAGGATGTGCAAATGGGATTCTGAGTCATCAGTCTGTGCATCACAACTACACTGGAGAGTGTCAGTCTACTTCACCCCTAGCTGTTCATCCCCATAGTCTGGAGGATGCCAGTGTGGGATTAAAGCAAATCTGTTACAGCCTGGACCTTGTTTTCTAGGCAGCATCTTCCCAGCTATGCCAAGGAGGTATAACTCACTTCTGTCTTTGCTTTCTGTGTTCCCTTCAGTGGCAGAATTTTGATCTGTTTCTAGGGATTCTCCTCATGAAATCTTACTCTTGCTGTTCTCTGAATGACAGAAATAGTTCCTCCTTACGTTAAATGTTAATGTTTAAACTATGACTGCACAGGACAAACCTACTCACATGTTCCAAGAGGCTGTTTTGCATCTCAAGCTGTGATACTGCAGCACAGCAAAAGTGCTGTCAGTGAACATAGTGTGCTCCACCTGGGATTGGGGCTGTTTGATGGTATGGCATACACCATACTAACATCCTGGGCACCTGGAAGACAACCTGAACGCTCTGGATATGCTTTGATCAGAAGTGAGGCTTTGCTCACTTCAAGAGATCTCATGAGCAGTGAATACGAGCTCTGTGGTTGCTCTCTACATGAAGACTTTCCTACAGAGGAATTCATGGCAGTGGCTGGAGTCATCTCCTATGGAAAAGTGCATATGGACACTACAGCCCTGAAGTCCAACTGTTTGAAGGCAGCAGCTTCCTTTGCCTGTCATTATCTGTCTTATGCTGTTTCTTACTGACAAGAGGTACATGCACTCCAAATTGCCTAATAGTTTTTTTCAAACTAGAAATATTTTGTTAAATAAAATAGTCAATACTTCTTTTGCGATTGAGGTTTAAAAAATGTTAGTATTCTCCATTGCACCACCACAGGTGCAATTAGTTCTAATATTGGCAATAATTAAAGCAATGCTAGCAACAGGGCCGCATCTACAAAGCAACTTAAGTACCTAAAAAGCTAGAGCAAAATTTCTGAAAGTCTCCTTGGCATTTAAATAGCTCATAAATCAGTATTTTTGTCTTGAACTGTGTTCCCTTTGTAGGTGACAATATCCAAAAAGCGTGGTGTAAAAATACATTACTTCAATATTTTTTAACCAAAGCTCAATAAAGCAGATAGCATATTGGTGTAAATATAAATTTTAACATGCTGCAGCTCTGACTGGCATGTCTTGCTGCTTTCTTTCATTTTTCTAATGGATGAAGCTATTTATGTGTTTGATCTCGTCTGTGTATTGTCTATGCACTTTTACTATAAGCAATGCTGAACAGACTGTGATATTGCAGGCCTGAGAGCATCATGCACAGATATTATGTTTAGAAGGTGATAGGTGGGAGTCAAGCTATAGTAGTGTGAACATTTTTATTAACTCAGTAGCTCTGGGTTAATTTTAGACTTGTGCTTAAAATTGTCTTTGACTAAATCTGCTGAGATAGCCCCTGACACTGCAGCTTGCTAGTTAGTGTGTGTACTGTACTCCTAGTCTGGATGTAGTCCTTTTACGGTACTTTATCTGGATGCTCTGGTAATGATAAGTAAAGTATTAATACAGTTGGTTTGCTTCTTCCTTACTATTGTGATTACCTCTGATTATGTTCTGTATATCTTGCTTGTCATGCCTGTAGTAATTCAGAAGCAGTATCTAAATGGGGTGTTTAGCTTTTCAGCTCTAAAGTGGAGTGTCTCAGACTTCAAATTGAGTACAGACTGAATCCCCTGACCTGTATGGAAGCAGCCTAATACCTTTTCAGTTTTACTCTAATAACAGAGGTTATTAGTGGGTCTAACTGCTATTGATTGTATTTGTTTGTCCTTGTTATAGGACAGTCTTCATCATCATCATCATCTTTGTCTCTGATTATATGCTGCGGTATTATAGTGAAAATACCATTCTGTAACTAGCTGACACCTTTTTATGTTGTTCAGAGGCTAATCCCTTGACACTAATGCAGCTAGTTTAAAAATACCAGTTCTTTTTTTATGATGATGTGCCAGTGTGGAAAACTGGTTTCCCACAGTCATTTTCTTTGGCCT
Source organism: Aviceda cuculoides (assembly GCA_035590195.1). Lineage (NCBI taxonomy): Eukaryota > Metazoa > Chordata > Aves > Accipitriformes > Accipitridae > Aviceda > Aviceda cuculoides. The sequence continues at coordinate 10,003,725 of JAVJGG010000085.1, forward strand.
TAAACTGTTATGTGGCCAGCTGAGACTTCTGTGGCTTTTGCTGCTCCTGAAACTACAAAATATTTTGAAAGAGAAAGGAGTCTTTAAACTGTAGACATAAATAGTAAATGAAAGAAAAATAATAAGAGCCAGGCACAGGATTAATCCTGACAAAACACTCATGGAATTGCATGTATGCCATCACTAATCTGTTACCTATTTTAAGTGCAAATGGGGGGCTGTATCTATGATTTTTGCTTTAGCTTTGGTATTCCAGTGCACTTCAAAATGGGTACACTTTACAGAAAGCGTAGTAGGAAAGAAGGATGTTGGAATAGTTGCTTTTTAAAGCTGTGACTGTCAGGATGATTTCCTGTTGTCAAGCCAGAGCTGTTTTACACTTCTGTAACTCTCGACCTCTTTTTTTCATGCCAGATTTCCTTCCAGCTATTTGGGAGTGGTCTCTTTTAAAACAACCTTCTCTGAATGCTTATTCTGTTTGCGTATCTGCTGTAATAGGCTCTTCCCAGTTACTTTTAATGGGAACTTACTCAGCTGTGGCTCTCGGTTGTGTTCATGAGTTTTTTAACTCCCTTTTTGCAGCAGATGACTTGGAATTACTTGCACTTCTCCAAATTGCAAGACCAGAAGAGATAGATGGCTGCTCCTGGCAACACTGACTGTAGCCCATCACTATTTCCCAGCCTAATTGTGCTCGCAAACATGATGTATATACTCCTACCATGTCTGTCACTTGGGAGTTAAGACCTTGCATCTCAGCTAGTGGAAGAGATCACGTGAATGTTCCCTTGTCCATTTTACATTATGGGAGCCAGGTTGCATCATGCCTGTTCAGTGATGTGTTAATGCTAACCTGGCTGGCTCTGCCTGCGTTTAATTAGGGAACAGTTTCATAATCCTTTTTGCTTGGGAGAGTTGTGGGCATGGTAACTGCTGGTTTCCTCTTGTGTGTCTGCAGCTCTCTGTGCAAGATGGTCTTCTGCATTTGTGCCCAGGCCTCTGTATGACTGTAAAACCTTAGCACTGTGAGTTAGTTCTGAGGGTCCTCATCTCCCTAGGATGCTACAAAGATGTCTGGAGTGCCCTGATTGCTAAAACTTATGGGACATCTTTATTTAATAAAAAGCATGAAGCTTCAGATGTTCCTGCTGGAAAGCTAGGACACTTTGCTATATACATTGTTACTGCCTCCAGCACTCTGGATTTCTGCTTTCCCAGTCTCTTAAAGTATTTACATCGTACTCTTTATTGGAAGCATTAGTTCATATTTTGCATCTGTTTCTGCCTCACCCCTAGTTTTTGGGGGAGTTTTTCTTTTGCGGTTGTAAATGCTCGATAAATTAACTGAGCTGTGTTCATTTTTGGAATCCCCAAGAGCTTTTTTGATTTAAGTTTCAAATCACTTTCTATTTTGTATTTGCAGAATGTAGCTATGAGTTAAAGCATCTACCCTTAAAGACTTGATCAGTATATTCCTAATAAATCACATGCTTAGGAATTAGTTTAAAGATAACATTCCTAGCACTCGTCACACAGTTGCAGTTAAAAGTAATAAAAATAAAATCCAAAGCAAGCATCCCCATCTTTCTTAGAATAAGATCTGCTTTTTTTTGCCATTTCTGTCTCCATTTGAGCTCACTTAAATGGTTCAGCTTACAGTCCCCTTCTGCCTAACCTTTTGAAATGCAAATAATGTGGGTTTTGAGCTGTCCTGTGCTGCATATTTCTCATATTAATATGTGTTCATTAGCTGAACTCTGCATTAATAGCCTAGATCTTAATGAAAGACATGGAAATAATTCTCCTATCTTTTAGCTTTACTTTGTGGCCTCCCATACTCTTTCTTTCTACTACTGTTCTCCTTCTTTTTTTTCCCCTAACTTCCCAGACTGGTAGAAGGGCTTTACCTGAAGTCGGTGATGGCCAGCCCTGGCTAGTCATGCATTTTTGGTGGTCTCCTTTGCAAGCCTTCTCTCATGGTATTAGGGGTGAATTAATCTGTTGTTCTTAAGTTTTACATTACTGACAGTTTCCCTTGTTTTACAAGTCCATTTACCCCTTTTCCCAAGTTCTCAAAACTTGTTTCATACTTAGACACAAGTTATTTTTGAAGAGTTTTATAAGATCACTTTCTGCCTCCCTTCCTCATGGGTGCTTCCTTTGCTTCCATCATCTACCTCTCTGGCTCCATAGATGTGTCAGGAACAGAGACTCTTGCAGGTTGTGTGCCAGTCCCGATGCCTTTTCTTTCCAGCACCTTTAGCTTTAGCCATGCCCTGCCTAGCTCAGAGCTCTGTGCCGTTTTTCTGCATTTATTTTAGATTTGGGTAATTGGCCTCTTTTACAGCCTTATTAGAGCTAGGTTGCTTGGCTTGATTATCAGAAACCTTTCATGTTCTGTCTCTGCCTAGCCAGTTAAGGGTTGTGAAGGTAACAGCTAGTTTAAAAAACTTGCTGAGAAAGTTCAGTCATGTTTCAGTGGAGACCATGCATCTCGTTGTCTGAGTCGCAAACAAACAGAAAATTACTGTAGATGGGTGATCTTTTTGAAGTTTCCTGGCTCCTAAATTCTGCCTCAGGTGATTTGCTTTTCTTGTGATTTAAGTGATCCTTTGATAATCATAAAATTATTTTTCTTTAATTTGAGGTTGTTGCCCAATTTCCTGAAGTGTAAAACTGGATGGCCTTAAAAAGCTCACAGATTAACTCGGTGGATGCTTTATAAAACAAAGCAAAGTGCTTTTATCCACACACACATTTACTTTCCCTCTTTCATTGCTCATAGTTATTTTCAGAGTGTAATTTTCCTTAAGCACAAATTATAAAATATATGTACCTGAGTGTTGGCACAAAACAGTTGTTGCCCTTAAGTTGCCTTTCAGAGTGTCTGCGCAGGGGTGACATTCCTACCTGTATAATCACTTCTTTACTTTCTCTACCTGGGGGATTAAAAAACCACCTGATTAAAAACCTTCTGATGTCATAAGATGCCTTATGTACCATGGGACTGACAGCTCTTTTGCTAGAGGAGTGTTGAGCTCCATCAGCTTCAGATACTGAATCCTACCGGCTTTTCTCTGTTGTTTGTGTAGCATGTCATCTTCAGGTCACATTTTTGAGGAAATTTAAGTTACATAAATTGTTTCTCTGCTAAACCTTGATTTTTGCTTCTTATTCTTTACTTTTAAGCTGCTGAACCCCGCGGGTATTTTTCCACGGCCGGCTCATCTGGAATACTAG
>JAVJGG010000085.1:10007064-10029439 GCA_035590195.1 Aviceda cuculoides
AGTGGGGCATGCTCTGTTCTGCGGGAGAAATGCAGCAGCCTCCTCCAAACAGCAGCTTTCCCCTTACCCCTGAGTCAGGTGCTTTGAAGACAGATGTGCTTTATGGCCTATTTTAGTCTGCTGCACTCAAACCATGCTTTAGTGGACCTTCAGAATAAGTGTAGTGTAACACTGCTGAGCTGTAGTCAATTTATAAGCATAACAGCATCTATTTAAGGCAGGAAGCTATAGCATCTGTCCATACAGAGGTCAGGGTGTAGCTATCTAATTGCTGCTATGCAACAAAAAAAAATTGCCAAATTAAAATTTGATTGTTTCAAGTATTCCATTATTTGTTCTGTCATAAAAATTTTTGTAAGAGGACTTTTTTTACTTTAAAGCAGCCTATTCATTTTATAAGAATGGTGACATCTGGGAGATTCCTTTTCCAGCCAAGTGGTAGACTGAACTGTCAAACCCAGTCTGCTGCTGATCAGGACAGGTAAGAGGGAAGGGTGTTCTGAATAACCAAAACACCTGGATAGTACAAGAAGATAAGAGACACTCCACCATATGTGGACTCTCAGTGCAAAATGAGGATTGTTAGGAGTTGGGTCATTGTAATGCTTCTGAATCCAGAACAGCTTTTGCAGAGTAACTGGACTAATCCTGCAGTATACTCCCAATTGTGCAGAATGCAATTCTTTTACCATATAACCATTCCTCACCCTTCCTGAGCCATTTACCCTGTAAATACAGCCCCCTATCCCTCTTCCCTGCCAGGTCTTGTTGCACATGTCCCAGGCATCCGCTCCCAAACGTAGCCTGAATCCTGCTGGGTGCTCTAGTAATTGTGGCGAGGACTTTGACAGAGCCTGTAAGGTGTGTGACCTCCTCCAGCAAGTGGAGATGTGGCATCAGTGCTGCCAGAAGGAGATGAATGGCTGCTAGGTTTTATCAGTTGTGCAGACCTCTTGTAAATCTTGCTGTGTTTGAGACTTGATCTTGTTTGTCAGACTTAATTGAAATTGGCCGACAAATGTGGGAGAGATTACGGAGGTAGATACATAATGTGAGCTTAAGAAAATGGATAAAAATCCTGTAATAAAAAATGATATAGGTTTCTCTTCTAGTTAAGAAGGAAAAGTTCTATCTTTTTTTCCTGCTTTTCATTTTAATGGGAAGTAAGCAGTGTTGGCATCTTACTTTTTGTTTTGCTTATTATTTTTAGAAAGTGTGGGTACACTTTTGAGAAGCTACTGGCAGTAAAGGTGTTTTCAGTGAATCAGTCTCTTATGTGGAAAAAAACCCCACCCAAAAAGTGACATTGCATGTAGCTATAAATGAAACTGATGTCTCTTATCCCCAAGTCTGCAGGCAAACCTTATAAGCTGTCATTAATTAAGCACCTGTGTTGTGGAATATTACTATATACCTGTATTTGCATTATTTTTTTAATTATGTGTCATATTGCAGAGAAAGCAAACGTTTCAGGCCTGAAGAGCTGGAGAGCTAAATGTTACATGAGGTGGGTTTCCATGGCACAAAGCAGATGTGCGATCTGTAGAGGAGGAGATTCTCTTTTAAATGAAGATACAAGTTTTTAAGATTATAAATGTGTTTTTACTAAAAGCATTGCTGCTTCAGCTCATTTCACAACCCATTTGTAATTGGTTGTTCAGACTGATGTTTGTTTTCTTGTATTAGCATAGAATTATGATGCCAGCAGTACTGGTAATGCAAATCACAATGTTTCAGGTTTACCACTGTGCTTGCTCATGGTGAAGTCATGACACAATTTCAGCACTTCTCTTGCACTTAGGAACACAGATCTCCCTTGCTTTTTCTTTCATATGCAGAATATCTCTGTTGTTTTCCCCTATTTTTGCTGGGTGATTCTGAGTAAATCTTTGCAAGGACTGAACGATAAGAAAGGAAGGCTGCCACCTGCAATAGTCACTTCTGTTTGCTTTTTAATATTGAAGTATTGTTATTCCTTCACTCCTTTTGCAATGACTTTTGCTCAGAGACTAGAACAAAGTGTAGGGCTGAAATCTTCTCTGTTCTGCATGATGATGCCTTGTTTGCAACTCCTCCTATTCACCGATAGGAGATGTGTACTTAAAATGTCTTTTGAAAGATACAGGAGCTCTTGTGGCAAAAGTCAGATCCCTTCCATAAAAAGTTCGGCTAAGCACATACAACATAAACAAGACAGATTATAACAGGATATAACATAACTGCTTCATAAGATGTCATGCACTAGAGAGCTATGGGACCCTCCACACAAGCATTTTACCTTTTCCCTGGTGACTCTCTTGGTCCTTTTCTTGGCAGTTTTGCATTTCCTTTCTACTGTTATTATCCTCTCCTGAGATTAATAGTGTTTTCTACCTCTTCATGCAAACAAAAAAAAAAGCCTGCTTGGATGTGTCTCTTAATTCATCATTCTTGCACCTCAGAGGGTGGTATTTGCAAAGGTTGTAAGGAAGATATAATATTTTTGGTGTAAATTTAAATTTGCTCATTGCTTATGTACATAGATAAGTGCATTTGCTTCTAAGGCAAATAAGTTCATATGATTTTCTGGCAGGAATCCTTCCTGAGTGTCTGTAGCCTAAACTGGAGGGACTAGGTACTGGGATTTTTAATAACTTACTATTTTATTTTTGTCTTATTTGTATAACTAATTGATAGGTGTTACAGAAGAGGAGAGGGCTGCAGAACTGCAGAAAACAAAGAGTATACCACCTGTAAACAGACTGACAGTGGATATTGTGGAACTGGAAGCTCTCAGAAAGTCTGTGGAGGACTTTTTCTGCTTTTGCTATGGTGGGTGCTTTAAAGTCTTCTAAATAGCTGTTCTGGATTTCTATATTTTTATTCCAATTGGGAGGAAAGTACTGCATGATCTTAGCCTTCCAACTATGCTGCTGTTAAGGTGGTAAGTTAACTTTTAGTAGCTGATTTCTAAAACATACACATATATTGGCTAGTTTTCTTCTTGATGTGTTTTGTGGGATGTGGTTTGACATTATTGCACAGCACAGCCCATTTAATTTTCTTTTACAGCAGAAAGCTGCTGTATCTCAGTGGGTTCCAATGCACGTTAATCCGAGCACTACTTGGTTTGCTGTAGAGATTTGCATCTGCACCTTGCTTCTGCTCCAGTCCTCTCCAAAGTAAAAAGTTTTATAAGGGGCTCATCCTTTTGCTAACTTGAGCGCTCTTGACCTCAAAGCGATCTTTTTTTTTTTTCTTTTTTTTTTTTTTCCCTCTAGGTAAAGCTTTAGGAAAGTCAACAGTGGTGCCTGTGCCATATGAGAAGATTCAGAGGGACCAGTCTGCTGTGGTAGTGCAGGGCCTGCCTGAAGGTCTTGCATTTAAACATCCAGCAAATTACGATGTTTCAACCCTGAAGTGGATTTTGGAAAACAAGTCAGGGATCTCATTTACCATCAAAAGGTTATTTGCTCTGTCTTGTGTTGGTCTGTCCACTTCGGTTTTGTACTTAAATTAAGTCCAATTAATTTTAATTTTTAATTAAATACATTGCAGCCTGTTTTTCTTAAAACAGCAGTGCTCTCTCTTTAGTGTTACGCTACCAAGTAGGTAATGATGTCTTTGCTAAAGCTATGGATTTTTCTTTCCATATTTCCACACAGGCCTTTCCTAGAGCCAAAGAAACATCTAGGTAAGTTACTACTTACTCAGACTAAACAGAAGCAGATCAGAATTTTAGTTTAGATAGCAATATAGATACAAGATTTGGTCATGTGGATAAAATGGCAAACTGTGCAGAAATTCCTAGACTGTGAGTTGCCTTACTTATGGAACTATAACCTTTTCCTTTGTGTTCTGCCAGGAGCAACTAATTAGAGATAAAATTTGTTCTATTGCATCCTCCTCCTTTTACTGAATTTAAATTTAATGTGAATTGGATAGTATCCTAGAGAAAGGAGAAGTGAACTGATGGACTGCATTGCATTTTTAGAAGATGCCAAGACTTTGCAGTATTCTGTGTTCCAATACATAACTGATTTTGGCATTTATATCTCATTTTAAAAATTGATTTAATCTTCTGAAGTGGCTAGGTGTTGTAGTTCCTATGAAAGCTTCTATGTGTTTAAAAAATCTGAGCTAGAGCGAGTTTTAAAAAACTCCACAAAGAATCACTTCTAGCTTAGAAGAAATCCCTTCTCCTGTTGCTTTCATGGGATCATGTTGCTTTACTTGAAAATTCATACATGTGAGGATTTGATGAAGCAATCTCTATAGGAATGTAGTCAAAAAAGAAGAGTTTCACTTTCTCAGGTCAAACAGCCAGAAGTTGATGCTGGATTAATAAAATTAGATATGTGTCGCTTGTGCCCAGTAAGAAGACTAGAGAGTGGGAAATTACAGAGATTCTGGTAATAATATATTTGTATTGAAAATGCAAGGCACATTTTCAGTGTAGTAAATAACATTCTAAAAACATAATCTATTTGTTTCTAGCTGTAATTTTAGGACTAAGCTGAATCTCTGTAAAACTATCCATTTTCTTTTAGCAGAGTTTAGGTGAAAGACTTGTTTACCTTTGTTTCCCAAGATTTTCACTTAACATCATGAAAGAGAGCACTGAAAAACATGGTGAAATGCACATTTGAAGTTATTTTATATTTGTATTGCTTAATAGATTAATGAAGCAGTTTAACGAGACCTTTCCCTGATATCTATGAATACAGAAAATATGCACATATGCTTGTAAAATGTGAACAGGTTTTTGCTTCATGAAATCAATGTTACATTTTCAATTTGTAAGGTAAACGGAGTATGGGAAATTCAAAGATTGTCTTTTAACTTTCAGGAGCTCATATGACAGATCCTTCACATTCAATTATACCTCCAGGTGGAAGGTGAATTTCAAATAATGTAGTTTTTTTTTTTCGTATTAACTATGTGTTTTCATATAGTTTATCTTTCTCTTAATGTGCTTTTTCTGTCCAGCTGACCTTTGGATAACTTTTGCTTGCCTGGGATTATAAAAAGCATGAAGTTGAATTTTCTCTTTCTTTTGACCATTATTTGTGGGGAAGCTGTTATGAATTAAACAGATGGCAAAGTTTCCCCTCGGTTTAATTAGCCCAATGAATGTTCTTAATTCACAGTCTGTCAGTCAGGGATAAGTTTGTCATGTTTTATGAGACGGTAGCAATGGGGAACAGATGTAATGTTTCTTCCTTCCCCTTCCTCAATTAAAAAAACTAAAGTAAATTGTTTTGTTAGTAAATGAAGAGATTATATCTGAAATAAATAAAAAAATTGGTTAATGTGAAAACAGGGATCAGTTTTCTGTGCTTCTGAGTTTGCTTCTCATTAAGTGGTAATGCTTTGAATATTGTATATGTCCTGAAAATGTAGGGGTAGGAGATTCCTGGCAATTCCCTTGAGATAAATCAGATAAGCCAAGATGAAGGTTTTTTTACTTTTATGTTCCTAGCTGGAAAAAAAGTACTGGGAGATTGATTTTACTTGACAACCTGTAAAACTTGAGGAACTTTCCAGAAATGTGATAATTGTTTTTTATAATGTCGATGTGCTTGATTTGTTTATTTTTGTAGCTGTCCTCCTATTCAAGTGAAAACAGAACCGAACGAGGATTCTGGTATGTTCAAAATTTTGCCCTTATTTGCAAAAAAATGGTCCATTTCTGTTCAGAAGGCTGAATTTAAGTGAAGATAGGGAGCTCCAAGAAAAGAGCAGCAAAAAGCCATCCTTTTTGAGAAGAAAAACTTTTTCTTTCCTGAAAATTGTCCACTTTTCAATTGGATTTTTTTATCAAGTATTGAATCTTAGCCAAATGTTAACGTTTCTAGAAGGAGGAGATTTGTAAAATTTTGTACACTGAAGTAATTTATCTTTGAAAATATTTTAGTTTTAAGTGCAGAAGAAGATCATTTGGTTTTTATTTTGTTCTAATTCAGGATCACTTTGTCCCTAACGGGGAGTGAAAAACGCTTTATTTGTTAATATTACTCAAATATTGAAAATAACAGAATGTAAATTTTCTAGCTAAAATGGAAATAAATAAATAATAAATAGCAAAAGGCATTCTTCATTGTTTAAAAAAAATCCCAAGCTTTCCTAAGTTCCCCTGCAGGTAGGACATGATCCTGCAAGGCACTGTGGTCTGCAGCAGAGCAATACTTAAGTGTATGCTTTGAGGTAAAAGCATGAATAATCCCATTAAAGCCAATGAGATGACAGGTGTGCTTAGAGATAAGCTGGTGATTTTCCCCTTTGTTGGGTTGGTCTACACTGCTCAGCATTTTGTGTAAGAATTAAGTTTTTATATTTAGTCCAGTTTTTTGCTCTAGTTCTTTATGCTTTGCAACTTTAAACTTGTGGCTTGGGAACCCTGCATGGTTAACATTTAGCTTAATGCGTGTGAAGAGTTAAATTGAGCTTTGCATTGTCAGTCCCAGACTCTTTCCGGTGCTGCTTTCTAGGCATTTTAAGTAAGTCTCCTTTTGTCGGCATGTTTTGAAAACATTTTAGGGAATGCTGTGAAGGCTTATGGAGGAGATATTTCACTTGAAGGAAGCCAAGAGCAGTTGAGGACTTCTGGTGTTGCTCCATCAGCAGCACAGTTTGATGCAGACTGTAGCTGAACTTGGCTGTACAGAGGAGTGAGCAGGAGTAGGTCTAGAAATACTTTCAGCAAAAGGAGTGATAAAATTTTCTTTTTTTTTTTTTTTTTTTTGCTGTGGTAACGATCAAAAAAGGAAGGCGATCATTTTCTTAAATTCTTAAGATCCAAGGTATTATTTTCAAGGATGTCTAGTTTGTAGGGAAGCATTTAATCCTGAATTCCTTCTGGTGGTGACCAAATTGAAACATAAGAAACCAGCAGCAGGTTGTTTTAGCTCCACAGTTGCTTAGCATCTCAGCACCTGAAAATCTTTCTTTTTTTTTTTTTTTTTTTTTTTTTTAGATAGAGACCAGTTAGGATCTTGGTGGGTGTTTTGTTTATGGGTTTTGGTTTTTTGGGTTTTTGTTTTGTTTTGTTTTTTTTTAAAGAATCTGGTTATTAGTTTCCATTTTTGATTCCTTTGTTGCCTCTATAGGAGTTGCTTTGGAAATGGCAACAGTAACAGTGAAAGAGGAATCGGATGATCCTGACTACTATCAGTATAATATTCCAGGTAATGATACTAACTTTCATATGTGTTTACCTCATGAAAGGGTTGATTGCTTAAGTGTTGCTCTCTGTGCTTCTCTTTTTACTTATTCTTGGTCATTAAATGTGCAATTATTTACCTCTGATACAGTATTTCCACGGTGGCTATAATTTATTCTGAAAAACATCAAAAGAGCAAAAGTACAACTTCATCATACCCACATGTGTGTGTTTGGGCTGAAGGAGAAATTCCGGAAGTCTTGAACTGCTTGGGGTTTTTTGAGGGTCTGTTATTCCACTTGAACTCCAGTGACCTCTTTAAACAGGAAATAAACCATAACAACAATGCTGTCTAGAGCACATCTTTTCTTCAGTTTAAAGTTTCGGTAACTTTTATAGTGTATCAATCACTTTTCTTGTATGGAATTACCAGTATGTGTCAAAATTGTATTGAAAGTTTTATTTATATAGACAAAGCATAACAACATTCATGAGGTCTGTGACTTGGGCTCTGCGTGTGTTTTAAGGTATCTCTCAGTTGCTTTGCTTCATCTCTGTGTATCCAGTTAATACTGCGAGTTAACCTCAACTTGGAGTGGAAGAAAAGAAATCATTATTTCTGTAGGCTGAAATGAACAGTAATTAAGAAGTTATGTTTATAAATGGCAATATAAAATAACTAGAACTCTAAATTTATTGTTTCAGCCTGTTTGCATTTGTCATTAGGTTAATTGAGCAATACAGAGGAACACAGGCAAGCTGCCACGCATCTCTGAAGGATAGCTGCATGTTCAACAATGAAGTGCAGAACAGCACATCCTTTCATTTTGTAATATTATATATTATTGAGATAACATTTTTGTGCATGTTTAGACACAAAGATTCTTGAGATTATTTTCTAATGTGCTTTAATAACTAACTACAGGATTGTAGAATCAATATTCTGGTACTGGCATGTCTCAAGTAGCGTAGGAGATTCAGAGAGATCTTAACTGTACAGCATAGCAAAATGTCACCACTCCAGTTCAGAATTGGAAAGGTGAATTCTCTGGTATTGGGATTATCTTTTCTTCATATTTGTACATTGCCTAGCCTCAGGGGATGGGGGTGGTTACAGGCATGATATAATGTAGTAAAAATACATACTTTTTTTAGAGACAACCTAATCATTGTTCCTTCCAAAGCCAAGTCCTGTCATCTTTTTGCTTTTCAGCCCCTTGTGGCTTTCCATTTTGTGCATAAAAACAATGTCAGAATTTGGCCCATAGCCCAAAGTGTAATCCAATGCCGTTTGAAGAGAGTCTGTACTGAAATCACTTCCTTACAAAATAGTAACCCATTGTACTGCAGCATGTTTGTCTGAGCTGAAAAATCCCATTTATACAATATGTTTCCATAGTGAAGTCTAAGCAATGTGGGTTTGGGGGGAGGAATTTCTGCTGTCTTTCACGGAACCCTAAATTTAAATCTTCTGATTGGTGAAGAGCACTATATATCTCTTTCAGATAAAATGGTACTCAATAACTCCCTGTTTCTCCCCTCCCAGTGTAGTCCTCCAAACTTGCATTTGAAACCAGACAAAACAGTGTGTTGGTAGAAGTGATGGGGTGCTGTGAGCTGAAGGGGATGTTACTGTGTCCGGTCATGCTGCTTTCCCCCAGAATAAAGCAGCTTCCCCTTCATTTCTTCGACTTGCTACCTCTCAGATTCAAGCCAAAGGTTGTACAAAGTGCAGAGAGCTATAAATTCAAGAGGCATATAGGGGGTTGTGTGTGCATGATGTTGCTGTGCAGAGAAGTGAACCTTAAAAAAGTACAGTTATCCTGAGGTGTGTTCCTGAGGAGTGACGCAAGTCTGCTCAAGCATTGCCTTTGTAGAGACATGCTACAAAATAAAGAAAATGGCTAGGGTCATGGTTCTTATAAAAATACCCTACAGCAAAAGCTGGGCTTATGGATTTATGAGAAGAAACAACTTAACTGTTAGAGAACAGCAACATGCCCAGGGCTTCCTGGAGAAAATGATTTACTGGTGAAATTTCATGGTTATTGTTTTTCTTTGAGTGTTTGCTTCCTCTCACAAATCTGTAATGCTGACCAAAGTGCTGTGCGCAAAATTCTCCTGTTAATTAAACAGGGGGAAAATTATACCTGTAGGTGGACATTCTTTTCATCTCTTGTTATCTCATAGTATGTTGAAGTGTTTGGATGTTGCCATGAGTTAATACTGTATTACTAAATTTAGAAATGTTTTAGGAGTACTCAGTGAGAAGACTGGGAAATTGGGACTTTAGCCATCAAAAACTTCATGTGGGTGTTTTGCCAGAGTATTAGAGGCAATTTTCCATCAGTGGGCACTAGCAGTATGGCAGTGGGTGTTTTTTTCCAGTATCCTGGACAAATGCGACGGTCACTGCAGTGTTAAATGCTTTGGGTGATATCAAAGATAGTCTGTTCTGGAAGAAAGGTCCAAATTTTGACTATTGACTAAATGAGGAAGAGGACTGAACAGAGACCTCCAGGACTAAATAACGCATACTGGAGCATTCCAGCTATCATAGTTGATATTCCTGCATATACCTTACTTATAAGTACCAGTTATTATGGCTCTTATGAAAAGAAATATTAGTTAAAATGCTGTTTCTTAGTGTAGTGGTTGAAATGTGGTTTAGTCCTTGAACTGTGGTTTGTACTCTTAGATTAAGTGTATTACTATGCTGTGGGAATATTTCCATGGGTGTTGTAGAGAGTCCGGCATTCATTTCTGCCAGAGCTCCAGACCAGCTGAGTATGTGCAAGGCCTGATCCTAAAGCCAAGTAGCAGGGCATGTGTTCTGTACTGTGTTGATGCAAATATATCTTTGTGTCTGTAAATCCTCCTAGCTTCTATACCAGCTTCCTTGCAGTTGAGGGACTGTTCAGCTGATGCATAAATGTATTGGACAGTAACAGATAGGTATCTTGGCTTCTTAATAGAGGGCTGTCCACAAGACCCAGGCTATCTTGATGGTTTTTGATGGAAAAAATGAGATCAAAATATCAGTGCCTGAGTGAGAACAGCTCTGAATCAATTAACAGAATAGAATTAAGAGCTATACTTCTTTTTTTTTTCTTTTTTTTTAATTTACAAAGAAGCAGGAATACATTAAGAAAATTTCTTGGATATGTACCACCTCCAATCCTCTTCATCAGCACCCAGTAAAGCAAGCTTTTTGGAGACATAGCCCATGCAGAACTGAGTAATTTGCTGCCTAAGGACCAAACATTTCCTGAAAGAGGCACGTTACCTTGTCAATTTTGTGGATGCAAGTCTTCAGTTGCCACTGATGCCTTCAAACTTCAAAGTTAAAACCAAGAGAACGGGAAGCAGAAGGAAAAAGCTTGTAAGCAGTGTGTCCTGTGAATTGGCTGGTTCAGCTTACAAACTGCTGTCTAATGAACTGACTAGTTTAGCTTATAAACCACTCAGGAGTGAGTAAAAACTGCCTGACATGTTTTCTATTTAAAACAACATGTGGTTGAACAGTGCTATCAGTTTTGGAATTTCTGGAAATGTTAGTGAGGCAGTTAAAATACAGGACATTTATCCAAAACCAAATGAGATTGAAAATATCTTCTGCTGGAAAAAAAGCCCCAAATGGGAGTGTAAACTGTTTTTATTCTCACTCTGGAATGCTGAAAGTCATGAATGTCTTTAGTACGTCTCTAACAACAAAATATTTGTCCTTTGGCGATGTCCTGGAATACTAGAAGTAATGTCCATTTTAATGGGGCTAAAACTGTAAAGCTCGGCTGGCAGCACTCTAACCACCACAACGTAAGACTCAGTGCGTAGATACTATCTCAAACCAAGAAATCGCAGAGAATATATCAAGAAAACAAGAAAGCACAATGTTGCGCTTCCTAAAGGCATTCTGATATTACCCTGGTAATTACATATTGTTCACGTTGCTACCATCTGTGTAGCGAAAAAAAGACCAGAGAAGTGAGCATTGCTGACAGTGCTAATCCATGAGATGATAAATCCATTCCTTCTGCCAAGTGGCACAGGTTTGTCTGTGTAGTGTTAGGACATAATCCATTAGAAACTGAGGCTGAGAGATTTGATCTCAGTGTGAGTAACTGATTTGTTGGTGGGTAAGCAGAAGGAATAGCTGTGACTGTTGAAGGAATGACATCTATTCTTGTTTTGAAAGGAATTGTTAGAATGTGAAAAATTACATATTTGTAACAGGCATTACGGAATTTTATGATTTATGGCAACAGCCATCTTTTACAAAGGTTTCACTTCAATGCAGAATCCCAGCCCAAGTACATGATTTAGGTGCAGTGGTCTGTTAGGTATTTATCTGCTCATGAAAGACCAAGTTTTAGTCTGAGTGTTACAGAATTTCTAAGTGTTTGTGTTGCATAGCAGAGTTGGCTCTTAGTTGAAGAGCATACTTGGTGTTTTTTCTGATACAAGGTGATATTGCTTAGCTCTGCCTACGAATCTTAAGTTCGGACTCCAAGACTTAATCATACTGCAAGATTTTACTTCTAATGTGTCCTGTGGTTTTAGTAATTAAATCTCCCACCTTTGTGTCCATCCTTCCTCCTGCATCCTACCTGCTGCAGTGGAATTAAGTTCTTCTATCTTGAGTTATATTCTTTTTTCTTTTTTGTGATTTCCTCGTACTTTTATGCCTAGATGGAACTTCTTTTGATCTGGTTACCACTGTACTTGGTTTTTGCTCTCTTAGTTATGTGATGTGTGTGTATCTGCCTGTTATGTGCATGAATGCAGTAAAGTGGAATTGTATGTGCTTTTGTTAATATCTCCTGGTGGCAGAACTTTCAGATTTCTTTTAAATTTAATTTTCTAGTCTTTACTAAATTAGGGTAGCAGAGTATATTATTTTACGCTTTGTAATTCCTGAAACAATTTTTTCATACTGTTTTTTCTTCTGTCAAAACTTCATAATATGAAAAAAAAGCTTCAAGTTTTGTAAAATAATCTGTGTGGTTCACTTTTAAAAAATCTGATGGATTTACTACGTGTACATGTATTTTTTTTTTTTATTGACATTAAAGATGAAGGAATTGAATTCTCTGTGCTTAATCCCAAGGGCTGTAAGCCTAGTAAGCGTATCTTTTTAACTACTGAAATCTTTCTTTAAGTTTGAATGTGTCAAAGACTCCTGTTTTTCCTTTTTTGTTGTGTGACAGCATGTATTTGGCATGAAGATAATGCAATATAGAGACTACTGCAGAATATGTGGGTAAAACAATCCTGTCAGGATTTCTGAATTAAGAAGTAAACACAAAAATATGTGCTTATAAAAGGATATTTGCTTATAACGGGATGCATGCTTCTGTGTCTCAGTGCGTTATGAATTATAATTGCATGTTCTGAAGAGTTCTTAGGAAATGACACTCCCGTTTGATTGCGTACACTGAAGATGTTGATTTAAATAAAAACAAATTTAGTCCACAGAGTTGTTTTCCAGCACAGCCAGGGAGGCTGTGTTCTATTCCCACTCACCCATAACTTGCAAATCACACTACTGTGATAATTTCTTCTCGTGTGGCCTAGAGCACCACCAATGTCTCAGGCTTCTGCCTTGCTTATTTTCTTCCCTTTGCTTTTTCTGTCTTTGGACTGTGCTCTCGGCTGTGCCAGTACCACTTTCTGGATCTGTGTTTTGAACCAAGTCAGGGAGCTCCTCTGAGTTAGAGACAAATAGAAAAAAAACCCAAACACTCCCCAGCAAAGAAAAAGAGGCAGGAGCAGGTTAAAGCAGCACTTATTGAAATAAATGCATGTAAAACAAAGAACCTTGTATAGATTCCTCACTTGAAATCCTGTTAATTTAAAATCCCTTTGAAAATCTGAACAATCAAACTAGGCAAAACCGTCTAAAACAAACATTGTAACCACCTAATATTTATGTTTTCCTTTTTAAAATTTAATCCTTAAATAGTAATTTTCTTGAATAACTCACAGTATTTGATGCTGTACATGTACTTTCAGTTGACTGAAATACTCATAAAGTCTGATTGTGACAACATGCTTTTCTACCTTTTCTTACTTACTGTGTGTATGAAATAATAAGTTTGAAATATTTCACTTGCCTTATTAGTTAACAGTAGCTTTTTCTGTTTTGAAGTTGTTAGTATTTGTTGTTGATACACTTTTCAACATACCTCTAAATGGCCATAATTTCGGGGAGGGGGGGATATATGATCTTCTGCAGGTTGGTTTTGCAAATGAGCACAGCAATGATTTGATTTACGCAGAACAATTAGTCCAAATCCTTCAGTTCCACTGAGTCCTATGCATTCCTGTATGCCACACATAGGCTAGTTTTATATATCTATCTCTGTGGTATAGAATGATCTCTTGGTCAGCGTGAAGCCATTTGTGCTGTAAGCAGTTCACTCTTTTCAGTATAACTGCAGGAGTGCCAAAGCGTTAAGCGGTAGGATTTTAGGGGTGTTAATTTAATCTTTTAAGTGTCATTTGTGTGCTGCTTTCTGCAGCAGTCTTTTTAAAGCAGTCCACATATAGCCATTAAAAGAGCTGTTGTGATGAAAAGCAAACAACCTTGAAGTGTTGTAAATTATTTTAATCTTTCTGAATTTGTCTATTTAATGTAGGTAGGAATTTTAAAGTCAAAAGGACTCCCTAGGAATACAAATTTTAACAAACAGGAAGATTTAGCTGGTTAAAAATTCATTGGAAAAAGGCAGAACCATCAACATTTCATGTTTTTAAATTCGTTTATTAACACCAAAAAAATTGAAAACCTACTGTTCTGCATGAGTCCATGACTGTTCAGTAGTCCAAGAAATGCACACCCCTGTCATTAGCCCCTCAACTTTTTTATTCTATTGAGCTGGATGAGTAAGGATTTATGTATTCTTAATATTTCACATGGTCTTTCCTAAGTTCAACATTAAAGAAAGTATGAAATGCTATATGATATATGAAGTTAAGAGTTATTTGGCAGATTCCTCTATGGACTGGGAAAATGTGTTTGTTGTGAGACACAATTTAAAAGCCATTCTCTTTGTTCCCAAGCAGGCCCTTCAGAAACATCAGAGATGGATGAAAAAATTGCTCTTGCAAAAAGTTACACAGGTAAACCTTTTAGTCGTATTTTTCTCACATCTGTTTTGAGAATTGAATGTGTGAGTTGTACTTCTCAAGGCTCTGCTTCCTTGACTTGAAGTAAGAGTTAGGGTATTGGAACTTAAACTTCAACACAAGTGAAAATTTCAGTTGCCTTAATTTTCAGGTGTCCAAGTAGAGAGACATATAAAAGGGAATCTCATTTCTTTCTTTCCTAAATTCAAAAAGGAACATCAGGTTGATCACTAAAACACTAGTAATTTGTGCAAGTTGATATGTTTCTCATGAAATTTAGTCTGTTTCATAATTGGTTATAAAGTTTAATAAACTTCTGCTTATGTATTATGAGTACAATTTGATCATTTCTTTCTTTCAGCTATGTGTGAGGTGAATGGCTAATTCAGAACAAAGTATATGGAAAGTCTGTGTTTAGTGAAAGGAGTTCCTTACTGTATATGAACAATATCTGAAATAAATTTACTCAAAAAATGTACATTTCTTTTCAGCTTCTTACAGTCTGTATTAAAAATACTGGTTTGCCCATTTGCAAACACTAGAAAATACTGATCTGCATTTCAACCTGTGAATTTCTTTATAATGTCAAGAGTGCTCCTGCTGTCATGAGTTTAAGATTCAGAAATTGAGCCTTCTGTATGTTGTTCATGTGAACGCTATAGTTCTGGAATTTTCCCTTACAAAAATCCTTGCTTTGAATAGTCAATGTTAGAAGTTCCTTTTGTATTTTTATTACGGTATGTTTTTTTACTTTATATTTGTCTAAAGAAAGCCACCAGGGTTCCTTCTGACTGCAGTGAAGAAACAGATGTGGAAATACCCGTAGAAAGTTAGAGATATGAAGTGTTTTTCATGAGAATAATTTAACATCATTGGATATTATTTTACAGAAATATTTGAAAAGATGGCACCTTAATTAAAGTTGTACATCTTCTCCAACCATTCTCTTTCCACATTTCCACAAGGTTGGCTTCTGGGTTTTTTTGTTTTGTTTTGCTTTTAATCTCCGAAATCATGCCACTCTGTGGCTTACCGTAAGCAAGTTGTGATGGGAGTTGTCATTCTTTTAAATCATAAATTGCATTTGTAAGGTGCTTGTCACCCAACATTTAATGCTTTGACATGATGTTAAAGGTACTGCAGCTAGCTCATTCTAAGCACCTGACTCTTAAACCTGAGTTATGAGTATTTTTTGGATTTTAAGGCCAAGTTAAGCTAGCAGCAACACTCATTCTTGCAAATCTCACTAGTTTTGCTTTGAAGGTAAATATCACCATAGTTAAGGGTACCATTATATGAAATTTAAAAGCATTTCTCTTGATAAAGGTGAATATAGTTCTTTGCTCTTGCTGACTGTACTATTAACTCTACTTATATGAGAAGGAATAATCTAGGTACTTTATTTTCCTAAGCATAATGCCTGTCCATGAAGAGAGAGCCTGAGGAAAGGGAAGTATGATATGAAATGACCAAGACTCATGATTCTGCTTTGGTTTTGACTATGTAGAATTTTATTGCTACAGATGCTGAGTGTGGCCCTTTGTGTCAGAACATGGTGTTACACACCCTTTTCTCAAATCTGATCTCCTTTACAAGTTTCTGTAAGAGATATGCTGAAAGTTGGACCCTGGTTTTGCTGAATAGAATAAGCCTGTTGTTCATGAACGTTAGTATTTATTAAAAGGTCTATAGGCAGTGATTTCATTTGTTTTTTAAAGAGGCATACAGCATAGCCAGTCTTGTCTGGATTCTGTAAAACAAAATTATTTATTGCTGATCCTCACAAAAATGAGTAAGAAAGAAAAATTGATGACAATGTTTGGATTTTATGAAGCCTTTGGTGTATATCCTAATTATTATTAAAGTAGTACATACAATAGGCATCTAAAGTTCTTCCAAAAGTTTGTCTGAAAGCTACAGCCTGTGATGCAGATTTGCAGAAATTATTGTTTTCTGCAAAGAAAAACATCAGAGAGATGTACAAACTTATCTTTTGGTGTATATCACTGGGGGTTTTCACTGTTTTTCTCCTCCAGTAACCTTGACAAGATGGTGGAAAAGGAAGTGGCAAAATTAATGTGTGCCTGGAATCTCTGAGATTAGCTGTAGCTGATAAAGGTGTCTGAGGTCTTAGTGATATTGGATGAGTAGGGAGCATGGTGTGATTGAAATTCAGCAATCAGAAAGTTAAGGTTATGTGCATCAAAAGAAATTGTTTTAAACTGAATTAAATCACGTTTGAGAAACTGGAGACGGTGCCAGTAAATGACAACATTTAGTACTGTGAAGAAGGCTGCTGCTTAGGAGATGTGTGTGTTTACCTAAGATCAAAAAATACCTAGTGATGATTACTTTGTTTAAAAAAACTTACTTTAGAGTTTAAACCAGTTGGTTTAATATGACTTAAGAAATGTCCTATATGGGAGTTTTCTTCCAGAACTTTGTTACCATCTTCTTTGACATTTTTGCATGTTTCTCTTAATTATGACAATTTCTCGGGGATTTGGTACTGGACTAGATGGACCATTTGCCAGTCTTTGTGGCTGTTCTTAAATTTCCAAAAATTGTTTGTTTTGTTTTTTAAACTTTTCCAATGCTCTCAAAAAAGGCTTTAAGAGATCAGTTGATGTGGTAGTTATTTTTATGACCATACTTTATGTTCACATCTACTGAATGACCATTACCTCCTAATTCTTTCCTTTTGTTGTGCTTTGCATTTGCTAGTTACCTACTCAGCACTCACTCTGAATTAGATCAAAACTTCATACTATGCTTTCCATGAAATAGATGCTATATTTGTCATAGTTCAAATATACTCCAGCTAAGGTGTCTCAGTAGATACTGCTGAATCTCTATTCCACATGACATCATGTGAAGAGCCTTTGAAACAGATTCCTTCAGACTTGCTCCTGAAGTGATATCATACTTGCAGCTTACAGAGATCTGAAAGAAGATACTCTTCAAAATGCACAAGCGCAGCGTTACTCTACCACAATAATTAAAATATATTCCTTCATACATTGCTACTTAGTTTTGAAATAGTTTCCAGTACAATTAGCATCACTTTTTTAAACTTTACTGCAGTTAAATGGAAATTGCTCTTTCTCCTACCGAGTGTTGATAGGCCTAATCCTATTTATTATGGTGGTGTGGACTGCCCCAATGAAAGCGTTGTGTTTATGAATTTCCCTCTCGTTTTTCACTGCTGGCCTTGCAGCCTGTTATGGAAATCATTATAGTGCAACAACTATGAGTCTGTCTAAATGGTAGACATATATCTTCTGTAGGGGCACACAGCCTTTGTTTATATTTTTGGTAATCCTTGATAACAAAGGGAAAAATGTTTATGGTTCTGTTAATCCTATTAAGCCAAGAATAAGGAATTACCTACTGTCACTAACACCAACTCTGCACTGCTGTACACATAATTTAGCAAGTATAATCCCCACCTCCTTACCCTTGTCTAGAATTCCTTAAAGGCTTATGGTAAAATATCTTTGGTTCTGTTTTTGTTGCACACTGTGCAAAACGTTTCAGTGAGCCAGGGGGCTGCTTTGACAAGTGTTAGTTTAAATACAGAATCACAGAGCGTTTGGTTAAAAATCTTTTCTGTGTCCATCATTCAGTAGTCCTGTTTTTCCCCCTTCAGATTCTTCCCAGCATGCCCCTTCAGAAACAAGTGAGGATCCTGAGGTCGAGGTCACCATCGAAGGTTAGTTCTCCAGTGCATTGATTTCAGTCCATTGGGCATCTTTATGTCCAAAAATTGTTTTACAATGCCTACGTTACTGGCACTAAATAGATAGAATTATGTGCCAGTGTTGACTGCTGTTTGGATTGTGCGCTGCTTGGTAAACATAACTAGTCCAGAAGTTTTATAAAACTGCAATATACTGAAACATATTTGACTTACTGGGCTGGCTTTGAAATGATGCATGACAGAGATTTGCATCTTTCACATATTTTTCAAGCATTGGTAATGAAGGATACTCATTATTTAGCAGCCATTAATTTAGATTTTAAAAAGATTTTACAACATTCATTCTGAGGAACACATTTTATAAGCACACTGTAGTTATATAAAATATCTAGTTAACAGTAGGTTGTGGGAAGAATTGTACCATAACAGAAATTATGTTACAGGTGTAAGTGAAGCTTCAATTTATTTGTCTAATATCAATAAATATGAGAGAGAAACCTTTATACTTACTTCCTCCCTTTCTCATCTGAATGGCACTAAAGCCACTAACCAATGTCCATGTCGTTTTCATGCTAGGATGTTGGTTGGAAGTCAGCTGTATTTCTTGTATTTTTTTTTTTTTATTACGTGTCCTGTAACTGCTTTAAAACAGTTCTGAGATTGGCTTTTGCAATGCTTGCTTCTGGAATGGGTAAGATTAAGACCACCAAATTAGCTATTTAGAAATTAGGTAGTACATTATAGGACAAAGTTGACACTTCTAGCATTTTATAATCCAGCAGTAAAATAATTCTTATTACCTTTGCTGTTTAAAGTAATGTAAGAGAATAGTCATTAAGTTCTGTGTATATGTAAAGGCCTTTGCTACAAAAGTAAAAATGCTCTGAAAAGTTTTTCTCTAACAGAATTTAATACAACTGCATAGGTGCAAGAGATGTCAATGTGTAATACTATTCTTCCTAAGTAAACTGGGCAGATGCTATTCTGTATGTGAAATTAACTTTAATTTTCTTTGTCTGCTTTAACCATTTATTTTCTCTAAGGTTGCAGATATTGGTAATTGGACAGTCTTAAAAACTCATTAACTGGTAGGGAAGATAGTGTTTTGGATTGGGAAGTGACTTGCTAAGTAGCAGCTCACTGAAAAATACCTAGGGTTTGCAGTTTTCCCCCTCTGTTTGTGTGTGTTTGAGGTAGGACTGATCTGTTCAATGAACTTCAGTTAACTTCCATCAGTTTTACATAGGTTTGAAACCACTTTTAGCACCTCTGAGCTCTTCAAGATAAAACTTAGGTACTGTGTTTCAAGACTTATTAGTGGAAGGATACTTCCAATTAGATACAGTGTAGTCTGTGTCTGCACAATTTATTTCCTGAATTCTTTTGCTGTTGCATAGTCATTTTATGATCATGAGATGTACAGTCGTGTTTCAGAGCACAATATTGCTTTCCTTAGGAAGTACATAAGAAGCTTTGGGGTTTGCCATCTTACGCCTTGTGCTGGCTCTCTTATGCAAATTGTTCCTACACAGGCCAGTAGCTTTCTAAAGTTACTCAAGTAATTCGTTGCAAAATGTGATGCCCTGATAAAGCACAGTTCATTACTTGCATTAGAGCTTTGAAATTCAAAGCAGTTCCAACATTGCACATGAGTTCTCTGGACGTTAAAACAGTGATATCTTTATGTTTCTTTAAGATGATGATGACTACTTGCCCCCTAATAAGAGACCGAAGAATACCGACTCAGCTAATGAAGCTGCCAATACTGGGAGAAGAAAAGTGAGAGAGTTCAATTTTGGTAAGATAAAAATTAGAGATTGTTTTGTCTCTCTGCTTTGTTTTATAAAAAGGTACTAGACAATTTCACACTACAGGAGTGAGACACACCAGTGTGCATATTCATTTAAGAGCGTAGGGCTCTTCGTAGATGTATTGCAGCAGTATAATCATCATCATAGGTTACGTCTGTTGTTTCTCATTATTCAAAGTGACCATCTGAATAGACACTACAAGTAATTTAATAAAATAAAAATAAGTCTAGATTTTTCTCAGCTGATTTCTCAAACAAGAAAATAGACTGAATTTACTAGTGTACTGAATTATGGCAAACTGGAGCTCAGGAGCCAGTCTAGCTGGTCTTTCTTGATACGTGCTGTGAGCAATGAAGATGTGCTGAGGGCAGCCACATTTGGGAAGGTAAGCAAATGACTATTATGCCAAGTAGCCTGCCTTGATCCCTGTGGACACACAAAAAGTTGGGGTCTTTTTGGTAGTGTTCTTTCATGATGCCTTATGTAGAGTTCTCACTGCAGAAACGCATCCAAACACTGTAGTTATTTTGGTTAAAAATACTTCCCATGTGATTTGTTGCAGCCCCATACCTCTCCTTTATTTTTTGTTTTGGTTTGGTTTCTGGGCAGATAACCTATGAATCTGTGTACTTCTGTAAGGTTCTGAGCCATCAGGAATATGTCCTTTGGCATAATGTTTGAGGTGTTTATTAGGAATGCTGTCATTTGAGGTCAGTTGAAAAATCCCCATGGAACGTCTTCAGAAATATGTTTTGCTTGAAACATGTTATTTCATGTTAATTTCATCAAAAGAATAAAACATTGTTGAGAGCTCTAATCTCAAAAGATCATTAATACTAATAGGCAGTTCCACATGTAGCACTAGTTATGTTTTGGTTGGGTCAGGAGAACATAATGGCAACATTAGTAGAGGAGAAGATTGAGCAGTTAATACTACAGAAGCATTTGCTAGAATATAGTCCCTTAGTCAAAAGCAGCATCTAAGCTTGGCAAGCCAGCAGTGTTTGAAGGGAATAAACAGTGAGGTTGATTAGACATGGAGAGCAAAGGTAATAAAATATTAGCACAACAAAAGTTTGAGTTGAGCTTGAAATGTTGAAACACCAGTCAAAGAACATCTCACAGCTTACCTGCTCATTGTTGCTTCTGAATTGACTTTGTAGATTAACCCTCTGGGCTGTTCTCAAGCTCCTAACCACCTGCCGTGCAGTTAGATTGCAGTGTTTTGAAGCTCATGGGTTATTCACAGATCTTTATTCCTGGGCTTCCTAAATTGTATTGGGGTTATTGCCCCTCATACTCGCTTTTGGGGTTTACCTACAGAAAGTGGTATTTATAATGTTTCAAGGTCTAGTTAAAACACAAAATGAATGTGAGAAGCTTTGGAGAAACAGACTTCATTTGCTGTAATGAAAAAAAGAGCAACTGTTGGTAGTTGCAGTGCTGCTGTTTGGACGTTTCGGAAGACTTTGCACCTTTGTCTAATGAAGTCTAATATTAGATAATTGGACAGGAGAAAGGAGGTGTTTAATTCTATCATGAGTAGCTGCAGAATGACAAAGGCACATGTGCTCAGAAGACTGGAAGGGAGGTATAGATGCTGAGAGAGAAATCTGTCTCATCTGATAAGGATTTTCAGTATTTTACATCACATTGATGAGATCCAGATGTTTGATAGCTGTGAGTTGGAGAGACTTCCTGTATGTCTTGATTGAGTCGGAGAGCAGGTACCCCAAGTGGCCTGAGAAACAGGGTGAATAATGTGCTGTGCTCTTAGTTTCATGAAAACAGAAAAACAAAGTGGAAAACAAAATAATTGTAACCTGGGGGAGGAATGAAAAGTGTCTGGTAAAATGCTTGAAAGAAATTGATAAACTTTGGGAAGGCAGGTTGGATTTCAAAAATATTTCTGAAGCAACTATTTCAGGTTAAAAATATCTTTGCTGAAAGGAACTGACATTGTCAGTAAAAATCTCTTCCCACAACATTTTTTTTGCTTTCTTAGAGATTTTATCAGAAGCTCAGAAGCTTCAAGTTGTGTCTTGCAGTTGTGTCATACCATTTTAGTGGGGGAAAAAAAAGTCCCCTTAGTTGTTATCTTACTATGACAGCGATGGAAAGTGTGTATGCTTTTTTGCCCATTTTGACATGCTGTTGAACACAGGTTTTGCCAGCCTGTAGCATGCTTAGAGCTGCTGTGTGTTTTCCATTCTATTTCCCCACAGAGTACTGTGTGGCATGTTGACAGGAATAAGGATGTGCTTAGTACCTGAGCATCTGTATTGGGTTTGCGTGGCAAGATTTTGGTAGTGGGGGGGCACAGGAGTGGCTTCTGTGAGAAGCTGCTAGAAGCTTCCCCTGCATCTGACAGAGCCAATGCCAGCCATCTCCAAGATGGACCCTCCACTGGCCAAGGCTGAGCCCATCAGCAACGGTAGTAGCACCTCTGGGATTTAAGAGGGAAAAAAAAAATCCCTCTGCAATTGCAGCTGGAGAGAGGAGTGAGAATATGTGAGAGTGTCTTGGTTTGAAAGACAGGTGTCTGCCAAGGAAGGCAGGAGCCCCCCCCGGAATGGCAGATGCAACCCCCCTTCC
>JAVJGG010000085.1:10029539-10050352 GCA_035590195.1 Aviceda cuculoides
AGTATTTAAAGGGTGGCTACAAAGAAGATGGAGACTCCCTTTTTACAAGGAGTCACATGGAAAAGATGAGGGGTAATAGGTACAAGTTACTCCTGGGGTGATTCTGATTAGACACAAGAGGAAAATTTTTCACAATAACCATCAGCCATTGGAGTAGTCTCCCCAGGGATGTGGTGGATTCCCCAACATTGGACACTTTTAAGATTTGGTGGGACAGGGTGCTGGGCCATCTTGTCTAGACCATGCTTTTGCCATGAAAGGCTGGACCAGATGATCCTGGAGGTCCCTTCCAACCTGGTATTCTATGACTATTCTGCAATCAAGGCATCCTTCACTTTGTGTAACATGAAGTGTATTTCTCTCCTATTAATGTCTCCTGCAGTTTTTTCATTGATATGGAAAAGATAAGCTATCTTTCCATATCCTATACCAGTGTAAACTATAATAAAAAAATTATAAAGTCACTGAACCCTATTGATTATTCATTTTGTCATAAAGATTAAAAGGCTTATCACAGTAAGATAAAAAGTTAATCTCCACTAAGTTTAAAAAAAAAAAAGGTAATCTCCACTGCTGCTTTATTATAGACCACCAGTGAAACACTGAAAATAATTTGTCCTTTCACATTGTTAAAGGATTGATTTAGTTGGCCCCTAATCATCTTTGTATTTGGGCATCAAGAATAATCTTGTCATAAGTAAAAAGATCTTTCAGTATAAGCCGGGGGAAAAAATAAACCAACCAAAAACCCCCCCAAAACCAAACAGAGCAAACAAACTTGAGCAGTTTTATCTTCTTGAAAAGTCATCAGAACATCAGTGTGTGTATATTCATATAAAGCTAACATTCTGTATATCAGTGGCAGTTAGTTCCATTGCTCAAATTTTTATTATATGCAAGTCTTTCCACTAATGTTTAATTAGCGTTTCCTCAGTTAAAATACAGCAGCATTTTCTCTTCTCTCCTTGTTGACTAAAAGGAACATCTGGTGCATATCTTTGTTTTAAAGTTCCTTTTGTATGTCTTTTACCTTATAATGCACTCTTTTCTCACTGAGGCAGGATAGAACTCCTAGTTTAATCTGTTGAGAACTTAAAAGAGACTAATGGTGTATGAAAGCTACCCTGTTTCCACCACACTGGCTTAAAGAATCCCAGATAAACTAATGCAGGAATGCTACAGGTTAAAGTATGGGGTTTGTGAGGGTTTTTTTGCATTAAAAACTATACCAGTTTGATTCAAAGCCCAATAAGAGAAACAGAATTTTCATGTGTTGTAATTGTAGATAGTCCATACTAATAACCAGCTGGTTATTGACATAAAAGCACAACCTGTATTTGCAAATTATGCTAGCTTGGCTGACATTAGAAACAACAGATTTAAGGATGGTGCAGCGATGGAGTGGTATTCGCACCAGGGACAGAGGAGGTGTGTTCCTAATGCCAGACAAAAAGAACAGCACCAAAAGAAAATAAGCTTTTGAGTCAGCATTTGCAATGTCCATTGTCATTGCAGAAGCAGCTGCGTGTGGAAACAAGGCAAACAGAATTTGAAATGAAGAGCTGGAAAAGAAATTGCCAATTGCTTGCTGGGATGGAGAAAACGATTGGACCTGATTGCCAATTAACTGCTCTGTTTTTTCTGACAGCTTTCATAAGAGGTCAAAAGAGCTGCAGGAACTGGCCCACTCGCTTCATCCTTCGTGATTGCTCAGCCACAGATAGTTCTCTGCGCTCAAAGAAATGCCACAATGGTATCAACAGTAGCTTGTATCTGTATTAGTGTTGGATGTGGAATGTTTCCAGGAGGCTCCAGTGAATTGTTTTTAGATACAAAAAGCCTTTGAGGCATAGGAGGCAGGCTAGGGATAGATGAATATAATCAGTTCACGTTAAACATATTGGCAAAGACTGAAAAGAGGATCAAGGGCACTTTCTCAGCATAAAAACACTTTGTACCTACCCTGTCCTGTGGCAGCAAGAAGTGGTTTGATGTCAGCATCAGCTACAGAGAACCTAAGTGTCATATGAAAAACTACCAGAGTACAGAGATATGTCTTCTCTGGATATGAATACATCTTTCAGCAGGTAGTCGTAGTTCCAATAGACATGTACCTTTGGAGGCTTAATGTTAAGTCTTGTCAGAATTGCCTGTGGACCGAGTTATCTTGGGTGGTGATGAACTTGTGTGTGCAAGGTATTTATTAGCTTAGATAGACAGTCCCTGCTTCTATATTAAAATTGTCTGAAATGTCTGACTAGTTTAGATGATGTCTCTGCTCAAACTAGATCTCTCCTGAATGACAGAACCATGATTGCTGCACTTCTACCATTTAATTGACCAGCTAATTTACCCTGCAATTGTATAATAGGGTATTTAAGACTGTACTTTTAGAGCAGAGGTATTGGCTTTATTTATCTGCTTCATTCAAGAACGTATGTTTCTACTGTGTTACTGAAATACTCAGCGTCTTTCGAAATCGGAGATTGCTATTTTCTGAAATAGAATATGTTGGAAAATCTAAATTATGAATCATAAAAGTGGAAGAGTTAAACTAATTGCATTGCAACTTTGCAGAAATTGTTTTTCATAAACTCTGACTCATGGTAATGGTAAATAGATAAAAACATTAACAGTATGACAGAAGTGGTGTTCTCTTTTGCACCTGTGTAACTAAATATATCACTTAGGCTTTGACATGCTGTTTCTGTATTTCAGAGGACTGTCTTCTGGTTTTTTGCAGCTTCAGAATACTTTAAATTTCCTTAGTAATTTGGATTTAAGCGTTTAATTTTTTTTCCACAGTTTTTTCCACAGTTCATTACTTCTTTATTTTTAATTGCCACATCAGGTTTCCAATCAAGGTACTTGCACTTCCAGAACATCCATGTCTAAAGTCATTTTTTCTGAATATGTGTTTTAAATGTTTTTTTTTTTTCTTTTGAGTATGAAGACTGGTATATGCTGCTAGTAAGTAAGCTTAGCAAAATGGATAAGTAGGATTTTAGTACTTAAAGATGGAGTGACATGAAGGAAAAAGACTTAACTTGCCACCCACACTGAAGGCCATATCCTGTGTGACCCATGGGAACAGTCCCAGTGAAGACACGGAAAATACTAACTCAACTAAAGTAGACAAGATCTCATTAAAATAACCCACTGTTGTTTAAGAACTCTTTTAATATAGCATCATGGAAGAAAACTAAATTACTATTATATTACCATGGAAGAAAGGTAAACTACTGCCTTAAAGGAAGGAGAAACACTTGCTGAGGTGAGAATCAGTTACATAGTGCACAACTTGTTTTTTCTCTTACACAGCAGTGTAAATAAAAGCTTATGCTGCATATAAGACCCAAATAAATATTTTTACTTTTGTACTTTGAGACAGTGGTCACATTCTCTTGTGACAATTTTTTTTTTTTTTTTATTTTCTTGAATGGTCTGGCAATACAATTGCTATCTCAGAAGGTTTCACCACATCTCATGTTATTTGTTTTCCTTAAAAATCCTGACCCCCAGTTGAAGTCTGTTACATGAGAATCATAACTTCTAAGTAATTTTCTTTTTTAAGTAAATATCCAACTCTGATGGTTTCAGATAAGCACAAATGTCAAAACATAAACCCCAAAGATTAAAAAAAAAAAGTATAAAAAATGTTCTTTAAAACAAAGTCATGGTATTTTATAGTATTTTTAACAAATAGTTGCTTTGTTTATTTAAAAATAGTATTTTTTTTTTTAAAGTTGGGAACTACTCACTGCTAGCTCATGAGCATTGCTTGTGTCATTATGCATACAGGTTTAGGTACATGTAGGATACCTTGTTCAGCATTTCTGCATTTCTTTTTTAGCTATAGAGACCTTTCCAGTATTTCCTGCAGAGAGTGTTTTTTCATTACAAACAGGTCAAGAATTCTCAGTGAGTACTTCACAGTTTAGAAAAGTTTATTCTCTCCCATACAGAGTTTTCTTACCAGCAGTGAAAATAGTAGCAAAAAGATTGTCCCCTTGCCTCTTGTATTAGAAAATCAAAGGTAAAAACTTACTTTGCATTTATGAAAATGCTGTTGAGGGAATCAAAACCATCCTATTGGAAACTGCTTAGCAATCTAAACGTGTGCATACTTACAGTTAAGAAACATCTCCAAAAAGCTGAGTTTTTCATTTAATAATTCACTTATGCTTTTTGTCATTTATATTCATATTCTATATATCATTCTGGGTTCAACAAAAGGCAAAATAATATGAGGAGGAATGCCATAATACATAGCTTCGGATTGGTAGGTTTGAGTAAAATTATCAGTTCCAATATCCTGGTCAAGTTCTAATTTCTGGCTACCTGAATCTCCATCCAGTGACATGCTTTCCAACATTGTATCCAAATATGTTGAATAACTATGTTTCTTAACAATTTAACATTGCAAATAATTTTTTAATCCAGATGGGTTTTTTCTTTGTTTTGTTTTTTTTTGACAAGTTGTGTAATGTCTCCTTTTTCTCCTGAAAGATACTGTGCAAATATTAAGACTATTGATAGCCTTAGGCATTGGCTGCGGTGGGAATCTTCACTTTCTGTGTAACTGGAGCTAGCTGGAGGAGAAAGGCTGAGCCTGTGCTCTTCACTCTCTGAGCAAAGGGGGGCAACCTGTGAATGCCACGCCAACCAACAGGTTTTGCTGTACTTCTCATTTGGTCTCCTTTCGTAGGTAGGCAGGGAGAGCCAATTTGCGATAAATAAACGTCCTACCCAGTTGCAGAATGTGTCGGGTTTTGACATCACTAATAAGGAAGTGTGATACCTTTCTCAGTGAAATAATCTCCAGCAGTGATGTCACCACTTACGATTCTGAAACTGGGAGACACTTCAGTGGTGAATGTAGTGAGGCAATGTTACACCTGTCTGTAGCTGACCACAGCTAATTTACTTTGTATTAAAACTGTTTTCATAGTAGAGTAGGTACAACTCACATCAGTGGTATTGTATGCGCTCCTTGGGCACTCCTTAGGAAATCTGTCCGACTTGCTGGCCCAATCCCTCAGCAAACTGGGGCCGACGTAGTGCTCTGCTGCCTCTTCTCTCATGTGCTGGTGACCTGTGCAATTGCTTCACTTGTATTTTTTCTCGTTGTCAGATTGTCAAGGATTGAAAGAAAACTGACACAGCTAGAATGGGGAAGAAATTGTTTTCTAACAGAAATTCAGATTTATAATGTTTAATCTCTTATTCTGAACCAAATTGTGATTCTGTTATTACAGTCTTACAGCAGACCTTAGAGGGATCCTGTTGTTGCATGCACTGTGCAGCCATCTAGTCATGGGGCAGTCCCTGCGCTGGGAAAGTTTGTAACCTGATCAGTCAGGACATACAAAGGTACAGTCTTGCCCAAGGACATACAGCAGGTCCATGGTAAAACCAGTTGTTGAATTCAGGTTTCCCCTTCCAGTGTCTCATCCAGTGGGTGACAGTACCGTTCTGTTGATATGCACAATTTTGGGGGGAGAAGCAGCTGCATATAGCAGATCTGAAGATAATTATTGTGAGCAAATAAGAACCTGGCCATTTGTATTGGCTTTGTGTGGCAAGGTTTTGGTAGCGGGGGGGGTTACAGAGGTGGCTTCCGTGAGACGCTGCTGGAAGCTTCCCCTGTGTTCGACAGAGCCAATGCCAGCCGGCTCTAAGTTGGACCCGCCGCCGGCCAAGGCCGAGCCAATCAGTGTTAGTGGTAACGCCTCTGTGATAACATTTTTAAGAAGGAAGAAAAAGTTCTGGGAAGAAGAAAAACGGCAGCCGGAGAGAGTGTGAGAACATGTAAGAGAAACAACCCTGCAGACACCAAGGTCAGTGCAGAAGGAGGGGGAGGAGATGCTCCAGGCGCCGGAGCAGAGATTCCCCTGCAGCCTGTGCTGAAGACCATGGTGAGGCAGGCTGTCCCCTGCAGCCCAGGGAGGTCCACGGGGGAGTATATACCCACCTGCAGCCCAGGGAGGAGCCCACGCCAGAGCAGGTGGATGTCCAAAGGAGGATGTGACCCCATGGGAAGTCCACGCTGGAGCAGATTTTCTGGCAGGACTTGTGACCCCACAGGGGACCCACGCTGGAGCAGTGTGCTCCTGAAGGACTGCAGCCCGTGGAAGGGACCCACACTGGAGCAGTTTGTGAAGAACTGCAGCCCATGGGAAGGACTCATGTTGGAGATGTTCATGGAGAACTGTCTCCTGTGGGAGGGACCCCACGCTGGAATAGGGGAAGAGTGAGGAGTCCTCCCCTTGAGGAGGAAGGAGCAGCAGAGACAACGTGTGATGAACTGAGCCCAACCCACATTCACTGTCCCCTTGTGCTGCTGGGGAGGAGGGTGGATAGGCAAAGAATTTGGGAGTGAAGCTGTGCCTGGGAAGAAGGGAGGGGTGGGGGGAAGGTGTTTTAAGATGTGGTTTTACTTCTCATTACCCTACTCTGGTTTGATTGGTAATAAGTTAATTTTCCCCAAGTCGAGTCTGTTTTGCCTGTGATGGTAATTGGTTGTTGAGTGATCTCTCCCTGTCCTTATCTTGACCCATGAGCCTTTTGTTATATTTTCTCTCCCCTGTTCAGCTGAGGATGTGAGTGATAGAGTGGCTGCGTGGTGCTTAGTAGCTGGCTGGGGTTAAACCACAACAGCATCATTTCGTGTGCACTGTGCAGGCTGCCTCTACTATAGTGGATGTTATTTGGAGCGTGTCCCCAAGGAGCAGAGAATGGGGTAAATTGAAGACACTGTGGACAGACTGGAGAAGTTTTCAGGATTGTTATTTAATTGGGATGGTGTTTCCCATGTGTCAGAAGGTGTATATATAGGAATAGAAGGAAACCACCACTTATCTTTGTGCTTACGGGAAAACTAAACTGCTTTGCAGAGAGTGATTACCAAAACCAGAGTATCAGCTTAGCTTTGTGGTAGTTCTTCAACTTTGCTACGTAAACATGAAATGTGTGACAAAAGAATGTTTTTACAGTAATTGAATCCAAGGGGTAATAATGCTGACAATCTGATTAAAAATCATGCCGGTTACCTGATAACCCCTCTGAATTTTTAAATATCTCTGTAGCCTGACATGACAATTTACTCATAAAATACAAAAGTAGCTAAAAAAAACCCCAGTGTGCTGATCAAAATGTGAGCCAGTTTGTGTTTATTTCTTTTTTTCAATTGCCTATTCTCTGTGTATCCACCATTCCAAAAAAACATGCCTGTATTGTGGTGTATTTGATTATTAATCCTGTAATGTTTCCACTGGAGGAAGAGGGGCACAGAAGTAGTTGCTTGAAAAGATCTGCATGAAGCGTTTGGCCAACAATCGTGGGGTTTGGTAACTGAGAAACATGAAGCCTTGACAACTTAATGGCTCATGTAGGAACACTCTTGTGAGCATGCTAACAAGCACAGGTAGACCAGGCTGGGTGGGAGCAGCTTCTCCTAAAACTGTAGCAACAACCAATATCAGAACAGTATTATTTATATACTTCTATATGGTTGCTTTGTAATATGGTGTAACATTCTTTCTGGCTGTTCTCCCTCTGACATAAACCAGCCTGGGTTGTAGAGGAGATCTTTGCTAAGTCTGCTTCAAAGCTTCATGAACTGAAGGGATCTCAACTCTGTGACAGTTTCCTCTGGGTTACAATCTGGAGTCACACAGGTGCCTTTCAAAACCCTTGTCCCAGGACTGTCCATGTGTGTTCACCAGCTCTGTTGAGTAAAGCAGGGTTTCCCCTTTAGGCCAGTAAATTCTAACTCGTATTTTCCTGACTTACTGGTAACGCTGCTGTTAATCCATTCCTCTGTATGTAGGTCAACAAAAATTGCAGGCGGTGTTTGTGCTGGAATTGGAAGGAGCTTCATCTGGCTTTACATCTGCAGTTAAAGAGAGAAATTTACAAGGTTGAAGTGACACAGGAATAGAAAACATTGAGTTCAAGACATGTTTATCAGCTAAGAAGCTGTGCACTACAGGATAGCAGTAAAATGGTGGCAGAAACAATTATATAGATTATCCACAATGATGTTATTTCAAAATAGAAACAGGTTAATTGATGTAGGTGATATGCCAGGTAACTTGAGCGAAGAGTTTATGTGTAGATGCAAGGCAGCATGCCAAAACACCCTTTCCCCTCTAAACAAGGTCTTATTCTTGCCCACATCTGAAGCATGCTGTCCTATTGATATCCATGAAATTACATCCAAAAAAATAAGCTTAAACATGGCCACCAAAGTTGTGTACAATGGTCTGAGAATGAATAAAGCCCTTTCGATACAGACTCAAAATTCAATCCTCTGTCTTGTCTGATATAAGAATTTTTTGTCAACTAAAAATGGAATAGCTTGAATGGCCTCATTTTTTGACCTCTGTAGTTACTAGGTTCAAGTCTTTGGTGTAAGAAATAAGCTGTAAGTATACTTGCTTATTAACTTGTTCTTAAAAGGCCAGCTAGCATCTGGTACCATCTACAAGAGAGTTGTGGCATTTTCCTAGAAGTATTGAGATAGTACAAAAAGCTGTGAAAACGTGTGCTCTCTGTCACAGACAGAAAATTAGATGTTAAAATTCTGCCGTTTTAATCCAGCTCTCCATGGAACACACGATTGGATTTGGATAACTTCTGTCTTGCAGCCTGTATCTTCCTTCAGAAATAGGATTTATGGGGATGTTTTGCAACATCAGGACTTGGAGAAGTACTGGATGAAGGTAGAGGATGGCATGATGCCTCCTGACCCATATAGTTGTACAGATTTGTGCCAAAACAACTTCATGTACTTGCTGTAAGCTTGATAAAGTGTCACTAAGCTTTTCAGTGCCCAGATTTAGGTAACTATCAACAGTGGTTGCAAACTGACTTTACCCCTGATGGTAGTGAGAGCTGCTGACTGAGTCGTCAGAGAAACCCATTTTTGGAAGTTACTTTAGCCTGGTTTACGGGGGTTTTTTTAAACAATTTAATATCTGCACAAGTTTTGGAGGTAATCTTAAACATTTTATTCTACCTTTTTTATTTCCGTATGTATTGATATATTTTTTTAAGGTATAGCCTGTACTGTACTCCACAGGCACCTATATGCAAGTGAGCAGTAAAAGCACACTGCATATTTCAGTTAGTGGTAACATAGATTTTACAAGAGATTCTTTGTTTCATTTGTGGTCTGACATGTCCTCCTCTTTTCTTTGCAGAGAAATGGAATGCACGAATTACAGACTTGAGAAAGCAAGTTGAAGAGCTGTTTGAAAAAAAATATGGTATGTTACACTCCTTTTCCAAACCATTGCCTCTAGTTCTTTGACACCATAAATCACAGCTCTTTGGCATGCATCTTGTTATTGGCTCAGGAGCACACCAGTACTGACTTCTAAATATTATTAGAAGACCTAAAACTGGGGAAAGTAGCTTTTTTGATGAGCAGAGTAATTTCAAAATTGGGTGCCTGTGTTTGGCACGTAAGTGCAAAACTTGATTTTATTTTTCAGTTGTGCTCTGTTTCCTGGGGCTCCAGTGTGCTCATGTCTGGAGCCACCCGCATTTGAGAGAGCTGGCCTTTTTTCCTGTAATTACACTGAGTCCTTCAGTGAGATGATCTTTTAAAATGGCTCTGGGGAGAGGTTACCACTGACTGATTGTTCCTTTCTAGTTATGATTGACTTGCAGTGAAGCAACAATTATATGTTAATGTTCTTGGAGAGAAAAAGAAGCACACGTGTTAGACTTTGGAATTCATCTCCAGATGTTGCACCTAGACATATTTTGTGTCCACATATCGCAGACTAAAACAGCATCAGCAAAATTTCACAATAAATGGTGGTGCTCCTGTGCTGTGAAAAGTGGAAGTGCTTTCAGAATGGACCTTGTGATGTTGGAGTTACTACATGTTTTGGGCGTGACTATCATCTGACATTTAAACAGCCCACTGAAAGGAATTCACACCAAGTGAAAAACCAGTTTAGAATCTGATTCACAGTGTTTTAATTGCTCTAGAAAGGAGTGTCATTCTTGGTGAATTGCTTTAATTTTGGTTTTGGTGTTTGCACATAGCCAGCCTAAAAATCTCCTATTGAGTCTGTTAAATACAGAGCTATTCCTGACCTTCCATAGCAGGCCTGATGGTATTAATTATCCTCTTTTTCCCTGTGGATGACATTTCATTGATTCACAAACCAATTCCATTTCAGATTCCATTTTTTTTCTATCAGTATGGGCATGCAATTTCACATTTACTGAAATGAGTTGTGGAGGTCCAGAATGCGCCTCAGATTTGTTGGCTTCTGGAGCTCCAAAGCGTTTTAGCAATGTCAGTCATTGTCATCCATGACAACTGACATGTCTGAAAAGATATTTATTTCTGTGTCTAGATGTAAACTAAATGGAATTACTTTTTATAGTGATAAATCCAAGGTAGTGGCTCACAAATACAGGCTCATTTATAAAAATGAAACCTATATTCAATAGAATTTCTATGCAAAACCACATAAGCTTCCAAATCTAAGAAGCCTCACTGCAGACTGTGATGGTGATTGTGTTCTTTGGCTGTCTGAAGAGTAT
Source organism: Aviceda cuculoides (assembly GCA_035590195.1). Classification (NCBI taxonomy): domain Eukaryota; kingdom Metazoa; phylum Chordata; class Aves; order Accipitriformes; family Accipitridae; genus Aviceda; species Aviceda cuculoides. The sequence continues at coordinate 10,040,109 of JAVJGG010000085.1, forward strand.
TTGCTAAAACATTTGCTGATTTAAGAGAAATACTCTCACTTGTAAAAACTTACCTGTCATTAGTTACTTGCTTAAAGAAATGGGATTTTTGTTACTCTGAAGCTGTTCTTACTTGATGCTGTGTAGTGATCTAGATTTTTAGTGACGTTCTCGATCTTTTTTCCGGTGGCTAACTGTGGTTCACAAACGCTCACTTCTGTTTGAGGCTCATCTGCTGGCTTTGTTACGCTTTTCACCACTTGCCGCAACAGCCTTCGGGGCTGAGAATAATTTTTTTAATTTCTTGGAAGAGGTATATGACTGCAATAAAAATCTACTTTAATGAAGGGCTGGTGTGATACGCAACAGCTCTTTTGGTGATTGTCCTGCAGCTCCTTTGACACAGGTTTGAATAGGGTTTCTTTAGTCTATTTGCTAAGTCATCTTCAGGTTCATGTCCCTCTGTATGTATCTATTCTCTGCCTCTAGTTTTGGTTATCTTATATTTGGCAGTTGAAACCAAGCCTAATTGAAACACAGTTCTCACAGTTTTCTAAAATTTTAATATTCACTTCTCATCAGAATGTAAGACTAAGATACATACAGTATTTTTAAAGCTTCTCTGTTTTGTGATAAACATACCTAGAACTGTTCTGCTTCCAAGTGGTTGAAAGAGTATGTTACCCAAATGCCTTTAAAACCTAAATTGTTTTACTGCTTTCAATAATTTGTGAGTTAATGTGAGCATTTGGTATACACTGATGTCTGAACCACTGTCCTCTTTCATGTTAGGTTAAGTTGCTTGAAAAAGTGCCCTGAGTAGTTTTGCTTTCAGAAACCCTGCCACAAAATCACTGTACTCTTAATTTGGCCTTAGATTGGCCGTTCTCTCCTCAAGTAATTTTTTGCATCTAATTCCCATAGCAAAACAACAGAATGTACCAAATTATTTGCAGGCCGATCAGATGGTAATAGAGAATTCTTGTTGCGTGGCCTGCAAAATTAACATACCCTTGTGAGTATAAAGCAATTAGCCCTCTTGGCATTTGCAAACCATCATGCCATTCTCCAATATTTGCCAGCCTGATAGGTGTATTGATATAATTACGGTCCTCATAGCTTAAAGAAATACATTGAGGTTATTTTCCAGCAGTGGGTGAATCTGTTATTTGCTTTTTATTTGCTTCAAAGATTTCATTAGTAGGGCCATGGGGGTTTTGCGGTGTTAGAAGTGTATTATTTATTTCATTAGTGATTCCTTGGATTTCTAAAATATACCAAAGCTTTAGGAATTCACTCAAAAGAAGGGATGTGTGCCCCTTCTCCAAGGCATTGACTCTTGTAACCCAATAATAGTAACAAATAATAATAATCAGAGCTAATGAACTGAAACATGCTTGGTTTATAATTAAGTCTAGGTAATTTCATCTTTCAAAATGTGCTATTAAACAAACCCAAAATACTGTGAAACTTCACTGTAACAGGTGCAGTCTCTGTTATTAAATATTTACAGAGTAAAGGGAAAGAGGAGAATCTGCATATGTATGCATTTCTGCAGCTTGTTTACTGTGAATTAGAGTGATTTTGCTGTAAAACAAAAACTAACCCCCACAAGTATGAATGCTTGCATGTTTAAATGTGCTGCGGGGGTTATTGCCTGTCTGCTAACTTTAAAGTTTTTCAGAGTGATAGCAAACGGATAATTTGAGTAGAGCCACAAGCTAGTCTAATTTTTTTATTCTCCTTTTTTCTCAAAGCTCAAGCTATAAAAGCAAAAGGTCCAGTGTCTATCCCATACCCACTCTTCCAGTCACACGTGGAAGACTTGTATGTGGAAGGGCTGCCAGAAGGAATTCCCTTCAGGCGGCCATCCACATATGGCATTCCCCGTCTTGAGAGGATACTTCTAGCAAAGGAGCGGATCCGGTTTGTGATTAAAAAGTAAGGAATTTTGCATTTTTGTCCCTTTATTACTCATTGTTTTCTGCTGTCTCTGCTCTGCTTTATTTTCATCTTCAAGAACTTCCAAACTGATTTCTACCAATGTATTCTTTTGCAGTACTGATGAGTAATATTTAGTTGATGTTCACTCTGATAAATTCAGCATATAAGATCACCAGAGCACCAGAGTGGGTGGCTGAGATCTGGACAGATCTCTTCAAAATTATGGACTTCTTGTCATGGGCAGATCTCTTTGTGCTATTTTAATCTCTGTGGCTGTAATACATGTTGAAAGCCATTGACTTGGGGATATTTTATGCTATCTGAGGATCTTAGCCTAAATTTCAGCTTGTGCTTTTATATTTTTCTTGCTGGAATGCTGTATCAAGGTGTCTACAGCTGTATCTGTGTATGGCATCTCCCAGGGCAGGCTTGAGGCCAAAATAGCTGCTGGTTCCTGTGATTTAGTTGGATGTGTGTCCTTGGTGTGTCTGGAGGTAGATCAGATAGTATACGTGACAGGAGACCTTAGATGTACATAGAAACCTTGAGGGCTCAGTTGCCTGCCAGAGCTGGCCTGGTAGGGTATCATCTGCCTTTAAAGTGAGGACATGAGACTCATGAGATGTTCTGGTGTCCTTTCTTTCTCTTTTTCTCCTTTCTTGCCTTGGTGTCATTCCTAGAACTGTGACATTATTTTCTGCAAAGACAGGTAGGATTGGAAGGGAGCCAGAACTGAGCCTGAATTCAGGATATGCAGGGAGAGATGCCAGCATCTGTGGATGCTGAAAGCTGGATCTCAGAGCTGCAGAGCACTTAGAGATCCAGTACTGTGGGTATGACTGTGGCAGGCTGATATGCAACTTTGGTAGTGAGTGGATATTTACCTTTTATAGTTTGGTGCTTCACTTCAGACAGATGTGATGTTTCACACCACAGACGGGCATTTACAGTTGCAATGAAACTTCTGTGAGTAACTGCTGATGTTTCACTATTGTTCAGCGGTGTAGGGCCTAATCCAAGAGTTTTTGAAGTGAATAGGAATCTGCTGATTGCAGTGGTTAGGCTCAGAATTGGTGGTAGTGACAACCCATGCCTCTGTGCGTGCTGCCTTTGGTACAGATGCTTGTTTCTCAAATCTGAGAGGCAGATGTTCAGTTTCTGACATCCTAACACTTGCAGATAACCAAAAAAGAGGAAAAAGTGTAGCTCTACCTTTTGTCTCACTTAAAATCAGGCACTATGCATAGGTTTTAATATTTATGCAATGCTGGCACCTGCTCTTGCCAAATTTGTCTTAGTTGTTAACAGTAATTAATTTATGCTGTTCATCAGTTTTGGAACATGTGGTAAGCAGAGCAGCTCAAAACCCAGTTCTGCTCTGTGAGAAGTGTCAGAATTTTAAAATTTTTTATTGTTCTAATATGGATAAAGCTAGATGTATTTGGGAAACAGAAATGTCTGCTTTGAGGTTTTCATTTTTAAAGGTTAAATTTTTGATTTGGATCTTTGTTTCTGATGGAGTGTGTCTTAGACCTCAGAGATACTTTTAATGTAATCTGTATGTTACCATGAAATGTTGTGGCTCAGGTGGATATGGGTATCAGGCATGAAAAATGTTTTTGTCAGTAGGGTTCCAACCAGTTCTCATAATACTTTGGTGTTAATTGGAATTTAGTGTTGGGATTGTGATGTCCCCTGTTGTTTTTGTTTGTTTGTTTGTTTGTTTTCTGATCCTTCAGTGGTAATTTGAGTCTGTAACTGTAGGCTGTAACTTCTGGTTTATCAAAGTGTATGTCACACATGTATCTTAAATCTTTTAGGCATGAGCTTTTGAATTCAACACGAGAAGATGTGCCACTGGACAAACCAGTTGCAGGAGGTAGGTCTTCAAATGAGCGAGTTGTAGAAGTACAGTATGACTTCCTATTTGTCAGTCTTAGCGGTGGCTACCATTTGCTTTTACTAATAACACATTGCAAATAATTCCTCTTGGCTTGAATTTTCTTTAGCTACAAAGTGACAGCAATTTTCCACTGGCTATCCAAGCCAGTGCTACTAACACTTACCAACTGATTTGATTTAGCTGGCCAGAAGGAAAGACGATGAGCTAAGTATTAGTCTGTTGAGATACAGAGAAAAGGCAGTAGTTTCCATAGCTGATAGTTTACCGGGCGGGGAACTGTCTGTATCATGGAATAATTTCTTATATATGGTATTTACCAAAATTAGATTAACTGAAATGCAGTAATGAACATACTGGTTAGAGTGGCAGTTACTATTGTAGACTCTGACTTGCTCAGATGATGGGACTCCATTTTCACATAGTAGTACAAAGAGAATGCATTCTAACCACTTTTGCCATGAGGAATACTTTTCAGCAGATGTGTGCTCTTACATATTTTGTCTCCATTGAACACTCATCTAAAGGTAAAAAAATGACCACGTAAAAACAAGACTACAAAAACAGACTTTCTTTACAATTGCACCCATGAACTCATTTCCCCTCAAGTTGGGAGAAAAAAGTTTAGTATGGGAAAAAAATCAAGTTTTGAAAGAATTGTGCCTTTGCGTGGGCACTAGTTGGTAAATTACTTTCCTGGACTTGTTTTTCTGTTCAGTTATATTCTACTGTCTTCTGGGCTTCAGGGTGATTTTCTTAATTGTCCAGTTAAGGCAAGCATTAAAAGCTTGTATGCCTGAACCAATGGTAGGAAACAAATTGCTCCCAACCCCAAAATGCAAACTGGCAAACTCGACCTGGTTTAACTGTGGATTTTAAGTAATACCAGATAAATTCTTAGCTCAGACAGTGACAGAAGCATATAAATGGTAGTATCTGCACTACTGCAGCGCCATTATGTTGTATTACATATTCATAGTCTTTTGTTGTAAAAAGTATATCAAAGACTGTACTTAAGTGAACATTAAAGATCTAAATTAAACAAAGAAGTGATGTCACAAGGATGTCACTTTAACATGTGTGTAGGAATTAAACTTTTCCTGCAGTATAAGTTAACCTAGTGTCTTGAGTCTTAATAACCTACTGTTCCTTCGAGCACCAAATTTGCCTACAAAAATAGTAGGTAGGCTAATGACTGAGTCTTAAACATAACTGTACTCTTATGTGGGTTTTTAAATTAGCCCTTTTCTCTGTTGTTTTTGTCATATTTAATATGGTTATACTGATTATGAAGACAAAGCAGGTATATTGCATATCCCATAAAACCCCTATAGCTAAAAAAAACTAGTGGTAACCCATTTTTATGGCACAGTGTTAGGAATAGTCACTTGTCTTCACTAACTCGTAATGATGGTATATTCATGTGTGACCTTGGCATTATTTCTGAGAGAAGAGAAAGTCTGTGAAAGCTGTTGATAACACCTCAGGGAACACAGATCAGAAGACAGCAGCTGTCTGAGCCTCCTTTCCCATAGTTTTCTTTTCTCCCTGTTTGGATTCCCTCTTTCCCAGTAGCTCATTGTCTCCTCTGCTGCTCAACATGTCTGCTGCCATCTCAGGAGAGAGAGCTATGTAGTGCCAGCCTCTGCTCTCAGCTTCTTGTGGCTCCATGTCCAACATTCTGCTCTGTCCATAGCCCCTGCTAGCTTGTGTCTGCAGCAGGAGAGGAATGGGATGAGTACAGAAGTTGTATTTTGACTGGCAGAAGAAAGACCATTTGCATTTGTGTTCTTGTAGGAAATAGGCTGGTCAGGAAGGTTTTATGAAATGGCCTCAGCCCTGAAGCCCTGAGAAGGCTGGTATTTGCAGCAAGACAAACCGGTCAGGCAGTGATGGTTTGGGTTGGGAAATGGCTGGAGAAGTGCGATCAGGTGCCTGTGAAGATACCCCAACCTGGGGCAATGCAGTTATGGAGCAGAAGTTGTTGCTTGCACATGCTGACTGAGCCCACAGCGTGGCAGCTGCCTGGTATCTTGTTAAAGACTGATGAGCTTCCACTCATTGGTCACACAGACATATTCAGAAGAGGAAAAGTAATTTGTATGATATGTGCTTTGATCCCTGCCGCCTGACACTGAGGGGACAGACAGGTTCTTTTTGGAGTCCTTGGCAGAATGATGACAGCACTACATCATAGTTACAATTAAAGCTTTATTTTTTTAACAGGATATTATAATTAGTATAGTATAGAATTTATGATTAGGATGGCACAGGATTTCTAGAAGCAGAATCAATGTAGCACAATTTATAAGTAGTGCAATGCAGAGTTTATGATACAACTTAACTTGTGCTTTCTAATCACCTAGACTCTCTGCAGGTCGGGTCAGATCTTAATACATGGCTTGCTGTATCAATACAATAATCATAATTTAGACTCAAAAATTACATAATAATATATATTCTCACTCAATCCGTGGAGGAAGCTGAGGATAGTGGAGGTGTCCCTGGCCACTGGAGGGTCACAGGTCTCTGCCCAGCAGCAGCTCCAGTCCAAGTTCCCCCCTTAGGACTTCTAACTGCGTGATTTTATGGACAGTGCTCCATGTGCTGTTTTTACATTCCCTTGTTCTATGCTGGGGACATCACCACCACTGGGCTGGCCAGGTGCCTGAGACCTTCAAGGCCTGTGAGGAAGGGAGTAATCAGCCTGGCACTCAGGAGCCTTGAGGCCAGTGAGGAGGGGAAGAAGGTATCTGACCTGCTCCGTCACAGAGCATGGCTGCTTACCTTACAAAATGACATTAGTTATGCTAACCACGTTACCAGGGGTTCGGAGCAGGGGGTACCGGTCACAATCCCAAATAACGAGCACACATGACAAAACAGAAACAAAAGCTCTTACCATTCCTGTTACCAAATAGGACAGCACTAATATCATCGTTGTGCTCTGTTTTTCTGATGGGGTAGCAGAACTCACACTCATGATTATCTTCAGGTGCAAAACTTCGTCTCACAAACTCCAAAGTTGTTTGTGTATCAGCCAATAAGCAAAGATGTTCAAGTGATAAAATGATGGAAAAACTGTATTTAATCTATGTAGCTGCCACATGTTGGATTCTGTGTCTTAATTTTAACTTAACTCATATCTTAGGTAGTGTCAAGGAAACATTTTGGAGAGTTGGAACTAAGCTGCTTGTCATCTCAAGAAGAACGACAAAATCCCTAGAGTCATTTGATGTAGTTATTAATTGCCATTTAAAAATTATTGTCCATGAACAGTGGGAGAAATGGGTACTGGAAGTTCAACATGAGTATACTGCTATGTGTACCCATTGTAAAGGCTTGCTTTGGGGTTGTTAGTGCTTAGTGAAAATTCCTTGAAAGCAAGGAAAGCATCCCATATCCACACCAAATTCTGCACTGAATATCAAGATAATTTTTTAGAAAATGAAACTGGCAAAAAACTAATCCCATCTCCAAATGGGATCTACAGATTGGAGGCTGATGATGAAAGCATTGCAGTTCTTCATGCCAATACAGTGTGTGGTTTTTTTGTAGCACGTGCAATGTCACTGTTTCAATGGATTTTTGTACAGTTTTTAATATTCTGTCATTTTTTATAATTAATTTTCCTAGTTCCAAGTTGAATCCATACTTCTTCTGCATGCTATTTTTTGGGTTACCTGAAAATGCAGGATGGTTATGCATGCTATAAACTGAGTGACTGAAAATATAACCAAAATAATTAGGGTATGTTGGTTTTATTCTCTGTCACTCTCAAATACAGTGAAAGAGGAGTGGTACGCCAGAATCACCAAACTGAGGAAGATGGTAGATCAACTCTTCTGTAAAAAGTTTGGTGAGTACAGTGTTTGTTTTTGGTTTTTTTTTTTTTTTTATGGCTTTGTATTTCTTGAAGGTTGCTTTCATTATGTCCTTTGAACATCCACATGAATGAGACCTTTGATCAGTTTTTTCAAATATTTAAAGTCCTGGCAGTTGAGCAAAAAAGAACATATTACTCTACTGCTTATATGACAAGGTAAATTCATAGTTTAAAAAAATGTGTAAGTCTTACATGTACAGCTCCTCTAATGTCTCTCAGTTCCTTCCTATTTGGATTTTTTTCCTTTGATGGTGAATAAAACAACAATTTACTTATTTGTATCCATTGCAGTGTCATCAAAATTAGTATTAGAACATTTTTGGGTGAATTGTTATGTTCTCTCCAATATAAAAAACCCAGTCAACTTCTTAAGAGCTAGAATAAAATGTTTCATGATGCTCAGTAATAGATTAAAAACTTTGGATAAAACCACTATATTATGCCCCAGTGAGGAACCCAGTAATATTCAGTCCAGCATTGTGACTGCCCGGTAGCAACATGATAGAATATGGTACATTTTTATGGTTTTGATGTGCTGAGACTTGGACTCTGAGTTTAGATATCCTGCATTGTCCCAGGTTCTAAGATCACGATTGCAACAGCCTGAGGAATTGGTAGCTTAGCTATCTTTTAATAAAGGTCGATGGCCTAAGTGTCCAGTTACTGGATGTGTTTTGTTCTAACAGCTGAGGCCTTGGGGAGCACTGAACCGAAAGCTGTTCCATACCAGAAATTTGAGGCCCATTCTACTGACCTCTATGTTGAAGGGCTGCCAGAGAACATCCCTTTTAGGAGTCCCTCCTGGTACGGAATCCCTCGCCTTGAAAAAATAATTCAAGTGGGCAACAGAATAAAATTTGTGATCAGAAGGTAAGTGTTTTAATGTCTAAACATGGGGTTTTTTTAAAGAAAGAGGCCAAACAAACACCCTTTGTGTAATCAAGCACTTGGTTTCATTAAGTCATGAAACATTCTGTTTCTAATTGCCAAATAGGTAGATCAAATATTCTGCATTATAAAGTGGGTATTTGCAGTCCAGACAAGACTTCCAAAATATCTTTGTAGCATGTTCACAAGTGTGCAATACATAATAGAAAAATTCAAACTTTTCCATTCATGTCACTACTACTCAGTAGTAGTATTTAATTTATATCAAGAATGGGCAGACTATTTGTTTTCTGGTTGCAGGCCAGAGCTGCTAACTCTCACTTCAACCGAAGTTATTCAGCCCAGGTCGAACACCCCAGGTAAGACAGCTGCTGTCTCCAAGTGGGAATGGAAGGGTTTGGTGGGGAAACATGTTTGGATCAATGCAACATTTTTCAAGAAGTAACCCTTTTGTGATGAGTGTGCTGATATGCTCTTCATGAGGTCTGAAAAGAATAAATTGATCATTATGAACATGGGTGGCTTTCTGGATTGTGATGCAGTCCAGCTGTCTTTGAATAACTAGAATGGATCACCTTCACAGCCCAGGAGAACTGGAGTTACTATTCTGGCCTGAATCAAAGCTCTGGAGCCCCTTAGCATTTCACAGCTGACTCTGTTGGCCTTTTTTCAGGCCTCTGTTGGTAAGGAATTGTAATGACTTCTTGAAAGCATGAAGTGCCTTTAGCACAGGAGAAGAATCAGACTGGGTTTTATTTCTGAATGCTCTGGAGTGTGTTGGCACTTCCTTGCTACAGAAGTGCATGTTCCAGACCTTGTGAGGTTTTTTAGGAGCATGAATCTGCTTGTAGCAATAACACAAACCGCAGCTTTAGGAATTGTAGAGCTCACTGCAGGAAAAAAAAGCAGGAAAGAATATGGTTTAATAATCACGTGATCAGTCGTTGTCTTATGTCATCACAATGTATTGTGGATTTTGTTTGGTTTTTAGGAAAAGGCTCATATACAGCAAAAGGGTAGCTCACTAGAAAAGACTGTGTTAAATGTGGAGCAGAAGGAAAAGGCAGCATTGTGTTTATTTTTTTTTCTTTGTTTTTTTGTTTTATTGCCGAAACTCTGATTGTCATCAAATTTGACAATACAACTGGCAGTTTGACAGTGAAGTAATAAGAGCAGGTGCCAATGATAGCAGTAAAAAACAAGCTAATAAAATCCTCTTTCTGAAAGTAAATGCAGTGGCCATCATTCTTAAAACTCAGACTGTTTGAATGTTCAGAATAACATTTCTTTTTTGTACTAGTTATTTTGCTGTATTTTTCACTAACTCGTAGGTGAGTCTGGTATTACAGGTGCCCACAAAGTTTACCAGGGTCCAAGATTTGATGTCAGACAGGCAAACACAGCAAATATTCTCTTGGGGTTAGAGCCTATTGAAAACCATTTTACCAGGCAAAGGCTGAGGATCTTCTTACTGTAGATGCAAACTTTATGTTGCTAAAGAATATTAGACCTTTTGTAAAGCAAAATACTGTTCTGTTGCAAAGTAGTAATCCTGTACCCTCAACGGTCTGCATTTTAATTTTTTAAAGTAAATTAGTCACTCGAATTCCTTTGCCAGTAAGACTACAACATGTGATTAAGTATAAA
>JAVJGG010000085.1:10059832-10084677 GCA_035590195.1 Aviceda cuculoides
ACTTAGTCTAAACACTACTTGGCAACAACTGAAAACATCAGGGTGTTATCAACATTCTTCTCATACTGAACCCAAAATGTAACACCGTATACCAGCTACTAGAAAGACAATTAAATCTATCCCAGCTGAAACTAAGACATGAAGCTACTGAATCATCACAGTGGATGATATATATAATCATTAAAATTATCAAATTTGAGAATTGTATATGAATGTTGTGCTTTGACTTAAAAAAGAGTCTTTTATAAGTGATGTAGATTGTTTGACATTTTAAATAAAAAATCCTAAGAGTATAAATTATTTTATGTTCCCTCATCCTTCCTCTTTCTTTCTGTGTAAACAGATGAAATATTTATTTTGCTGGCAATCCATGATTCTTCTTAGGGCTTCATAATCCTGACTTCTTAATACCTGGGACTACAGTAATTTTAAAAATGCAACTTAACCTTTTTGCTGCGTGTAGTTTCCTTTTTTTACTTTGTATTTGCATTGTACAGCAAAAATGGCCTGAGTTTCTTTATCTCAAATTCCTTCACTAGTGCTGTATTGAATTGCTTTTTGCGGTATTGCAGGAAACACTTTGTATTCCTTCATGTAGCTATTTCCTTAGATATTGGCTTTATACCTTTTTTTAGTAAAAACAGAATCTGGGTTCTTTGTATGGTGAGCTGTCAGGGTTGGAGTTGTAACTAACGCTCTCATAGTAATGTTCATGAGTGTAATCCAAAACATCTATTTTTAACACTGTAATGGTTTCATTGTCAAGTGAATTTTCATAGTTTTGGGTCTGATAGAAAGCTTGGGTTTGCATTTAGCTTCTTAATTGTCTGAGGACTTTTTTCTTCAATGTAATCATAAACATGTAGACTTGAAAATAAACATGATCTCTCTCACCTAGGTGAAGCCATTGGTATGAATTTTCCTGTGAAAGTCCCGTACAGAAAAATCACTATCAACCCTGGCTGTGTGGTGGTGGATGGGATGCCTCCTGGTGTGGCATTTAAAGCTCCCAGTTATCTGGAGATCAGCTCGATGAGGAAGATTTTGGAATCAGCAGAGTTTATCAAATTTACTGTCATTCGGTATGTAGTTGCCATTGATTAGATTGTACAGATGTTGCAAGGACAGCTCTGTAACTTGAATAAATTGAGATTTGAAAGAATAGAAGTTGCAGTACACCTTTAAATAGTGGAAGATGTTGGCTCTTTTGGATAACAATATATCAGGTCAAATGAAGCCCAGATGTTCATAGCATGAATGAAGATGGTAACTCTTTGGGGCACACGACCAATTTGGTATGACAAAGGGCATATTATTAATACTGCATATTACAGCAAGCTTTTTTGAGTTGAAAACTGTTCATATTATATAAGAGTCTTAGTGTGTTATGGGCCTTACTCTCCCATTTATAAGATGAAGTTTTGAGACAAGTCCAGAGCTTGTTGGCTCTTAACAGTAAATAGTATGTTTGTAGTACTATTACTGTTAATATTTTTTAAATATTTGACTTGTGTTAAGAATACTGAGTTAAGGTAAGCTCTTTGATAAATGTTTTTTTTTTCCCCTAAAAATGAGTTTATCTACAATATTTCAAAATACAATATTGTCCAATTACAATATAAGTTAATTTCATTTGTATGTGTATATTTCCATAGACATATATATACACACATGTATATACAAAGTATATTTGTATGCATGAAGCAGAATAGATGAAACTTAGGAATCATACTAAAAAGGAGTTCAGGAATTGAAAGTAAAAATATATACGTTCATGTAACTTCTCAAATCATAGACTGCTTCACAGGAGTCTAAAAGCTTCGGTTTATCTTTAAAGAGACAGAGAAATTTCTTAAATGTATTTTACTTAAGGGGTCAGAATTCTCAACCCTTAATCACTGGAAGGACTCTTGCTTGATACATTTTGTTTAATTGAGCTCTGAAGAAGAGGTGACTCCGTTGTTAATTAGTGGTGACTGAGAGAAGGATTTAGATCTTTCTGTGTATGTTACTTTTCAAAATGGTAGTGAATAAACCGCAGTGCCAAAGAGCTGCTAGGATGGTTGCTTTGGTTTTGTTCGACTTTCTGTTCATTTTTTAGCATGACCTCTTTTACAAAAGGTTAGGTGAGGTTGCCTTGGGAGGGAGACCCATGCAGTATACTTTAGAATCAGTAATTTTTTTTTTTTTCCAGACCATTTCCAGGACTTGTGATTAACAATCGTAAGTATTTTTGAGACACTGATGGCAACTGTAATTTTGTAACTTACCAAGATCCGTTTTCTATGTATTGGGTTAGTGGCAGAGGCTCCACAGTGGTTAAGGTCCGTGTATAACTCTTGTCTGTGTCTGTCTCGTGAAGATTTCCTGACTAAACATGCATGTGCAATTAACTTGAGAGCAGTGTGATAAATTTACAGTACAGTATAAGATTAGTATTAACTTTGATATGAAAATGCAAGATACTGATTTTGTATTTTTCAGCTGCAGAGTCCCAAAGAGATTTAGGACCCTGACTGAGCAACAGACTTACATGGGAGTGCCTACATTTTAGGTTCAGATCCATCGTAGTAGCAGTTAATAAGCAAGAACTTCCCAGTAGCTGCACAACCATATTCCAGTGAAAAATTCTGCATTCTGCTGAAACTATAACAGTTTAGAGAGGCAGAGTGTAATTACCTGTAGTGCCATGGCCAATTTGGCCATGTTAATTAAATCATTTGGGGAGGGGGAAAAAAAAAAAGGTATGTTAGTATTTTCAGCTGCCTAAAATAATTGTGACCTGCTTTTTGGATCTTATTTAAAAAACAAATTGCAAAACACTGTCATTACAGTGTCCCTTCTGTCATGTTCTTTCTGAGCCAGTGTCAGGTTAGAAATTCAGAGGCCAAATAACCTGCTGTTGTTAATTTGGCCTTACCCAGTCTGAGCCTGAGTGACCCAGCGTTCATTCATTTGCATCCAGCCACCAGTATGTTCCAGTTAACATGCTGAGGTTTATGAACTGCAAGTATGAAGTGTTCTCAGGAAGATATTATAGGTAGTAACTCACACTGACCTGCTCACCAAGCCTAGGCACACCTTCTTAGGTGGGAAGGAGATCCCTTCGTAAGAGGGAACCTTCCAGGCAGATAAGTGTGTAATAGCATTTCCAAAGAACTGAATTAGAAATGAAAGAATTTATTAAACTGTTATCTATTCAGCATAGCTGTCAGCATGTGTTGGAACTGAGGCTAGCTAATATGCTGAGTAAGAACAACACAGATCATCTTCCAACACTGGAGGAGCAGATTGCTCATTGAACATGTAGGGATTGTGCATTATCCATGTCCATTAATTATGATCAAAATTATCTGATATTGATAGATACCAAGGTGAATGACTGAAAGGCTCTGAGCCTACTGCTTATACATATGATGCTTTATTCTTCTGAAGAATACGTGGGAACTTAAAAGGAAATTTTTGGTGCTCGCAGGCAAGATAAGGAATGTTTTTTCTGTAACAAAAAATATTGAACTACAGCTCAATCACAAGTGTTAGTAACCTGTTCATGAGACAAGTTTCAGGATTTGCAGATTTAAGAAGTAAGATTGCCCTTGTTTTACATGTGGACCACTTTCATTGTGAAGTTAAACAGTGATCATGTCTAATCTTAGAGCTGATGGAAAAAGCTGAAGCAGAAGCACCACCAACAGCACCAGCAGCAGCACCAGTACTACCAGGTGATGCAGAGCGTGATGCATGTCCTTGCAGGAGGGGTAGGGTATGGAGTTCCTAATCCTGTTGGTAGATGATGTTAGTAGTCATGTCCTGGGTACATGCTGCTCATGATGAGCCATTTTATTTTGACAGATGGTGTGCAATGGTGACTTCTATAGCTATTAAATATTAATAAATTAATAGAAAGAGTCATTGCTTCCTTCGAGCTGTGTCATTGGCGTGTTCCTTGATTTGATTTTTGCAGATGATGAGTGAGCTGAAGAGAAGGATTAGTAGGGACAATATATAAATCCAATTCAGTATCCATTTATTGATGCCTGCTTAACTCAAAGTATGTGTGTGTCTACCAGATAGATGTTCAGCCAAGTGAAACTTGCCTGTGTAACATGTAAGAACCTAGAATGGGGTCTTGATGGAATTTTGCCCGCTGCACAGCTCTGTAAGCCCTGCTAGACTGTGTCTAGACTGCAGACACATCATCACCTATCTTAGTCTGAATGGAGAACTTAGCTTTATGCTATAAATAGGTAAAGTAAATGTAGTTAAACAACTTCCTTTTGGCCCAGTGGAGTTTCTAAATGTTTGCAGACCTTATAATGTGTATCCCAAGTTGATGTAGTGCAGGAAAGACTTTTGCAATTGACTGAATAAACTGTTACTCAAAGAAACTGGGAAACTAAGAGAAGACATTTGATAAACATTTTAAGAGTAAGGGACACTTGTATGGTGGAAGTAATTATAAAGCAAACTACTGACTCCTCTGTTCACATTTGGAGGTGGTGAGAGGGAGGGAAACAGCTGCTGATGGGCAGTGAACTTGCTGTAGTCTATCTGTCCTTAACTCACCCGCAGTGTTAAAAAGGTTAAATGGCTTTCCTAGCTCCTGTCCATCTATAATCCATCAACACAGACAATAGAAAAATCATTATGGAATTAAAACATACTTTTTGCCCTCTGTTCTGCACCTTCACACTCTCCCTCAAAATACACATATTCTCCACTGAAGACAATACTAACCAGAAGTGATGGCTTTTTTTTTTTTTAATATAGTTTTATATTTAAGCAGTTTGAATAAAGCTGTTCCAAACTTGGTATGTTCTGTGCAAGTGCATGTTATGTTCTGCTAAGTCTTGATGATATATCTGCTGCAGTGAACCATACTCAGAAGAGAAAGTGTTAGGTAGTGTAATGTCATAAATGTTTGGGTATTTTTTATATTTTGCTGCAGACTCTATAGAAAGTTATACACATTTATATCAAAGATGCTTGAGTCTGACCATAAGAGAAAAAATGAGGTGCTTTTTTTCAGGGAAAACCTAATTTCCCTAATTTTTCTAAGATACTTATCTGATTTGTATTGTTGAAACTATATTCATATTCATTTGACTATATTTTTTTCATTTAAGAGCCAGCTGAACCAAGCAAAATAGAAGTATCTGTAGGAGGTAAGTGTTTGTCTTCAGTTATTACCAACAAGTATTTTTAAATAATTTTGAACAAGACCAGTCAATCAAAACAAAAAAAGGGCTTTTATTGGTTCCCAGGACATTTTTTCATCTGTATTAATATCACGCTGCATTGTGTGAAAAATACTCTGCAGCAAAAGCTATTATTCAAATAGTTCTACAAAGGAATTTTATGAATTGTTGTTCTTGGTTGGTGAGTCATGACTATATATAGGCTTTGAGTGATTGCTCATATCCCAAGTGATGCATCTAGTTATTCAGTGCAGTAGTTTCCACAATTTATGCAAGTGAATGATTGCCATCATCAGGAAATTTGAATGCCATATTGGCCTGAATATCCTGTGTTGCGGAGGGGGAGTGGTGGTGTTCTTCCAGAACTTAAGCCCTGAAAAACATCCAACTTTCCTATTGTCCAAGAGTATACTTGAGTTGTATCTTTTTCAGATTGTTGATATATGTGAGACCAAGGAGGCTGTAGATCTTCTACACCCCCGGTGCTTTTGCATATTGTCTTGGAGCATTAGAAATAGTGAATTGACCTGAGAATTGGGATGCTGGTGTCTGCTGTGTGCTCTGATCCTGTAAATGCTGCCTCTGCTATAGCCCCAGCTTGCCAGCATGGCCCTGGACGGCTGTGGCTGGCATAGGGGATCCAAGGTGCTGTGACAGTTAATGGTGTGCTGTCTGCGTGCCAGGTAGTCCTCAAAGGGGCTCTCTGGAGTGTCAGTAGCAGCTTGACAGCAATGGAGCCAACAGCACCGGGGTGGAGGCTGCTGTGCATCAGCACTTGTCATCTTAAAACTCTTGAGTTCATTCCTTAATCCTGCTTAGGTTCCCCCAAAAGAGAAAGCAGCATTCCTTCTGTATCCTTTGCCGTGGAAATGCCCTTTGCAGTCTCCATTGCTTCAGGTTCCCTGTCGTGTCACTGAACTCTGAGACAAGCCAACATGCTCAACCAGAACTACTGTTACAAGCTCAGTGACAGGTTCACTCCGAGTGTTATGAGCAGGTTTTTCTCAGAGCACAAATCAATCCTGTTGCAGCAATCAAGATAAAAAGAAGGCAAGTGTTAGAGTCACAGAAGAGCTGAGCTGCAGATTTTAAGCTCACAGTTATTGAAAGCTGGAGCATCAAATGTCTTTATAATGCCAAAACTACGTGGGATCACTGAAATTGTTAAATGATGAAGGGGAGAGGCAGTTGTTCCTGAATACCTTCATGTGGACGAAATCTAGCTGTGGGCCTTCAAAGTGATGGTTTTGAAGAAATAGACAAGCATGTTTTTGAATTTGACATCCAAAACTGGGTTCAGACCCAGTAACCAGAGGAATGATATTGAGAAAAGGCATGCAATTGCTAATGAACTCAAAATCACTTCAGCACTACGCTGGAAGGTACAAAATGATCATGTGGTGAAATGGCTTGGCTTTGCAGTGATGAATTACCCTTAGCCACAAACCTTCCAAACAACTTCAGTGAAAAACCAATTTCCTTCCAACATCGTATTCTCTGTTCATAAAAAGAACAAAATCAGGCTCTGGGTCATATAGGCAGTGCTATACAGGCACGAGATTTCTTTGATTTACCTCCAAGTGTCCCTGTGAACAACAAAAAGCAAAGATTTTGTAATGAAGTCTCCTGGAAATGAAAAAAATTGTATCAAAAGATGATGAATGCTTTAGCCAACAAGACAATATTTCTTTCTCTCTTTATTTTAAGCATATCATAGTGCCTTACTATGTGATACTGTGCATTGAAGAAGAATAATTAGCTAGAGTCAAAATTTGTTTTGGACAGATTGAAATACAATAATGCAGAAGTCTGTATCTAGTTGAAAAGAGATGGGAAAAAAATCTGAAAAATTGTCAGTGCTGTGAAAACAAGAGTTTGTGCAGTTAATTTAACTAATCCAGAAGGCATGACTTGAGCACAAGTGGGTTCAGATGTTGTTAGCTTGCTTTGGAAAACAGCATCTTAAATGTGGTCATGTCTGATGTATTTGAAGTCATGAGCTACAGACTTACCTATGAGTGAAAAGCTTCACCCAGCATCGCATATCCAATGAGGTGGTTGAAGGAAGGAATGGTGCTGGGGATTAACAAAGAGGAAGGAGAAGGACTGAAGAGCAGGATGCAGACCAAAACAGTGATATATTGTGACATTTTTTCACTGATTATGTGTTGTTTCCTTTTTGGATTAAGTACCTTTCCGGCCCAGTGAGTATTTCAGCTATATAGAAAGCATTTTTCAGTTTCATACACTTCTAATATAAATTTTTATTTCTGTTGTTTAAAAACTGGGGTTCTCTAAGATCCCTGGCTGCTTTACATTGAAGTGAATATGGTAATTTCCACAGAATCAGATTGTTGTGAATATGTTTTTATTTGCCATTAATAGTTTAAAAGGATAAATTAATGCTTTTCATATTTTTTTAATTCTTAAGTACAACAATAACAACAAAATTGTTTGGGAAGTTCCCTTTTTTCTTCATTCATTACTGCTTTTTCAACAGATATTACACAAAAAGAAGAAAATTCTCAAATAAAGCAAGAACCAGACCCAACGTGGTAGACCTCTTCAATACTGGGTAAAAGAATTTAGTGTTTCCTGAAGCCAACACCTGTCAAGGAATAATATTTTTATATTTTTGGGTGGGGAGTAATATTTTTATATTTTTGGGTGCTGAGAAGAGGGTTGAGATACAGGACTGAATGCCAGAAGGTGCCAATCCTTGTGAATTATTTTATTTGTCTCAGTTCTCACCTATAAAACGTAGGATGTTTTCACTATCTTATCCAAATACAATGTAAAGCACATTGTGTTCAAATTTGTGAGGCAGGCAATCCTAGGAAAATGGGGTCTATAAATAAAAATGGGTGATGGTAATTACATACCTCAGAGACAGAGTAAATGAAAGCTTAGGGAATTAGTGTTTACGAAGAGCTCTGACATGGTTGTGTGAAAGAGCATTATTATTCTTGGTAAAGCATATAGAGTTCCAGGTTGTAATTGAGTAGGAAAGCACTTCACTATGATTGCAATATTGTCTAAGCTTGGGACACTTGTCATCACAGCTAACAGCTTTACAAACAAACTTTCTTTAAAAGTTTTTTTTTCTTTTCTGTTAACTTTTATGGAAAGCTTACTTTAATTTACAATGCAAAACATTTTGGTGGAGGTGGAGAACAGTGCTAACGATGCTATCACGTCACCAAGTGTAAAAGGCTGACCCACACAGTTGTGAGTCTCTATGCTTCATTCAGAGAAAATGGCAATTTTAAGCTATCACAGCTCTGTAGTACTTTTTCCCCATTTAGTTTTTTTTATAATACTCTAAACCAAATATTTTCTGCTTTGTGTAGTGTTTGGTACTTTAGAGATTGGATTGATGTAAAGTTGGATGCATTTGTTTAGTATACTGGAGCTGTAACCTGCCTAGCTTTAGTAAGAAAAAGACATGGTATTCGGCTCAGAGAAGTCGTCTGTGTACTATTCCTGTTCTGAGGGCACAGACAGGCAATCAGCAAAACTGAGCTCTGGTTCTTCATTTCTGCTGGCCTGAGCAGCTGAGAGGGGTGATACCATTTGACCCTCACATGAAGCAGTGGCTGGGGGAGCCTGGAGCCTGCAGGTTTTGCTCCTGGCACCATCCAGCTTTTTGGAGAGAAGGACAGGCTTGGCCATGGCCCTCCATCCATGCTGCATAAACACAGCCTGGTACGTGGTGGGCTGCTGATGGCATTGGGATGAGGGACTGAAGGGACAAATGCAGAAGTGATTTGGTAGAAACTGGCAGAGACTGACGTACCAGCATACCAACTGCCTGTGCCCTGAGAATTTTAAGTACAGCAGTAGTCTTCCTAATAAATTGGTGAAGGCTGCTTTGGAAATATTTGTCATAAAACTGAACATGGCAGGAGAAAATATACTAAAGAAAACATTTTGATTTGTTGTGGGAAGCACTTTGCCCAGTGGAGGTATAAAAAGCCATCTCACTTGTCCATTAAAGGTCACGGAAATTTTGCCTGAGCAATGGCTGTACAACTTGGTGCTGCAGTGGTTCAGATTTTTGGATGCTATAGACCATCCACTGAATTTATACTAAAGCAAATACTTGATCTAAATTCTTACAGAGACCACTCAAGCACAGATGTAATTTCATATTTATTGAGAGCAATATTCAGCTTCTGCATGCTCTCTGAATCTAGGTCTAAAGAATGTGAAAAGGCAATGCAAACTACTCATATTTGTAATAAAATACAGAGCTGCAATGAAACTAACTCACTTTTGTAATTTTTCTCCTCTAGTCGGAAGCATTCAGTTCTGAGAAGAGCCTGCCGGGACTGTCTTGAGCTGTGTAATATAACTGTATAAGAGAAGTACCTTCTATACGAACCCTTTTTGTACTTTTAGATAGAAATGTCTACTTTTTCAGCAGTTCTGTGAATTGACTTAAAGCAAAGAATGACTGTAGATTTGGAATGGCTGGTTTTACTTTGGAATATATTATAAGGACTAAAATTTGATGCAGCAATGCTGGGGAGATGACAGGGATTAAAATCAACAGGGACTTAACAGAGGCTGTCTACATTTCCCAGTGAAGCTGAATTTCACCGTACCTGAATGCATCTCAGCTTTTGTAATGAAGAAGAATTCCTGCAAGTAGTTCAGTTTGTTAGTTTTACTTTGGGGGAGAAAAAAAAAAAACAAAAACATTGCTTTTTGGTTCTTACTCCTTTAATGGCTGATTGGACAATAGTATCTGTATATTTGAACTAATTTTTCCTATGGTATCTATCACAATTCATATCTTTTTCATAAATAAAACATAAACTGGTTCACTTGACCGTTAGTATGCATTAATGAGATGCACTGTGAAATGGTCAGTATTTCAGTGTGTGGATTAGGAACCAATTTAAATTAAACCCTGTTATAGTTTGTTCCATTAATTCAAAGTAGTAAGTGCATGCTGTATCAGAATATCACATGGTTTATGTATGATGGGTCTGGTCTTGCAGTCTTAACATAGGCAAAACTCGCATGGACCTGTGTGAGAGCTTTTCTCCTGAAGGCTGTGGGGGATGCCCTTCTGTTCATCTAGAACTAGTTATGGAAACATACACTACAAGCTGCTCTAAGTCCTACTATGTCAAAAGTTAAGTCCCCTATAGTCCTGGTTACGCCCCACATCATGTAAGAGACTCATGTACACATTTTTTTTTTAAGTTTCACAAACCATAAGCATTGTAAAGTTCTGGGTATATGATAATCTTTATAGAGAAGATGCAGATTATTGTAAAGGCTTCTGTTTTATTGGCATGGGTTTGGGATGACTGCATTATGCACAAATGGTAAACCTTATTCCCTGATTAAGAAATAAAGACCTTCTGATGGTTTTCATGACTGTCCATGCAGTATACGTTTACATATTTTACAACAAATCAAGTTAGAGCAGTAATTCTGTAGGCAGGTAGAACATGCTGTAGCTTAGTTACTCATTTCAGCAAAGGAAGTAAGCTGCAGTCATGCCTTTCAGACAGAAATCCAGCTCTGGGTGGGTGAGGTTGTTGTAGTATCTTCAAGGAAAATTTTGAAGCCTTAAATTCAGTTGGGTACAGTGTCAGTTCCCTGGGACCAACATGAAATTCAGCAGATTAATTCAGAGCAGCACATGCTCTGTCATTCTGGAGGCAAGGGAGAGCTGTAGGATGTGTGCTTACATTTTCACAATTGCTCTGTGCAGATCTAGGTGCTTCCACTTCAATATTCAGACCTTGTGCTGTTGATGTCGGTAGGAGCAGGGTTAGCCCTGTGCTGAGTCATTTTGAAAATGCTCATCCCTGTTGCACCTTCCAGCTCTCCAGATGGGAACCAGTGGTGACCGATGCAGTGCTGCCTTCCTCTCTTGGCAAACAGCCCCTATCTCAGTCCCATGGGAATGAGCCCATTGACTTAATTTACCTGTTGACTCTCAGCTGCATGGGTGCTATCCCAGATCATAACCACTGATACATTTCACTGCTGATTACTTTAATAGACATGCTTAGTTAACGTACCTCCGTAAACAGGTTGTTATCAGGGTGACAGCCAGTTTTGTGATTGCTGCTAGAAATGTTTAGAATGAGGAAATGAGTTAATGCAGCTTTCCCTGGGTTTTCAGCTGGCCCTCAACTTCCCCTTTTGAAAAAGCGGAAGGATGGTCCATCCCTTCTTCACTCGGAGCTATCTTTAGGAGGCACTTACTGCACAGCTGCCTGCCCAGCAGGGCTATATATTGCTTATGGAATTATTAGTGCTCCCTCAAAATGAGAGTGAGGCATCATAGCGAAGGAACTGTGAAAATAAGTAATTCCAGCCTACTGCCTTGTCAAGTATGTAACAGCAGAGTGTGGACATCCTGCAACTTCACGTGCAGGAGCTAAAAAAAAAAAAAAGTGAAAACTGATGCAGTGGTTCTACTGGAAGGACTGGAGTCCTTATGTGATGCTGGGAGTCAGGGGGGTGGTGTGCCTTGGTTCTGTCCAGCTGCTGGGCTTGCAGTAATGCTGCTGGCTGCATCAGGATTCAACACTGAAGTGTCTTTTTGGTCTCCGATGTTTTGAGTTATATCCAGTAGAGAGATATTAGACTGACAAAGTAATTGCACCAATATTTATACCTTCCAAAAATCCATTTTATATTAAAGAAATATCTATCTCTCTATATACAATAGTCCTAACAGGTAGCAGACTTTTAAGATGTTGACCATGTGTGAAAATCTCACTCATTTCTAAGCTAATACTACAGGAGGTGTGTCACTCTTTGGGTATTGAGTGATAATGCCCTAAAAAGCCTTGGCTGTACTAATAAGTAAATAAATAAAATTGCCACAACTTACCAGAACTCCGAATATTTTTTGTTCCAGCAGAGAAGTTTTGTGGTGACTAAGTAACAGACAAGTATTTATTCCCCATGTTTTACTGAAATTTAAAAGCCCATCCTGTGCCTTGGGCTGGCTCCTGTCTCTTAAATAGGGATTTTGGATCCAGGTAGCATAGGATCCAGGGTGTCTGTGGTGGAGCCTGATGTTTGGGTGCAGCACCCTGGCTTTTCCTGCAGCTGTAACCACTAGATGTCAGATGAGGTCCAGCACCTCTGTGGTGCAGCTGCTGCCCAGTGTTTTCCCCTTGGGATTTGAAGTTTTCCACATACAAAACTTCAATTGAAGCCTTTCTCTTTTGTTTCTTTTCGTATCTGTCCTATCAGCAACAGACTGCTAAGAAAGAGGGCAGACTTTATTTTCGTGATTTTGCAACAGCTGTTAGAGCACGTAGTACTGTTCACACACAGCAGTTTGCCATCAGTGACATAAGCAGGGCCTCCCTTGGCTCTGGATTGAATTAAATTTAAACTAAAAAAAAAGTAATATCAAAATTTACATTTTGAACAAAATCAGGGGTGGCATTCCTTTCTTCAGCTTTTAATTTCTAGGAGACTTTGGTACTAGTTTTGGAAGAAAAGAGAATAGTCCCTTTGCCTAAGAAACTCTCAACCTCCAGTGCTTTCTCTTCAATAACCCTGATAGAAATCTGTCACCTTAAGTCCTGTATGTGCTGTTCCCACTCCAAAGCAGTGGTGCATTGCTGCAAAGCACTGCTACCAACTCTTGGTCTGGAGGCCAGTGGGAGTTCTCCACCTCTCAAAGATCAGGTCCTGCACTCAGATGCCAGCCTTGTTTCCCAAAGCGTGAATCAGCTCATAAAACTCCATAAATGCAGCTTGTTTGTCAGGTGGGCCATTACTCCTCCAAGAATTTTCTTCTAAAATTATGCTTCCTGACACCTAGTAACTATGTGCCAGTTGGTGGAAACACTAAGCGGTGTATATACTGAGTTACAGGTTGCATCTCACTGTGAACTAACCCATCGCCAGCAGTGAGATCTACAGGGTCTATTTCGTTTCTCACATCACAAGATGCGGAGTGAGGAAACAGGAAGAAAGTGGTTTCCAGTAATGTACTGTCTGTAAAGCAGTTTTAAACTTGGTACAAACAATTGTAATTATGAAATCAGCTTTCATGACAAAGTTTGTGGTGATTCTGCACAAGAAGCAGCAATCTGGCTATTAACAGAGCAGAATCCAGACAGCCCTGGAAGTACCTTTTTTAATATCAGTAGTTGTATAATTTTGCCTTGCATACAGGGAAGTCCCCATGTTAAAATAATACGAAACCAAATTTAAATGACCATGTTTCTGATCTCAACAGCTGCAAAGCACCATACTTGAGATTCAGGGGAAAGCTAAGCTTACTATTTCATTTTTTTAATGCAATCAGAGCAAGCTTTTCTCTCTACAGCTAATAAGGGCATCAGGGGCTTTCCCTGTGCCACGGTTCGCTGATGATGATCAGTGGGGAGAGCCCATGTTGGCTCCACTCATGGTTTGGGGCTACTGCCTGCCAGGAACAGGGACAGAGGTGCTGCCTCGCTGACCAAGACATCTCCGCTCCCGCTTGAGCGTGGGTCTGGGCTTGCTTTGACAACTAGCTTGCGGTAAGGTGTCGGCCTGCTGGGGACACGAGCTGCAGCCGAGCACGGGCTGCCGGAGGAGAGGTAGCGGAGGGAGTCGATGGCGCCGAGGGCTCGCGTCCGGGCGGCCAGCTGGAGCTGGGCTCCTCCCGAGCATCCTGTGGAGAGTGGGTCCCGCCTCTGTTAGGACAGCCCAGCACTGGCACCCGTTGTAATTGAGGGTGCCCTTGCTGGGGACAAAAGTACTCCAGGGTGCACCTTTGCCTGCGAGCAGTGCGGGATTGATACCTGCGGCCCTTGTGGCACCCCAGGCCTTTCTGCTCAGACCTGGGGGTGGAGGAGGAGAAGGAGGAGGGTGCTGGTGCGCTGCCATTTCAGAGGGGCTTTGCAAGGGTCCCTTATGCTCTCCCAATGGGAGGCAGAGGTCCATCTTCAGCCCACCCTGGGGTTTCCCCATGCCTGGGGTGCCCCGTGGCCGATGCTCCCACACAGGCCTGCGCCTGGATAAGGCAGTGAGCGGAGCTGGGGCGCTGGGGGTGGCTCAGGTCCTCGGGGTCTGCTCAAGGGAGCCTTTTGGTGGCAGATTTTGGGGAAGCTGTAGGTGACTGTCAGGAAATGACGATGCAAGGGCAGGACCTCTTGTGCACACAGCCTGTGGCTGCCCCCATCCTGCCTGCACTGTGCCCCCAGCTTCCCTGCCTGCCCTGGGAGCACGGGACGGTCTCCCAGCCGTACAGAGGACGGTGCTGCTGTCCCTGGGCTCAGGGAGCACATTACATATCTTCATTCAGCCCATCCAGCTCTGCTTGAGAGGGTAAAGACTCCTCTGGTTGCCATTGCCAAGGTACTTTATCCTCGACCCTCTGCGAAACGGGTGCTGCAGCACCCTGTGCCATCACAGGGCAGCGCCAGCAGTCAGAGGGGACACTTGGCTCACGGGGCAGCTGCCCTGGCCCTGGCCCTTCACTGTCCTCGGACTTCAGAGGTGCCTCCAGGGCACCCCCGAGACCTCCCCGCTGCCCTCCTCCTCCCCAGCCCTGGAGCCGCTGGAGGGGCTGGCCTGGAGACTCCCCACGGGAAACACCGACTCAATACAAACCACAGCGGGTGAGCAATTACTGGTGCGATTGCAGCAGGACTTCCGCTTTCCCGTGGGCTTTAACGGCGAAGCAGAGCTGTGTGAAGGCAGAGGCGAGGGGAGGACGCCGAGACGCCTGGGGAGGCAGGAGCAGGGGCCGGAGTGGGACGGCGTGGCTAGGAGCAGCTATGGGGGACGTCTTCATCCGTCACATCGAGCTGCTGGGCTACGAGAAAAGGTTTTTCCCCAGCCAGCACTATGTGAGTATGCAACGACCTTCCAACAAGCTGAGTAGCGAAGACTGGCTGGGGTAAAAAACCTGGCCAGCAAATATTTTTAGATAAATGTGACCAAGGGCCTAAGAGCATCCTTTTTTGGGGGGGGCAGGGGAGGTGGCTGATGGCATGAGCGGGAGGCAGCCAGAGGCTAAAATGTCCTGAACGCACAATATTTTGCGCACCTCCTTTGCAAGCCATCAGTTACTTTGCAAGCTTGGAAAGGGCTTTTCCCTCTTTGATTCCCCCCCGTCTGCATGTTTCTGTCCCCACTCCATCCCTGCCGAGCTGCCCTAGCGCCCAGCTCGCTCGCTGCCTGGGCAGAGCTAGTTGCTTTGGGGTGGTGGAAGGAAAACATGCAGTGTATCTAAAAGTGAAACACCTGGGGGGCTCCCTGGGGGCTTCAGTCACAGCAGGGTGTGGGGTCCCGCTCACCCGCAGATCTGCAGTGCCTTTGCTTTGCCCCTCAGGTCTACATGTTCCTGGTGAAGTGGAACGACCTCTCCGAAAAGGTCGTCTACCGCCGGTTTACCGAGATATACGAGTTCCATGTGAGTCGCCCCGGGGCAAGAACTGGCCCCCAGCCCAGCACACCAGGGCTCTGGGTGGGGAAAAAGAAGAGGGCAAATTCCAGGTGAAATTGCCCCCAAACAAACCTGGCTCAAAAGAGGCTCTTGGGTCCCAATGCTTCAATCTCCTTCACCCCTTGAAGTGGGGAGCCATCAGCTCTGCGCTCCCCTGGCAGATTTCTCCCAGTGCCGAGGCACAGGGTCCAGCCAGCACATGCCAGTGGCAGTGGGGCAAGCGACGGGAAGGGGGGCAAGCTGCAGGCAGGGGTGCGGGTGCTACAGGGGGATATCCTGGTGCCATCCTCACGACCGTGCCTGGCTCTGCCCCGCAGAAAGTGCTGAAGGAGATGTTTCCCATAGAATCTGGAGACATCAACATGGAGAACCGGATCATCCCACACTTGCCAGGTGAGCAGCAGTTGCTGGCCCTGGGGAGTGAAATAGAAATTGCAGCTGGTTGGGAAATTCCCCAGTGGGCCGAGCTCTGCTGGCTGCCTCCTGCGCAGGTGCTTGGTGCGATTTTTGTTCCCCACCGGGTTTGAAATCAAAACACCAGAATGTTCTGAGCAGTGGTGGTGGTTTCTCCCAATACTCACCAGCCCCACAGACCTTGTCCTTCCTCCCTGAAGGCTGGGCACCCTGGAGACGTGTCCCACAGCATTGGCTGCGACCCCTGGCTGGCGCAAAGGGTCTGGCTTTGGGGAGACTGAGCCCTCCTTTGGTGACACCATCACTGGGTATGGTTTTAGTGACCTTATTGCAACACAGATATTTTGTAAGAGGAAGAGGTGCAATGTGTCTACAATGACAGGGAATGAATTCCTGATCCAAAGAGCTGACGGTTTGTCCCCAAGCAAGTTGCAGGTCAGCAAAATTCCCCCTTTTATTTAATTTCCTGCTTTAGAGGAGGCAGGAAGGAGCATGAGAAATAGCTGTGGATTGTGGTCGACACCTCTTGAGGAGGAATAAACCTGCACCATGCAGCAGTGTGGGTGCCACATCTTGGGGGGGGCTCCCCTTGGGGCCGGTTGGACTAACACGGCTGTGCTGCGACCCTTCCCACGTGCTGCTGCTGCCATGCTGGGGCTCTTCAGAGCATCCTTGTCCTATTTGGGGAACTGAAAGCACTGGGAGATGAGGCAGGCGTCAGACTGCTGCAGGGGGTGTGGCGGTGTCACGGCCTGCACACATGCAGCTCGACATGGGGTTCAACACTGCTGTGGATTGGGGCTGCCAGCAGCATTTTGGAGCCCTGTGGTCAAGACCGGCTGCTGCAGGACATGCATCATGGCCAGTGGGACAGAGGGACATGTGCGTCTCCCCCAGCCGCAGGCTGGTCCCGAGCTCCTCCTTGAGCCCCGGTGCATCTGCTGTATTTGTGGCCCAGCAGCTGGGCTTAGTCTGAGCACAGATGTGGGAGTTGTTCTGTAACTGAAATGGGGTCAAATGGGGTCTTTTCTGGGCTTGCACGAGGTGTGTAAGGGTCCATGTGCTGCAGAGGATGAGTCCAGCTGCACAGAGCTCTCCTCCACACTGCCCATGGCACCCGGGCTGGGCACTGCACTGTGCTGGCCTCCCAGGCTGCACTGCCAAAACGAGGAACCCACAGCTGTAGCTCTTCTGCAAACCAGCCGTGGCCCAGCAGTCAGCTTCTCCCCAGCTTCCTCAGCACTGTGCATTGCCCCCCTTGTGCATGCCGGGGCCAGAGCAGCAAGGGAGGAGATGAGGCCATGCTCCTGCAGAGCTTCACCTTATGGGCACCATGCAGCACCCTGGGGCCAAATCCACTAGTTTTCAGCGCAAAATTAATGATTCAGAGCAACCTGCTTGGGAAAGTTGTAAAAACAGGGCACTCTGCTTTTTCTGAGTCCTTTCCCCTCTCCCCCAGCCCCAAAGTGGTTTGATGGGCAGCGCTCGACCCAGAACAGGCAGGGCACGCTGACCGAGTACTGCTACATGCTGGTCAACCTGCCCCACAAGATCTCCCGATGCCTGCACGTGGTCAACTTCTTCAAGGTCCGTCACGATGACATGAACCCTGTCACAGACAGCCAGTGAGTCCAGCTGCCTGCTGGTTTAGGGGAAATCCTGCGTCCCCGGCCCCAGGTGCTGGCAGCAGCCCACAGGGAGGGCACCACTGCCAGCGGTGAGGGGTGGTTGGTATTGAGCTGCCTTTGCTCTGACCTGCCTAGGACCAAGAAGCCTGAGGTCTTCCTCCTGCCAAAGGACACCAAGAAAAACCCTGCCGGTAAGAGGCCTCGGAGGGGTGCAAGCAGCTGCCTCGGTGGCAGGAAAGCCTGGCAGGGAGAGGGGCAGCCAACCCATGGCAGATGCCCTGACTGAGAGCACGGTCTCTGTGCCAGAGCTGCAGCTGGGAGGAAACCACAGCCTTGGGGGGAATGAGTCTCCTTGTCCTGGGATCCAGCTGGTTTGGGACAAGAAGAGACTGGGAGAGTGCTTTGGCCTGTCGTGGGGCTGCTTTTGTCTTACCTGGAATAGGGTATTTCTGTGCTGGGGACTGGGAGAGGGAATGTTTCTCACTTCTCCCATGCAGACATCACAGGCCCCATTGTCCTGCAAACATACCGAGCCATCGCTGACTACGAGAAGAGCTCCACATCTGAGATGGCTCTAAAAGCTGGGGACATGGTAGATGTCGTGGAGAAGAGTGAAAGCGGTATGTGTCCATCGCTCCGAAGAGCCCCTGAGGGCCAGCCCCCTCCTAGCCACCATTTCAGCAGGGACAGGGACTGCCCTTGCATCTCATGTCCAAACGCAGCATGTGAGTTAGTTACACGAGTGAATGGGTTAAAGGATAGGCGGTTGTATCAGGGTCTCCTGATGGAGAGGAGAGGCTCAGAGCAAATGCAACCGGCAGGACTGAACCTCTTGGTGCTTCCTGCCCTCTTGGGACATGTTTCACATTCACATGGAGCCACATGACAGCTGGTTTTGGCTGGGGAGGGTGTGGGGCAATCCTAGAAAACTGTGCAACCTCTTTGCATGCCTCAGCCTATGAAGTTTCCTGCCCAGGAGGAAACAGGATGAACTCGCCAAGCTCCCTGGTTCCACCATGTAAACAGAGACCGGCCCTGGTGCCATCCCTTCCATCTGGGCCACATGGATGCCTCTGCCTGCTCTGGCCAGGGACAGACCCAGTGCTGGTGCCCCCACAGTGTCCCCACAAGACCCTCTGCTCTTGCCCACGGCTGGTTTTCTTGCAGGATGGTGGTTTTGCCAGATGAAGAATAAACGGGGCTGGGTGCCAGCTGCCTATCTGGAGCCAATGGACGGTCCTGATGAGTCTGAAGAGCAGGAGCCCAACTACGCAGGTAAAATGTTGGGGTAACCGGGGTGTGCACCAGAGCACCAGTGTGCCACAGCTCCCTGCTGGGATGTTTCATTGCAAGGCCCCAGTCGGGCAGTCCACACTGAACAGGACCACTGCGCAGGGAGATGTTGCTGTAGGAGCTGTCAGGAGGGATAAATCTCATGGTTAGGTACCTCAGTGTCAACCCCAGGAGCTTCCCATGACCTGCAGCTCAGCATTAGATGCTTGTTTTGGCTGATCACACAGGCATATCTTCATCCACTGGCCATCCTGAGCTAGCTGGGTGAACGCCAAGTTGCTGGGTTAGCAAAGGAGTATGGTGCAGCATCCGAACTGAGGCACAGGCTTTCCCTAGCGTTTGGCTTCCATGCTGTCCTTATCAGCCCTCCACATCGCCCCACTGTGACAGTGGGGCCTTATCGCACAGAAGCAAAGGGAGGATTCTGCAGACTCATGCTGATTGCTCTCCAGGCTTCATCTTTGTGGTTTTCAAAACACTGCAACAGACTATTAGCACAACACTTCTTCCTCATTTAATCATCTGAATTATAAACATGGTCTTCAGCAGAGATAGGTGTGCTTCCACTGCTTGCATTCACCAGCTTTCTCCTGGAGAGGTGCTGGAGGGTCTGGGATGAGCCACAGGCACCGACAAGGCTGGGGAAAGTCTGAATCCAAACTTGGAGACCTGAAGCACCCTGGGTCTTGCCTAAAATGTAGAGTAGATGCCCTGGTGCCTCCTCTCCTCAGCAGCTGGAGAGGCTGAGCCCCAACCCTAGGGTGGCGGCACACAATCCGCTGTCCTGATTTTGTGCACAGGTGAGCAGTACATTGTCCAGAAAAGCTACACAGCCGTGGAGGAGGACGAGCTGACCCTCAAGGAGGGTGATACCATCGAAGTCATCCACAAGCTGCTTGATGGCTGGTGGGTCATCAGGTGAGAGATGCCAAGAACAAATCAGGCAAGCGGGATTTGGGCGGAGGGAAAGGATGAACCAGACATTCTGCACACCAGGGCTGTGAAAGCCGCTGATCATTTTGTGCCACTGCCCAGCACTTCCTTTTTGCAGGGCTGCTTCTAGTAGCCTGTGGCTTTGCCAAATGTTAAGTGTTGCAGCTGGGGCTTCCTCTGCTGAGCGCTTTAGAAATATCCAAGGAGGCAGATGAAAAAAAAATGTATCTGATATTTTGCCTTTAAGTATTCTGACACATTTTGCTTTGCAAAACCTCAGCTTTCATCCCAGTCCTGGCCTGCCCTGCAAACTTGGGCTTTCCCAAGGGGAACCGCAGCTGCATTTGTGTTCTGGAAAGTCACAGATTGCGCATTCACAGCAGGACATGGCGTGGCTGCAAATCCTGGGGATCCTCCTGCCGCAGCCTGTGCCCAGGCGAGTGGCACCAGGAGGATCTCCTGGTGTTTGCAGGTGTGCTGGGCTGGAGGGGGAGATGGGCCAGGGACCAGGGAGTGTTCCTGAGCACACAGCAGCAGGGTGTCTGGCAGGAGGCTCTGAGCAGTGCTTCAGGAGCCCAGCAAAACCCCGAGGGGAGATATGAGCTAGTAAGACCCCGAAAGCTGTGAGCCATTGCTCTCTCTGCTACTTACTTGCTTTTGGGACTCAAGCCACTCTTTCAGGGAGAGCCACAGGCACACAGGTTGGGAGGACAGTCAAAGCCCCCTCACTGCAAATGACATGAGAAATAACCCAGCCAGCAATAGCTGGGGACAGGCATGAGGAGCTTGTAGTTGCAGAGCCACGACTGCAAGTGATGTTTCTTTGTGTTGCACTGCAGGAAGGATAAAACCACGGGTTATTACCCCTCCATGTACCTGCAGAAAGCTGGGGCGGCGAACACCTCCACGAAGAGTGAGCTGAGGAACTGGGTTGCTCCTCCCCGGAGGTAGGAGAAGCCCTGGGTGGGGGTGAGGAGGACTAAAGCTCTTCTTCAAGGGGGTGAAATGAAACCAGACGGTGATTTGTGGTGTCCCTTGCTCACCCTGGCAATGAGGAACTTCCCAGGAGAGACGTGAGCAGGGCAAAGACAGAGCAGGAGGCAGATCCTGCAGGGCTGCAGCAAAAATAGCTCAGTGCTCCCTGACTTCCACAGGTGGACAGGCACCCCAGCATTTCTGATGCAGGGCTGCATGATCCTTGCTCTGGCAGGTCCTCTAGTCAGGCGTATTTCTCCTTGTCCTTCTGCAAAGTTTCTTTTCCAGGCTAATCTCGTTTAATTTTCAAATTGGCCATTTTCTTATTTCCCAAGTGCATCCACTGAATCTTTGAGAAGCGAGGAGAGATTTGACTAATCAGAGTTGCCAAATGGCCTAATCTGATGGGAGGATTTGAGCTAATGGAAAGGATTTTATTTTGATTAAAAAGATAAAAAGCAATAATAACTCATTAATTCCGTTGCAAAGAAAACTGATAGGAAGGGCAGAGCTTGCCTCTATCTTTTCTTCCCTACAAGAAAACACGGCAGCCTTGCTATAAAACCTCTCAAAATCCAGCTCTGCTGGAGCATGTGTTGGGTGTGAGACTGTAAAATGGCCCAGATCCACCTATTTGAGTGCAGTGATGCTTACTGATATCCTTGGAGGAGGTGAGGTGGACTGTTTCAAGGACAGTGACTTGCCCCCCATGGTCAATGCTGTCCCTGTGGTGCTGGTGATGGCAGCCAGGCTGAGCCCTGTTGCAAAGGTGGAGACCTGCCGTTGTGGGCAAGAATTTTGCAATGAAATGGGGTGCTCAGACCGGGGGGGGGCTGAAGGTAGATGGGCATGTTGCCTTGAGCAGAGCAGGAGGACAATGCCATGGGGTGGACATCAGGAGCCACCTCATGCCCTGGTAGTGAATACAAAGCGGTGGCCTCCATCTGCCTGCCTGGAGATGGTCCCCAACATTGGGGGTTCCCTTGTGGCAACATGCCACCGCGCAGCCCCAGGCTGCTCAGCCTTTCACTTCTCTCAGTAGTTTCTCTGCTGTGGGTTCCACACTGCACATAGAGGTGCACACTGACACGTACCCCACAGCCTGTTCCCCTAGCCCAGGGACTTAGCCTTGGGCGTTGGGGAGCCATGCCAAACCCCATACCAGCATCTTAGTGTTGCAGCCAGCGTAGGTGCCATATGTGTATGTCCATCCATCCAAAAGCAAAGCTATAGATCACTTCCAGGGCTTTTTAGAGCTCTGGGGAAAACCTCAGCCCATCTCGTCTGATCTACTTTGCCATCCCCATCATTACTTTCCAGGCTTGTGCTTGGGCTTTACCGTTCAGTATTTGCTTCCAAAGCACCACTCCAGCTGCCTCCTAACATGCTGTACATCATGTCTCACCTACGGCTTCCCTCGAGGGCTGGCATTCCCCCTGCTGCTTTCCACCAGGCGAAACCAAAAAGCAGATATTGGGCTTTGGGTGAGGCAGAAGAGGAAGCATTGGGGGGAAATCCTCAGTGAGAAAGTGCATGATGTGAGAGCTGCCAGTATGGAAACTGAAAGTTTTGTTTCTCGCTCACTGCAGATCCACCATCCGAAATGCAAAGAGCATCCACAAGCAGAGCCGGAAGCAGATCAGCCAGGAGACCTACAGAAGGAACAGCAAGAAGTACATCCAGAGCCAGAGGAATATGAAGGAAAACTTGCAGAACAAGGCCAAAGTCCTCAGTAAGTCTCAATAGGGCCTTTGCCCTGGACGTGGGCTGAAGTCCTGTAGGCACAGCTCATACCCTCCAATGCTGGTTGCTGGAGCTGTAGCATTAGCAAACAAGCCTGGGAATCCCTGTGCCATGCTGAAAGATCTGGGTGGGGAGGAGGAAACGAGTCTTCTTTTCTCCAAACCCTCTGTACTTAATGCGCCAAGGTTGGGCTGTCCCTACAGGGCGGCACGGCCTCTGGCTCTGCCCCATCACAGGTGGGAGGTGGTGCAGTAGGACAACACATGTAAGTCACACGTTGCCTGTCCACCCTTCTCCTGTGGGGAAAGCATGTGCAGAGAGGTGTTTCTTTTCAGTGAGGTTTCTTACCTCTGGTCTGACAGAGAAGGAGCAGCACATGGTGGCATTTCTGCCCTCAGTAGGTCCTGGTGAAGGTAAGCCCACATTTAGGACCTATGCTTTCCTCTGTGCACCTAACCTCACCCATGCTGCTCTTACCATTACCATTATCATATATGTTAGCTGTCAGCAAAGCACATAGAGGGAGGTAGTGCACAAAGAAGGAGGCTGCTGTTGAGGTAGACACTTTAGATCTGGCAATCCCTGTGCAGGGTCCATGACCTTCCCAAGGGAGAGCAGCTCCTTGCGCGGACCTAGAGCTGGGCTCCCACCCAAGCAGAGCTCCCAGCTGGGAACCAATGGGCTCATCCCACCACCCTGACCTCCAGGGAAGACCATCACACACGGCTGAGACAGGAGGAGAGACAGGAACTTCAGTGACCATTACATGAACATTCACATGAAGATGTGGGGTGGTGGAGAGCTCTGACCCGTCTGTATGTCCACTTTACCTGCAGCTGAGAAAAATGAGCAAGAGGAGAACAAGCCCAAGGCTCAACCTGCTGTTCCTCCCCGTCCCAGCAAAGACCTCATCCTGAACCGCTGTACCGAGAGCACCCGGAGGAAGATCCTGTGAGCCCTCAGCCCCCCACACCAGCCAGCCGATGCTTTATCTCCGCCAGCTCCTGCGCAGCCGGGGCTCAGAGCCAGACTGGGGGATCCAGGTGGCTCTGGCAGCTGCAGGCCCCAGGTTGCTGCCGGCCAGATCGGCGCAGCCCAGCGCCCATCTTCATCCACTGGCATGGCGGCCCCAAGATATCCTAATGACACCGCGAGGAGAGCTCCAGCCCTGCTCTACTGGCTCCTGGGGGGCCGAGGCCACTGGGGACCCCTTGCCACTAGACCCCCTTTTATCCTCTATTTGTATTTTGAATGATTTTGCATCACCAATAAAGGAGAGACACTTTATAGATGTATTTCAGTGTCCAGGGAGCAGCCTAGCGGCCGGCAGCAGGAAAGGCATTTCTCCCCAGCATGTCCGGCGGGGTATTGGGCAAGGGAGTCTTGCAAAAGATGCTGCAGGAAGGAAATTTGGTGGAGGGGACAAAAGGACAGCAGCTTCCTCCTGGAAGGCAGCTGCTTCACTCCCTCTAATAGAAAGCGAAGGCTGGGGTGTGGGTATATGGTGTTCACTGGGGTGGGGTAGGAGCCATGAGGCATGGTGGCCACCTTGAATGGCAGGAGGGTGTGAGGGCCACACGGGGAGGGTGGCCCAGGGCCCGGTGGGCTGCCAGGGCATGAGGGGTGAGCGGCTTCGAAAGGCTGCAGATGCTGGTCCCTCCTGCCACCTCATGGAGGGCCACCATGTTGGGAGGCCAGCAGCCATGACAGCATGGCCAGCGCCTTGGGGAAAGGGCAGCTTTGCAACAGGGAGCATGGTGTGATATGCCACCACAGCCAGCTCTGCCACTGCCACGTCGGGCGGGTTCAGGTTTGGATCTGGATTTGGGTTTGGGTCTGGGTCTGAGTTTGGGTCTAGGTGTAGGATGAGTCTGGGTCTGGGCCCAGGTTAGGGTCTGGGTTTGGATTTGGGTTTGGGTCTGGGTCTGGCTCTAGGCATAGGTGTGGGTTCCAGTCTGGGTCTGGGTCTGAGTCTGGGTCCACGTTAGGGTCTGGGTTTGGTGCTGGGTCTAGGTTTGGGTCTGGGTCCGGTGCTGGGACTAGGTTTGGATCTGGGTCCAGGTTAGGGTCTGGGTTTGGGTTTAGTTCCAGGTCTGTGACTAGGTTTGGGTCTGGGTTTGGATTTTGGTGTGGGTGTAGGTCTGCGTCTGGGTCTCGGTGTAGGTCTGGGTCTCGGTTTCGACTTAGATCTAGGTCTGAGTCACTACCAGGGTCTGTGTAGGGTTGAGG
>JAVJGG010000085.1:10084783-10105636 GCA_035590195.1 Aviceda cuculoides
GCGCGCAGGCGGTGGGGGGCCGGCGCGCACCGCCCTCCGGCCCTCGCGGGGTCGCAGGTGAGAGGTCGGCAAGATGGCGGCAGCGTCCTGAGAGGCGCGGGGAGATGGCGGCGATGTGGTGGGCGCTGAGGGGAGTGCGGCGGCCGCCGCCGGCCCTCCGCAGAGGCCTGGCCAAACCGGCCGGACCGCGGAGCGTCCGCCAGCTGAGGGAGGCCGAGGAAGCCGCCTCGATCTTCCAATACGCGGGGAAGGCAGCCAAGCGGAAAGACCGCGTCTTCGTGTGGGGCTTCTCCTATTCGGGCGCCCTGGGCGTCCCCAGCTTCGTGAAGCCGGACGTGGGCTGGACGTCGCCGCGGCGGATCCAGCCCACGCCCTACCGGCTGGAAACGGAGGAGAAGGTGGGCTCGGGGCGGGGGTGGCGGCTCTGTTCTATCGCGACAGGGCGGCGTTAGTGTTGCTTCTCGAAGAGCGGTGCACCGCCTCTGTCCGTGCCAGTTGATCCGGGCAGGTTTCTTCTCTCGGCTTTGAAAGACGTTAAGCAATTTGAGTTAAGACTTCGCCTTGATTTTTTTTTTTTTTTTTTTTAAACTGACGTAGTGGTATTAATCAGGGTGGGATTTGGTATAAGTAGAGTAGCATGCAATTTGGGAAATATATATTCCTTTGTCAGAGGCATAAGAGAGCAGGAGTGTGAACAACATCTGTCCGAGAAAACGGGGCTCGTTTTCAGTGGCTTTCGTGGCTACTCTCACCTTGACAAAATTGGAACCTTGGGTCGAAAATCGTTATTCATCTGCATGTTTCAGGTATCATACTCTGCTGTCCCATTCAAAGAAGGTCTGAGCTTTTATACTGGGCTTTTTTTGGCAAAAGGAGTAAAACAGTGGAATGTTATTCTCTTAATATCTCCTTGCGTTTGTTTTTTTATTGTCTATTGCTGCTGCAGGTCAACAAATAAGTCCTCTTGTTGTGTTTGAATGGGTCCAAAATAATGCAAAAATAAAGATGTATGCACATGATAACAAAACTCTAGGGCAGTCGTGTTGGACTTGAGTTCACACCGTTGTGCTTATCACTGAAGGGTGTTTCTGATCATTTTTGCAAAGACCATACATACCATGAATTTGGGCCATATTTGGATATAGCTGTCATGGCTTAGCCCTAGCCAGCAACTAAGCACCACGCAGCTGCTCACTCACTTTGCCCCCACCGAGTGGGATGGGGGAGAGAATAAAAAAAAAAAAGTAAAACTCATGGGTAGAGATAAAGACAAGTTAATAGGACAGAAAAGAAAGAAAATAATTAATAATAATGGTAATAATAATAATAAAAGGATTGGGATATACAGAACAAGTGATGCACAATGCAATTGCTCACCACTTGCTGACTGATGCACAGTTAGTTCTCGAGCAGCAATTCCACCCCCCCCGCCAACTCCCCCCAGTTTATGTATATATACTGGGCATGACGTCCCATGGTATGGAATACCCCCTTGGCCAGTTTGGGTCAGCTGTCCCGGCTGTGTACCCTCCCAACTTCTTGTGCTCCTCCAGCCTTCTTGCTGGCTGGGCATGAGAAGCTGAAAAATCCTAGATTTAGTATATAAACACTACTTAGCAACAGCTGAAAACATCAGTGTGTTGTCAACGTTCTTCTCATATTAAATCCAAAACATAACACTATACTAGCTACTAGAAAGAAAATTATCTATCCCAGGCGAAACTGGGACAATAGCTTAACAAAGGATGAATGCTGGTGAACAAATAGCATGAGGTGAAACTTGTTTTTCTAAGTCATAGTTTATAACTGAATATTGTGGGTTTTGTTTGTCTTCAAAGATATCTTCTGCTGCCTGCGGTTATGGATTCACACTACTGTCCTCTAAGACTGCAGACATCACCAAAGTGTGGGGCATGGGGCTGAACAAGGATTCTCAGCTTGGATTCCAGAGAAGCATAAGAGATCGAAGTGAGGATTGGAGTGTGTTAAAGACTTGCAGGGCGGCACTACAGGATATATGTAATGTGGGAAACTCTGTGTTAGAAGGCATGAAAAACGTCCAGGAGGCTTTGATGCAGTGTTGGGCTGTGCTTTTTTTTTTTTTCTTTAAAGAGGTCTTTTTTTGGAACTTAGGTGTGTGTTTGTGTGCTTTGTAATTGGTCAAGGTATGGATCTGTTCTGTGCACTGCACTTACTTTCTTACCTGGATGTAACTAAAACCTAAGTAACTACTTATTCATGCAGAAGTGTGTGTGTGTGTTGGTTAAGGTGTTGCTTTGAATCTCTATAGTTTGATAGTAGACAATGTAGCAGACTAGTTAATAAAATGATTTTGGCAAGGTGGTTCTCTCACTTCTATTGCCTTTGCACCTATAAACTAATTTCCTTTCCCACAGAGATTTTTTTTATTCAGTCAGTTAAATTTTTTGTGAACCTGTAAGGGTTTTTTATTTTAATATCAAATTGCATTTTGAAGGAAAAACATGTTATTCAGTCATTCTACCTTATACCGGGCTCTCATACGCATTTAAGATGATGATCTCTGTGCAGAACATTGCCACTTTCCACTTAAGACAGATATGAAAACACAAACTTAATTCCCTTATAGCATGGCTGTCTCTAACTGTTTGAAAACATTTCTCCATAAACAATTGTGGAAAACCATGTTAAAAGCAGTTTTTCTCTTTGTAGTGCATAATCCATTAAGGTATGGTGCATCTGATGTGGGCAAGAGATTAAACTTTGTGGAGGAGCAGAAGAAAATTGCAGCTACTGTGCAGAATGCTGAAGTTTACAGTGGTGCTGCTGTTGTGCGTTGCCTCTAGCACACTTTGCACGCAGCAAGTGTGCTTAAACAGCAGCTGCAAAATGAAGGGTCCACAGAAACCCATTCACTCACTTCTGCTTTTAAAGGTTTCAGCTCTTAAGCTGTCTTGGTTCTGTACGTGCTGATGGCTCAGGAGTGTCTTGTCATTTTTATGTTTTTCATCTGACCTGCAGATTGTTTTGGCCAGAGAACCCAGAAATAGGTTAAATAGTTCTGCAGTTTGAGCTCTTCTAAGTAAGAGAACGTTCAGTGTTTGGTAGGATCTGTTGAAAGTGAAGTGCAGATCAGTGGGATTGCTACTGCTCTATATTTAACTTCCCACAGACAAGCTTCCTGTTGGATGTGCTGCTCATTACTCAGTTTTACAAACTTATTTTGGTACCTGGTAGTCCCAACACTGTGTCCCTGTAGATGCTTCGTTTCCAGGGGAATTTGCAACCTTATGACTTTTAGATGGTTGTATTTCATGCTCTAACTTCAGCTGTTTCTAAGCTAAACTACTAATACTTTACTCTCCCCCTCCTCTTCATTAGCTACCTCATTGCCTCTTTCCTCCAAAATCCCTCAGATATCAGTGATGATTACCACAGATCCCAGTAGCTTGTGTCACTCTGCTGGAAGGACAAGAGATAGAAGAAAAGGTTTTTTGCTTTGTGACTTCCACATTTCTTTAGACAGATACAAACTTTGCTGCCTTTCAGTTTGTGCTGTATTGCATGGCAGGCTCCCACCATTTACAAACAGCCAGTTGTGATGCCTGTCCTTGCATCAAGTAGTGCCTTGCTGTTAAAAGTGCATGTGTAGTTTTTCTGGGTTTTTTTGATGTGAAGGCAGTGAGAACTAGTTAAAGCACTGTTATGTGTGAGCAGAATACTGCTTTGGGTCCTCTGGGATTTGATTTCACTTGTTACAGTGGCTTTCTTTGATATCAAAGCTTTTTATCTCCCGTTAACCTTTTCCCTAGTACTGATTTATGTTTTGCTGTTCTTTTTTCTTCCCTCTTTCTTTTTTCCCAGTTGGCTGTAACTGATTACATATTCTTCAAATTACTAAATATTCTAGTACAGCCTGTCATTTTCTTTCATAAACATTAGATCTCTTATCCCCTATGGAGCCAGGCCAGCTAATATTTCTTGCATTCCTGTTTTCTGAAGGGGCCTTTAATGTACTGTTCTTTAAATATGAAGCCCTAAGATTTTTTTTTATTCACCTTTCAGGCTGTCTTTTTGTGACTGCTGCTGTTGTACCTTGTTTGCAATATCTCCGGTTGCACAGAGTACTTAGTTTGTGCTTGGCGTTAAGCTCTCTGGTAAACCAGCCTTATTCACCAAAGTGGTTGAACATATGGCTGAAAACCTTGGTTTCTCAGTTCTGAAGCCTTAATAACATTCAGCCTCTGGGTATGGTGGATTTTTGATTAGGCAGTGATTATTGGCTTCAACCATCCCTATGGCTTTTAAGTTCTCCCCCCCGCAATGAATCCCAGTCAGCCTTTTAGTTTGGTTAGCATCTTGGCTTTCTAAAATATATCTGCTTTTGTAACAAAATACAAGGAAGTGTGTGTATGTACAGTAGGATCGGCAAATATATGATGAATTCGCTTTGTGAAAGCTACTGACTTTTTAAATTTCTCTCTCTTCCTTAAGCTAAGGGCTATGAATATGTCTTGGAACCATCTCCAATTCCATTACCGCTGGAGAAGCCACAGGAGACTCGAGTCTTGCAGGTGTCCTGTGGGAGAGCCCATTCCCTGATCCTGACAGACAGTGAAGGAGGTACAGTATTGCTTGTGCTGGTGACAAGGGATGCCTGACTATGCTTTTATTAAAAGCTTCAGAAAAGATTGTCTTCTGTCCTTTAGCACTAGACCCCAGATGGGCTGTCTGCACTCTAAATGCGATGCAGGTAGCTGTTGGCCTTTTTGGGATTGCTCCCAGGAGGGAGAGCCCTGAGCTGATAACCATGCATTGAGCTCTGCTTGGCTCAAGCTGTAAATGTGTTGGAAGCTTTTTCACAAATGTTGCAAAATATGGTTTGTTTATCTAGCCCCAGGCCTTGTTTAAGTGTAGCCTATTTGTCTTGTTCCGTCAGACATGTTTTTGAATTCAGTTTTGGATGGCTATGCCAATACTACTGTGTTACTTTCCCATTGAAGCCCCAGAGTGCCACATTTATAAAAGCAATTAATTAATAGGCCTTTATACAGAAGATCCTGTTCATGAATTGGCTCTCTACGTTACTGGGAATTCTCTGGTGCAGTGGCTTCAGTGCTGCGCTGAGCGATC
This sequence comes from Aviceda cuculoides, assembly GCA_035590195.1. NCBI lineage: Eukaryota > Metazoa > Chordata > Aves > Accipitriformes > Accipitridae > Aviceda > Aviceda cuculoides. Next base: position 10,089,896 of record JAVJGG010000085.1, read on the forward strand.
CAGTGCTGCTTATCAGCGGGTGAGCTGGTTGATTGGTTGATTTAATGCTCCTGTGGGAGCGCTGATCTATTTCTGAGTCTCCTTGGCAACGGCAGGATGAACTAGGCAATTACTGAAAAACAGCCAATGGGCTCCAGGTACTGCTGCTGTGCTTGCAACAACATCGCTGGGTTATTGTTGACAAAAATGGATTCAGTCACTTGAATTTAAGTGGACTTGGTTTGAAGAAAGCTTATGTCAATTTCTACAGTACTGTGTTTCACGTTTCATACTGAGGACCACATGAAAATATTTTGTGTACCTGAAAAGAGGCTTTCAGGGGATTGGACAGTAATAAAACTAGTGCATTTTAACATCGTTTTTCAGTTTTCACAATGGGGAACAATTCTTATGGACAGTGTGGCCGGAAGGTTGTTGAAGATGAAACTTACAGGTGAGAATCCAAAGATCCTAAACTTCCTTAATGTTAAAAACATAATTGCATGAAAACAACACTACAGAAAAGCCTGGAGGTGGGAAAAATCTGGTAGTATAAGGATGCCATTTAAGATTAAGGAGTCTGAGAACAGGCTTTTATGCTACAGGCGTCTTTATAAATGGCCTGGCTTTAAACCCAGGCTGGGCACTAGCACTTTTCTGACCACCTTCACAAAAGACAGAAAGATGTCAGCATATGACAGTTTTCACAGTGCATAGTGAGAAGACCCAACCTTCATAAATTGTTTGAGGTAGTTGGTGTTAGTAGTCGGTCTTTGTCCCTTTAGCCTCTCAGAGTGCAAGTGTCATTTCTGAGGGTGTTAGAAATGGATTTAATGATGAAACAGGCATCCTTTTGTTGAATCTCTTTGCTGTAACTGTCTTTGAATCTGCAGTGCTTTTCCTTTACAGGGTTTTTGTGGGCCACACCAAAGCATATTCTCAAAATGCTCTGTGAGATAGTAGTGATGTAAGTGAATAGTGGGAATATGTTGAAAGTTACTGATTCCCTGGCAGGCCCTAGAAGAGATCTTGCTCATTGCTCTCTCTCTGATCCACAAGACCTGGCCTGTAGGGTTTAAGAAAATAGCTGTAATTTAGCTAGCTTTTTTTCGCCTTGGTAAGGGAAGTTAGTCATTAGATTGTTCAGAATTCCTTTTTTTGTGAAAGAATGACATGGATGTTAACACTATGCTGTGCTCTGGGGTATCTGGTTAATCTCTAGTTAAGTGAAGTGTTTATATAGGTGCTGCAATATTATCTAGTGTCTGTGCTCATTCTAGACTAGGGAACGTGTTTGAGGATTGCTCCCACCCCTAATTCCCATGAGAGGTTATATTTAAAAAGTGACAGTTCTTAAGTTCTTAAATAAGAGTATGCAAAATTACTTTCCTTCTTCGTGCAGTAATTTTACAGTGGAACTATGTTGTTTGAATATATAAGAGAACGTGTGAAAGAAGCTCTCTTCCTGTAATTAGCAACGTGGCTTTCAGTAAAGGCAGGTCTGCCTTCACGTTTTTCAGTTGCAGTCCTCTGAAATCCTGTGTTGCCTTTTCTCTTCTCGGTGGTTGGTGTCCAGTGAAAGCCATCTAATTCATCAGCTGAAGGAGTTTGACAGCAGAGTTGTCCAGGTAAGAGGATCATCTGAACCGAATTCTGAAGGTAGATTGAAAACTGGCTGAACAGCTGAGCTCAGAGGGTGGTAATCATTGGCACAGAGACTAGCTGAATGCCAGTAACTAGTGCTGTATCCCAGGGGTCAATACTGGGTCCGATCCTGTTTAACATTTTGATTAATGAACTGGATGATGGGACAGAGTGTATCCTCAGCAAGTTTGCAGATGACATAAAACTGGGAGGAGTGGCTGATAGACCAGAGGGTGGTGCTGCCATCCAGAGGCTGGAGAAATGGGCTGATGTGAACTTCATGAAGTTGAGCAAGGGGAAGGGCAAAGTCTTGCACCTGGGGAGGAACAGCTCCAGACACCACTATATGCTGGGGGCCAACCGACTGGGAAGCAGCTCTGCAGAAAAAGTCCTGGGGGTACTGGTGGACCCTAAGGTGACCGTGAGCCAGCAACGTGCCCTTGCTGTAGAGAAGGCAGATGGTATCCTGGGCTGCATGAGGAGAAGAGTTGCCTGCACGTCAAGGGAGATGATCCTTCCCTTCTACTCAGCACTAGTGAGGCTGTGCTCAGAGTACTGTGTCCATTTCTAGGCTCCCTGGTACAAGAGAGGCATGGACATACTGGAGAGAGTCCAACGAAGGGCCATTAAGGTGATGAAGGGACTGGAGCATCTCTGCTGTGAGGAAATGCTGAGCAAGCTGGGACCGTTTAGCCTGGAAAAGAAGACTGGGGGTTGCGTCTTGGCAATGTGTATAAATACCTGAAGGGAGGTTGCAAAGAGGGCAGAGCTAGGCAGTGACATTCAGTGCTATTCAGTGACAGGACAAGAGGCAGTAGGCACAAACTGAGACACAGGATGTTCCCTCTGAACATCAGGAAACTTTTTTACTGTGACTGAGCACTGACACAGGTTGCCCAGAGAGGTTGTGCATTCTCCCTCCTTGGAGATACTCAAAACATGGTCTTGGACAACCAGCTGCAGGTCGCCCTGCTTGAGCAGGGGGGTTGGACCAAATCACTTTCAGAGTCATCTTCCAAACTCAGCCAGTCTGTAATGAAAAAAAAAAAAAATCAGTATGCAAATCATTCAGTTAAAGCTCTTTGAAATGACAAGGTGATCTACTATATGGTTGCTTATAAAAAGCACAAGGTGGCATTTTGCTCCATGCCTCTGCAGAGCAGTTGTAACTGGCAATGCAGGGTCTGAACTTACGGAAGAATTTGATGGGAATACCAATGCAGCATTTGTTTGCTCGACTCGTAGGTAACACCTGCATGGCAGGGAGGTCGTTCTGATGCCTCATCTCCTCCTGTCCTGATTTCTTGCTCTTGTTCACCTTTGTCACTTTTATATCACTTGGGGACTGTTTTATTTTGAGTTTTGTCTTCCCCATTTCAAAAGTGAGCTGTGAGATCGTCCACTTATCAACTAGCCAGCATTTCCGTAGGGCAGGTTTCTAGGAGAGCAAGAGACTGCAGAGCAGCATAAATGCCACTAAGTCTGTACATGGCTGCAATATTTCCAGGCACAGGAGCTGTTTGCTAGTATGTCTATGCCGCTGTAGCAGTACTCTGTGAGCAAACATTGCTCCTTTTCCATGCAGCATCCTAGAAAGTGAGGGTCATTCATTTAGGTCCATGTGATGAGAGTGTGCCATGGTACATCCTAATGAAGTTTTGAACTAGGCTGGTAAACTTCTGTTTGGATTTTTCATTATTTTATTTTTTTCAAGGGGGTTGAATAATTGGTACCTGTTTGTACTTCAATGACAGCAGTTATGTGCTTAATATTCTTGGTAGTCACTCTCTTAACTTGTGGATTAAATCCCTTTAATCTTTGGCTAATTTTTAATGCCTGCTTTTGAAGATATTGGCTTTAATTCATGCCAAGCCTGTGGCAGACATGATTGCTAGCTCAACATAAATGTCATTTTGAGAACAGATGTGTTCCTAGAGTGCTTACATGGCAAGGAATCAATAGCAGTTTGTAGCTGGTGTTGAGAGCCATGTGGTAGCACTCTGGGAAGGGAGATTTCTTATCTACTCTTTGCTGTTTTATTGTGTTGTACTGCTGAATCAAGCTTTCTGTTAACTAGGCCTTGTTTTGGATCTCAGAACAAATCAACTGCAGCATCACTTTCCACAAAGAAACTTCTGCTGTTTTCTTGTGCTGTATCATGCTATTCTTAGCTTTCCCAGTCTGTAGAGCTGTTTGATCAGGAGAAAAAGGTCAAAATCTGAGCTGATGGGCATTGTAGAGGTTCATTGCTCAATTTGTCTGCCAGTAATGCTTCGTTAAATCGATTCTGAACACGTGACCTTTCCTGACCAGCTCTGACTTTTTGTTTGTGTGCAGGTTGTGTGTGGGCAGGACCACAGTCTATTTAGAACCAAGAAAGGTGCGGTCTATGCATGTGGATGGGGAGCTGATGGACAAACAGGTAGGAGCTCAGCTCACCTTGCATTTCAGTGAATTGATGAATATAGCAAGCTGTCCTAATTCAGAGCTCGTGATGTATATTTGTTGTGCGTGTGTGGACAGAAAGGGGCTGGTATGTTTCCAGCCGTGTGCAGATGTTCTCAATACTCCTGTGTAACCAAACTGAGACAAGTGAGTTAATTTTTAGAGGAGCTTTAGGATGCCATGCTGGCAATCCAGATATGCAGTCTGAGGAGAACGTGTCTATTGTTTAAAGCTTGTGAGGGGATGTGGAAGTGGCATGGGAAAGTTAGCTCCCTGGTTCTGTGCAGGCTTTGCCTTCCTGATTCTCATTTCGGGTCTGTTTTGCTTCTTGCTCCTTTTGTACTGGCAGAGACCTTTGGCAGCTACTGCTGTCTTAGCATGAGATCTTTGGTCAGGCCCTTCTTCTGGTGGCTTCTGCTGGCAAAGAACTTCCTCACAGTCTTTCCTGCTGTTTAGTCCTTCTGCTCCTGAAGCTGGGTTCTTCCCATGGTTCTTTTGTGCAGACCTACTGTAGCCCATCTTGTCTCTCTTAACTGCATTCTGGCCTCTTTTCCAGGCAGCTCTTTGTCATGTAAAGTGTTTGCTTCCCAGCCTCTTTTGTCACTTCACCTGCTGTTGTCTAAACTGATTGCAGTGTGCTGTCACTCATGGCTCTCCTTGCAGAAGACAGGATGCAACTGGTTTGTGAAACTTGACCTCTGTCGGGGTATCTGCCTAGCTTGCTTACTGATCTCTCAAACACTTTGGTCCATGCAGACAAGAGAGATGAGTGTTTTCCAGGTGTGGTTGTATAAAGTTGTTTTGTACTCTAGAGAGGTAGCTTTGGCTAGTAGAACTGTTGTTTGTGGCTGTTTGTCCATTGAAGCTGGTAGTGAAGAGATATGGACAGAAAGATTTCTTTTGGAAGAAGGACGATTGGGTAATAACATGACAAAATGGACCTATGTAGGTGTTAAAAGTATGTCTGGAAAAAAATTCTTTGTCATCGCTTTACATTTTCCCTTTCAGGTCTTGGACACTACAACATCACCAGTGTTCCTACTAAGCTACGTGGTGACATTGCTGGAGTAAACATTATCCAGGTCTCTTCCTATGGGGACTGTTGTCTGGCTGTTTCAGATGAAGGAGATGTCTTTGGTTGGGGAAATTCAGAATACTTGCAGTTGGCGTCTGTCACAGAAACCACACAGGTCAGTTGGCCTGGGGACATGTTTTTACATGTTTCAGTTCAGCTGCTGTGCACAGAGTTAAAAATTACACAATTCTCCCTACTCTGGGTTCTTTTGACAGCAGTATAAATCAAAATAAACTAACACCACAACAGGAGGCCTGTTTTACCTACGCTTACAAAACCAATCTGTCTGAAATGTTTGTATAGCTTTAGGGCTCTATGTTTCCCAGCTATTGATAGGCAAAGGCTTGTGTCACCTCACCCCAGTTTGTTAGTCTGTTATAAAGGAAGAGTACCCCCCATGTTCTTCTTTCCCCATCCCATGGACTTTGCACCAAAGTGAGATCCAGCTCAAGTGCTTCTGCTGGTTTCAGGACAGAAATTAGTCTTTTGGCTGGCTAATCTAGAATTTTGAGTGGTCCTGCTTTGAGCATGGTGCTGGTGCAGATGACCCTTGGAAGTCCCTTCCAATCAATATGTGTGTTGGTGAATTTTTCATGAACAACCTTAGTAGGTTTATAGCTGAGTCCTAAACAAATCCCAGTGTCTCACATATAAAAGTTTTTTGGAACAAACTTATGTGGGGCAAAAATATAGTGCTGACTTGACACTAAGCATTGTAGTACTGAGGTAATTAGGCAGATGGTTTCCTCTTACAGTTAGTCTAGGAAATGGAGTCAGGGAATTAATTAATACTGAAGCTATTCCTGGCAGAAGGCTAAGAGCAGACAATTTCATTAGTGTGGCTTCAGTAAAATATGTACCTTTGTTTCCCATTCCTCTCCTGATGTATCCTTGATGTAGGGCTAATTACTGAGACCCATAAGGCCTGAATACAACGACCAGGTTAAGTAATGTAGTAGTTTCCTGGCTGGGTGCTCGATGGAGGTCAGAGGGGTTTGAAATGGATGAATGGCATGTTTGCTGAAGCGGGAGTTTTAGGTACAATATAGATAGAGTCCAAACTATGGAATAGCAGAGATGGATATTATTTGTGAAATCAGAGGCCACTGTTACATGTGTCAAGCTGTGCAGGTTTCTGTTGTGTTGGACTGTACTAAATAAGAGTGATTTTCTTCAAGTAATTTTTCCCTAGTACGTTGAAAAATGCCACCACAGACCAAATTTTAATGATCTTGTCCATTGTGAAAACTTGCAAATGTGCTTACCTATTGACTTTCCCATTGTGTCTGACTTGGGGAGCAAGGGATATAAGCAGACGTTAAGCATTCCCAGCTTTATTGCCATGCATGTAAGCTTGCCAGTGGGTAACTTTTTCTGCTTTGTCTGTACTCTCAGCCTTAATGAATTTCATGTTGTTTTTTTTAATCTTGGGAATCGCATTCATTCTGTTACTCGGGCAATGAAGGTTGTCTGTATTAGGAATTCAGTGTGTGTAAGCTCTAACCAGAGCTAGAGAACATGTTAAAAATATGTGTCTAGTTTGCAGTTTACTGTCTCTGACAACTAACTCTCTTGCAACCTCATACAGGTGAATGTTCCCAGACGTTTGCCATTCAAGATTGGAAAGATAAAGGAGGCTGCCTGTGGAGGGACTGGCAATATTGTGCTAACGGGTGAGTTTGCTTTTGTAATCGTCCTCTTCAGTGCAAGGCCATGCAGTAGGCGGATTGTAACATCATGGAGCAAGCATCTTGTTTACTGGAAACAGGAAAGTACTGTCTGTTATGAGGAAAGCTGGGAGACTGAGAAACCTATGATTTAAGAATGTACTAGGGGAGTTGTTTTCACTAGCTGCAGAGCATTGCTTACAGTATGTGCTGTTGTGAGCACTTACACAAACTAGAACAAGAGCATGGTTGCTGCTTGTAGTTCTGATCTCATTTGCTGATCACACAGGCCATGTGTGGCCTATAATGAAGATGGATATAAGGAGGAAGTAAGGCAACACTTGAGAGAAAGAAGAGCCCTTCAGACTCAATATAAATCTGACATGTAAATAAATCTTGATAAACTAGACCAGAAAGTAGAGAGTTCTGAGAGCAGCGAAACTCGGCAGCAGGCTTCTTAGCCAATGCTGCTTTGGATTGCCAGTGGCCAGGGTAGCACAGCTTGAAAGTCACTGAGTAAAGGAATGAGGGAGGGGATTGTACTACTTTTATGAAGGATCATCTCAAGGAAGATGTTCATATATATGATGCGGTTGTTGTGATGACAAGACTTTTGAGCTTCTAGTGTGAAGGGAGCAGAGCTAGCAGACGCAGCAACTTACTCTGTCTTATGCTGTCCAACTGCTGCCTTTCCCAAGCACCTAGTTTAAGGCAGAATGCCAGGCCAAGTGACTAGCCTCCTGCAGGTTTGGCCATGCCTCAAAGGAAAAAGCAGCGATAAAAAAACACTCAAGCTCTGTCCCATCAGTCAGTAAGCTGAAGTATTTTATCTTGCCCACGCTGTGTTGGCGTTGTTCCCCATGAAAGTTTTGCCTGTGAAGCTTGATCTGCTTGCACAGCTTAGGAAAAAATTAAGGCATTTGGATGGGAATGCATTGTTTGCAAATTTTAACTAATCAAAAGGTGCTAGACTTCTCTGGTAGAAAGGAAAATATCCCTTTGGATCTGATTAACTCTTGGACATGGCATGAATTTCACAAGCACAGACTTTCTTACAGAATGTGTTCTTATTGTAATACAGAAGAAGGAAATGTTTTCGTCTGGGGATATGGAATTCTTGGGAAAGGACCAAACCTAATAGAGACAGCAGTGCCAGAGATGATCCCACCCAGTCTTTTTGGCTCGTCAGACTTCAATCCGGACATCCGTGTTGCTCACGTTCGCTGTGGACTCAGCCAGTTTGCAGCACTTACAAGTAAGTTTCTAGTCCTACTGTTGTGGAGAGGTCACATTGCTGTATTATTGGCAGGTACAAGAAAAAAAAAGTGCCCATCTTTCTTTAACTGGAAAGCAACAGGAGGGGTGGGCAGCACATTTACAAGTGTCAGCATGGTTTCTAACATAGGTACTGCGCTAACATATGCTTTAATTAAGAAAGTGTTATTCTTCTAAAACAAAAAATTTCTCTCAAACAAGAAACCTGGGTAGGTTTCTTCATTTCCTTGTACAGAGTAAGTCAGACAGTTGCACTTTAGAAGCAGCAGGAATTCATGTGATAAACGACCAAACTAAAACTGAGTCTAAATCGGAGCTAAATGTCAGGGTTTCTTGGCTCTTCTGACCAACTGAGTTAGCAATCTGAGGTGGGAAGACCTACACATTTACACTGGTATGTAGACCCTGTACTTGATACCAGCCTTTAAAGGAGGTTTTGAATTTCAAAGTAATTTAAAAATGGGCAGCAGAGGGCAGCAGCACAGAAAACCCATGTACTTGATAGCTAAAGTAATAGTTTACTAATGAAAAGTGCCGGGTGCCGGTGTGCTTGGTCCTTCTTGGGGAAGTGGTATGCATGACACTACTGGCCTGGTTACAGGGTGCTTGTAACTGATCTCCCCCTGCTATTCAGGAAGCATTAGAAACTGCATTCCGATTAGTTGTACTTATAGATCGTATTTTGATTGTCTCTGCTCTGGGACTGATCTGAACACTTCTGAAATCTACATGTTTTGCTGAGGAGCTTAAAACTCTCCAATTCTGTTGAACACAAGTTTTTTGTTTTCCCCAGTTGTCATTAGAAGGTCGCTTCTGTCAGGCAGCTGAATAACCAGTCCCCAGGTGATAGCTTGGGACAGATTTTAACTGCATTGCTTACCCGATTTGCTGTGGTGATAGCTGATGTGGGTCAGCTGTAATTGTCTAACTTCCAGCACAAATGATTCACTTCACCACAAATGATTCCGTGGAATCTCTTCCGCTGCACTCTTTCTTCAAATAAAATTCCAAAGCAAGAGCTGTAAGAGGGGGAAGCAAAGACTTGTGCCCAGTACTTGCTGCTTGTCCTGCTCATTAGGCATCATTTTCCCCAAGCACAAGTACATTTATTGTACTTGGAACTAAACTCTATGGCTTTCATACTGCATGTATAACCCTTTATACTCCCAGAAACACTGTAGCCACACTTGCCAGCATGACAAATAGAATTCTTCCATTTTAATGACTCTGCCCTCTTTTATTCCTTTTATTCTTTTTTTTCTCTGTACAGACAGAGGAGAACTGTTTGTATGGGGCAAGAATCTAAGAGGGTGCCTGGGAACTGGAAGAATGGAAGACCAGTATTTCCCATGGAGGGTAAGGATGGTAGTATTAAGGCCAAAACTATATTCTTCAGCTAGGCTTTGTTATCCTGAGGGCAAGAAACATAATTTGCTGTGTAGTTTTGTTGAGTAATTTTGAAAGAAGTGGAAGCCTAAGAAGACTGTGGAAATGCTTTGTTTTCCAGAGGTCCTTGCATAGCCCGCTTAGCGATGGAGGTATGCAGTAAAACTTTTAGTCTGCTATTTCAGTATCGATTTCAGATCCCAAAGCAACATCTGGTGCTGTGCCATCACATCTGAACAGTTCTTATCTCCCTCCTGTCCACAGTCTTCTACCTGCTATCCCTTGCTGCCTCTTCCCTCCCCTTCTAACCTGCACTTGCTTTTGCACATGCTGCAGAGAAAACCACCGGTATTGGTCATCTGACCCAAAAGACTTGCATTACACATCTAAATTAGGTGAACGTTTTGGTCATGGTGGTCAGACTACAATGGCATCAGGTCCACACAGGAGTGGGCTTCCTTCCCCTGCTCCTCTTGCAAGTCAAGCAGCTATGGTGGTGGGTCACTGGACTGACTGTGTAGTTACGGTAGGAAATCCTTAGCCACTGAACTGTTTTCATAGCTGTTACGCAACACCTCCAGTTCCACTCCCTTCTCTCACATGGCTCTGAGAGCCAGACTCTGTGGGTGTAGAAGAGTCTTTGGCTCTGGAGTTCAGCACTCAGCCTAACAGATGTTCCCAGTCTCCATGAAGGCCAAGTAGGAGAGGAGGGAGGCACTCAGTTGGACCACCCTGGAGTCCCTTTCCGTGTGTCTGAACTTGCAGTGGATGTGTTTCTCTAGCATGCTTTCTCCTTTTAAAAATGAACAGATGACCAGCTCTGGAGTGTTTGCCTAAAATCACACTGCTGTGGCTGAGTGGAGTTTCTGAATTCAAGCATGGCACATCCTGGTTTCCCTAAGTGTGGACATTGGGCGTTATGGTCCCTCAAATAGCCAGCTCCTGTCTGACACTACTATGGCAATGTACCAAATCAAGGGCAGTTACCAGGATACTTGTCTGTGAACTCCTGCCCTAGAACTAGCCATCTCTCCTCTCCTGTAGCTCTAAAGAAAAACTTGCGTTTGTAGTCTCTGCTTTCCTTGAGTTTCAAGTCAGCTTTAAGTAAAAGAGCTATAACTACAGTAGTCAGTGAGCTGGGTCTGCTTAGCATCAAAGCGAAAACTGTCTTAGGCTGAGTTGAGCTTTTGCCTCGTTCCAGTCCTTGCTGATAAGAGAAGAGGCAAATCCTTGTGGTGCTTGGGCAGATCCTCTTCCTGCTGTCTGGATTATGCACTGTTCGGTCATGCTGTTTCTGCTGCTGAACAGATGGGCTGAGGCTACAGTCTCCTCGCTGTCTGCTAGTGAGCCCTCTCTTTCTGTCCTTCCAAAGGTTTATATGCTTCTGTGAAGGGAGAGAAGGGGAATATTTCACAGCTCCATGCACAAGCATGTCTGGTGCTGAATCTTGCTTTCTCTGCATTTTCAAGATGGTACTTTCATTGGTACGAGTCCCTGTGAAACCAAGTGGCATGTTAACCAGAAGGAGGATGAGAAATAGGAAATATCAGGTGCAAAGTACCAGCTTGAGAAATAATCCACTCTTGTGTGTCTGATCCAGGTGACTGTACCCGGTGAGGTTGTGGATGTTGCATGTGGAGTTGATCATATGGTAAGCATGGTTAAGTCTTTTACCTAGTAATATTGCTGGGCCTCAGCGCTGTGCTAAGAAGATGGAGGGGCTTGGTGATGAGCTTCTTGGAAAGGAAGACTCATTCCATGGAGCTAAGAAAGAAGTGACTGTGAGCAGAGCCAGCCACAGCAGTGCTTGGGTGCGTTGTCATCTCTGCATCATTGAAATGGTCCAGCCTGGCTGCAGAAAGGAAGTATGTTCCCTGAGGAAAGTGGAAATGCAAGGAGTGCTCTGGCTGGTTCATGATGAGCTCCCAAAGAGTCTGAGGCCCAGCCCACAGCTGGTGAGTCCCTCTGGGCCTAAGGATGAAGAGCATCTCCGTCAAGGAAGACTGTCATGAGATGAAATCTGTAGCATGGGACAGTCGTTTATGGACACTTTTCCTGTCACCAGCTCTGGGGTGTCAGTGTTGGGCTGCGCCAAACTATTTCTCAAGGGAAAGGGGTTCTTTTTATAACTATTTTTTATAGTTCTATAAAACTATATATAGTTTTATAGAGAAAAGTCATGCTGGCTGTTGGAGTCAGCACAGCTGTCCTCAATGTCCACCACCAGCTGCACTCTGCCCAGGCTGCTGTTCCGTGCGGAAGCCGGATGCGCAGCCAGTGGCCTGGAGGCAGTGGTGTGCTCCTATCCCAGGCTCTTGCAGGCTTTCCGCGTGGACTCTAAAGACTGAACACCCAAGGAGTGCATTTGTTAAACTGGAAGAGTGAGAACATGTTTGCAAGGGGAAAGTACTGTTAAATAAGACAGCATGGAAAGATAAATCATAGGCTGTCTATGCTGCTGTTGCTGTGGAAGGACAGATTTATAGTGACAGTAGCACCCTAGCCTATTTATGGAGGTAGGCTGGAAACAAAGCTCCCTCTTGGCTACCTGCAGGGTTGGTGCTTAGGCAGTGGACATGAGCAGTGCTCCCTGCTTATCAAGTACTTTTGTCTTCATGTGCTGATCATGAACCACTGCCTTTGATTTTTTTGGGGAGTCCCTGCACTCTTTCTGTCTTCAGGGGTATGGTGGCTCTCGGTTGCAAAGAGCCCTTTTAAATTAGCCAGGCTTTTCTGTAGTGCCTAGCAGGGGAAGGAGTCTTAATGGGCAAGAAGCAGAGCCTTGTTTCTTAGTACCTTAGCAGAGAAGTTGTGGTGAGTGTGTTTAGGACACAGTAAGCTGATGGAGATGGGGTGCAACAGCTATATGTACCTGTAGCAGGCGCTTATCAAATCTCACACTGAAGTGTGGGAAACTGTCTCCTGTGAAGTACTCTAAACATGAGGCAGAGTTGTATCACTTCTCTCTGTGTAGGATAGTTCAATGTAAATTATTTTGGCAAAATCTAAGCTGATGATACGTTTTTAATAAAGTGATTATAAAGTCTTTACCAGTAGTAATGGGAATATTCTTGAGCTTGACTTCACACGTGAGCTGCTCTGTCTTGCACTCTGCATTTAAACTTAAGCATTTTGGTTCACAGTGATCTGACAGGAAACCTCTTCTGTCAGCTGAGACACCTCTGCACCTGCAGGGATGATACAGTTGTGGGCTAGGCACTGTATCCACGGACCCAGGAGACATGGCATACTCACATTTTGGCTCCATTAGCTGAAATTCTGTATCAAATCTGTTGTGTAATTATCAAAACTCAGGGGGTAAACTCTACCTTGATGAAATAAGGCTTGAAGGGCTTTGCTTAAAATATAGGAAAGGTGAAACAAAGTACACAGAAATAGAGACAGGTATATGAGTTGTTGTTAACTTTGCTGTGTAACTGGTATTGCTGTGGTGGGTTAAGGCAGAACAAGCAAAAAGCTACCGTTAAATTGTGGCAGACCACTGCTGTGAATTCCCATGAAGTTAGCTTTAATTTATACGTTATTCTACATGTGACTTGGGCAACTTGAGCTGCCCAAATACGTCTTGTTGGCCTCACGCGAGTAGCTATGCCCTTTTAACATGAGGAAGCTTATTAAAGCATTGAAAAGAAATACAAAAAACTATGGTAGGAAAGGTGTTACAAACAATTCCCTTTGTGGATGTTGCTGTTTGAGGAGGGCTGCGCAGGATGGTGGGGAGTGCTGCAGGCTTTTAGCTGCTTGTGTTTACAACTGTTTCTTGATGCCACTTGGGGCTGGGCCTTTTGGAGAGCTGGGATGAGAATTAATGCCGTGTTGTACCCGGTTGTGTTGCAGTCTTGCTGTGCAATAAATTGCAAAATCTGTTTGTTAATTAGATGCCAGCAAGGTCTTTAGTCCTAAATAGAAGTGTCGTATGGCTTAATGCAGTGGGAGTGTTTGCACTTCCATTACAGTGGCTGTGGGCATTCTCGAGCACGCTACTTGATGGGAGCAAGGTTAGTGGCAGAGAGCCTACGGTCTGGCAAACATCAGTGCTGACCCTTGTTTTGGTTAAGATGGTGTGGGGGCTTGACCTTGGCCAGGTGCTCACCAAGCTGCTCTGTCGCTCCCCCTCTGTCAAAAGGACAGAGGGAGAAAATATGATGGAAAGCTTGAGGGTTGAGATAAGGACAGGGAGATCACTTACCAGTTACCATCATGGGCAAAACAGATTCAACTTGGGGAAATTAATTTATTTCCAATGAAGCAGAGCAGTATAATGAGGAATAAGAACAAATCTAAAAACACGTTCCCCCCACTCTTCCCTTCTTCCCTGTCTCAGCCTTACTCCTGACTTTTCTACTTCCTCCCTCTCCTTGTTCACTGACCTTGGTGTTTGCATGGTTGTTTCTTTCTTCTCGCTGCTGTTGCACAGTAACTTTTCCTCCTTCTTAAATACATTATCCCAGAGACGCTACCTCTGTCGCTTATGGGCTTGGCCTTGGCCAGCGGAGGGTCTGTCTTGGAGCCGGCCGGCATTGGCTCTGTTGGACACGGGAAGCTTCTAGCAGCTTCTCACAGAAGCCACTTCTGTAGCCCCCCTGCTACCAAAACCTAGCCACCCAATACAAGCAGGCATTGCTGAAATTATTTTATCCACAAGATCAGACTAGAACGTGTCTGGAGCCATTAGTGAGGCCATGGCAGCAGTCATTTCATTATTCATAATGTCTTGCCCTACTTAAAAAGTTAGATATGGCCTGAGACCCCCCAGGCCCAACACCAACTCCCAATGTATTTGCATTTGCTCAACAGTTTTTTACAGAGGAGTCAGCATGTGAAGTGGACGGCAAGAGTTGCCAGGGTGGTGACAAATGTACTAGGATGCTGCGCTGCCTGTCCTTGGCTGGGCAGAGACCTGCCTCCAGCAGGCTGCTGGGTGGGCAGCACAGATTGTCCTGCCTGTGGGGTGGCTGTGTGGGTAGGATGGGTCAGCAAAAGCCTGAACAGGCAGCAGAGGCCAGAGTTGGATGTCAAATATATTATCTTTCACTTTTTTTTATCAGCCTAAACATAGGGCCTGATGAGGAAAACTTCTGAGACTGGGTGTTTTTGTCCCCTCCATCCCTGCTTGGGCAGAGCTGAGGCCAGACTGTGCAGAAACCCAATGCAGCAGACCCTAGCTAACGAAAAGTGCTCTCCGTAACCCTCACTCCCAACCATTGCTACCTCCTTTACCATCAAAACCCAACTCTATGTTCCCCTTCTATCAGCTGTTTGTACTCTCCTCGGGTAAGAAACAGGCTATACTTTCTCTTCCTACATAGCCCAAACCAACCCCGTTGTCCTCCTGGACCACAAGCAGGGACTACCCATGCAGCAATAGTCTGTGGCCGAAGTAGCAATGATGTGACCTGTGGGTGGGTTTGCTGCTCTCCTGCCCTGCCTCCAGCAAGTCTTGTGTCGCAGCTAAGTGCTGGTGGGATGCGTTGAGCTTGTGGTTACCTGGGCTGGAGCTGCAGTTCCCAGCTCTGCTCTTGTACTGGCAGGATCCTGGAAGCTGTGCTGGCTAAAGCTGAGCCCACTTTCCTCTGGTTGCTGGGGAAGAAGTCTGAGTGGCAGAAGGTTCCTCAGAGTGCTAACAGAGGGAAGAACGTCTAACACCATGTTTTCTGATTGCCGGCATCATACTGTGAATGTTGACATGCAGGTGGAAAAATGTGGACGTTCGTAGGCCCAGCTGCCCTCTGCATGATCGATGTGTGATGCTGCACACATAATTGTGTGGAGGCTGTGCAGCATCAGCAACAACAAACGGGAGATAGACAGGAGCGTCTCTGAGATGCAGCATCTTGGAGGGTCCCTGGCTGCAGTAGAGAAGCAGGGAGTGTCTTCCAGGTGAGTGCAACCTCTGGAGCAGGTGAAGGCTGGACACAGGTGACTTCTGGCACTAAAAGAGGAAGGTTCCTACCCTACCTAAAGTCTCACAATTACAAAATAGGTTCACTGGCCTCAAAGTCGAAGAGGAGACAGATGTGCCTTCAACCAAAGGCTCTGGTCCACATGACCACCAGGAGGAAAACACACTGAAAAAAGAGCAGAGTTTATTTTTCATTTCCCATCCTAGATCCCTTGGCTTTGTCAGCTGTCCTTGGGGGCTGCACTACTCTGATTTGTGTGCTGAGAGCAACTCAGCCTATTTTATCCCTGTGTTTTGAAAGGAGTCACCACACACACCAAAACACACACACACACACACAAACACTG
>JAVJGG010000085.1:10105914-10143936 GCA_035590195.1 Aviceda cuculoides
AGGGGAAAAAAAAAAAAGGCTCAGAAAAATAAATACACTCTGCCCCCCTGGCCTGCCACCCCTTACATATCAAAGGCAACCACAACCTGAGCTTTTTATGCTGCAACCCCCATGACCACTGTGGTGTAATGACCTCGGGTCATTACAGGTATGCACTGGAAGGCAACTTTGCATTATTTTGTCCTTCAAAGTATGGCAAATTACTCATCCCTAAATATACCTGCAGTGAGGGGGATGGGTACAGGGGAGCATGCACATGGAGAGCAGCTTAAATTAGAACTAAAACAACCTACTTGATTTTGCATTGATTAGCAAGCGTAATTTGCCCTCCAAACATCACCGTGCTGTCAGGTTTGGCTTAAAATAGCCTGAAAGTGCTTCGGGACAAGACACTCGCATAGAGCTGTGTACATGTGCAGCTCCAAGCACGTCGGTGGTGGAGCTGGGCTGCCACACGTATTAGCAGTGGGGGGGTGCTGCAGGAGGAAGGGGTGAAGGATTCCTGCCTAAATGCTCTGTCCGCACCCCACCGTGCCAAGGGGCTGCTGGCAATTCCCTGCAGGAGAGCTGGCCCTGACATGGCTCCCGCAGCCCCTCGGCTGCCCCGTGAGCCCCCCACATGTTGAGGCTGGGCTCCTCTCTCAGCAAACTGCCTAAATGGAATAAAACACATGAAAGCCCATAAGACAAAGATTATTTTAGGCACCTGCTACATTACAGCAATCTCTTCTTCTCTACAGCACCCTTCAAAAACAAATGACTCGGAGAACTAATAATTAGCCTGAAACATTCAAAATACGCCTGAAATAATATTACTTTGTCATGACTCATCAGAATCTATTTTTGTAGCATTTTTTTGCAAGGGGCTGGAGCCCCTCCCGCCCCCCCCCAGCACCTCCTGCTGAGCCTGCCCAGGTGAAGAAAAATATTAATGCTAAAAAAACCCCCCTCTGTATGTGTGCAGTGTCTTAGGGGGTCTAGGCATCAGTTAGCCTAAATCCTGCATATTGACCCTAAGACGCCAGTTGCTTTTGCAGGTAGCTGCAGACAGTGCTGCGATTGTATGGCAGTGCATGTGTTGATTTTTATTTTTTTAATCCCTTGAGGGAACACTCTGCATTAAGGCTGCATTCCAGATTAGCAATCCTACACTAAATTCTTATGTGCATGCTCTTACACTTGACCAGAAGAGTCAAAAATGGCTTACGCTAAAAAGAAGATACTTTTCTTGACCACAATTTACGTAGCTGAGCTGCTTTCCTTTAAACATCCAGTATAAATTGTTGTTAACTGTGATGGGTTGATGATACGTCTAATTTCGCCAGGTCTTTTTTTTCTTGCACCCTTCAGCCAGGTTCTTCAGCTCCTTCTTGCTGAGAAGTGTGTGGCAATGGCACTGCAGAGCCACGTTGCTTACCGAGACTCAGACAGCACCCAGCAGCAACTGCCCTAGAACACTCTGCGAGGGGATGACATATCTCCCCTGCCCCTGTTGGGGTGCAGGGCTCGGGTGATGCCCCACTGGGGTCTCTGCTGGGGCTCTCCAGGCTCCCAGGCATCTCATACCCTTCCATTAGCAGGTAAAAATTACGTCTTGCAAACACACCAGCAGTATCCCACTGATGACTTATTTTAAGGGAAGAGGATGGGGCAGGTTGGGTGGCTCCCAGAGAACAGCTGCAGGATGGAGAAGACAGTGGCGGGTACCATCCTCAGGGGGTAAAATACACCCAGTGACAGGTCCAGGACACCAGAGAGCCTTGGTGACATCTGCCGACCTTCTGAAATGAGTGTAGGTAGGCAAAGGGCACTGGTGGGAGTAAGGCCCAGGATAGCCATAGATTGACAAAGAGAGCTACATCTTATAGACAATGCCAAGCTCTGCTTTATTTTCATCAGTTTGATCAGTACAAAAGCAGACAGTGTATGTTTCACTTTTTATTCTTTTTAATTAACACTTTACAAAGTACAAAATATACTGTCATTTATTTTGTAACATTAGTTTTTTTTCTTTTTTTTTTTCTGGTTTTTTGTTTTTTTTGTTTTTTTTTCCACACAGTACATAAATCTCAGCTTTTCAGCATAAGACCAGCAAAGAAAAGAAGCGTGTGCACTCACTGGGAAAGCAAAAACATCCACTTCTCAGCTCCACACTTCGTGCCCGGAGCACGAGCCTCAGCTGCTGCCACCACTCCCTCTGCCCCATGGCACAATATTCCTGCTTGTGCAGAGGCCAGCTCGAAGGCCACTGATGTTTTCGGTCTCCCCTGTGCCTTGGGCTGCTGAGCTCTCAGGAGCCACTGCCCGGCCCCGTCGAGCGTAGCTGGCATTGCCTGCATGGCCAGCCGGCACGAGCAGCCTTCCCACGACGGCAGCCTGGAGCAGGGGGTGCAGCATGGGCCCGGGCACAGGATGAACCCCCCGCCCCAGTCAGTTTGCATCAGTCTGGTAATTAAAGGGAAAAAAATACACATTTTTTTGCCTCCCCCCCCAAGGAAAGGCTCCCGTGGGGTTTCTGAGAGAGGTGAGCAGGGAGACGGGGCTGCAGGAGGTTGGGGTGTCCAGGGCTGCCCGTGTGTCCCCAGCCTGACTTCAGCCAGTTTGGTGGGTGTCTGAGGCCAGAAGTGGTATTTTACTTACAGAGAAAAAGATACATAAATAACTTTTTTTTAAGAAGATCCTAAAGATTTGTCTTTCCTCCCCAGGCTGCCCAGCATGGCCATTCCAGGCAACCAGGGAACAGAGGGGCAGACCCTGCTCTGAGCTGGGCAGCTGCTGCACCAGGAGCCTTTCTGCTCTCTTGGCAGTTCTAGAAATTTGGTTAATGCTATGGCCATCCTGGGCATCTGGGGAAAAGCTGGGCTCCTTCTTAAGTCCAAGAAAAGGAGAGAAACAGAGAAATACTTAATCTTGTTCAAGCCAGTTGAGACACTAATAAAGTGGCGATGCACTATGGCCATGGAAGGGCTGACCCCCACCCGCCCAGCTCTGAACGTGCCCAACGCAGTGGTGTCACGCTGTAAACCTGCACCGTGACCCCACAGGGCAACAGCTCGCTGCATTTTAGCCCAGAGGAACTGAACTAAAAATCTGTCCCTAAGCACTGATGAGGATGACGAGGCTCCCTCCATGTGAGGTTCCCTACAAATGAACCCTCCCCGGGTGCTTTACGGTGCCCAAAGAGCAGGAGACAAGCAACGTGATCCAGCGCTGTGCCACAGGGCTGCAGATCCAGAGTGAGTTCCCTGGGCACTGCGGCACCGAGGAGACCCCAAATCCCAGCACCACCAGGACCTGCTGGCATGGCTCGGTGGTGGGAGCGGGTGAGTGTGTTCACCAAACTGAGGTCATCACCTCCCCTAATTTTAGTGAAAACAAGGGGACCTGAGGAGTTAATGGAGAGGGAGAGAGACAGGCTCTTCCAAAGGCTGAATCGGAGCATCCAAAGCCAGATCCTGCCGTGAGTCACTGCCTGGCAGCCTCCTTCTCCCCTGCCTGTCCCAAGAGCCACGGCCATCCAAGCGCTTGGGTCGGCAGGATGAGCGTCCCTTTGCCGTCACTGCTGTCCCCAGCTGCCGCAGAGGCAGCGCGGAGGAGGAGGAGGATGCGCTGGCAGAAAACACGGCTGCCGAGGTGCTCAAACAAATGGCCTACACCTCAACTTCGTGTCTCACGAACCCCAAATCCAAGGCTGCAGCCCACGCACAGGGGAGGGACGACAGGAGGAGTGACCCAGCCGCCGGCAGCGGGGACAGGGGACGGGACCAAGCTGGCTGTGACACTGAGCACGACCCTGGGCTGGTGAGGGGCAGGCGAGTGCCACCACCCTCTGCATTGCCAGGCCCCTCATCCCGCCACTAACAGCACTCAAACACAGTTCTCACACCCCTACTATCAATGGCCATGGGATTAGCATGATTATTTTTAGCAGCAGTAGAAGCGACGTTGTTGGGTGAGAGGCAGGGGCAGCCCTGGCTCCAGCACAACCAGAAACACCAGGAAAAGACTTTTCCAGTGCCTCTGGGGAGCTGCAAAAGTACCCTGGCCTCAGGGACACGATGTGCTCCTCCATTCCCCCAGGCTATCAGTATCACAAATACAGAGCAAATAAAAACCTGGAGGAAGGAAGAACTGAGACAGTGTGGCTTGGGCCACGCGGGGCTGGGAGAGGGGACCCTGGCAGGCAGGGTTTGGAGGAGAGCGAGGGCACTATTCATGTTTTATTTCTGCCATAAAACTAAAACAAGGCCAAGGTCATTGAGCTGGAGCAGACAGCATCTGTTCCTAACCGTCAAAGGAAAAAACTGGGTGCTCCTATTGCAGCGCTGTCCTTTTCGTACACAGAACCTCCCAACCCAGCGCTGGCCCCTGCTAAACAGCACCAATCCACAAACACACCGTGAGGGAAAACACGGACATGTGCTCCCAGAAAGGAGGCGTTCAAAATTTAGTGATTTCTCCAAGAACAGAACTAGTTAAATACCCTGCCTATGTGAAGGGCATGCCCGGCTGGGAGAACCCTGAACACGGAACACCTGTGCCTCAGGGCTAAGCGGCGGTGGGAAGGGTCCCTGCACCCCCCCCTCCACCAGGAGCCAATGCCGCCCTAGGAAGGTTTGCAGTTCCCACAGTTGTAGCAGCAGAGCCAGCTCTGTAGGTAATTCTAGTGACCTCAAAAATTCAAAAAAATCGCAAGGCTGGCCTTAAAAAAAATAATTACAAGAAACAACTGCAACAAAAGGTTGTGGGTTTTTTTCTCCTTTGCCCTGTGCATACAAACCCCCACCCGCCCCTTCCTTCAGCTTCCAACATGGCAAATGCTCTTTCACTCTTCCCACCAAGCACAAACCCAAACAGGAGACTGCTGGTTTTCTTCAGCAAAAGGGACATTCCCTCTGCATCTCCTTCCAGCCGATGGGAACGACTCTGTGTGGGCAGCGAGGACACGGAGGGCGAAGCGGCTCCGTTTGCCGGGGCTGTATCTCCTGTGTGACCTGTTCCCCAGAGCAGCCTCCCGCCAGCCTGAGCATGGGGGCTGCTTCAGCGGGTTTCAGCAGGCAAAGGGGGCTGAACTCCTCTTTTGGAGCCTGAAGGAGCATTAATGCTCACAGCAGCCATCCCAGCAAGCGGGATGCTTCCAGTGGTATTCCCACAAGGGAATCAGGTACCTGGAAAACTATGTTTTTCAAGTTACAAACGAGCTGGTAGGAATCCTTTGGGAAAAAGAAAAAGCTTACTACTATAATTGCAGAAATTATATCTTCAGGATTTCAAATCCTGAGGATGCTGAGATAGCAGCAGAAAGCTGGGCAGAGCAGGGGGACCCCAAACTACAGCCAGCCTCTGACAGCATCTTCCCAAATGTGCCATGCAAGAGAGACACTGTCTCTGCCACATCCACACAGGGAGGAAAAAAGCAACCAGACCCCCAAAACAAAAGATGAAAGGAGCCCTTTTTCTGGCATCATCTTTTAGGGTTGGGAGGAGATCGATAAAACCACTGGGTCTGCCAAGAGAGGGACACCCGGGAGCTGATGAGCTCTCCTGTGCTACAGGCAGAGGACAGAGCCAAGAGAGAGGGGAGCAAAGTGCTCCCGCTCTGCTCTTGCAGACTTTTCAAAACTTCAATCCTGCCAGATTCCTGCTGGGCAACTCTGTTCATCTCCGAACCAAAACCCACCCACAATTCATTTACAAAATTCTGCAGAAAGCTAAAAAAGGACGAAAACAAAAAAACCCAAAGGAGCCCAGGGATTTAAGCAGCTGGTTTCCAACCACCCCACCACTCGTGCAGCCTGCAGCGGTGCCGAGCTGGCCACGGCCACAGCCACAGCCACGCTTGAGCCACACAGCCGGGGCAGGAGATGTGTGGCTGCCATCCCTCTGCAGCTCCCAGCACCTCGGCTGCAAAACTTAGGGGCTTTCAGCTGGGATGATCTGGGGTTTGTGCTCTCTCATGGTTAGGCCCTCACCAAACCTGGGGCTGGCAGCTGCATAGGTAAGCTCTGCAGGGGAATTACAGAGCGGGGAGAAGCTTTTACACGTAATCTGCAATTACAAGGTAACATTCAGTATACAAATTATCTTCCCAACCTCAAGGAGAAATGGCTGGTGCTGTCTAGAGAGACCAAGAAAGGGACATCTTGGCTATATATGTTCCGAAGAGGTATGTTTCTCTGCACGTTCACACCTTAAAATTAGAATACACTTTCTTTGATACATACTTCATTTATTTCCCCTGCTTAAAACAGGGCCTGTGCATTGCTCCATGCTTACCAGAGCTTCTGCAGCGGCTCTTGCTGCTGCAGCCAGGCTTTGCTGATCAGCCTCCAGCGCACATCCCTGTCCTTCCCCTGCGCTAACTGGAGCTCGTATTTCAACCGAGCTGTGCTTCCTGAAGATTAAATAAAGAAGAAGACCAAGGGATGGAAAACAGGGACTGAAGACAGCAGAATAACTCAAGATTCACAGTCGAGCATTTCCCTCCTAGGTGCCCTTGGAAGATCCCACAGCCCTCGCTGGGGACGCGCACGGAGCATTTCTGTACTGGCTCAGTGCTGTCAGGATGCCTGAGGGATATTGCTGGCCCCTGACACATACGTCTCACGCAGGGTACAGAGAGACAGACAGACAGATGCACTCATGGGGAGAAGGTATCTAAATCTGGAGGCAGATCTGCAGATCTCGGCCAATGTAAACACCCCAGCACATGCTATAAAATGTAAATACTATTTGGCAAAGGATTACTGGGTTTTACTCTCTAGCAGGTAATAAAAGTTTAATCCAATCCAACATTTGCAGGCAGGACTGGAACAGGTAAGTGAGATGCCTTAAACTGCTTACTGGACATGTCCACAATAGTCATAGTAACAGAGAGAAAAGAAATCCTCATCAGAGAATGATTTCTTGTCCATCGCCGAATCCTGCTGTGAGACACCTTCACTCGGGAGCTAGCAGCCGACGCTCAGGCTTGGGCTGAACGAAGAATTTCTCCCTTGTCATTGTCAGAAAATTGTCAGATAATTATCCAGTGCCAAGACAGGAACATTTGCTCTTATTGAGCACTGACTGTGCCAACGCAGGACCCGGCACCTTCTACTCAAGTCACTGACCTCTAAACTGGGGAGTCTGAATGCCCCAGTGCTCTCCAATAGTCCGTGTGGGTACATGGATGGGAAAAGCCACACGGATGTGGCTAAACCCTCTGGCCACAGTGCCCGATGCCACTGCTACCTCAAAACACATAGTGATGCTTGGAGGCTTTCCCCTAAGGTGAGGTTGAGCGTCAGATCTTCTGACTACTGGGGGTTTGGGAGGGCTCGTGCCACCCTTGCTGGGATGGTGCTACTGTGACAAATGCATCCCCAGGGGGTCACTGGGCTGAGTGAGGAAGCTGGGCAGAGAAAGGAGGCCTCTTTGATTCAAAGAGGAAAAAGAAGAATGAAAATGCTTTTGTGTTCACAACAACAACAACAACGAGCAAAACCATGTACATTCATATTTGCACAACTACAAAAGAAAAAAGTAATTCCTTTGCATCACTTGGTACTCCAGCTATCCCCGTCTTTCCACGCCTGTCCACTAACAGGGACCTCTGCAGACCACTTGCTGCCATACCACGGATACGTGCGGGAAACAGCCGAGACAGAAAGAGGGATGCTCAAGGAATAGAGAAGCTGGGGCCGACACCACAGCTGCTGCAAGTCAGCACAGACTGAAGCCATGGCCCTTCTGCAGCCGGGGCCGTAACGGCTGCGTTAGCTTCCACCAGGGAGATTGTCCCCTTTGTAACAGAAGCAAATTCAAGCATTGTACAGCAAAGCTAAGAAAGACGGGAAATGGCTTCTTCCAGAGCCAGACTCTGATCAAGCATACACGATTTAGGCTTTAACGTCCCAAACAGTTTCCCTACCTTCACGGGATGTCAGAGTCACGCTATCAAACCCTCATCCCAGGGATACACTGTGAGACAACAGGTCCCCACGCAGGGCAGCTGGTGGGGGAACGTGTTGGGAGCTCACGCCTGGGGATGGCAAATCCAGCCCCTGCAAGTGCATCGCACACACCACTGTAGTCTCCGAGCAGAGCTGCTTTTTGCCTTGCATCTCTCGGGTGTTTGCATGCTGCTGAGAGCATCAAGAGCATCAGGAAAACGACCGAGTGCTCACTGAGCTATGCTGGAGCCTGAGTGACCTCCTCTGCCACATGCCCCCCGCATTGCACTGCCTTGTTTCCCTCCCAACACCTGCGGGACAAATGTCACACTTCAGAAAAATTAAACCTGATAAACTTCTATTGGATGCTTTTCTTGGCTAAAGCAATCATGACCTTCCAGTAACATTTTCCTTCAAGTGTCAGTCCTGAAAATCCCCACACCTGCTCCGCATGGCATGTCTTAAAAGAGTAAATCACTGCTCGGTGCCATTTGCAACCCCACAAGCAGGGTCTGACACCAACAGGCTCTTTCTTAGAGATGAGGGTTGACTCATCTCTGACCAACAGCATTCCCTACCTTTGCCCCTGGGAATGGTAACACTGAGCTTGGAGTTAAAAATACATTTCGAAGCAGCAGCATGATGTTTATATGATGCATGCTCTTTATAAATGGCACTGCCATTAAGTAAGTCTTAACACTAATGTCACCCACTGCAGGTGCCACGATCTCTGTGCTCCAGCAAACCCAAATACTTCCACTAAGGCCTCCCTATGCAAGACAGATTAATACGTGTCACTCAAAGCACAGTATTTCAGAAACTCTATCAACTGCAAACCAAACTCACTTCAGCGTCTGAAAAGAAACAGAAAGCTGCACAAACCTGTGCCAGGATGCATTTATGGGCCAGACTGAAAATCAGCAGCCTGAAAGTGCTGAAAGGTCAGCTGCAAGGCAGCACCCCCACTGCATTTGGTGAAGCATAACCAAAGTATCAAAATGGGATGATCTGGGTAAAAACCTTTCCCCACCTGGACCCTAACAGCACTGCTGGTCAGCAGAAAACTCTGATGATGAGCTGCAAAGACCACACACTTCCCGATGACCGGGTTCAAACAGCCTCTCCTACTTTTAACAGGAAAAGACGCTCCAACACGTCCATCTCTTTAAAAATAACCCCCTAATTTAAGCTCCTCACAGACCAATAAATGTGAGTTTCCCAATAAACACCAGAGCTCTGCGTTAGCCACGGGTTGCCTTCTGGCTGCCGAGCCACCAGCAGACACAGCTACTGGGAAATCATGCAGCCGCAGCAAGCGCCCACAGCCTCGCGCAGAGATGCTGGGCAAGACCACCACGAACCAGCTCTGGAGGAAATGCAGTGACATGCCCAGGCCACCTCGAAGACCTCACAGGCAGGAGGTTCAGGAGATGCTCCCCACGGCTGGTGCCCGGAGCCAGCCTTGGCTGGGGAAAGGCGGGCGGCACGGGCACCGGCTCGGCACTTGCGGGAACTGGAAGCCCCGTTGCAAACTGCCCCAGCCAGGCTCTGGGCAGGCACTTTGCAAATGAACCCTCTCTACTTACAGGCTGAAGCAATTCAGAGCAACAACTAAAATATATATAAAGAAAAAAGAAGCAACTTCCCTACAGTCTCTGTGCTGGAGGCACCAAACTGAAGAGGAACAGGGTGTTTCTGAAGAAGGCAGGAAAACCCGATGCTGTGAATCAGCGTGAGTCTCTGCCTACTCACAGCAAGCAGAGGAGCCACAGCTTTGCTCCAGGTCAGCTTCACTGCTGCTCTTCGCTAAAAATGTGTAGAGAAATCCCAACAGTGTATCTAAGTATTCATATTGCCTATATACTTGAATTAAAAATATATGGTGAATAAATGTGTGTATATAGCACTTACTACATATACACACACACACAGCGTGTGCCTAGAGTATACACACATGTACTCACACAGTATATATTAACCTATATTGCTCAAGTATATATGCTATGTACAGTATATAGCCATACAAACGTAAAACACAGGTATTTATATATGTGTACAATAGAGACATACTAAGTACTTCTATGTAAACACTATACAATTATATGAACATATGCACACACTTGCACAGTAGAAGGGAATTTGTAGCCAAAATCTAATTGGGATAGGGGAAAAAAGACAAAAACCTACGCACTAACACACACAACAACCTTTCTCAAAAGGCTGAAATTCCTAAGAAAACAAAGGCCTCAGAGAAACAAGGAGGGGGTGGGAGGGCTATGTTCTCCTTCCCTGCCCACCCCTCCTTGCAGGGCTGGAAACGCTTTTTGCCTTTCGCTGTTTGGTGAATTTTTGTACAACGAGAGGAACCGACCGGGCGTGGGGAGGGTCCCGCAGCGTTAAGGTGCTCCCCGCTTAGCAGCAGCCACGGCCAGGTGAAAGTCTCCAGCCAGCTGAGCAGAGATGCTCGGGGCAGCGTGGGTGGCTGACAGGTAACCCGGGCTTTCGGCGATGCAGATGCCCAGCCGAAGGGTGTCCCGTTAAGACATGTTCCTCCTTTTATACACACAGTGTTAAACAGCACAATGCCAGGGATGCTCAGAGACATTATTATCATAAGGCATTTAAAAAAAAATAAAAGACCCTTCAATTTTTCCCCACCCCAAAGGCCAGGTTCCAGAAGTGTAGGAGCTGTTGAGCAGCTTTAAGAGCCACTGCTTTGGGCTTATTAAGCGCTGTGGTGTTGTATTATTATTACTATTCATTTTTTTTAACAAAGCCCCTACAGACCCCTTCTTGCCTTATCCAGTGACGGTCTCACAAGCAACACCACTGGGCAAGTTTGCACTGATCCCAACCACATGCTGGAGTGCCCTTCCCCAGGGCTTGGGTTCAAGGTTCAACCAGTTCCGGCTAAATTCAGAGTATCTCAGTTCCCACCAGCAAAGCGATGCAGGGAACACTAAAGGGAAACCATCAAACTATCCCAAGCTGTCTGAATCAATGTTCTTGGTTCTCAGGGCAAAACAAGAGAGGAAATAAAAAGGTGAAGCCAAGCATGATGGCAGAGACAGAGAGTCCCTCAATGGCATTTTACACCTTGTGAATTTTTCAGGCTAACTTTCTCGTGCCAGGACATCGACCTGCTTTGTGAAGTTTTGAAAAACCCCAAAGACTTCTACAGATTTCAGAAATTAAAGGCTGACTCCCTTGGGAAAAAAAGTGAAAAATTTAAATTAAAAAATCAGCCTCTAAAATAGCCTGAGTGCAAAGTTAAAAAAAAAAATTAAAAACCGTTTTTTTTTGCTTTCTCTTAAGGCTCAGTAAAGTTGTTGCTTTTTTCAAGTAATTCCTTACTGTACATATCGCGGTCCTTAGAAAGCAGCACTAGCACACATGGAGAGCAATGCATGTTGCTCTCTGATGCAGAAAGTGGCTAAACAAAAATTTTCCAATGGCTGACAAAACCCAGGAGCGCAAAGAAGACCCTGTCCACGCACACAGAGAAAGCTCAGGCTCAACTCAGCCCATCAGAAAGCCTGGCTGGCAACTCAGCAGCTGTACACCAACAAATGTGCTGGTATCCCTCTCCAAACAATCCTGCACAGTCCTACAAACACCCCAATCTGCCATCCCAAGGAGAAACCCTTCAATAATTTATGTGTAAAAAGCTACTGGCCACCCTGCTGCATCCCTCAGCTCAGCTCACTGCCAACAACGCTGTGCAGATTCATATAAAACATCTCCAAGTGCTTTTAAATATTGCACCATGCAGCCTGTGCTTGCATCCTTACGGCATGCGGCAGGAGACCAAAGCATCTTTCCAAGCAAACATCCAGAAACGCATGGTGCCACACCTGGAACAAACCTTTACTCCAGAAATCTGGAGCAAATGCAACATATCATGGGGCAATTCTGAAAACCCATGTAAAGGAACGGCAAAAAATACTGTTTGGTAAAGTATTAAACATGTGCCTAAGTGTTTCTCAGCAGGGATGCTTTAACTCAGTTAGGTCCTACAAAGGAAAGTTACCCACGCCTTTTCCTGTGGATGCTCTGATTCCCTGTCTAGCTGCCATACAACATCCCACTGATGAAAAATCAGAAAGATTTGAAACTCAGTGTCTGGGTCCAGCAGCACCAGAAACCACAAATGTTAAGCTCAGCCATCTAGCACCATGAATGGAGAACTAAACAGCGAGCTGTAAGCCAGTGTGTGCGTTTGCATGTCCCACCCACCAGTATAAACCATGCCTGTGGCATGATCTCAGGTGCTTGCTTACTGTCTCCAGATTAATGCAAAACCCTGGCTTAAACCTGCAAGACACAGCCTCAGGAAAATCATGCTAGAGGCTGTCTCTTAAGCAAAGCTGGAAAGCCCTGATGAAAACTGTAAGACCTGTAATTTCTTCATGTCAAAAATGAAATGGGACAAGTCTACAAATGCAAGATCTACTCGGGCTCCTAACTGTAAAAGCTGAGTCCTCTGCAGACGGCTTCTCCTTTTCACCACCCCTCACTGCACGGTCACAGCATGGTGCAGAACTGCTGGTACCTACAGCTTGGGTGATGCTTGCTCTCCCAGCACCAGTCCCTGCCATCTTCCATGGTGCTGGGAGCGGCCGCGGGCGCGATTCGGAGGCAGGTGCCACCACGGGCCCCGACGCAGGGCTCTCGCTGGCCTGCAGCTTTGGTGCAAGCCAGGAGCGAACACACTCCTGCTGTCCCACGGGAAGAGCCCACATCACCTTCCCGCAACAGGACCAGAAGGAAACACCTCCAGTTTTATGCATTTTCAGCAGCCTTGTGCTTTCAAAAGGGCTGCCTGCTGAACCCAATGGAAAACCCCTGGGAGTCAAGCCACCAGCCGGCAACGATTTCCACCCTGGTGATGAAGGAGCTTTTGAAAAACTGCAGGAGGGTCCCAGCAAGGCTTGGGCACCTCCTGGCCCTGGTGGGGACAACCCCCTGTGGCTCCTGGCCGAGGTGGCCCAGGATGCGCAGGAGCAGCTACCCAGGGACCCCGGGAAATCCTTCGTGTCCCCATGAATGTGTACAAAGTGGATGGGACAAAGCCCGAGGGGACAGGAGAAAAGATGCCTCCCTCCTCTTGCTGGCCCCGGACGACAAGGGCTTGGGGATGGCTCTGATGTAGGGGTGAGGGAATAGCAGCTGCCTGGAGCTGGGGACGTGGCAGGAGGACACTGGGAGCAGTGGGAGGCTGACTGGAGAAAACTGAGCTAAACCGGCCAAGTTTCAATGCAGACAGAAGTCTTGGTGACGCTGCCTGCCAGGAGGTGGGCCAGAGCAATGCTCCCTCTGCCCAGGCTTTCTCGGAGCAGCCAGGCTTTGAGTGCAGGGAGAAAGGGAAAAGGGGAAAATTCAAACAACTGGATATCTGCCCCTTTTCCAACGCCAAACAGTTTTGTCACGGGAAACAGAACCCAATTCTCATCCTATCTCAACACAGGCAATGACGGAGAGTCCTCAGAAAGTCTGATGCGAGGAGACAAGCCAGTACTATGCGACGTCTTTTCTGTTTAATTCCATGTTTCATTTTGTTTATGGTTTTCAGGGTTCTCTCTGAGCAAGCGGCCCATCCGTCCCAGCCGTGCTGTGAAGCTCTCGGCAGAGCACCCGCGCATGCGGCCATCCATGCTGCTGCGCTTTGGGGAGAGATGGGTGTCCCCCGGCAGCTCATTCCACACCGAGAACGCGGGCAGGTTACACTTCGCCTTGGAGCTGAATGTTAGGAAACCACCTGAACTCCCTTTCCTCCTGCCCCTCATTCATAAATTTAATAAAATAACAATAATAATAATAATAATTAAAACAAAGGCTTATTGGAGCTGTTTCTGCTCAACTTTCCACAGTCTCTTTTCATGTCACTCTCTGGAATCAGATTTTTCAAGAAATACTGTGAGAAAATAATAATAATAATAATAATAATAATAATAATAATAAGCATCTGGAACCAGCTCAGAAGATTTCTAATGCTTTTCAGCTTGACTGACTTGGAGTGCATTGACCACACCGTTTATATTTTCTTCAGGTACCTGCAAAAAATCAAAAAGAAAGGTCATACTCTAGCAAAAGCCAGGCAGGGACGACAAGGAAAGGAGACGCAGGAGATGAAGCCAGAACAGTCCCAAGCAGCCAGGTACTTTGCTGTTGGACACCTGAACTCCACTGAGAAAGGACGCCATCTACATGAGACACTGTCCGGTTCAAAAGCGTTAACCCACGGTAGAAGCAAACACTGTAAGTGAGATCTGGCTGGTTTGCTGCCCGTATGGTGGGTGCTGCTGGGGAGGCAACTGTTTTGGGGGGTGTTTCTTTCCTTCTCCTCTTCCTCTCCCTTCCTTTTGTTGGTAAAGCATTTGTACGCCATGAGCGCACTCATGCAAGCTGCCTGTGCTGATGGATTTATGTGGCTGCCTAAGGGCTCCACGAGGCTCTCCAGTTTGGGACCTATAAGTGTGGGTGGGGAGACCACGTCGGGTGACAGGGGAACATGTCCATCAAAAGAAGAAGAGAACTGCCAGTCTGCTTGTGGTGGGGGGTCCCAGATGGTGCAGCGTAGCACCTGAGCCTTCTTATCCAGTCTTGTGATTAAACTTAACCATGGAAGTCCATATACAAAATTATTGGTGAGTGTCTTTCCACACTTACTGCAAGAAAAAACTCTTGTAACAGAAGATGCAAAAGATCTCAGAGCGACTGTCATCAGTAGAAAAGAATATCACAAGTAAAGTTACATCAAACAGAAATGAGGTATCTGACCATTACATAAACTCAAAGACAACACGCAGGGGACAGGCTGCTAACAGCTCTTGCAAAGTGGAGAGGGGACTGAGGGAAAAATAAATTATCTGTGAGCTGCTGCAAGAAGCCAAAATAATTCATGTTAAGTAAGTTGAAGAAGGGACTGCCTCCTCTGCAAGGTATTTGAGTCCTTGGCCAGGAGTACAATACCTAGATTCACTGGACACCCTCCAGAGCTCAGACGGTGAAAATACAACTGGACTGTGATTTCCTGCAAGGCTTTTAACAAAACTGAGGAAAAAACCCAGGAGTAATAACAAGAAAAATGTTCAATTTTCCAATGGGAAGATGGAAGAGGAGCAGCTAACTCTGATGATGTGTGAACAAAAGTCAGCTGGGAAAGGAAGAAAATAATTTTAAAACAACCACACAGCAAATTCTTCTGGGTTAGGAAGAAAAGCCCAGCAAACTTCAACTGCAGGGAATAGGACTTTGAGATAGGACTCTACACTGCCTCCCCGCCATCATTTTTCCCAGTACACTGAACACTGCAGTGGAGGAAGCTATATGACTCTTTGCCTCTCCAGAAGATAATGAGAAAAGACATAGGAATCAATTTTGCAAAACATATTTTCTTTTCTAGCCCCAGCGGATGATCAGCGGGTCTCTCCATACGCTCCTTCAGTGCAGTAGAGAAGCAGGAGGAAGCAGAACCAGCCAGTTCTGGCCAACTGGCTTTGACCTCCACAGACCCACCTCCTCACTTAAACACAATGGGCTGATCCTTCATTCACCACAAAATGCTTGACTTCCTTCATGTCAAGGAAATGGTATCAATCATACCACAAATGTTTGGGCCGGATTTTCTCCAGGACAGATGTGCAAACAGTTTTGCTTTGTAGGACACATCCTAGTTCACCACCACTGGAGAAGCCCTACCCTTCTCTGCCCCTTAAAAAGACCCCTATCCTAGGGCAGCTGGTGCAACACGTTCACTTGCCATCTAGAGGGTAGATCAAAGCATCTACCATGAAGGGAAAAGCAAAGCTCCCAACTACATCCCAGACAAAGCTTTGGCCTCATTAGATGCAAAATGCTGGTGAAGAAGAGCAAGATATCTAAGCATGAGGCAGTGACAGCAAAGCACCTGGAAAAGGGACTCTTCTCACTTGTTTTCTCTAGAGGGAGCTGGAAACCGTAGCTCTCTCCAGCCCGACCTTATGTCACCCAAGGGACACAGCAGAGACCTGGAGGTTCCCATCTCAGCATTGCCTCCCAAAGGGATTTCTTCTCAAGCACGGGTCCTGAGTTCCAGGGCAAACTTCTACAGCTACAGCATTGCAGGAAGACCTGACTATTAACACCCAGGTCAAATAAACAATTAAGCAACAAAAAGATGCACAGGAGAAAAAAGATCAGGTCAAAGGGAACAACAAGCTTTTATAAAGCACTCTAAATTGTTGACACAAGTACTAAACAACCTTAAATAAAGGGAGTCTGTAGAGAATGGATTCAAGATGCACTTAGACCTTGAGAAATGTCACTAGAAGTCCAGGTGTCTGGGTAACACAGTTAGGGAAAACACAACAAAATCTAGGTCAGGGTCTTGGCCAACAAAACCAACCTAGAGCCAGCAAGCACACAGCCCAGCCTCCACACCCAGAGCAAAGTCAAGCAAAGGAGGGTTTGAAATGCACCTTCCACACGGTGGAAGGATTTGACAGCTAGAATAGTGTGGTCCAGATGAAAAGGCTTTTAAAACCATACAAAAAGAGAACAGCAAGTAGCAAGGAAAATGCTAAAATACCAATTTAAGTAAGGAAGATCTGCAGACCTTAGCATGCGGCCCAAATAATACCCTGCCAGCTGCTTGGAGGCAGGGATCTGCTGGGCTCAGATGCAGCAGGATGAGACACTTTTAAAAGGCGGAGTGCCTGCAGAGTCATCACAATTGTATGGCACAAGTTTTAAGCGAAATATCTATTTTACCCGACAGGGCTTAGCTGTCCAGATATTGCTTGACAACCAGAAGCACTCTGCACCTTGTGCTCTGCACAGAAAGCATGCACCTGGGGTCACAACAACAGGTAGGATTGTGAGGCAAAGCTAACAGTATTGATTTTAAAATGGTGTTTTATTAGCTTATCTTATCAGCACAGTTAATATTCAAGAAAATAAGACAAACACATATAACACTTTGACCTTTGCTATCTGGAATAATATTTACTTTTACTCTTTACACACATGACCTATAGGCTGCAAATGGTTCACACCAACTGTGAAAACCCAAAGTAATTAGCTGAAAAAAGCCTGCCTTGAACTCACTGGAGCTTTTACAGGTTAAAAGTAGGGCCTGTGCAGTGAATTTACAGTGATGAAAGGAGAAGTATAATGCAATAAAGGGCACATTTAAGAAAAAAATCCCAAAAGCACAAAGCAGCTGAGTTTTATTAGCACATGGGCTACTGACTCCCTCCCTGAGGACTTGGGGAATGGGCTCCAAGTCAAATGCCATCCTGTGTGTGGCTACGGGCATTGCAATTTTCCCTTTTCAGGGAAATTCCTCATTTTTGAGGATGTCCTATAAAGCCAAAGCAAGAGCAGAGGTAGGCCTAGAAGATAAAATACCTGCCAGTATAAAAGAGAAGAGAACCCTGCATGAACGGCAAGACTCTCATGCTGATGACTGTGCTGCATCTGCTTATGGGCACTCACGAGAACGAACATGGCAACAGCCTTCTCTGCTTCAAAATCACCTTCCCTTGCTGTGCTGCCAATTATTGCTATTTTATCAAAGGCCTACACCATGAGAAGGATGATGCAGGGACAGCAGAGCTGATCAGGAGTCACAGATGGGTCTCAAAACACAAAGGTTAGGGCCCTGCAGGTACCAAGAGATGAAGGCAGGGCTCTGCTATTGGGAGACTCTCCAGAAAGTTCCCCCCACACGAAGGCACTCTCGTGTAAGTCTGGAGCCCCCAACTATGTTTGCAGGTTAACAGAGAGGGTTTGTGACCGTGTCTAATAAAAGATAGTGATGTGGTGGAAAAGACTGCCTGGGGAGGTCATGCAGCCTCCATCGCTGCAGGTCGGTAAGGACTGAGACCAGCCTTTTGCAAGAATGACGCTCCCTAACACGGCTTTGCCGTGGCATCAGGTGGGGCTTGGTTCAGGAGCCTCTGACCCAGGGCAGCGACAGCCAGGAGGCTGGCGAGAGGTATCTGCTGGGCTATGTCAGAGCAAAGGCGCTCCAAAAAGCTCTCCAGATGGGAAATGATGTTCTCATCATGCGTTTTCTCCCAGTGAAAAGATCTCCCCTATTCCAAAGAAGCTGTCTTGATACTCACCAGTGCGTGATCAAACTTAAAAGTACTGATGTAGTAGGCTGGGATGTCAGCTGCAGCCAAAGGCTCAGAAATCTGAGCGACAATTCCACATTCATCTGTGGGGAAGATAAAAATTCAGTTAATTGTCTGGACGGCACCTGTCAGTCTCACAAAACTCCTGAGTCTTGCTAGCTCCGTGCCTCACAGAATCAGGCTCTTTGCCCACCACAATACACTGCACATTTGATTTTATTGCATTCTTTTTGTTACAGAGAAATATAAATCCCCCAAAGGCACAAAACATTAGAACTGGAATGATTTTCAGAGGTCTAAAGAAAGGCAATTAATGACATTCAGGAAGGAAGCACCAAAAAAGGTCTCATGTACCCTTAACCTCCATTTTTCTCTTCAGTTGTTGCTGTCAAACACTTTGCCCTGCATCTCTGAGAGAGGAGATGCTGACTCACTGGTCGGCCCGGACACATGGTTCCCAGACCACAGACCACCACAGCCCCTGAGACAGGATTTCACACCAATTTAAATGGTTCATCTGTCCTGTTCATCACAGATCAATGGCACATTGTTTCCAGGTGAAATGTGAGTTTCAATGATCCAAATTGAACATTTCAAGTTGATTACAAGCTAACATATTCAAACATCGCATATTTGGGGGACTGGCAGGTGTCCTGATGTCCCATCAATAACATATACCAGGCCATTTCTACATATTTTGCATCTAAGAAGCATGAAGAGAAGGTGTGTGAAAATTTCCTTCTTGCTACTTTTGGTTGTCTGGTGTAGAAGTTGCAATTAAATATAAAAATTGGCCAAATATTTTTCAGAAATGTTCTTGAAGCCTGTATTTTTTAACTGTTTCAGAGACCATGGGAAGGAACCCCAGTGTTTTCTGAAGATCAGGCCTTTGTTGCAGTATTCAGATCGGATGCCTTAAAATTACAGAGGACATAAAAATAACAAGTACGCTTCAGCAGACATGAAGCACTTGCTCCAATATTCTTTTGAGTAGAGAAAAGATTTGCAGCACTGGATGTGAAACAGGACTATGAACAGGACTCCCACTTGGACTGCTATAAATCCATACTAAATTGACTAAAGCCACAGAGTTGCCCGAGGACTGCACTGGAGTACGACAATGCCTTCTGACCACTAATTTCAGTAATCTACAACGCACTCCCATGCCATCCTTTCGTCCAGTTTTTCTCTTTGAACAGAGACCCAGCTGTAGCTATCTCCAAAGTCCAGCAGATGACTGCAATTTAGATGGAGCTGTCAAGCATGTAGCACTTTCAAAAATATATTTAGAAGTCTGACTTACTAGGTAGGAGTCAGACTCCTCCTGTTTGAAAATCTCAGCTTGCAAAGTCATGTTAAGCTGCTTGCTCTTAAAAAGCCTCAGCCTCAGATGGATTTTTCCATCATCCTTGAAGGCCCTGAGGCGACTGACTACCAACTGCGCACCAACTGATCCCCCAAATGTTTACCTACCGAAGCCAAGAGGCTGCCCACCAATCCGCACCATCTTCCAGAGTTCGCCAGATGCACTTGTAAACAACAAATTATTAGGAAATCTGTAAAAGAAAAGGAACACCAAACGTGGCAATTAAAACACAGCAGTGTGTCAGATTCTGCCTGCGGGGATGCTGCTGTTCCTGTACCCCTGTGCTGCTTGAAGCCAACAATAGCAGCGGCAGCAGCTCGGTGAAACTGAGAAAACTCAAGGCAAGTGGGACAGCTGCCCCTGCCTGCCTCTCCAGGTGTCCTATGGTAAATCAGCACCTGATGCTGGAAGTGTGCATAGGCACCCAGAGAGGCATGGAAAAAGATTTCTTAGAAACAGGCCATGCCCCAGCTTTATAAACGTTGAGACTGTTAATCTGAACGCTTGATTTGAGCTGCATTTAGAAACACCTAGGGACAGAATATGTTTCCACACCTATTCTCTTAGAAATGCAAACGATGACCAGTGGTTTTGTGTCTGAGCATCTCCAGTACTTCCTTTCATACCACCCCTGGGAAGTCCCTGGGATCCCTGCAGAGATCCCCATTTCTTAGCAGGGGAAAGAAGACCACCGGCTAAGAGACTTGCCCAAGGTCACGCAGGCAGTCTGTGACAGAGGAGGAATTGGCCGCCCAGGTTCCCCAAGTACCAAGCTGCCGCGCCAACCCTCTAGCCTCTCCTGAAGGCAGACAGAGGTTTACTCCAATTAAGGTCGAAGAAACTTTCAAGAGGGCAATTAATAGTTTGCAAAACAAGTCCCTAGGGCAGGCAAGAATCAAACCCAAACACTGCACTGTGTGTCAAAACCAAATCTATGCATTGCATCTCAGTGCAGTATCCAGTCTAGCCTCCAGACCTCAGAGTACACATACACACACACAAACAGGCTGACATTTGCTCCCTAGCTAACTTTCTCCTTGCCAGACAAACGAGTCATGGGCTCCCACTGTACAGGGATGACTCAGTGCATTATCATCACAAGGAGACTTCCGCGCCAAGCCCAGCCATGTGTAAAAGCAAAGCGGGAGGACAGCACCGCTGGAGTCCCCATCCTACTTTTGGCCTGTAGCAGTAAAACTTCACCCACATACACCAAATCGTACACCAGACTTTTGGGGTTTTTTTCTCTTAAAAGCACAACTAATGAACAATAGAATAAAAATGTCAAAATTACTTTGCTCCAGCGTTCCTCTTTCAAAAGTGAGATAACCTTACATTATGTTGACTTGTGATTTTACTGAGGACTTGGACAGACAAGCCCAAAATTCAGGAGCTGGAACTAACATGCCAGACTTCACTCAGAAAAGTGACAGGGTGTAAAGGCACATGACACCCATGCAATGAGGCTCCCAAGAATTAACATGGAGGAGTTTAAGCTGCTTCCTGCTCCTTTGAGAACATTCCAGGTGCTTTTTTGGGATCCAGGAGACCCTAAGATCAAAGCTCACCTCTGCTGTGTCTGGACATCCATGACCAAGGAGATGTAACCCTCAATGAGAGAAAAGGAGAAAAAGCGAATATGTCCCGAGTCTTCGTTGCCCACCACCGAGTCTTTTACTCTGAAGAAACAGAAGAGAACAGCATTATCTGTGGCTAGGAGAGCAAAGGAGGGCTTTTAAAACAGATACAGCCACTGAAACCAGAAAGGTTCATACACTGACTTAGGGAAGTGACACTGAGTCCTATCACATTATACTGCTTTTCATTTTTTTTTGATTTTGCAGGGCAAAAAAATGCCAGGCCCCCCAATTGAGAAAACTCTCCCATCCCTGCCCCAAGGTGCTCTTGCAGGAGGCTGTGGGCCAGGAGCCACAGGCACCAATGGGTAGCAGCGCAGCCAGCCGTACGTCCTCCAGTCATACGTGGAAACCCAGCACATTGATCACATTGCTACTCTTAGCTTAAATCTGAAAAGGCTCAGCTTTCCGAAGCCAGGGGATGTTTTTGGATACCCTCAATCTCCTCTTTGGCTTCCACCTGTCAGGACAACCCTCTTGAGCCTGTGAAACCTCCCTCTCTGCGTGCAGAGCACCTCAGCAGCATAAGGCCACAGCAGATCCCTGGCATCCTGGAGAAGCAACGTGAATGCGTGCCTCCAGACGCCGGCCACTCCTCCCCCGGGAGCCTGTCTCCCTGCTGGGACCTACCCATTGGAGTAAAACATGACATCCATTAGGAGTGTAGCAACAGTGGGAAGGGTATCTGGATCCAGGCTGGTGACGCAGAACATATTACTCGGACTGGAAAGGGGATGAATGACAGGCCTCTGAACTGAAAGAGACACACACAGACACACACAACTATGAAGCCATGTCTGCAGCAGGTTCATGTCCCACCAGACGTGTTATCCATGCACCGGCAGCAGCCACAGAGAAAACCGGCAGTGTTTGGGAAGGAAGCTCCTCATGGCTGAAGCCCTGCTGGCTCTCAGACAGGGACCAAGGAGCCTGATGACAACCTGCTTTTGCCGTGTTCTCCCTGGGGTATAGGGTGAGACCATCCCGAGTACCCTGCCCTGCACGGGGCACAGGTCAGCTCTCTGCTCACAGCGGCTCTCAGGCCATTGCATGCATCCACATGAGACAAGGGGCAAGCTAAAGGAGGTGCCAACACAAACGGAAAAGTAGAAATAAATCCAGGCTTCCACCATTTAAAAGGCAGGGCTATGGAAGGCATTTCTCCACCTGTGGTTGCTGGCAGTGTACGCTCTTTTCCCTCCTTTTTGGGGGCCTATTTTGGCATAATATCCACAAAAATTAAAATACAGCTGCCATGCAGCAGCTTGGCAAACATGTTGCAGCCAGTGGCTGTGAAGCAGCCAGTATTTAGGCATTCAACTACTAAACAGAGCAACACAGCAAATTGCATACCTGTGCATAAGCAACGAGTGTTTCACTGTGTCCTCCTTTATGCTTTTTGTTTAAGGCTTGTTTTCTTAAACAAGATTATTTATAGCTATTCAAGTGACGAGGCTGAGTGGCACTTCATAATACTGATCCCTGCTTTGTTTGGTTAAGGGCAGAAAATTTACACACAGGTGTGTAGGTAAACATATGTATTTAAGTAGTTCCTTCTCCTGATTGTGCCCTTTGCTTGATGCGTGTTTCTCTAGACTGGAAACATCCTAAGGTTCTGTACAGCCCTGGGCTCACTGTGGTCTTGATCCTGACTGGTCGTGAAGTGTGAAAGTTGAATAACACTATTCTCTGTGCATCAATCACTGCAATACTTAAACAAGCTTTTATATAAGCCATTTTCCTTTGAAATGTTGAAACATGGAAATATGGGCTACAATGTTATTTTTGCAACTGAAATGAATTGTACTTTAACCTTCCATCCTACAAAAGGCATGTCTCCTCTGGAGATGTGAAAATAGCATTAAAAGGTTCAAATTCAGCAAAGCTCATCAGCACTGCTCAGAAAGTTAAGCGCTTACTCAAATCCTTGCTTGAACTGGGATAGACTCAGGTGTGTGTTAAGATAGTTTATTATTTTACAACAGGATAAACATTGGCCAAAATGTTGAAGGAAGGTGGGAGACAGACACACACCCCCATGTGTCATGGGAGACCAGCTCCCTGGCAAGCTAAGCCCATGCTGGTCCTTACCTAGTTTTGGTTTGACAAATCCATTCGTTATCCCAAGGTCGTCGGCAGCCACTGTCTCCCCATTCACTACTCTGAGGATGGTGAACTCAGCAGCCAGTGTGTGCATCACAAAGGGCAGGTCTCGTTCACGTACCTGAAGTTGACAACAGGATTAGCTCGTGACGGTATGCACCACAATTGAGAATACACTGCAGTGGAGGTTACGTACTCCCAGGGCACAGAAAAGTGGACGCATCACTCCTGCTTGAGCCAGCAGGTGTGTAAGGATAATTACCATCTGGATGTGCATCTAGAGAAGCATATTTGGTGATACAACTTCAAATATCAGTAGGATTAAGCACCACAGTGCTTTTAAGTCTGTGGAAAGAGTGTGGAGATTTCTAAGAGGGAGATGTTTCACCTCTTTTCCAGCATCCCTTCAAGAACTCAGCACGGCTTGTTCTTCAGCCTTGTTTCCTAAGGAAATAAAGCTTATGTGGTTGTGCCCTGTGTGCGTGCACACTTATGTGTGTGAGACAGAAAGACAGTCTGTCTGTCTATCCCCAGAACAACTTTGGAGCGTCTTGGTCATCATCAGCCAAACTGACAGCAGACACAATCTTCCTCTAACTCTCAGAAAACCAACGTCTGAGTGATGGTGGGAAATGCTGCCAGTGCCTCCATTAAGGGAGAGACTGCAGTATGGGCTCAGCACTCTCGTTAGACATCAGATAACCCATACCAACAAATGCCTCATCCCATGGGAAAAGCTCCTGAGATGTCAGAAAGCCTAAGTACAAGGCACAGAGCTCTGGGGAAAGCAGAGCTTGGTATTTCTGCTGTTCCTCAAACAACTTGTTCCCAGAAATGTCATTAAAACTGTCCAAATGAACTTTCATCTGGTGGCAGGTAACTCGGCCTGGACCTCTCATGTCCTCTTACCAGGATGAAGTCCGTCTGATAGGTGGAGAGCATGAACACTGAGATGTTTTGGTCAGCTAGTGGTGCTATTACTGACTTGGCAATTTTGGTCACTCCGATGGGCTGGGAGCCAGAGAAGCCACCTCCACCAGACACCACATTGAGGGCAAGCCATGTTGCATCGGCCACGCTCAAGTGTTCCGAGGAAGGGAGCTCTGCAAAGAGACAGAGGGGGAAGACAGAGGTTTGTTTTAGAGGCAGAGAGAGCCAGGTCCACCATCTGGTCCATATGTGGTTAGCACGGACCTCAGTGCAAGGAAGGAGATGAGCCTGCTTATCCAGTCAACCTCCCAGGCTTCCCACGCTGCTTTGCGGGTTGGTACTGTGCCGCTTTTTAGATATACTGATTGCATCAACTTCCACTGCAGGATTCACACAGATTTTCAAGGACAACACAGGGAACGACATGAGCCTCAGTGATTCGCTCGGATGCCAGTGACCAGCACTGCTGACTTCCCCATGTGGAAACAGCCTGAGGTCTTTGACTTAACTCAAATCTCTTTTATCGCACAATTTCTCCAAATACTTTACTCAAGCTTTTCTGGTCTCTTTTGTTTCCTTTTTCCTGCTGTAAAACCAAATTTTGTTCTCCTGGACTTGAGATGGAGTTTGACAAAGCAGCCTGGGCACTAGCCCAAGACTCTGGAGATGCAGAGCAGGTACCCTATGCATCTGCAGGCTGCTGCCTCTATCTCTAAAGCAGAAAACAAGAGCTGCACAGCTCTGTAAGGGATGGATGGTGTAACATATACACTAGAGGTTACAAGGTGATCACATGCTAAGATAATGGAAATCTTTTTAAGAATAAGCTGGTTCCATTCCATTTGCTTCTAGTCTATTATTACTAAGTAGTTAAAAATCTACAGCTAAACCATTTAATACAAACTACTAACTATTTTAAGGAAACCTTAATGTATTAACAGCCCAGACGCAGACCCTGCAATGAAGGCATAAACTTCTCTAAGATTCTCTGGACTTTGGATTTTGGTTTGGCAAATTACAGAAACAAACAGTTCAGATCCAGAGTTATAAATGCATAATCCCAGTTAAATCTACTTGGCGTAAGGAACTTGACGTCAGATGCAGATCCAGCCAGCAAAGACACAGCGGAGGTCCTAG
This sequence comes from Aviceda cuculoides, assembly GCA_035590195.1. Classification (NCBI taxonomy): domain Eukaryota; kingdom Metazoa; phylum Chordata; class Aves; order Accipitriformes; family Accipitridae; genus Aviceda; species Aviceda cuculoides. Next base: position 10,131,143 of record JAVJGG010000085.1, read on the forward strand.
TGGAAACCTACACATTTTGCTTAGAGGTTAGATGCAGCCCAGCAGTCTGAAAGCACAAATCCCAGTATTGCTGCTCTTGCAGTCCGTGCCCTGGCACCACAGGCAAGCCACTTCATGTCTCCATACCCACTTTTTCTACTCCGTCCACCCACTCCTGGCTCCTCCATACAGTATCCTTTCCTTCTCCTTCAGCGAGACCTTTGGGAGCTGTTTCTGTACAGCTCCAGACACCATGTAATAAATTCATAACCTCACACCCCCTGAATCCCCAGGCACCACTGCTGTGAGACAACGACAGCGCTGAAAACCCAAAATGAACTGAATAACAAATACTGTTCATTTTGCTCTCCTCAATAACCTCAATTGTGTGTGGCATGAAAATAACCCTGAGCAAACACACTGCAAACAGTGGGGACACTGAGGGTTCTGCCTCTGCATTTTGATGTTTAGCTTCACAGGCCAATGTTTCTTTTTTACTGAATAATCAGAGCTTACACAGAATGAAAACTAGACACCGGGGAGAGGGGGTAAGTTTGTGCATTAATCAACAGCATGTTACCTCAGAGAGACCACTGCAAGTTGCTTGCAGAAAATTATTGCAGCAAAATACCATTTTCTGATCAGACAGCCCTTTGCATGAGAAAAGCAACCCCAAACCAAAGGTTACTACATCAATTGGCATGGAGAAGCTAGGGCTAAAAACAACTGCTGCTGATCTAATAAGCAGCTGACGTCTTTTTTTCCTTTATTCCCACCTCTGCTCCTTGCCTGTAAAATAAATAAGGGAAAAAAAAAAAAAAAAAAAAAAAAAAAGATGTGTTCCTTCTTTGGACATGTATTTGCTCCCTGGCAGCATGGAGCGGGCAGGCGCAGGCGAGGCCACTTGCACGTCATCGGTATTTACACTTCCACTTCCCGCATCCCAAAGCCATTAAAGCAGCCAGACAACTGAATCACAGAAAGGTCAAGTGACACCTTTCCTCTCTGCAAACTTGTCCCCAAAAGCCTCTGGCAGCGCGGCTGCCCCAGTAACTGCGCCAGCTGAACAGGATGCACCAGCAGCTCCGCGTGCTCTGGGTCCTGTGCTCGCCGGCCTGTCCCACCTGTGTGCCCAAGTCCACTAATGACTCATTACCAGCAGCGAGAAGAGACCACAACTCGTTTCCCTCTCTATAAACGGAGTAGATGATATTCCTGCTTTGTATGGGTGACACGGGCCTGGCTGCAGGTCATTAAATACCAGTTGAAAAACTATTTTGGGTCAGGGATGTGATGGAAGATGCAGTATTTCACAGTGAATGGAGGAATTATCACATTTCATTCCAGCAGCAGCGGTGCTGGAGGAGCTGCCCCAAGAAGACCTCGTCAACCTCTTACTCAGGGAGCAGGAAGGCTGATTTGCCCGTTGCATTTGTAATTACTGGAATGCATTAATTGTGTTTGGGTTTTATGTGTTTAACAGGCCCTATGAAGTGTGACAGGGGCCATTGCATTTGCTTAAGTAATCTGTTTCTCATAATTCAATTAACTTTGCAAAAAATATATAGAAAGTGACTGAAATACCAATTTTGGACATTGTTTCCACTAGACAGCCAGATGGAAAAGCACAGCCCAAATTTTAATGAAACAAACCCAGGCTAGAGGCTCAACAAATTCATCTAAATAGCATCAAATAAGCCACATGGGAAGGTGCTTTGCCCAGGAAGCTGTTAAATGCAGTAAACCCAAGGAGAGCTGAGAACACCAGACGTAACATTAACGCAGACTCAGTGAGGCAGAATAAGGTAATAAATAAAGAGCAAAATGAGGAATCGCCCATGTTTCAGCACCAACCCGCCAAAGCTCCACCACTCTCCACCACTTCTGCAGGAGAGCAGAACTCCTGACACCCCACAGCTTCAGCACCGCAGCATCCCCCGTCCTCGCTCTGTAAGATCACCACAGAAATCTCTCGACTGGGCTCTCAAGATCCTCTTGCAGCTAGTTGACTAGAGTGCAGGTCACTCCCGCTTCTGACCACAGGGGACATCTCACCTCTGGCTGAGAAGGATCTCTAAGAAGTCAGAGACTTGGGCATTGTTGATTACAATTAGGGTCTTTGTTTTGAATTTGCATTGTGTTTTTGTGGGTTTGCTGCATAACACTTTGCAGACCTGCTGCCAGGAGCTGGCACCCAGGAACGGTTCTGCTGCCCGCAAGCTCCGTAACCATCGTTTGCTGCCCATCATCACGCAGCACTCATCTTGCCTATGATTTTGCCTGGCAGCATAACGCTAGGTACCAATCGCTGGTGGTCTCCAGCAGCCCATGGTATGGCTCTCTCGGTTGGCACAGTAGTCTTCTCACATCCAAAATTCTCCCCGCTGCATGAAATTTGCAGTGCCACCAAGCAGACAGACAGGTGCCATGTGAGACACGGCAAGGGACACAGCACCCACCGAGGGAGATAAAAAACAAATGCCAATCCCTCCTCAAACCAAACCCAACAAACATGTGTCAAATAAGGTTTAGGGCATGAGTTAAACTGCTTATTTGCACCACGGGTGTTTTAAAAGGTCAGAAATCTGTCCAGAGCCTCGCTGGCCCATTTGGCAGGTACGGCTGAAGCAAAGCAGCCTCCATGCACATGTCATCCTGGGGCACAAGGTGGTGAATATCATATCAGCCATAATTGGCTCCTGAACTCGAATAATCAATACCATTTCCAGTGAGGACAACAAACTTTGGCCAAAACCCAAATAAGGACTGAATTGCTGCCACTGGAGCACTACGAAATACTGTAAGTACTGTGAGCTGGTATGCCCCGCGGCAGTCTTAAAATACCTTTGGGAGGATGCCGGCCAGTGGTTGAGCTTCCAGCTCATGGGTCTTTCCAAGCAGCCAAGGTAGTCACACAAAGCAGGGGAAGAAAATCTCCTGGTTTACAGCTCTGACCAAAGAGTCAGCCCGATGGTGGGGGTCTGTACAACGGTGGGAAAACAGCAACAATTTTCTGCCTCCGTTTTCCACCCTGGGGACCCCTCAACCTCATCCACCCTGTGCAGCAGGAGGCAAAACACTGGGAGAGAGTCCTCCCCCACTGGAAAACGTGCAAAATGCTCTAAGAAACTGCAACACCACCAGAACTTCTTTTCCCCTTTCTGCACCTAATTTACATGTGTTAAAATTTCTCATAAGAGGGTTATAGTTAAGGAGGGGATAACTGGAAAATGCACAGTTCTGTAGCAGAAATGCATCTCACCTACCCATGTTGATATCTGGATCAGTGCTGTGCAAAGCACGGCCAACTAGGGATTTATTCCCTTCCTCCAAAAGGATACCCTGTGAGTTGTTTTCTGTGGACCTCATTCCAACTTAAAGGCAATCACACACCCAACTTGAGGACACCTATTAGCTTTCAAGTGAAACTGTAGATGTATGATGGATTTATTATAGTGCTTGGAGAGAAATGAAGGTGCCTTCCATTTCTCTTCACCTGGTTTGTTTCTTTTTGTGCTATGTTGGATCATCTCCTGAGCACTTATCTTCACTCAGTACACAAATTTTTGCATTATAGCAGAGTACTCCAAGTGATGTGCTATACCTTGATTTGTTCTGGTACTCTGAATGAACCAATTGCTCATTCTATTATATGACTTATGTTTGCAGCCACAGTTAACTCCAAATGTTAAAAAATAATGAAATTAAGAAATACTATGCATTTTTTGACCAGCCTTCTGGCTTTAGATCCCTTACACTGTACTTATTTCACCTTTATAGCCTTCCTCTGCAAAAATGACAGCTAGACTCTTGCTTGTATTAAAAACATAGAAAAAAAAGCTCCTGCAATAGCAGGACTCCAATGATCAGGCACTAAAAATAAAAGCGCTGCCAACTGCAAAATTCATGATAAATTGGGAGAGCTGTTGCCAGTGCCTCTGTGTGGCAGCACGGTTTATGTATATATATTTTTAATAGGATTTTTATGTTTATTCCCACTGCCCAGTGGAAGTTTTTCATTGCTCTGCAGTTTTAAAATCCCCTCTTATAATGAAGTGAGGGATTATCTCAGGTCGTAAAGCCTGATCCAAAGCTTGGGCGTCTTTCTGACTTCTCTGTCGGCTTTATCACGCAGCCACTGAGGAGGGGCTGGAGAGGCCACGGGGTGCTGCAGCTGGGTGCTGCCAAGAAGAGGGTGCGATGGCCCAAACGTCACGGGCCCATGGGGAGCTGGCATGCCCACTGGTGTGGTTTCCCCGACATCTACTAAAATGCATGTGTTTGAACTGGTTGTCTCTGCTCAGAAAACATTTTAGGACCTTTTTATCCTTGAGGGCACTGTGGAAACTGGACACATGAGCTCAAAATCTTGAGGGGAGAGTGGGAGGAAGATAACCACCTGAGCATCATTTCTTTTGAGAAATTAGGCTAAGTAAACATTCCTTTAATGGGAGGAAATGGAGTACTCTGCTTCTCTCACTTCCAGAAAGCCACGCAAAAGGGGATAAAGCAGGGTAAGATGCCATTTATCATTTTCTGTTATGTGCTACAATCCAGAAAGAGCTCTGAAGCTGGTCCAATGCCCAGCTTTGCGTGCCCCAGTCCTCACTATGCACTATGCACGAGGGTTATTCCTGCAGGATGCCCCGTTTCTTGCTTTGCTCTGCCGCAAGGACAAACCAAAGTGGTGCAGCGCTGTGCTTCCCCCACAGGGACCCCACCAGGGCAGCAAAAATGTCTTGAGGATATTACAATGCAAATCATAACCTTTCAGAGGATGCAAATACCCTTTCTTTTTGCCTCAAAACACATACGCTGCCAGCTTCTCACTTAATAACTGGGAGCAAAGACTTGCTGCCACACAAATTCTAAACAAGCCCCACAGGCAGTTTGCAGCACGGTGTGAGATGGCTGCCAGGCAGAAAGTCCTTGGTGTCGATTTGATTTGAGCGCCACAGAGAACTCTCACACCAAGGGACTTATCTAAGCACAATAGCCAGGCGAGATGAAAGCACACCGCTTGGCTTTGCACTGGGAAACATGATGATTAGGTCCAAAAAGTTAATGCTTTTGTGCACAAGAGAAGGAATCCCACAGCTCTGATTCAGCTGAAATCATCTCACATGCCAACAAGCTCGAGCTCATCCTGGGAAGAGGGCGGTGCGCTCACAACCAAGCAGCTTTTGCAATTTCTTTCCATTTATGCTAACGGTTTGGTCAGCTGCCACTCTCTTTAGAGGGCAATACCGGAGGTAATCACAGAATAGTTTGGGTTGGAAGAGACCTTTAAAGGTCATCTAGTCCAACCCCCCTGCAATGAGCAGGGACATCTTCAACTAGATCAGGTTGCTCAAAGCCCTGTCCACCCCGACCTTGAATGTTTCCAGGGATGGGGCACCTACCACCTCTCTGGGCAACCTGGGCCAGTGATGGGTGCCAGAGGCAGGCACAGAACACAGCCCTGTGAGCACGAGTCACGACGCGAGGAGCGCAATGCCTCCAGCATTGCATCTCTGCCCTGCAGCATGCGCTCTGGCTCAGTCTCAGACGCATGAGCTGACAGCAAGACATCTCATCCAGGGGCACATCAGGAATTTTTAAAGTGCTGATAGCTCCAAATATGCACTAGATACTAAATGCTACCAGTAAATAGGATGGCAGGTTTCTCCAGGATCACAGTGGACCATCAAACTTCAGGTTTTGTCTCTTTTACTGTTTTTCTTTGTGCATCCCAAATTTGCTCCTGATGGGATGCCCAGGCACCTCTGCAGGGTTGGATCCACAGCCAGGGAACCTTGCCATCTCTAACTGTGTGCCTCTGTTTTTGACATTTTCTCCTAACAGAGCATCCAAACCTGAGGTTTCTTTATTCCAAACTCCCTCAACAGGGAAGCTGTGAAACCTGTCATCTCATTTTCCTATTTAGGTATTATCCCACTCACAAAACTGTCAAAAGAACATTGTTAGTTCATAAACTCAAACACTCTGCAGTGAAGAAATGACAGCTTGACATTTTATATATTTAACGTCAACGTTTCTGTGCCTCAGTTTCCTATCTATAAAGTGGGTACAAACCCCCTATTTCTTCTAAATCTTGCTCTCAAGAAACAGCTGACCTCAACAAGGGGTGCTCCTCAGGGGTTGGTACTGGGACTGGTGCTATTTCACATCTTGGTTGGTGACATGGACAGTGGGATTGAGTGCACCCTCAGCAAGTCTGCCAACGACACCAAGCTGTGTGGTGCGGTCAACACACTGGAGGGAAGGGATGCCATCCAGAGGGACCTTGACAGACTTGAGAGGTGGGCCTGTGCAAACCTCATGAAGTTCATCAAGGCCAAGACAAGCGGCATGGAAAATTTCTGCCCAAAGAGGGAGTGTGGCAAAGATTTAAGTGTTTGAAAACAGGGTGGGAATGGAAGGAACTGGGAAGTTTTGCTCTGGCCTCTTTGAGCATTTTTCCTGCACCATTGAGGGAGGAAGCTGTTTGTGGTAGTGCTATTCTAGGGATATTAAGGTAGGTTTGATAGGCAAAGGTCTCTCACTTTCCACTATCAAGACCATAAAAGACAGACAGATAAGACGGAGGGAAAGAAAGAAAAAGAAAACAAGAAAGAAGCAAACAAGAAAGCACTCTAGGGAAAAACAAGCACCCAGAGCCTGTTAAAGTCTCACTCCCTGAGCAGCTGGTGCCCGCAGAGCACCCAGTATGGATCAGCTTTTTCCCAAATCCACACCTCCTAGGAGTGCTCCCAAAGTGACACTGAGCGATGCAGCCATCTTCCCTCATTTCTCACATGAAATTTATTTCATACTGGTCCTCATCTGCTGTTACAGATTTTCCTTCAATTACAGATTAACTAAATCTAAAGGCTCTTTATGGGTTTACATGAGAATGGGCGAACGTACACAGTGCAATTTTCTCATGTTTTCCCAACAATTCAATTCAAACTCTAGCCAGTGTAATAACCAGTTTGAATTTCAAACTATTAATGTGAATAAGACAAATTACATACACAGGGAATTACACATGGTGACCCCAGGTTCCATATCCATCTGACGGAAACTACTGTTATTACACACAAGCAAGGAAGTTCTCCAAGCCCTTTACTAGAGGGAAATTATAAACACATTCATCCCACCTTTATTTTAATAAAAATTAGGAGACTCAAAAACCTGCTTCCATGAGCACTGAGGTCACCTGGGACATTTCTTCAGGCCCTGTTCTCAAGGAGAAAGAAATAGCTCCTGGTCTCTCTGAATAGTCTTTTCCGTCAGGTGGCTGGAGATAGGACGAGATGAAATGGCCTCAAGTTGCGGCAAGGGAGATTTAGGTTAGGCATTGGGAAAAATTTCTTTACTGAGAGGGTTGTCACACATTGGAATAGACTTCCCAGGAAGTAGTTGAGTCACCATCCCTGGAGGTATTCAAAAAGTGCATAGACGGGGTACTCCAGAACATAGTTTAGTGGGCATGGATGATGGTAGGACTCGATGATCTTGAAGGTCTTTTCCAACCTAAATGATTCTATGATTCTAACCAGAGACATCAAGTGATTTAATACTGAGTATTTCCAGCCACCTCAGGAGATACCAGAGAGACTGTGTCAGCTCAGCCATCTCCACCAAAGCTTCACTGGCCCCATAAACAATTTGCAGGGTCATGTGAGTATTCTGAATTTTTAAAACAGCTGGGAAGTTTTTATGTCAAATACCTGCTTTTTCTAACCAGCCCCATCCACTATCCCATACAACACAACCATTTCTGCAGGCGCTACAATCAAGCAGCTCTCTAGCAAGGCCTTTATAAAAAGTTTGTGAGGAAGGGAGGGTACAGTGCTGTGCAGCTTCTCCACTGTCATATATCTGCCCACATATCTGCACGAAGTAGGACAGTCTTTCTGACAGTGCTGGAGATGTCATACTCAAAGACGGAGAAATCAGTATATTTTTACCCTTGCCGGTACAGTTACACAAAGACGTCCCAGGCACAATGTCCATGCCCCGGGACGATGGAGAAGGACAGTTTGTTGCTGCTTCTCTTTGTCTATCCAGGAACACATGCATCCCTTTCTCAGCAGATGCTAAAGAGATCCTCACCTCTGCTGACACGGACACAGCCTACATGGATTTTGAGGAATGAGGTAGATGCTGAGGGGTGACCCCCTCCTGGAAAGTTTACTACCTAGTCCGTTAAAAGCAGCAGAAGTGACAGTGTATTTACACTAGTTCCAGAGCTCAAGAAGGAGTATGTGCTAATTAAAATTATTCTTTCTGCTCAGCACGTCCTCAACTGCATTTGTACAGAGCAGAGATGACGCCATGTGGCTGACTGATCTATTTACACCTCTGGAGTCCCCTGCTCATCTCCATCCCTGTTTCCCAATTAAGGGTGCAGACAGGAATTTGGGCTAGTTCCAGCAATCAAATACGCCTGGCACACCGCTGGGACTGAAGAGACAAACTAGTGACTTTTACCCAACATAAGCTGTTCAGGATCTCTCTGCTGCCTGTAAACAGGCAAGCAGAGGGACCTGAAAAGCCCATTCCCAGGGAAAAGCTAAAATAAAGTGAATATTGTTGCTGGAGCCTGCTGTGAGTGCAAAAAGCCAGCAAAAGCTAGGTTAAAACTGTCTGCTGCTTTTTCTAACTTTAAGAAGCAAAGGCAAGAAGCATGCTGCGTTCAGAAACGCACCCATTCCCGTGTAGCCTCTGTGTCTCTGGCCCGGGCATGTTACGTGTTCCTGGAAGCAACAGGGTGGACAGCCCATGACGCACGTGCACCTGAGCACACATCAGGTCCAACCCAGCACTGCTGCTTAATTCTGGCTTGGCCAGAACGTTACCCGGCAATGCTCACCAGCTCCACGCAGCCCCAGCCAGCTGTGAGCCCATGTCCCCCCACCATAATGACGGTACCATTATATTTGCAAAGATGTCTCCTGTACCTGTCAAAAGAGAAGGCACGGCTGAGAGCTTGTGAGTGGACTAATTCAAAGATAATCATGGCACCGCAGACAAGGAAAAGAATGCTTCTAAAAGATGCACCTTTGCTATCACCACCTTGGGGCTTTTGCTGGCTCCCCAGCTGGTCCCGGTCACTGAAAGACCAGTGGTTGCAAGAGTGATTTTAACACTTTGCTCTTTTCTTGCAGGGATGGGGCTGTGTCTCTACACCCCAGGCCTCTGTCAGCATGGGCTACATTTCTGCCACGTGCTCAGCATACAGATCTAGAAAGAAGAGCCAGAATTAAAGAGCAGCTGACCTTTGAGGCAGTGAAGAAGCAGTGCAGGGGATGAAGCTCTGCCACTGCGCTCTGCCTTGCTGGTTTTGACCTAAAAGACCTAGATGTTGACAGATGCCCTTCCACGCTGGAGATGTGAGTCCCTTCCTCCCTGCAGCACTCCAGGCCTGTGGACAAGGTGTTTGCACACAGTTACGGCTGGAGCTGCCTACAGCAGGGGTCCCTCCCACAGAACACAGCTCGCTTGTACAACCGTGCTCCTGGATTTGGTGACTATCCAAATTGCCACTGAACAGCAAGCAAATATTTGCACAAGTTCACAGAAGCTTTTCACGGAAGAAAGGAGCAATAATATTTAAAAGACGAATACAGTATGCTGCAGGTAAGAAGATCTTTGTAATGGAAAATCCGTACTGAGGAACCCACATAATACTAGCTTTCATCAATATTCAGAAAAATAAGTGAAATACGTTCCTTCCTATTCCCACTGCTTATTTCGCTTTTAAATACGGGGGAATTAGAGTACATACCAATTACATATTGGAAAACATGAAACCGTTCGCTGATCTCCCACAGCATTTTAGCACTGGTGTTTCCTAGAGTAGCTAGTTCTCAATATGAGTACTCTTCTGGCTGCAGCGACAGCATCTCTCCTTCTTCCAGACTTTTTTACACTCCTTGCCCAGCTGGCTGATGGCTTAGGGGTAAGTAGAGCTGCAGGCCATTTCACAGGTGCCGCATCCCTGCCAGAGAGAGACAGACTGCATGCAGGGATGTTGGGACCGTGGCAAGGGTTGCAGCATTGCAGATGAATGCTGTGAGTCCATCACAGTGGTCTGGCCCCAGCAGACATGGCTCACCTGCCTTACTCTGCCACTGGCTTGTGAGGTGACCTTGTGTACATCACGTCCTCTCCCTTAACTGTGTTTCCTTTCCACATTAAGTATTTGGTTGCTAAGGTCCTCCTCTTTTCCAATACATATGTAAAATATTGCCACCACAGAGCACTGTCGTTCTTGGGTGTTACAGTAATAGCACCAAAAACTAAGCTCAGGAGATGGGACTTGGCCACCTGTCCTGGTGCACTTAAAGGAAGCAGCTCCCCTTTATTTATCTCCTGGTATTTTCATTTCATCCACTTTTCCCAAAGCCACCTCTGTCTGCAGTGCTGTGGCAATCAAAGCCATCACCAGCAGTGCCTGTGCCACTGAGGTGAGGGGTCTCCATGCCTCCTCTTTCCCTCTGAAGTACAAAAACCAGCAACAGCTGCAGAAATCCAAGCAGTTGCTTTTTTCTCCCTCCATTAGGCTCCAACCTACAACCAAAACAAGTGAATCCTTTGGTCTGCATCTGGAGAGCAGCTGGATCCCCTTGCATTAATGAAACGCCGGTATCTCCCAGGGGGAAAAGAATGTGTTTGCAATGCAAGTTCCTTTTGCAGGACAGAGATCTTCAGCCACGTGAAGCACAATATATTTCCTTGTAAAATCAGCAAATATTCCTCCCAATCTCAGCTTCCTCATCTTCGAGCAAAGAATTAGCATTCCTGGGTCAACCTGACAGAGAGCTGAACTCGACAACTGCCAAGTGCTGTACTGCAGCCTTCCAGGTGCTGCAGGCAGAGGCCAGCAGTACTACCTGGAGTCTCTGCTTGTCCCATGCCAACCACATACCAAGCAGTGACATGTTCTGCTGCACATCTATCAGACCTGCTGCAGCCCAAACTGCTTCGCCAGAGGCACCCAGCACAAATCTCTGAAGCCCCATGTGAGCTCATATGCCTGTCCCTCTCTCTTCCCTGGCTCAATCTTTAGTACCTGATGAGCATACGCCCTGGGCTTTGCAGGGGTTTTGCTGCTACAATAATTTTTCCCTGGCCTTGTGGAAGCCCCCAGACTGACTGTGGTCCTTCACCTGAGCCTGAAATAAGGTTGTGGCAAGAAGAACCTAGTGAAGCTGTGCCCCCGGTGGGTACATGACATCACTGTTCCTGGACGTGCTGCTGTGGTCCTGTGTTCTGCCACAGCAAGAGTCTTGTGTGCATCCTGGGTCATGTCCAGAGCCATAGACATGGCTAAGGCAGTGAAATGAATGAGAAAGGCTGTTTTAACATTCAGGTGGGTCTCTGATGTACAGTGCTAGAGCGGGGCTCTGCAAGGCAAATACCTTTACGTGAAAATGTAAAGCTCTCCAACTTTTGAAGTTGTTTTTCTAAATGCCCCCCTCCCCTTGTTCCAGTTAAAAGATATGGAGGAGAAGACATCTCTCTTGGAGATGTTCTGGATGCACACAATGACCACATTGAGTCAGACTAGAGGCAGTTTCAATAGTGTCCAATGACAGATCAACACACAGGTCCATTTTGGGTGTTCCCATCACACTCTGAGACTACAGAATGGATCTAAAGCACCGCCCCCAACACTATATCAGTTTAAAGGGACCTTTTTTTTAGGGCAGTGCAGATGTATCTGCATGTCTGCAGGCAAGCCAGAGAGAAACCTGGGAGCGCTGGCTACCCGACCCATCATTGTGAGGATGATACCTGTTTGCTGCTTGTCATCTGAGCTCATCATCAAAAAAACCAAAGACCCTTACTGACTGCCACCCACTGAAGACCAGCTGAACTCTGCTCCATCCCCATCTCCTGCCAGTGCTAGGCTGACAGGTGACAGAGGGTCCTGCTGGGAAAAGGATTCACAGCAGCTCAGTTTCCAGTTTGTGAGATGCTTCTTTCTTTCTACCTCCCCTTTCCTACTCTATCTGTGAACTTGTGGATAGACAGAGGGGATATTTCAGTACTTTGTTTAAACTGGGAAAACCTTTCCTTGGCTGGGAGGTGCTGAATTATTCCAGAGATGTCATCCATCTTTGCCATTTCTGGAAAGCCAAGTATGCAGGTGCGAGGGCTGCACACACTCACTCGGGCAGATCCTTTTGAATCAGGGGCAGAAGAAATACTACCTTTTCTATAGATGAAGTCCTTAAAGTGTGGCTTAGTGTGCACGAGCCAGCATCCCTCCAAAGGCACAGTGCGAGGTACCGGTGGGGAGCAAAGCTTCCCCTCCTGCCAAAGTGACAGATCTGTCTGGAACGAGGCTGGGACTGCAAATGGTGCGAACATGTCCCCCCCTCCTACCTGGTTATGTGCACACCTTAGGGCTGTCCTCCACCTCTGACCCAGCCAGGCTGCAGCATTTCATCAAAGGAGGTCTGAGCCACGGGCACCTTACCTGACCCTTCAGAGAAGGGGCTGTTTTCTGGAGGGAGAGAGGTGTTTATTTTGCTTTTCAAAATTTGCTTATGATTCGGGGCTAGACAACTGCTACTCATTTCTACTTACACACACATACACAGAGCACCTGGAGACAAGACTGCTCCCAGAAATGGGATGCAAAGCTCCTTCTGCGCTATCTTCACTGGAGGGGTGCAGGTCCCTGCATTCACGGGGCTGTGTGCCCCCCTTTGCCCCCCTGCCCCGCTCCCTGCCCAGAGCCACCTGTCCTGGTTTCAGCTGGGATAGAGTTAATTGTCTTCCTAGTAGCTGGTACAGTGCTGTGTTTTGAGTTCAGT
>JAVJGG010000085.1:10144036-10173246 GCA_035590195.1 Aviceda cuculoides
AGTGTTATCATTATCGTTATTAGTTTCTTCTTTTCTGTTCTATTAAACCATTCTTATCTCAACCCACGAGTTTTACTCCTTTTCCTGATTTCCTCCCCCATCCCACTGCGGGAGGGGGGGGGGGAGCGAGAGGCTGCGTGGTGCTTAGTTGGTGGCTGGGGTTAAACCATGACACCACCGCACTGACCTTGCCCTCTTCCCCGGTGAGCACAACCACCGCTCATTTTATCTAAAAGGTATGCGAGCAAGTCCTCCAGGTAAACCCAACCTGGGCAGGCAAGCTGGGGAGAGAAACAAATGCAGATGAGTTTATTTTTGCACAGCCTCCTACTCCCAGAGCGCGGGGAACTGCTACCATTACATCACCCGCACACCCCCGCCCCTCCACACATCCAGCCCTGCAAAGGCACACTCTCTGCTGAGGGCTGCGGGAAGCCAGAGCCACAGGAAAATTAACGCTTTGCTGGGCAGGACGCCTGCCGCACTCTCCAGTGGGTAGTAGTTAGCCAGCACGCGGGGGGCTGTGGTTAGCTCTTACAGAAGGGGATGTCTGAATCCGCGGAGATGAGCAACCCCAGCAACCTCTGCCTCCAAGTATTCATCTAGCAGGACAGCTTTTTTTCTAACAGGACAAAAAGTCTGACTTGCTCCCAGTCTGTCCCAAATGTAGGACTAGAGATGGGCAAGAGAAACCACCTGATACCTCAAGGAACAGCCCAACAGTTTTGATAGAGGGACATGACTGAGCAGGACTTTGGATTCCCACCCACAGACTTCAATTATACAAGAAACGGGTACTGTTAGCGTCGATTTTCCTCGAGACCCACGTGGCCTGACGGGGCAGCCGCCGGCTGAGACAGAGGCACAGGCATCTTGTCGAGAGCAACACAAAAGCTTTTCTTTGCAGGAAATTAAAAACAAGGAAACAAACACCAGCACTTGCGTAAGCCCCAGACTAGCTCAGACAGAAAATTACCTCAAGACTGTTTGTGTTCCAGATCAATGGATCAGCTGCAGTGCCAGGCAATTAGCACCTTGAAATTATTCAGCAAGTTGAGGGGTGGGAATTTTAGGAGAGGCTGGTGAGGGAAGGGTGAGAGTAAGCAGGAATAACAACAGATCTTTCGGGATACAAAAGTCAACACTTGGCTCTGGCTGAGCCCAAGCTAAGATATGAACGTGGCTGTTGGATGCTTTTGCAACCAGGCAAAAGGGGGACAGGAGGGAGCTGGAGGGGCTGCTGACATTGCATCCTGGAAATGAGTACATAGTATGAACGTGGAAAGCAGAGCAAATTTTTTCTGGCTGAGGCTAAAGGTATCTGCCCAGTTATACCACAAGCCTGTTTTTCACTGTACCTAGCATTTCAAGCAAGGCAAAACTACTCTGTAAACAGATCCTAGCTGTGCTAGATAAGTAGATGGCATGAGGTGCAAGCTGGGCACAAGGCAAACGCTTCAAGCAGGCAGGTGACAGCTCAGGGCTCTGCCCAGGTCTGCGATGAGGGTCAGGACCAGCCCCTTTCAGAGGAGCGAGCACCCTCACAGGGGCTGGGTGGCCCTCTCCAACCACGCTCCTTGGCAGCACGCACGCCAAAAACCTTCATTGTTCTGGATGTTATGAAGACATTGGTCTGATTATCCCTGCCACTGTTAGGAACAGGAAAACCTCATTATTTCATATGTGCTAACATAATGCTTAAACATACGTAGCATGCTTTACTGTTACCATCAGAGGAGGAGGGAGGGAGGGAATAAGGGATGACTGTAGCCAGCTCCAGTGTAACCTCCTTCATGGCCTTTGTTTAAACAATCGGATCTCCAAACTCACCCAGGAGAAAAGAAACATTTGCTCAGATCGGCCTTGTTGCCCAACCCGCCGGAACCAAGAGGAATCGCTCCCTCTCCCTCTGACCCCGGGGAAGCACACGTGGCCTTGGCTGCAGGCCATGGGGGCTTTCTCCACCATTCCTCAACACCAACACACAAAAAAGCCAGATACCAAAGACGTAACAAGGAGTAAAGCAACTACATGAGAAAGCCTTACTCCTTTCTAACAGGTCTCCATGCTTCTATTACTAATCTAGTATGAAAAGAAAACCGCCTCTGTCCAAACAGTTTCCTATTATCACGAATGTGTCTGCAGCTAATCTGAACGCAGGGAGGCCAAGGCAAGCCGAGTGCAAAACTCTTTCAGGCACTGATGCTCTTAACATTTTGAAATCATGCTAATCTGATAAGGCACTGAGGGAATTATACAAGTAAACAAAGCCGGGCCCTGATAAGGAGTATTAGAGATAGGGCACACCATATATTTAGCACTCAGAGGGAGGGAGGCAGCGATGGCTAGCACAGCCCAGTGCAGGAGAAGCTGTGGCAGGGCCCGCGCAGCGTCAGCCTGCCCCAACCACTGATCGCTGTAGCCCATGACAAGGAAAGTTAAACAGCAGGATGTGAGCGCTGCTGCTCACAGCTAGATTTTCCTGAGCATTAACATTTGATCACAGCACTTCCTTCGCCAGGATACAGAGAAATGCAGGAGGAGGACAAGCTAGAAACCACGAATAAGAATGTAACAGAATCTAAAGGTTAGCTGCAAATGAAGCAAATGGGAGACAGCAGGATTTTTTTCTTGCCTCTGCATGCTTGGTTGGTGTTTGGCAAACCCGAGTCCTCTATGCATTCCAGGTTGCTGGTAACACTTTGGGTTCGTGCTTTGTGAAAATGATGCAGGAAGGCCACAAACTGTTGCCTGCCCTCCTGCCATGCTGGCTTTGCTGGGAACTCGCCTCCTGTCTACCTGCAGCGTCCTCCACAAAAACAAGCCTCACAGCTGGAGGAAAGCGATCAAAGTCCTAACTCCTAAATCAACTTTCTAATTTAGAGGCAATTCTCCAAAAGCCTCTCCCCACCCTGGGACACGCAGAGCCCGACCTTGTGCAAGTGCTGCTCTCAGCCCCGTGGCACTGGCACTGCTCTGGGACTCAGCACCTCGGAAATATCAGGCTGCAAATCAAACTCCCAAAACAGACCCACCCTAGAGCAGAAGACACTTCCTATGAAGTTTTGTTGCTACCTTCTTTGTCTCGCTTTCCTTATTTATATAATGGGGATAAGCATTCGTTTCAGGAATGCTGCTGAATGATTAATAGCTGCAAAGTATTTGGAAGGTTAAATGGTCTGGGTAATTATTACCCTGAGCGACAAAGAACAAGACAGTTCAAGAGTACATGCTGATAGATTACAACATCATGCTACAAGGGAGCACCCAAAATCTCCCAGCAATTCCTGCTCAAGGGACCAGGTCCAATACTGTATGTTGTGAGAGATGCTATGGCATTTTCACCTCTTCATCATTTGATTCTATTATTATTATGGTAATTGCCAGTGGGAAAAAAGATTAACGGGGTGAGAAGGGGAAGACAGGCTCCAGGAAGTGCTCGCACTGACGGGATGAGGCAGGAAGAGCCGCTCTCCCACTGCTGGCTCCCCTTTCCTTGGCATCTGCTGTCTGGAGCATGATGCAATGGGAGCAAAGCACATGAGGAAGCCTGGTCCCCTTGATGCATAGTATGGGACCTTTCCCCTGGAGCAGGAAAGGGTGAACAGGGACACAATACCTCCCCCATTTCCCACTCATCCATTTGCACAATTAATTGCAAGAATCTGAGATCCTTGAGAGCTCTTCCTCTGCCTCCAGCAAATTTGGTTGAAACCAGCCAAGCAGAAAGACTCATTCTCTGCATGTAAGCAAATCTCACTTTCCTAGGGAGAACATTGGTGTTCCTGAGACAGCCAGGCTTTTGGGTAATCCAGTGCTAAGTGCCACCGAAACAGCAGCATTAGTGGTAATTAAAAATGAGATGCTTTCCACACCAGGCTGTATACTTTGGAGGCAGCCAGTTCACCCAAACAGGACTACAATAGCTCAGGATTTTACTTCTTTATTTCCACCCCCTTAACCATGAGATCAATGCAGCCAGCCTCAGAAGAAATAGGCACAAAATTAACTTATGCTGAGACGGGTCTGAAGTTAAAATGTATTTTTCCTCTATTTCTCCAGAACATTCAAGACAAATACAAATATGGAACAGGACTGACACTGGAAAGCAAATAGCATTTAGTCACCCACACAGACCTCTAACAAGCACTTTACTGCATAAGTGAAAATCCCCTGCAAAAGCAGTTTAGTTCAGGGGAAGGAAACCTTTAGGAGAGTAGTAGGAGAACTCCCTGGCTGCTCATTTGTGGGAAATTAGAGGTAAAAACAAAACATACGAGGGAAACCAGAATGGTTTAAGTGGGAAACCTCCAAACGGAGGAAGCAGTTTGGCTGTGGTGGCCTGCTAGCACATAAACATATAATGTGCTTGTGTGCATCTATATACATGCTCCTATATATAACACATAAGCACGCCAGCTTCTATACACACAGCAATGCTCTCCCCTCCCGACCAGCACCATTTTCAGTGAGTAGCAGGCTTGTAGGACAGGCAATTTGTCTTCACACCACACATGTGAGCTGGCATCAGGAGCATTTGGCCCCTTTTTGACCCCAGCATGTTGGTTCATTCTATTTATGTATTTTTGATCCGTAACCCATGACAGAGGTTTTTGGCACTGTTGCTGGAAGGTCAGGGAAGGACCACAGAAGAGCAAGTCCCACGCACGGAGCCCTTGCAGAGCATGATCCATCAGCTGCCTCCACCAGGAATTTGCTGTGTTTTGAATTCAAAGAATCTCTTTCAAAAACAAAAAACCCACCCAGTCCTCTATGCCAAGATGGTAAGCTGGCGGCCCAGAGCTGGTGAAATAGCACAGGGAGCATCCCATGTTCAGACGGGGCAGCCAACCCCACAGAGATGCTTGGCCACGAGACTGCAAGAAGGTCCTGGGGAGAGGGAAGGGATGGGGTGAGATGGAAAAGGCAGATTCATGCAGGAGTAGAAGAAACACGCTCTCAGGACAGGCTCTACTTCTGCCCAGCACTAAGCATGCTGTTGGGCAGCCGGTTTATCAGCATTGCCTAGGGCAGGAGAAAGTGTCTGCAAAGCAAAATGGGGAGCTAAGAACCGCTCCCTGGACTTCCTTCTCCCTCCAAGGACTACAAAAGACATTTCATAACTTAGACCCTACTTCCATTAGGTGCCACTGAACATCCCCTGATGATTTCTGGCACTGTCTTGTTGAAGGATTCAGTAAGGGAGTCCAGGACACGTGCCAGGAGGTTCAGCCAGGAGGATGACTTTGGTCCGAAGCCCCTGTGAAAGAGTCAGGTGAGGCTGAGGAACAGGAGACAACTACATGAGAAAGAACCATATATATCAACAGGGTGGGGAAAAACACACCAGCGTGAGGCTACCAAATACACACTCTCTCCATGAGCTCCCAAGCAAAGTCATGTGTATACATGTTAGATGTCCTAGGTGAAGACATCGGGGTGGGGGAAGCTACAGGCCTGGGTTTTCAAATGATAGAAGAGCACAAACCTTGAAGAGATGGCACTTAGGAATTTCCAGCATCCTATTTCTAAAGCCCTATTTCCCACATGTCTGAAGAAGGTCTAGAAAAGAAGACGAATACAGGGGCCAGGAGCTTCCCCTTGCACAAGGCAGGCATATATTTAAAGAAGCAAGAGCAGAGAAGGGTTGGGTTGCATATTTCCTGCTGGAGACAAACCACAGCATGCTGTTTTTCAGTGCTCAAGTTTAAAAAAATCCCCCAAACTTGACAGTTCATGCCTGTTGATCTCACAAGACAGTGCCAGGGGATTTTATCGTTACAAAGGCTTCATCACAGGATCATCCCTCCTGCAGCTTCACATCCCACGGTGGGGAGAGCCTTTCCTGGGAAGGGACAATCCCCACAGGATTAGAGCATTTCATGGACTAAGCACGCACTCCCACTGCCTCCCCACCTTCTCAAAACACACTATTTATTGAACGAGCATAAGTGACGATACAAGAAATACATACGATGGTGAATTTCCCTGCGTGGATAATAGTATCTTCTCTCCTCTGGAGGCCCACCTCCGGGCTGTGTTGGGTATCAGCAACCAGGCGCTTCCCTGGCTGTGGCAGGTGCATTGTCACCATTCGCCCACTCACGTTCTGGCACGTAAATTTTCTGTTTAATAAACTTTCCTGCAGTTTGTGTTTCTCAGTAACCCTGCGGTAGTAGTCATGGTGACAAAACTGGGGTCCTTGGCAACACACCAATGATGCTGCAAATCTACAATGACTAATCCTAAAAGCCTAATTTGTAGAACTCATTTAAATGCTTAAAGATACGCAGGTCACCGCAGGGGTTGATTTAATGGCTATGGCATATCTGGTAGTGAAGCAGTTGTTACAGGAGGAACAGCCAGGGCATCTTCTGGTCATAAAATTAAGTGAATTTTTAATGCAAGATGTAGACTAAAGAGATTAAAAGGAAAGCACAATTTAAACATAGGCACAATAACAAACCCAGCTGATTTCCAGTCAAAGAGCTGGTCAAAGCTTCCAGATGAAATGCTGTTTTAAATAACAATCCCACGCAACAATATTGCTGATGCAGTATTGCCTGGTTTATTTGTGCCTATTCAGAATGTAATGAATGCTCTTCTCAACGCATCTTGCCCGTGAGTGTGAAAAACCACGGTGCAGCACAGCCAATTCCCCAAACTGGCCCTGTTAAAGGCACACAGAGGATGCAGACTGAGGACCTTCCAGTGTAATGGTTTCCAGCTTCACCAGGACGGCAGATGGGCCGAGCATCTGCCCCATGCCACCTTCCCCCGTAAATCTCCTATGGGGAGCATGCACAGGACAGTGGTTTTCATTACCTATTCAATGTTTCAGACTTTCAGCTCTTTGCTGGCACTAAAAAATTCATGGCCACATCTTCAGTTAATATGCTGATGATGTCACCGAGAGAAGAGTACCAAAGTAAGTATATCGCTATAACTGTACTTGGCTGGACCGACAAGACAGTGTTAAAGCCATTGGCTTTTTCCCCAAGCTTTCCTGTTTCTCCTCTCCAACTGTCTGCCACCTGGCATTTAACATGCATAGGCACAAGGAAATGGAGAGTGGCTTCTGCTAACACTCATCAGCAAAACCTCCTTTGCATAGGCTCTCTCTCCCTCCCTCTTCATACAAATAAAGCAATGAGCACTGTAGACAGTATCTTACCCTACAGAAAGCAAATCATGCTGGCCTGAGGCTGTAGAGTCCTAAATCTTTATCCGATAGTGCTAAACAATTATCGCTCACCTAATTAGTTGTGGTTTTGAGTAAGCATTCAACATCACTTTACTCAGCAACTACCAGCGATAAGCATCAACACACAACTAGGTTAAGCCTTTTGATCACACAGGGATATGATTTCCATGTCCTGATCCACTGCCTTAACCCACTGCCCCTCCTACACAGGCATCTTCCAGGAGAAAGACTTCTTTCATCTGACCAGGAGCTGGGACATGAAGCACATTCATGTGGCAGAAAGTAGTCAGTTTTAGTTAAAAACAAGCAGACAACAAATGTTTGTTTGGTAAAATCCTAGTTCTACTTACTTATCAGGATTTCCCCCTCTTTAAAACTGGATGCAACATAACTGCACTTGCCATTGTGGCTGACACAGAGCCAACTCGAGCGCAAAGCACCGGTGGCTCCCTTCATTAGTTTGTCAACTGTTCCTGCAGAGGAAATTGAGTTTAACCAGGAGTTATCTGCTCTCATACTTCATTATATTGCTGTAATAAAGCAATAGCAACAACAATAATTACTATGGGTACTAATGACTTCTACTGCACCTTCAAGAGCAAAATGTGCCACACGATGTAAGCAATGCTTGCTTGGATGCAGTCAAGATGCTTTTTGGGTAAATTAATGAAAAACAAAGGCTTTGTAACTCTTGAAGACAGACTCAACCTTTGCTTTTTTGAAAAACAAAACCCCTTGCCGATCCCACTGGGGACCGAACCAGTGATCCTGGAGGGCTTGGACAGTTAGAAACAATCTCTGGTCACCTAACACAGCACCTGTGACTCCTGCAATGGAAGCATTAGTCTTCTTGACCACAGAGATGCCATAGCTCATTAACAGGATGCATCTACTATAGTAAGAAACCTGAAAATAGATTTATGCCATTGATGTTGACATTCTGGTCTTAGCAGTTGGGTATAGAACAGCACAATGACTCTTTTCAATGATTAGGAACAGAAATGGCAATGCCATACACCAGTTACAGCAAAAGATGGGAGTCCAAACCCCACCTTCTGAATCCCTATGTATGAATATGTGATCCAACTGAAGTTGCTTCAACCACGGCTCAGTTTCACCACTGGTGATAACAGGCCTAGTTACGCTCTCTCGGTACTACTGTGAGGCTTTAATGAAAGCATTCATATAATTCTGTGATACATAGTGTTATTTACAGTGTTGTAAGTCTCTGTGAGGACTGAAATCCTGGATATGTGATGTAAGGAAGTTTTTGCTCATGGCTTTTTCAGCCAGAACTATTTGAGCTTCTCTCATCAAAATAATAAACCTTGCGGGGTCCCCATCAGCGGTGCAGCTCACTGCTGCTGCCTGTGTCACCTCCCTGCAGCTCCTCCATGGGTCACCTCCAGCAGCCTGTCACATCCCCTTGCCCCCCCCCCTACCCTGCCCAGGGGACCACAGCTGATGTTCACTCCCCTGCCCCATAGAGGCTGCCACTGCCCTCAAGCCCTGGCCAAGGCACTTCGTCTCACAGCACTGCTCAGCCTGGGCTGCGGGCCCTGCCACTGGGAACAGCACTCCAGGCCCCACACAGCCAACATCAACATTTTGCTACAGAAAACAAGGGCAAAACATGGTCTGCATCGCAGCTCTCCAGTGCTGGGTAAGAGCACCTTGGGGGTTTACTCCATTTTTCCAGTTCCAGCTGGGCTGAGCATTTGGGCATGGATGTCAGGTCCTGCTGGCAGTTCAAGGGGGGGCTTAAGGATGGAAAAGGCAACATACTTTTAGCTGCAGCTCAGTTACAGCAGAAGAGCTCTCTATAAAACACTGCCTATGAAGCTGTTGAGTTTTCGATGGCTGCTGCATGAGCAATTGCAAAATCTATGCCCTGCTACGCTTTACACTCACCTCTTCCTGAAAATCCAGTGTCTACCACAGACATTTAAAGCTCAGCCCAACAAAGCACTAGAAAAGGGGCCACGTGGACCAATGGCATGGTCAGTGGGGTGTGCAAAGAGGTGACCTGAAGAGGCATTTAGCATTTCTAAAACTCCAGGTAGAAAAGAAAAACAAGATTGGAGAAAACGAGGGGTAAGAGACAGAACAGGTTGCTGTGTGGGCTAGGGGACTTGTAAGCTCTTCTCCACATCTGCAGAAAAGGTTTAAATCTAGAACTAGAAACCCTGGGACGACGCTAGTTAAATGCTTCAATGAATTGGAAGTTATCTTCCAGTATATTTTTAGTTGGCACCAACAGGCATTACATAATGGCTATTATATAACAGCACTACAGCTACAAATACTCTCTTTTGGGCTTTTTGTTTGTTTTTTCTTTTTTTCTCTCTCTATTTCCCCCAAAATCTTCTCCTTAGTGGGGGATTGATCAATAATTGCACTTTCCATCAAATGAGGGAGGCAAATCCTTAGGAGAAGAATCAAATGGAGTAAAAATATTGTTACTAAGCCTGTGAGCGCTTCTCTCTTGCCCAACCTCAAACAGAATTAACTATTCCCAGAATAGAAATTCCACTAAGGCTTATCTGTAGTTTAAAGGGACAGGCTGTGATTCTGTACAGACACTGAATTTCTCAATACTGGAGGGGTTTTTATCTCGTGGTGATGACAGCTTAGAAGACAAAAAGAAAGGGGGGGGGGGGGCAGCACTGTGTAAGCGAGGCTGTGGAAAAACTGAAGGAGATTTTCTTTATCTGCCAGCAAGATCAATTGCCCGTCAGTGCTCCTTTAAAATCCTCCCCTGGCATATTTTTTATCTTTTCTTCCTAACAGCAGAGCAACACAGACTTTTGCTTCCAAACTAGGTGCTACATGAAAAAAAGAAGAAAGTTTCCAAAAGCTAGAAATATTTCCTTTCCTTTATTTCTTATCTCTGAACCTAAAGAGAGGCAAAGCAGGCGCTCTGCCTCTGAATGCAAAAATAAAAATCAGTTCAGTGGCACACCACAAGCTCCCACATCAAGCCACCCTACGGGCTTAGGCAAGGGCTCGCTTTGCTTTTGTTATCCCAGCACAGAGCCTCTCTGACAAACACAACATTCTCAGTAATTCTGCCTTTTTCGGGCTGGTCCTCTAAAACAAATGAGCCAATTCCAGAGAGAGCAAAAGACCTCATCTCACAAATAATCACTTCTTTGCTAGCAACCTGCTCCCTTCTGCTGTTTCACTCTCCCACCTCCCCAAACCCGGTAATGCCACTGATGCTCTCCTGACTCATGCTAGGTTTATGAATAAACCAAACCCCGGGCTACCTAGATGGGAAGGCATCGTACTAGAGTGCATTGCTGGGTGTCACACACGGGAACGAAAACAACCCTGAGAGAGCGGAAGAGGAAAAAATACAAATGCAGCTGCTTGGAGAGCACTAAGTCAATTCAGAGAGAGGCTTTTTGGCTTTAAAAGTTGTTGTGGCACATGGCAGACCCCACTACTGATAACAGCTCTGAAGGTAGCGATTGCAGCCCAGTGCAGAAGGACAGCCTGGCAGGGCTGGTCATGTGAACATGAGCAAAACACCCAAAAAAGCAGGACAAAGCAGGAGCAGAAGGAATAAAAACGAGTTAGCTGGCATCATAGTGCTAGGTTTGGGCTAAAGTAGTGCAGTTGCAGGGAGAAGGAATAGCATACAAAAACTTATCAAATGTACTAAGGTATATTATTACATGGGGAATACTGCCTTGCTCTGTTTTGTGGGCTTCTGACACCTAGCTATTACGATCTTCAATAATTGAGAAAAAAGTAATTTGGTGGAAAAGCTGGCTTGAGAAGTTGTTTGAGCTGTGAAGATGTGAATGCACGAGACTCCTGCTCGGCCGTGCTCTGCAAGTGGTCCGTGCTAACCACAAAGAATACAGCCATTTGTCATTCGGGACTGAAAATATCAGAGAAACAAGTGTCAAAACAAGCAAAAGAGTAAGTTTACTTGCATTTGTCATTGTTTTCTCCTCTATACAAGCCATTAAGGGATTTTACAATAACTGATCACTTGCAGCACTGGGAAATAGCAAAAACAAGCTTAACTAAGACAAACGTTCATGGTTCTCAAGAGAAATGCTCCTAATTCATTTCAAAGCTACTCTGCCCTGCTGAGCCTCCAGCCCCAGGTGCTTGGATAAAGGCATTTGATATGGCTTTGGACGCAGTGCTGTTTCTGATGTTGAGTGCCCTTCTCAAGATCAAAGCTCTGCAGGCAAACAAGGCACAACTGCTAAATCCCTTGTTAATGAACCCTTCTACATGGTTGTACATATATATTGGTAGCTTGTTCATGCATGTATGCAAATGGGGGGGTGGATGGGAAGACATCCTCAGGAATCAACAGCTGAACATACGGTCAGGCACTGTTTTATCAAACAGATGACTGCAGTTGCTGTTGCAGCACTTCTGTTGGAGTTGGCAGCAAACAGCCTGTCCGCAAACAGTGCAGCCACAATGGGAGCACGCTTGGGGGTCTTCCTGCCAGGGGGAAAGAAAAGGATGTTTAATTTAAAAGGAAGGGAGCAGCGTAGAGACTGTGTGAACTTTTAAAAATCAGGTTTCACTCTGACATACTCCAAGTTTGGCCAAAGAAAACCAGCTGAACTCTTTGAGGACAGAACGGCATAGCCCTTCTCCTCCAGGAGCTTCCTTTGTCCAGCTCTCCATAGTCCCAGCCAGCAGGCAGGGGGAAGAGCTGCTAAAAAACGGTTCCATACGCACCTCCTGTGCTCAAGGACCAGGCTGGGGCAAAGCCCAAAGCGGCACTTCTGTGATGTGCTTGGACACTGCAAACAGCCTGGCAGGAGGGAGAGTAGCATATGCTGCAGAAGGGACCCCTGGATTTCAGCCCTTCTCTGCCACTGGTGTGTGCTCACATCTGAGCCCAAACCACTCACCCTACCCGACCAGCACCCAGGAGGTGACACAGGCAAGTAGCTCACTCCTTCTCTTGTCCCACTTCATCTCCACATCTCAGTGGACCCAAACATGCATTACCATTCCCACTCCCACCCTGCCTTTTCTGCACATGCCTTTGCAACAGCCTGACGTATCAGACCTCTCTCCTGTGAAAGCAGCACAGTTATCCCTCATAACCCTGAGGCATAACGCACTGAAGTTCAGTTTGATGGTGTTGCAGAGCTCCTTGGTTTCTTACTTTTACAAGACTTCTGGGGAAATGCATGCAACAGGACTGTGAAGAATCCTAACCAACCACCTGCATGTCCAAGCATGAGCATCTGCAAATACGCTGCTGGGTAAAAAAAAGCCACCTTCACTGTAAAGATTCTTCCACTGTATTTAAGATGGAATTACACCATAATTAACTTGTATAAGTGATATGTAATAAATTTAAGAATAAAATAAAAAGCCTCAGATCTGCAAAATATGAACCATTAATCAAACAGACACTCTGAAAGACTTCACTGTGAAATCTCTAGTGATTAGCTATGGGCACTCAGCCAAAGAGGCCTGCAAGCTCTGTTTCACTGACATGTATTTTTAAACTAGCTCCAGCAAAGAGGAGGCCATTTGGGGCACAGAATACCAACTTTGGGGGCTGGGACCAGTCCCCGCCACAGATTATCTTGGAGAGCATCTCTCTGTATCTCAGTTCCCTATCTCTAAGACTGGGATAATATGCCCTGCTCCTAATTCCTGCCTAGTGTTTACAACTAAATCTGCAGGGCATAGACCACCTCTTCCTACATTAACATAGTATGCAATGCAATTCTGTCCCTGTTCAGTGATGACAGCTGTGTACATCTGTAATATACGCCATGGAGACAATAAAAAAAAACAGGGTTGAAAGATCTTCAGGCATAACACGGCCAGCCTATGGCAGGGCCAGTGAGCCCTAGATCATTCTCAATTCTATTTAATGCATTATTTGAAACCACCCAGCGATAGAGAGCCTGCTGCCTCTTTAATAGCCTATTGATTAAATGTATTGCCACGGCCCGTTGACACAAACTACTAGAAGCATCTCTCAGACTGCATTAACATCCCCTGCAACTGCAGGTATGCCAAAACCTGCCTGGGCTGGGTCAGGAGAGCTGACATTTTGTCAAGCTAGTGGCCCCTGCCGACTTGTGCTGAGCAAAATATCTATTAACTTCTCTCAGTTTGCAAATCGCCCAGAATGCTACAGAGACAAGAGGTTACACTGGTAACAAATACAGAATTAAGCTGACGGTTTAAAAGATTAGTAAAGTGTTGCTTTCCATTCAAATTGGGGGGGGGGAGATTACTTACAAAAAAAGAACTTCACCCACAGAGCGTTTACTCTCTCCCGAGATGCAGCAAGAGATATTTGCATTACTGCAAATCCTCATCAACAGAAAAGCAAATGTTTAAAAAGAGAGAGAAAAACATAAGAGTTTGGAAAATAATGCCAGTTAAAAGGTTTTCAGATTGATCTGCATGAAAGAAAATGGGTAAGCAGTGCTTACCTTATCTAAACTCTGCCAAAGCAGTAACCATTTAAAGGGTGCAAAAGACCTGCCGAGCCATGGTCAGCACAGAGGCAAGGAGGCTGCTCGGCGTTAATCCCACCACCATATCCGAATCCAGCTGTAGCACAGCAAACCACTGCTCGGCTGGAAGCAAGTTCACTCTTCTGTTCTGGTCAGAGCCACTGCTGCCCTCTCTGAAAGCAACGGTGGGGGTTCAAACTCACAGTCACTTTTGTAGCTTCTGAAGATCCTCAAGCAAAACAAGGTACGGACCCAAAGGGTGGCTACAAGGGCAGAATCCTGAGCAGGTAGCACCACTGCGGCTTGGTTTTCTACCTTCTAACCCTGCAGGACACAACAGCTGGGGGAAAGGGAAACCCTGCATAGGAAGGTGAGGTGCTAATTAAAAAAAAGAACAGAGCAAGCAGAAAAGCAGACATCAGTACCTTCAGCATGCCTCACCAGCTGGGACTGATTTGATTTAACATGCAGTTTTGTTTTAAATGCTTGTACCACGTAAGTTTTTTAATATAAGTTTTTACTGATCACTTCACTGGCAACAAACAGATCAGAGACAGCAGTACTCTGAAGGGCCCTGCACTTATTTCAAAAAGATGTTTCTTGCCCCCATGAGTTTACATTTCAACCTAATACAGAGAGACAACAGACGTAAGCAAAAATGCATTCTGGCTGCTTTCACAGCATGAGAAATGTTAGGAGAGTAAAGAAGGTAAGTATAGACAAGAATAGTTGAAATTAATTTCTGCCGACATAATCCGAGAAGTGCGAAGTGGAACTTCTCTGTGCATTGCAGGGAATCAAAAGCAAAAGAAAGTCCTGTGACAGGGCTTAGCAGAAGCTCAGCACAAGCTCTTGAGCAAAGAAATAAAACAGACATCTTCATATAAATACAAGTTCTGAAAGAAATGATTGAGAAAGATGATGGATGACCCAGAGAAGGAGTCATACAAAGTGATGCAGATTAAAACACTGCTCCACGGCTTTACCATCTCCTCCTGAGCTAGTCAATCTGTGGGGAGACGGGCACACAAGCCTACCAGCTACTTCACTGCTCAGCATGCTCTTTGGCTTAGCCTCTTGCCTTCAGGTGATCCTCCCCAACTCTATTTCCAAAGTGCTACCCTGACACAACTAAACTCTAATTTCTATGAATTAGAATTGGACCTACCAATCTTGGGTCCTAAGCATATAAACAAAAGGACAGCTAACTTTTTCAGCCCTACTGTACCCTGTTGTTGTTGTGAAATGCCATGGGACAGCATGGTATGAAAGAAAGCATAGAAGCGAAACGTCCTACAGAACAAAGCCGTTGTGTCTGTGTTGGACTCGCATGACCTCTTCCTTAGGGTAAACAAATCTGGACTTCTTCTGAACCAGACAGAGTCGGAGATGACTCTCCACTCCCAGGAGTCCCAGCTGATCCTGAAGATGAAAGAGAGCAAGAAAACCCGAAATGCTGGGTTGTTGCAGCCCCACCTCTCCCATGTGTAGCACAGATGGCCCTTCAAACTGGTAAAAGCAATCTCCTGACCTGCCAGACTCGAGTTAATCATCGATTAACTACTTATTTAACATTTATCTTTCAAAACTTCACTGTACATGTGCCCTTAATGAAAAGGGTGATCCTTCTTCTCAATATAGCTGGATATTATCTGCAGAGTTTCTTCACAGGGACAATTTACTCCAGAACCCATGATGGCCTGGAATTTGGGGGCTGTTACCTATGCTTGGAAAGCAATAAATTCATCAATGGTCAGGGATCACGTCCCACAGCACCAGTCAGTCCCCAGTGGGACAGTTCATCCTGCAACAACGCTGCAAATCAAGTAAAGCACTAATGCATGTGCCCAAGCCCCAGTGATCTCAGTGGAGGTTAAACACCCATTTAGCATAGAGCTGGAAACAGTGGTTCCTTGTAGACACCTTCTCACAAACCATCATCCTGGACCCTGCTTTACACGAACCACTCCGGCACAGTTACTGAGGATTTATCTTACACATAAAAATGTTGTTTAAAGTGGTGCAATACTGAGTGCTTTGAAGGCACGAGGCTGCCAGACTGAGGTTGTCACAGACAGGGACACAATCCTATTTACCATGAAACCAATCTTTCTTTTCCTGCCATTTGTTTTATTTAGTCTCCAGCTTCCAGCAGGGGGAAGGATGCAGCTGTCTGCAGCCCCCAGCCACATTCACCACCTGAGCCAGATGCTACCCCAGTGCGGGAGCTTTGGGCACTCAGGTAATGATTCTCAAAGCAGTAGCCTGTAATGATGCAAATGAATGCCTGCATCATGAAGCAGACACAAGAGGAGGTAAATTATCACAGGCAAACTGAGTTTTGGCATCAGCTTTTCTAACAACCCCAAGCACTTTTAGTAGTAGTTGAAACAAAATGCTCAGAAACAGAACCAGTACAACTACCAGCTTGGGCACTGAAAACTGCTGAAAACCTGCAATTGCATCAGAGCTTCATCATGTTCTGCACATGCTCCTGTTTTAGAGCCAACCCACTCAGACCTGCTGCTGTATGCACTGCAATTGTAGCTGGCCTTTTCCACTGCCCAGAGCTGGCGTGGAATGAAAGACACCCTTTGCTGGTGAGCGGGACAGGTGCCTTCTGCCATGAGTGTCCTTGTGGGCAGTGGGAGGAGAGAGTGCTCTGGGTGGCCAATTTCTGCTCATCCACAAACCCAACACCCACCAATCTGTTTGTCGTTCTTCTCTTCCCTCCTCCCACCTCCCCACCCGAGTCACTCTCACCAAGAGTACTCGATCCTCATCATCTCCTCCCATTCTCGTTGTTCATTCATACAGCTTTTTTGTCTCCTTTTGTCCTCCCCACTGGTCCTGTGCCCTATCTTCCCCACAACACCTTCCCCTTGACGCTAAGGTCCACCCCCAACAGCCTGTCCTCAGCTCCATCACTGCTGCTTTCACTCAAAGACTTCTCCCATCTAATCTCAGACTCACTATTTATACCTTTATTCTGTTTCTTCCTCTGCATTATGTTGGTAACAGCACGGCCAGAAACCTCCATTGCTCCTGCACACCCCTGAGGGTCCCTCTGCTTGCCACCGCAGCACTGAGGCAGTTGTTACAAAGCTGGTTTTTCTCATGCCTTACCTGCAATCTGGGGGAACAGCATGCTCTGCCAGCATGAGCTGTGCTACGGACTGCAAAGAACCACAACAGACTCGATGTCACTTCTGACACTTGGGCAGAAAAACTCCCGGGTGCAACAAACCTACACCTGGGCTGAATGGTTTTAATAAGGCAAAGGTACCTTCTCATGCAAGACACCTCCCCTGCCAAAGCATGAGGACTAGAGCTCTTCAAAGTTGTCAATATTTTGCAGCATTTCCTTCCAAGCTGCTCCTGAGAATGGCTTTAATAACATAAGAAAAAAAAATTGAAAAAGGCAGGTCCCCAGGCATAGAGAATCTCACGCTAGGTTACCAGATCTAGCAGAGAATCAGGCAAAGGTCTAGGGCATTTTAATGGGAAACATTGGGCAAAGTTAACAGAAGGCTGTACTATCAGCCCCACCTATAACAAGTTTTAAACTTCTGCTGACACAGTTCATTATCTTACAAAACAAATTGCTCCAAGTGAACTGTGACATTAGTGTGTGTGATTCTCCAGTTGCTCAGGCTATTAATGTTTAAGATGTAATTAGAAGTAAGGGTAGAAAATAGCCTTTGCAGAATATTTTTCAGACCATTAGTTGAAAGAATTTTCCACACAATTTCTCTCTGGCATTTCTGAGTACAAGGGCCTTCTCTTTATCAAGTGCTCCCCATCCCGCTAAGCGCTATGCATTTTCGGTAGTCACGCCAGCCACCCACCCAACGTGCATCAGCGACTCCAGCTCTTATTCCACTACTTCACCAAACCGGAGAAGATCAGGTCAAATTAGACTTATATTGACAAGGGGCTGCCTTGTTTCACTCGCCTCAATGGAAAAAGGCCAAATCAATCTTACTCTCTAATCCATGAGTCCCTCTTGGTAGCCAAATTGTTAAAGAATTGAAGAAAGAAGATGGGAGAAAAACAACATGTTATTGCACATCTACACACTGTAGAAATCATATGTATTGTCACTATGCAGCAACAGACACTCTGTCCACCTACTAATACACAGTTCATTAAGGCAGCCCTTTTCTATATGGGAAATTGTTCACATTAAGCCTCTTCGCCTTCTGTTCACCTTAGAAATAAGCACATTCTGAGCTTTATTTAAAACCTTTCTTGCCACCTAGAACCTTCTAGCTGCAATGGCTGCTTGGAATAAAGTACTTGCCAAACACACAGGAGTCTTCCATTTTTTTGCTTCCTGGACCACATTACTATTATTATTTATGCTGTAGCAGAGGATAGGAGATCTGGTCATAAACCAGAGCCCAGCTGCCTCAAGCTCACTGGAGCAGGGAGGATCACAAAAATTCAAAAGCATGAAAAGCAGTAGATGAAAAGCAGTGCCTAATTCTTTTCCTTTTCCCAATTTTCCACTGAGTGCTTTTTGAGCATCATCTTTCCATTTTCAAAGAAGGAAGCAGGCTGCACCCTACGTCAGTAGCCCAACTAATCAAAACCGACAACAAAAGTGTCCCCACCTAGAACAACCCATCAAAAACATACCAAACTCAACCACAGGAATCTCTGTAGAATAGGCTCTTTTTTTCATACTAAATTTCCCTCCAGAAACTTTTCAACTGGAGAGAATTTTTAAAGCAGCTGGGGAAGGACTGACAATCAGTGACAAACACAATCTGAAATATGGCGGTGCCCATTAGAGCTGCCCTGCAGCAAGCACTCCTGCACGCGCCTTGTCTGCTGTACTAAAGAGCCCTGCTCAAAATCCAATGTTTTGCACTGCCAACAGACCATCAACTCCCCTTGTCACATAACCCAAGTCAGATATATCCACATAACTAGGCTTTTATGCCTAGTTAGGCTTTTATGCTTAGTAAAACCTCTGCTGATGCCCTCCTCCTTCCCAGTGTAAAGAGCCGGGCTCCCTCCGACTGCCTTGCCTTCCCTCCACTTTTTCTATGGGGCGGTACATGAAGGGGTCCTGATCTTTTGGATATTTAAACCACGTTCAGCACACGAGTGGGTTGCTAAGCCCCAGTTTAATATGCTTAAAATTAGGCAGGTGCATACACCTTAAAGGTGCAGCCATTGCTCCACAAAGAGCACTGCTATTAAACCTCCTGTTCTCAAGAGTGTTTTTCTTTGGGGTTGGCGAAGTGTACTCTGCAGTCCCTTTGAACTTCATGTTTATGAGACACAGGTTGTACTTTTGAAAGCAAACTGGTTTCAATTTGTGGTTTCCTTTCATCCAACTGGGAGGCAATCTGAGAAGCTGGCATGGACTGTCCTTGATTCTTGGACATATAAATACATTTCCTTGTAAAGGTACATACAAACCACTAAAACCAGGCACATTGTGTCATGTTGGAGTATTCACCTATGTCAAGAATTTGTTTACACAAATTCTACAAATGAATCTGGGGGGAAAGTGATCTCTTCTCTGTTTAGAGCATGAAGAGACATGGTAAACGTCCATCAGAGCAGGCACTCCTGTCTGCTGCAAACAGCAAAGACCTTGTTCAAGAGGCTGTTTTATTTTTTGTTCACTGGTTGAAATGCCAAAATAGACATCCACCAGAGGCTCATCCACACAGTGACCCACATAAATCCTCATCCCACATCTCCAAAGGCTTGATTCTAACTTTGCTTTAAAAAAGCCAACAAACTAATTCACCAAACCTAAACCTGGTATCATTGAGGATTTCAGCTCCATGACAGCAGTACTCAGAGATCAGGACACAACCTGCCATCTAGCTCCTGAGGATACCCTCCTCTGTTAGACCAGCCCTCAGTTATGGATGTTTGTGTCTCTGCGTGAGCTGCCAATTCAATTCACAAACTAAAGAAAACCTTGGTTTGGTCCTGGACTGCTGAGTCCTGGCAGATGCTCTCGCCAGATATATTAAAGCTCAAAAATCCAATATTCTTTTCAGTTTTAAGCTGGAGTTTAAGGACAAGTTTCTGAAAAGAACAGCTAAAAATGCTTTCACTTAATCCCCTTCTACATCCCTGAATAAATATATACATATACAGATATAGGTATATACACATACATATACACAGGCATTTTTTATATATATATATAAATTGGCAACTCTTAATTACACAAGTTCAGCTCAAAGTAAATAAACATCTTACCCAAGCCCAGGGAAGCAGAAGAGAAAAACAACTGTGAAATAAATACCTCACAGATGCAGTTACTTCAGCAGGACTCCAGAGACTACCATTTATTTAGCGCTTACAATCTGCTCAGCAATGTGGAAGACACAAAGATAAAGAAACCAGGCTGTTTGGGACCCTCCAAGGGCATGCCAGCCACAAGTCCAGTGCTACTGACACCTCCAGCCCTTGAGAAATCGCCTCTCACATCTTATGAAACTCTTCGATTTCATGTACTCCAAAACCAACTGAAACAATAAATGCAGACTGTGACTGCGGAGATATGGTTTATTCCAACTTCAAAAATTCAATAAATGTGGAAGTAGGGAAGTTGGAACTGAAGAGGGATCAGTAAGTCTTGTAAAATAAACATGAAAATGTTTCGGTAGAACATGGTGATATGAAATCCCAGAAAGAGCAAACCCAAAAGAAAATCGACAAAACTCATGCAAAGCAAAACTGGGGACAGGTTTAACACTTTTTGCCTAGATGGTATGCAGAAAGCTTGGAGAGGGATTATGGAAGAAAATAAACTTGAGGTTTTATGCTACTCTGAAGGAAGTTAACCACTGTAAATCATATCTTACACCTAAACTAGGTTCCTAGAGTCAGGATTTAGGATTTAAAAATTATGTGATTCAAACTGATATATATATTGGGGGGGGGGGGGGGGGAAGTATGAACCCAAATATATTGTGATTCTTTCCATTTGTCTTCTGGGGATGAAGTGTTCATATTTTAGAATTTTATTCTTCTGTATCATGAGAAAACCAACTGGATTTTTTCTGTTAAAAAAAAGTACTATGGCTATAATATAGTTCTGAGAGATGGGATTTTAAGGGAAGATATATTGTGAAACAGCTTCTCAAAAGGCAGAATTTGTCTTATAAACTTTCTCAGTACTTCCCTCGTAGAATGGAATGAAAGCGAAGATCCTCTGATGGACTTTTAAGAAAAATAGCAATAAACAGTCAGTTCTCAATGGAGGGACTTCTGCAGCATAAACCAGTAGGGGCCCCTGGCAGGACCTGCGTTATTTTAAATTTTTATTAAGGCTCTGTTCATTCCCCCTTCCTAAGAGTCTTGGAGACACTGTGGATAGTTCTTTGAGAAGTATGAAGTCAATGTTCAGAGATCTTTAAGAACTGTTGTGAGGAGAACTGTGAGTAAGACAATAGGCATCGTTATGCTTAAGTGTAAACAAACAATACCTGAAACCCAATGAAATTATCCAGGAGCAGGTTTAGAGGATCTGAAGTACAAATCCATACAGTGCACACACTGCTGTACGTGCTGACAGAGGATGTCATGGAGACTGAAAGAATGAAGAGGCTTCAAAAGGATTTTAGACAACTTTGTGGTGGATTGGTATACTGATAGCTATTAAATATGGTAATGTGGATTCAACCTGTAATTTAGGAATCATTCCGTTGTTACCTGGTGGGGAACTCTAGTGGGGAAGGAAGGATACAAACTTTCTTGCTCACCTCCTATCCTTGCATATCTTACACAGAAGACAACCCATGGGGATTGCTCATGTAGCCACAAGCCAATCTGAGCTGACATCCCCAGTTTTTTCAAACAGATCAGCATCTCAACAGAACTGGGTAAGTCCAGATTAATGCAGGCAATAAGTTTACACTATTAACTATACACTGCAATTGATGCAGTAACCTCTCTTTCATCGTATAACCGTCTCTGAGCAGGATATCAGTCACCTAAAAGCAAATGGACATGCAGAATCCATACCAGAAACCTTCAAAAGAGCCCTCTGGTCTGTGGTACAGAACGTGCATATAAAGACTGCCCAATTGAAAGGCAGTGGTAAACTCTGATTGCAGATTAGCAAACATCTAATTAAGGTTGCAAGACTTTTAAGTAGGCACCTGATATATCAAAACTGCAATTTTGCATCATGGTTATATAAACAGAAACTTAAAGAAAGAGCTTAAAGCTCTGCAATGATGAGGACTTGGTATGGGAACTCTCAGAATCATGAGCTCTGGGAAGGCATTAAAATAGGGAGTATAACAGTAAAAAAGAAAAAAAAAAATCTATTTTCTTTTAGATTCAAGACTTTGAGGGAAGTCTAAGAATTAAAGGAGGGGAAGGACTCCCAAACAACCACTTCCTGCTGTCACAGGAGGGAATTCAGAAATCGTCAATTTGTACAGCCCAATGCATAAAGCTTCCACAAGCACAAATCATGAGTCAGGATCTAATTAACATAACCTGATGCTAACACTCTTCCCAAATTGAATAAATGATTTGGATGAGTAGTTGACTTGCATGTTTATTTCTATCACTGCCTGATTGTGTACTAAGTGCATGAGCCATAAAACCAACATATGGGCAACTCCGCAGTGTAATATAACCCCAGGAAGCTACGATCCTGAACTACAGGTAAATCTCACATGCCTTCTTGTTGCCTGTGTGCCTCTCAAATGCTCTGCAGCCTCAGCTGTGCAAGGCCTGTTAGTCTTGCTGTGCTGATAAAACATATTTCTGGAAGGCGGTTACAGCTGAAAGACAGATTTACTGATGACACAGTCCAAAAAGATGAGAAGTGTTTTAACCACAGGGGCAGAAGAGTGGGCATGCCTTTAGCATTATGCACCGAGTATCACAAGATAGACACGTCTCTGCCAAGGGAAGCTGGAAATGCAACTCACTCGACTTTCTCATCTGTAAGCTGCATAGAAAATATTAGTGCCATGGTCAAATAAAACATTCTACCATTTTAGGCACATTGCCTAATTAGAGGCCATTGTTATCTGAGAACACTGTTTTTGCAGCTGTCAGGAAATTAAATAACCCAAGGGTAACTTGGAATTAAATGAAGCTGTACAAACACATAGCTCAGCTCTGAAATCCTGACTCTGGCAAGTAGCTCCTCTGCTTTCCGAGGGACTAAACACCTAACTAGGGCACCCAACTATCCTTTTCGATCAAGCCATAGGATAACACAATACTGGTCCTTCTGGAGTGGCTGATGTGGTAGTCCTTTAGAGACTGGGAACTTGCAAATCTGTATGTATGCACAGGCACTGCCTTCTCTCCACTTAAATAATCAGCACCTCCTGAGGAAAGACCTTCAGTACCAGTGTCCACTAAGAGAGCAAGGACTGATAAAAGGAAATGCTTATACAGAAACCCCTGCTTTTGTCTCAGTTTCAATCAATTACTTCTCTTGCAATCCTTGTAACTTCAAACTTTGACAGCAATCTAAAAACTAAGCTGGTTATATTTTTACAGTGACTTTAAAAATTAAACAAAAAGGAGGAGTGCATTTCCAATGAGATTGGCGCAGTCATGTGAAACGCACAAAAATGTCCATTTAGAAAATATATTTATGGTGGCCTCCTTTCTTAGCTTCCTACTTGTGATTTCTGCTGTGAGAAACAAAAAACTCAGACTAATAGCAATAGTCTGAGTATAAGAGCAAAAAAGCAAGTTCTTGCCAGGCCAGACACTCATATAGCAATAAATGGCACTGCACAAGAAAGTCAAGTTGTAATGTAGTTGTTATAATGAGATAGCACACTTCCCACCTGGCTATGAGCACAGAGGGATAAGTGACTCACTACAGACTATTGGAAGGATCACTAGAAAACTGGTTTTACAGTAGTGTCTTATAACAGAGATTCAAGTCTTTGGAATACAGTGCTAAGCAAAGTCTGATTTCGAAGTGCAGACAAGTAGATGGCAATTTGGGCTTGTAGTTAAGGCAAAACCTGATGCGTCCTGCAAAGTGTGTATGTGACTTGAAACAAGTCATTCAGTCTCCTTTTTATCAGTTTCCTCATATGTGGGAGAAAAAAATTCTTACCTCACAGGGGTATCATAAGACAGGAAGTATGAATACACTCCAAAAACAAAGCATCATTATTATGTTTGGCTAAAAATGTGGAACACGGTAAGGTAGATTCCAAAAATAATCATTATGTCCACTCTCACTGGAGAACCGGGTTAGGAAGGCAAATCCAGGTTAGGCTCCAATCTGCTCTCAGGAAATCAGGCTGCTCTCTTCCTCCCTCTTCATGGGATAATGCACCACTAATAATGAGCAAGCCTGGAAAATCAAAACCAGATCCAAGCTCCAAAAGCTGGTGTTTGCTCATGAGAAGGAAGAAGGGAGCAGAAATTGGCTTTTTTTTTTTTTTTTTTAGTGATAAGCAATGAAGATTAAAAGTTTGGCTCAAGATGTGTTCAGAGCATGGATATGGGCAGATCTGTCCTTCTGCACAGGATTGCCTCCTGAGTGCACTGACTTCGATGCCCTCTCTGTGCCATGATCAAGAGCTGAGACCTTCCCAACCTGTCAACCATAGCTTTTTGCCCCCAGCCAGGAAAGCAATATTGCTCACGGCCAGCCTCTCCTCGCCTACTCGCTGCTTCATCAGCGAATGGGCTCCACAGTCTGTAAGAACTGAGGATTTTGTCTCTTGGTAATCAGGGGACAGGAACTGCAGAAATCAGCAGATTTCCCACTTCCTGACAAAACTTTCCCTGTGTTTCAAAAACTCTTGGCAAAGGCTTTGCTTGCAGAATCTGCAAGCTGGGCGCGGCGGGGAGGACCTAGCCCAGACAGTTGAAGGCAATGCTGATGGCTCAGATTACTGCTGGCAAGGGGACGCAGGCAATGTGTTTCACTGAAAAACAAAAAACACGGAAATAAAAGAAGATGAAAAAAAGAAACTGATGCGGTTGGACTCACATTTCAAATTCCTTCTGTATTTTCAAACAAAATAGCACAAGGAATCTTTCTTTTCTTCCTTTTTTGAAAATCCCATTTCAGACAATACTTCACTGGACTGACAGAGCAGAGCAAATAACTACATTTCAAACAAGACTTGAAGAAGGAGCCACTAAATTCCTAACCATTGTATGATTGTAACCTTGAGGTTGTGAAACTTAATCCTGTGCAAGACTAAATACTATGATACAAGATTTTAAAAAGATCATGCGACTTTTTTCACAAAAGGGTATTTTTTTCCACCATAATCTCCAATCTGTTCTACTGCAGAGATGATTTATCCAGTAGGTCTCCAAGTTTACCAATTGTAAAAGTGAATCCTGTGGGATAGAAGCTACCTCAATTATTATTTATCATGGCCCTTGCCTGTTACGTTATCAAAGCATTTCCACATGTTTACTAATTAATCTTTATAAGGCCTGTTTATGAGGTGATTTAATAGGATTATCCCTATTTTTCAGATGAGGAAACCAAGACACAATGAGAGACTTGTCCAAGGTCAACCAGAAAAGCCTGCAGCAGACCTGGGAACTTCTTCACACCGCTCTGACTCCCTGTCCCTTCACCTTGCGATTGCAGCAGTTCACTTGGGAAAGGCTCGTTTGCCCAACAGACAGCCCTTCCACGAACCCAAAAGAGACTTTCTCTGACCGTCAGGCCAAAAGCCTGATGATGATGGTTGGCCAGTGTGTCACCATCAGCTTAACACTGCATGCAAAGGAAAGAACATCCTCTCTTTGTTTTAACTACACAAGAATTAGCTCAAAGCATCAAGCCTCTCCTCATTCCCCTCAAGAGAGAACTGCTAGCTTGGAGTCAAACACATGCATCACGCTGCATTTCCAGAGTTAGATACAAGGAATTCAACTGATTCTAGTGAAAACCAAACAACTAGACACATTGCACTGGGATTACGAGAGCTTCTCTTGATCCATCATTACCTCTGGAGACTTTGTACCAAGACTGGCAGAAAGCTGGAAAAGACTGATCTCACTGCACCAGAAGAAAATAAAGTTGGTGAAGTTTTGGGGCACAAAACTTGCCACCTCTGCCTGAGACCCTCTGTCTAGGTACAGAGAGGATGAAAGGTTGTTTGTCTTTCCCTCCTCACTTGACCAGGAGGATCCTCCGAGCGTGCCAGGGACAGAAATTTTCTCACCTTGACAAACGACTGCTGATCCCTGGGAAACCTGAGGCATGGAGGCCTCCATCTCCTGCATTGAAGAGAAAATCTGGCAAATCTGCTCGGAGACCAACCCTGGGGAGTGCTGGTGCTGGCATTTTACAAGGGATTACCGTGAAAGAAATGTTTTCTTTGTCTGCAGGTGATGAAAGACTGTTTTTTTGGAAGGTTATTGTACTCTCACCAGTTTTAGACTATAGTCACAGGATTTATGAGATGCCAAGGTGGAGGAAATCCACTTCCTCATCAGGTCACGAACTTGAGAAAAGTATGGTTTGAAACTTAAAAGTAGGTTCACAACTAGCAAAGTTTGGGAACTGAGGGTTGAATGCTTTCAGCCCTGGGAAAGGGGGTTCATGTCTCTGCTCTATCACCGATCCCTCAGCTCTCCCTGTGCTTTAGTTCTCAGCCTGTGATGGGGGTAACAGCACTTCCTCATCTCTCACAGGGTGCTCCATATAAAATTCACTTAAAAAGCAGGGAAAGATCACAAATTACAGTCTTACCAGCACTTACAATATACAAATACTTCAAAAGGTCTTACAGCGCATATTCAGCCTTGTCCCTTCCTTGCCATGGGGTGCACAGTGAGCTACCCTGGCGTGCCTCCACCAACCTGGCAGACTGTGGTTAGCTCCAGATACAGGCAAACAATGAAAGCCACCAACTCCCCTTAAGCCCTGCCTTAAAAAAAACAAACAGAAATGCACCGGTAGAACAGCAGGCAGATGGTCAAATGCTCTCCAGTGAAACAAATAAGCAGGGCTGCATCTTGCTTTTAGAGACCAATCTAAAATTTCAGTGAATCGTTCCATCAGCCAGAAAAGCTTTTTTAGGTCCTGCATTTATGAGAGCGTGTTGATAAGAGTGAGCCATGGTATCTATCTGCTCATCTATCTCAGACGTTGGAAAGCGCTAGGAAGCAGCCAAGACGTAATAAATTTAAAGGAGGAAATCACGGCCAGTCAAATGGTTCAGGAAGAAACGTCTGGGCTTTCTCACCAAAGGCTGTGAAACAAAAATAGGTATTGATACACACCCATCTGCTGGAGGAAACAGTGAAAAATACATACTATTTATGCACTATTTCTTTAAATAGGAGCAAACAGAGAAACTGGACCAAAAGATTTACGTGGCAGGTTACAAACATAGGGAATAACATGTGCTATTGAGATTTGCAAATCCACTCACACATGAACTCTAAGAAACTGAAGCGCTCCCTTCCCCAGGTGACACAAACCAGACCTTGGAATCCTTCCCTCCCTTCCCCCAAAAGCTTTAACCGCCAAACCCTACTGCCTCTCAGGAGAGGGCATGTAATCACAGCCTCCCCAACATGTTTATTGATCTATATCAGCATATATCCATTGCAGCAAAAACCTTCCCAACAAAGCACATGTTTCTAATTAGCCAGTAGTCAAATCCCCATGTTTTTAATTTGAATTTAGTTCATTAATACCACATTACTTAAAAAACCTGAAAACCACTGACACAGTGTAGTCTGGCCAATACAGAGATCCAAAAGAGAGTGGTTGTGCACATGTTTAATAGAGAAAAACATCTTCTGCCTAGCAACCAGCAGGCTCTCCTGGCGGTCCAGGGGAAGGAATTCAGTGCTATAAATGTCAGGAAGCAAATTAAGCCACTGTGCCTGAGATACAAAGGCCTAGTCACTGGGCAATAAAAAATTAAAGGAGAAATAGTTATAGAAGAAATATTCAAAAAACCCAGGTGCATCCATTAGCTTGCTTCCCTCTGTATCTTTAAATAAAGTTACAGATTGCTCCCAGCTAGATGGGTTCTGTGCTTGCACTTATTTATAAGCTGATTTCTTGCCCATTTTATATACAGGGTGAGAGAGAGGACACTGAAAGCAATTTACTATTTTGATGTTATTGAAAAAGGGACTCAATGTGGTACTAAAACATATGATGGTTCTGAATCCAAGGTCAGATAGGGAACAGGTTGTCTGAGAATGATGGTTATCAAAACACAGCACTGCCAGCAAGAGGACTTTTTTTCTTTCTATCCTTTCTTTTTATTAGAAAGAGGTCAACATTTTATGAATTCTGACAAAATCTCTCTGCCTAGCTGAGATTTTTCAAATAGTTCCATTACTCTTAATGTACTGGGCAATTTATTGTAAGGTATGAACCAAGATTAGGAGCCGCCTCATTCTGAAAACTGTAAATGCATGAATGTCTGGCCTTAGAGAAGTTACTAGCCATATTAAGCAGCCAAAGAAGGTTAAAAACAGGACTGTCGCCTCCATGTTGCAGATGAACCTCAGTGTGGGGAGATAGAGTCTTGCTTTATGTTCACACAGGGGATCTGCAAAAGAGAAGGAGATGTTTCCCACTACTGCTTCAGTACTGAAATCAAACTGCCTTTCGACTGTTTCCAATCCAGAAGAGATCAGTCAGGACCTAAGGTCTGCTGATTGCAGGAGCCTACATGAAACAGGCTTGCCAGTTCTAGGAGAAAGAAGACCAGAGTACAGGAATGTGATGTATTCCCCTTATCCACCCCCAATTTCCCTGAAACTAGAATATGCATGTTTACCAACTTGGAAATCTCAAGGATTCACTCCTCATTTGACCCCAGCATTTGATTTTTTTCCCCTTTCTCTGATACCTTTTAAGTTCATTGCCTACAGAGAAAGATTACACGCAAGGGACACCAACCAATTGCCAAGGCTGGGAAGGCAGTGATCTCACCTTGAAAATGGTAGCAACATGTTGCTTTACAATCTTAGATCTTCATGACAGATTCACCTGGGTGACAGACTGTCAGAGTCCCTATTTATGCAGATGTTCATGGAACAACTCAACAGCTGCCAAGGTCATAGAGGCAGCTAGGTCGGGGCAGCAACAAGCTAGGGGTTTTCTCCCCAATGGAGAAAGAAGCCTTCAAACTCTATTCACTGCCCTGTAAGAGGTCTCAAAAAGGGAGACTCCTCTTTCCATCAAAAATAGGGCAGAAACTCAAAAAGTAGAACTTGTTGCCTTCTAGGTGCAAAGAGACTATCTTGCCATAGGAAAGATAGTACAGAGGAGCTCCTCTTGCCTTAGCACATAGCCAGGTCCCAGTAGTGGTGATTCTGGGAAGGTCTTTATCAAACAGTTCGGTGTCATTTCAAGTGGATGCAAGAGATACTGAAACAAAGAAATACCTGAGGGTAAACTGTAGTCATCTCTCACCTCCATGCAATTGGACCAACTTATATAGATGACACTGGATGGGCTCTTCCATCATTAGGCTTGTATAGAATAAAGGTGGTTGAGGGGGAGCGTTAGTTCTCCATTTCAAACTGTGCTAGTCAATTAGAGAAGTGCTATAAAA
>JAVJGG010000085.1:10173256-10190672 GCA_035590195.1 Aviceda cuculoides
AAATGGGAGGCTAGATAGATGTCATTTCATTGAAAGCTACCCAAGCAGAGCTATCACTAAACCTCGGATTTAGTCCGCTCGGAAGTAGCGGACTTCCGAGACAAAAAAAGGATGAATAGGACTGCAGACAAACCAGCTGAAGAAACCAGGAACAGAAAAGGGACAATCAAAACAAGACAAACACCCAAACTGCCCGTTTACATCCAATAAAAGGCTCTCTGGATATATGGTACAGAAACTGCGATGTGACAGCTGTTGGGAGTGCTACTGGAGGAAGGTTGCTACCCCCAAACCCCATTATTTTATTCAGATGGCATCTCCAGGACAGGACTGCAATGTCAGCAACTGCTTCCATGCACAGGCAGCTTCTGCTTTCAGCCAAACCTTGGGAAAAAAGCAAACCAAACTCAAACAAATATTCCTATATTTCAGGGAGCAGCAGCCACTTGACTTTTCTGCCACGTGCTGGCTGCACAGCAAGTGATAAATGCAAGGATTTTACATGGCTGTCCAAGCACCCCAGTAGCTGAGACACTTGTCTTCACACAGGAGGGCCCATGGCCAAACCCTTCTGCTAATTCATCTCGGTATCAGCCAGGAAAAGAGCTTTCTGTGCACTGTCCCTCCCCGTCTTATTTGCTGAATAAAATTCTTCCTCATTAACAGGCCAAAGCCCAAGAAACAGCCACTGGCACAAACAAGGTTCTGTGCAGATATAATCCCCACCTCACCACTGGGGAATTAAAGCAAAGAATTAGGCTGTAGCCATTCCTTTCCAGCATGATGAATGCTTAAGCAGGTTACAGCTTTGCACTACAGATGTTTTCTGGGGAGAAATAATGACTTCTTTACCAGCCCGACTCACTTGCTACTCTCAGGGAAACAAGCCTGAGGATTATTTTTTGACAAAACAATTAAGAATGATTACTGTGTGCCAGTATGTTTCAAGTGTTAACCCCGAGAACTGCTGAAAGTATTTCTCCAGCTTGTTGTTTTCCCTTCAGTGGTGTTTGTGATATGCAGGAGAAGGGGCCTTGCTAACATGAGAGATGCCAGCTGACAGGACAATCTTCTCACTGCTGCAGCAGCAGCAAAAATTCATACAAGGGGCCTGAACAAGAAAGGTCTTAATTTTCCACACACAAAAGCCTGCCCTTCAGAGACTTACACTGAGTTTGTTAAGCACTGCAAGAACAAAAGTTACCTGGAGAGGAAAAAAAAAAGTCACTTGCTGCTGGACTTGCTACCTAAACCACTCACCAAAGGTGAAGATTTACCCTGTAATTCTTGAGCTGAACCTGGCGCTTTGCTAGTCAGGTCAAAAAGCAGCTGATGCACTTGAGGGAGATGTGATTGGTGCTGTTTTGCAAGAAGGTGGGACGCTGCAATTCTTATAGATTTTGATCCTGTTCAAGCCCCTGGGATGATTACATGCTAAAAAAAGGCCAAGTGAGACTCCTCCTCCTAAGACATTTATAGCTAGACTGTGAGGGGAAGCAAGGAGTGAGGCAGAGCCTTTCACTGTTACAAGGCATCCTAGATCCTGAATTCCTCCAGATCGTGAAAACCTTATGGCATATGGAAACAAGAAACAGGGATGGAGCAACAGTGGAGACTGTGGTCAGGATTAACCCTGAAAGGAAGCTTTGGATGTGGTGGTGACAATTCAGAAAGAAGAGCATGGTCTGGTCACAACCCCAAAGGGCATGGCCATTGTGTTAGGAGAATTAGCAGGATGCAGAGTATACAAGTCTTGCCAGGAGATCATCACTTACTAGCAAAAAAGCAAAGAAAAGGTGATGAAGCTGCCAGCTCCGTGACACTACTAGCCATGCTGGGTTATGTGCCTGGCTTCCACACCATACTGCAGCATATGGTAGTCCTCCTACTGTAGTAGGGGATGGCCTCAGCACGCTCCTTCCTTCCCTTGTGTTGTCTGGAAGATGATCTTTTCTCCTGCTTTAACAGCCCAACTGCACACGGCGCATTTGAAAAAAGGGGATGTTATATGCTGCCAGTACCGTAGCCCAACAGAAGCTACATGGGTACTGTAACTAACAGCAGTAAATTCATGTGCCTATGAGAGCCAAGGTAACAAAGTCAAAAGGGTCCAAGCAGAGAGGTCTGCTGCTTTGAAGTGCAGCAGCACTGTCTGGTTCACAGAGATAACCTGGGGCAGCAGTGGGACATGCAGCTCCTTGAGGACACTGGTCTGGCTAGACCTGGGATTTGCTCCAAGTACAACCGGTGGTGCACACAGTGCAACACAATCCCCCACTACTGATGAACAAAACCACGGCTTGAGCTTACCTTTGTTTCAAGCTGGAATAATTTCCAGAGAGACAAATAGCATGGCTGCTAGAGACTGTATGGGGGTGGTTGCAATTCAAACTTTCCACCAGTGATTGAATTGAGGAATCTGCCTTGTGCCAACTGGGCAGAAAAATGAGTGCCATGGATGTCACAGACACAGATGTAATGCTGGAAATGACCATGCCCCTAGCATGGCAAATCTGCAGGGACAGTACAGTTCAGTGATGCAGACTCCCTCCTGAGAATGGGACTCTCCAGGTTTCTTGTTCTGCCACGTGCTGTGGCCCTTGCGAAAAAAAAAAAAACCAAAACCTTTCTCCTCCTTTGGTGACTTCTCTCTTAACATGAAGCTCTTAGAAGGAGGCTTTGCATCCTACTATTACGATGAAAGCAAATTTGAATCAATTTCCCCCAGCTGCCACCAGTAATAAAAAAGCTGATACTACTGATAGTAGTAATGAAATTTTTGTGCATATTCCCCCTGAACAAATGCAACAAGGGACATTCTGGCAGCAGAACTGTTATGTCACCTCCTCTTTTGGGAGCCAAAGCACAACATGTGACATACACTTTCAATCAAACCCTAGAACTCCCAAATTACAAACAGCAATAGCTGCAAAGATTCATTCACCTATTCTCAACCTAGTGATTATTTTATGAAAAT
This sequence comes from Aviceda cuculoides, assembly GCA_035590195.1. Classification (NCBI taxonomy): domain Eukaryota; kingdom Metazoa; phylum Chordata; class Aves; order Accipitriformes; family Accipitridae; genus Aviceda; species Aviceda cuculoides. The sequence continues at coordinate 10,176,234 of JAVJGG010000085.1, forward strand.
GTTTAGCCACCATTGTAGTTTTCTAAAATGTAATAATTTATTCTATTATATGAGTACTCCTGAAACAGAAAGGGGAATAATTCAGCAATGCTACTGATTGTAAAACTAGGGTGTGGATATTACAAATCCATTGAATATTACAGTGGCACAGGTAGTTACTCGACAGTTAATTCGTATGCAGGAATGAAATCCACTTTTTTTCATATTTTAATGAATTTTCTCCAAATTGGTAAAATGTGTAGACTTTTAATTCCAACCACAGAAAGCAGTGACTGAACAAAAACAATAATAGCTGCACAACACTTCCTCATTCTACTACCTCAATAACACTGCTACAAACAAAACCTCCCCACATGACAAATGTTATTACAAACTATTTCCATCCACAATGCCAAACCATTCTCTCCATCAGCACTCGTCCAACACCAAGCGCCTGCAGCTCCAAGCACATGCCAACCACCTCCTTTGACACACAGCCGACTCCACCTTTGACACAGGCTGAGAGAGACTTCAGCCACCACGTGCAAAGATGGCACGTTTAGTACAGAGAGAGCTTGGTGTAAGAAAGGGGGATAAATCACAGCTTTCAGTGATGAGCCAAAGGAGCTGATTCACAACTCCACAGAACTGTGATGGTTGTGGGGCTGATATAAACTACTCATCTTCAAGTGCTCCTTTTAAAGAGAGAGGTTGGATGAACCAGCTGGAGACACAAGATGTGGTGTGCTTGTGGAGGCTTGGGGACAAAGGACAGCTCATTTTAATACAATGATATGTAGATGGTTTTGCTTTTTCAAACACACTTAAGCTGCTCTTTAAGACCTGTGTGTGCTCTTTTCCCAGCATTAAAATATATTCATATTCCATGTGTGAAATGCCCTGTACAGCACAGCAGCAGAGACGGCATGCTTAAGTGATCAAAGCACCTTTCATAGCTGTACTACTAGCACTGACAAACAGACCTGTTTTACAAACACTTTGGTTTGTAATCTCAGCGAGAGATGACATGTTTTCCTCCTCCACCCCCAGGTTGGATACTGAAGTGGCACACGTTGACACTTACCTAGGAAGCCCTCTTCATCCACAATGATGGTGTAGTCCTCTGGGGTTTCAGTGAGGCTGAAGAACTTGCACCTGTGAAAGGCGAACAACAGGAGAACATGATTAGCCACGGGACTGAGCAAAGCCTGGTCTTCCACCTAAAAGGGAGGTCCTTTCGCACCCAAGCTGTGTTAGAGGAGAGGCATGGTCTGGTGTTTATGGAAAGGCCTGAGGCATTAACAGACCTGGATTTTATCCCTGGCTCAGCCATTCACACTACGTGACCCCCATTCCCTGCTGCCTGCCTGTGCCCAACGGAGCTGGTAAAACACTCATTATTTTTATGACTTAGTTCTTAGTTACTTTTCTTAATTACCATATCGCTTAAGACTTCCCGTCACAGCCCAGGACCTGCTGTATTGCACTGACACAGAGCAAAAGGCTTTGCTCACCGACTGGTCACTGCAACACCCTCCAAAAGCCTCCCATGGTTCACACATACACCCATCTTCCCTATTTGCCCACTGAAGTTTCTTGCCTTGTCAAGATTTGCCATCTAATCTCTCAGCCAAGCCCCAGTATGTCTTCTTGCTGCTTCAGACCCTTTTCCCACCAGCAGACAGCATCCCAGTCCCCTTTGCTGGTCCTTGCCCCTTCCCTCAGTAGATGCCTCCCTTCCCTGGGGAGCTCCAGGTGAGGAGACAAGTGGTAGTGGCCATCGAGCACATGAACACATCGAGATTCCCCCCCCCTCAATCTCCTATTGCCTCTGTTCTGCTCTGTGCTCATCTTTTGACACCACAAGCGGCACAGCCTCACCATCTCATTCAGCACTGAGCACAATGTCACCTCTAACATGAGATACAAACCAAATGTGACATGGGATTCTACCATTTTAGACACACAACAAAAAAAAGCCTCAGCCTTAAGGTTTAACACCACATACAGCTGGAAAACTTTTTCCCCTGACACACCAATGTATGTACAGTAACATCTACTAAAAAAAACCCACAAACAATCCCATAAACCTTCTCCAGCTTCTATCCAGTTGGTCCCCGGCAATGGCAGAAAAGTTTGCACAACATTTTGCAAGCTCATATTCACCTTCAGCAGAGCAAGCACTTGTTGAGCATCAGCACAGTGCTGGCTGGCATCCCTGACCCACGAGGGCTCCCAGGCTTTCCAGGAGCGTGCCAGAGCACATGGACTGTGTTTGCTGCCCAAGCCACAAGAGAAATTTTTCCCTCTAGGAAACTAAATTGGGTGCAACAGGAAGAGCCTGTGTCTATAAGGACCAAAGAGCAGGATTTCGCAGTTACGCTGTAATACTATCAGATTTATCTGAGGCAACCTATAGAAAATATTTTAAATACTGGAAAAAGAAAGATTGTTCTTAAGGTCCCTAAATTTCACAGTGTGCTCACAGTCTAATTCCTGCATAGAGCACAGTTCAGCAGGACTTGGCAACCAGGGACTACCAGGGCTTCTCAGCACTGCTGCGCATCTCTGTCCCAAAGTCTTCAGGACTTCTGAAAGCCAGGAACCCCATGCTGGTGGCTCAAGACATCAAAAAATGGAAGCATTCACTTAATTAGAGAATCAGACTAAAAACTGGCTTGAGCATTCCTTTGACTGACTGAAAAGAACAAAGATTGCTGCTATCCCCTCCAAAAACAACAGGGAGAAAAATGAGATGGCTGCTGCCCTCCCCCTCACCTCATCAGAAAAACTAGAAGAACCAACGTGCAGCTCTGTTAGTGATCTGCCATGTAACCACCAGGATTTAATGTAAATGGAAAGTATTAGACAACCTGCCTTTAGAGGCTCGTCCTGTTTTCCTGGAAGCATCCATCATGACAATCAAGCATGACACTCTCCCTCCTAGCACAGACGTATCACTATAAAATACGGAAGTGGCCTCACCACAACAGAAACCACAACTTAATTATTTTGTGTCATTGGTAATAGTAAATGTGGCTGTCACAGTAGCTAACTCGACTCTTTCCAGGAACAGTGCCAAAGAAGCAGAAAACAGTAACAGCCCGATTTTTTTACTCACCTCTTAACTGCACAAGGATGCTACCTGTGCGAGGGATGATCCAAACTGGGTAAAAAGGACTGCTGGGATGCTGCTCCAGGTGAGTCCCAGGAGGTATAAGTACTTATTTTTTAGTGGATGAATTCTCTGGAGAAGTTACTGAAATAAAATTCTTTGCTACTACTACCCACATGCATGCTGACTAGGGAGAAGCTAGTGGTCTTAAAGGAGGAAACATTAATATATTAAAAAAAAAAAAAAAAAAAAAAAAAAATCTTTCATGATATGCAATGGCATTTATGGAGCAATTTTGTTCCAGAACAATAATACACATCTGTGTGCACACACTGACCCCAGCAGAAAAAGTGATTGTGACAGATGCCATTTTCTTAGCACACATCTAAAAGTGATGATATTTAAGGGATATGTACAGATGAAATCCTGTAATTGCTGGCTCAGAATGCATGTCAAAACCTCACATCTTCATATACCATCTCAAAGCCTAATTCCCACCTCACTGCAATTCTGTAAAAGGTCAGCAGCATAGAGCCGTCTGAATTTAAAAGCAAAGTCTTTTCACCAGCACAGAGACGACCAGTGGTTCTTGTGGTATACATTCACTTTGTTTAGGCCAGTGATGCATTCTTTTTCCCAAGGAAAATCTAAAAGTGAAAAATTGGTATTGCAAACATTTTGTGATAAAATACGGCATGGAAAACTTTCGTATCACCGCACGTTGCCAAAACTCAAGTCCTCACCCTAAAACCTGTGCCTCAGCATAGATACGTAAAGATCTATTTCCACTGTGAGCGCAACTCAAAAATTGCGTCTTGAATCATCAGTGACAGAAGGAACCCAATGTCGTATTTCTCTACTGCACTATACTACACATGCCTCTTCCATTCAAGTTATTCCAATCATTTCTTTCCTCTTACACCAATTCTCAATACGCTGAATGCCAACAGTGTCTTCTATTATCACACCAAAGCCAAGAAAGGAAAAGAATTGCCCTTTAATCACTTTGAGACATCAGGCAAACAGTATTTCTCTAAGTACATTGGAAAGCATATACGTAAGAAGACAGTATTTTTAGTTTTTCTAATAGCCAAGCCTTGGATAGATTCTTCTGGATTTCTGCCTTCTTCATGTTTCAGCACATTTCCACTTCAGCACTGTTGCTGACTTCGACTGCCTGACAACATATGTCTTTTTCTGGCAACGCAGCAAATGTAGACCAATCTATTATTAGATTAGATCTCTGAAACTGCAAAGCTTAGACTGTGTATGGAAGTAATACCCAAGCTTGTGCAGAGCAGGAAAGCATGTGTAGGATGCAGCAACAGCATCATTTCAGTTTGCAAACAGCACTCAAGTCTCCACGGGAGAAGCCAGCAGACAGAAAAGTGTACTGGTTGGCCTCACTTACAGGTCCACACCAGAAGTGTCTCCTTAAGACACGTGATCCCCAGGCCTGCCTAGATCACAAGGGCGATAATACTGGAATGAATGTGACTTCCATTGGTTCTGGGTCACACACAAAGCACACGTTTGTGGCAATACTGCTATGGGTCATTCGAAAGTTCAGCACAGATGATGGTCTTTAAGGAAGCCACACGTCCTATCTTCTCATTTATAAGGAAACTACTTAGTTAATTGTTGCCTCGGCAGGGTAGTGTTGCAGAGCTGTTTGTTCTATGGAAAAGATCTTTCCCAGAAGCAGGAGGGCAGCTGGCCTCCCCACATGTCAGAAACCATGGCCAAATGCCATTCAAAAGCAACACAATGCCTAAAAGGCATTAAAATGCAAAGTCTGGAGGTAACCCAAAAGTTTGCAAAGAAGCAGTTGAACTGAATGGGAATTAAGAAGCAGCAGCAGCAAGTTGATCTGAGCGAATATGAAAAACATAATTTGTTGGGTTTTATTCCAGGCTGTCTTCTCATTTTAGATGAGAAGAGATTTGTATGCTTCACTCTGTACATTATCATGATAATCTACATTCTTAGTACAGAAAGACAGTCTCATGCTTATCATCTAATTCTTGGTGATCATAACTTCTTTGCAGTTTATAAATAATGACAAGAGGTGGATTCTAGTATGACATATTGTGAAATGTATTTAGGAAAGCAGTAAAGAACACTTGTGCTGTTAATTCGTTTTGACATATTTGTGTAACATGTTATGTACTTTACACCATCTAATTACAAGACTATACAATCAAATGACGCTGAAAATTACAAACAGTGAAATGGTTGGTGTTTTCTAAACAGCATATTTGTTTGTTAGCCAAAACACTTTGCCATCTTTTCGGTGAGACTGATAAAACACAGCTTAGCTGAACTCCAAAGACAAAAAAAAAAAAAAGCCCCTTGCAATAGGTGTCAGTTGACTTTCCACTCAATGTTCAGATCAGAAAGTGGAGTGTTCAACTTTCTTACAGTAACTTAATTCTGCAGCCTGATACTGGAAGACTGCTACCCCATTAAAAGGAACGTTATTGTTCGTGTGAGCTGTTTAAACAAACTCCGCACTACTGTCCCTACCAAGGGAAACACTAAAGATGTCGCAGCACTATTGGAAACGGTCAAAGGACAGCAGCAACATTCTTTCCAGTCATTAGTTGTGCTCGGATCTGGGATGGAGACATTAGCAAACACAATCAGGGACTGCCTACAGAGTCACTGTGATAGCAGAGTTCGGTTCATTACAGAAAGTTAATCATTTTCGAAAACAACACAGAACAAAACCAACAGATTTGTGGCCAAGGAAAGCAAGTACTCATGAACAGACATAAATTCAGGGAAGTCCTACAGCCTGTGCTATGCCAAAACTTCCAACATGATAACCATGATGGTCTTGTCTAATCCATAATACTAATAATAATGCCAGTTCAAGCTACAGATTACATTGTGTAAAGTTAAAAGGGGGGACCTTCAGTCAACCCCTCTCCTTGCTGCTTTTGCATAGCTGGGGAAGTTATCTAAGCCTTTATTTAGACTTTGAGACACCTGGGAGCAGAATAATAATGATTGGAACCCTGACGGAACTGAAATCAAGACAAAATACAAAAAGCATGACCTGCAATACAGAAAACAAACAAACAAATAAATGTGGATGTGCTGAAGAAGATACTGATCCTAAGTACAGCTTACTGGATAAAGGCAGAACACATGGCAAAAATAAACAAGGATTATTCAAAAAAAATGCCAACTAGGTGTCTACCATATTGGCCTTCATTAAACCAATATCAAACTGTGGTTCATGTCTTTATCAGAACAGTTCCATGTGGTCTGGACTACAAGAGCCCATGCAAATCAAATTACTGCTGCAAATGAAAGATTAGCAGTAGCTTGAAACAATACCAACTAGTAATCCTGATATGATTTCTATTTTTCTGGAGTCAGACTTGGTTAGTCCAGACTTCCTAAACTGCAGATTAAACAAATCTACAATATTCAAGAGTTATCCTGCAGCATAACCACAAGAGATATTTTTTTGGTTCTGTAAACGCGCACTTGGGAGTTTATTTTTTATGACTAGCAAAGCCCAAGTCATGATGCTTTCACTAGTCAAAGCACAGCGGTTGCAGTATTCTTTCTAAAACTTACTTGGGATATTAAAACATATCTTTCCTTCATTTTTCATGACAGCATTTTTTTAATACTTACTAAAAAAACAATTAGAAAGCAACATGCAACTTGGCTGGTTTATTTTTCCCCCTTCAACAGACTTCCACCAGTGTATTTAGGAAGATACTGTAAGAAAATCTGTTTTATCGTGACTTATGTGTAGAAATAAATTCTTGCCAAATGTGAAGAGAGAAGCCAGAACTACTCTGAAGTAGTAGTACGAAAATACACCACATGAAGAAACTAAGGCATGTTACATGCTAGAACGGAGTGCAAAGCTCAGCTTACTGAAGGAAACTACATAAGGGAGATGAAAAGGTCCGAGTCCACCCAAGTGCAGCTCCCTCCTTAAGTCACTCCATCTGATCAATGTGAACGACGCTGGTTTCCCAATCCTAGCACAACTGCCAACCGACAAAGAGTCTGTGGTGCTTAGTAGAGAGGTACTGCAGGAAATATAAATGCAGCTTAAGACCACGCAAGTGTTACTGCACTCATCTGTTATTTGTCCATTGAAGGAGCTAAATACAGAGATTTTTTTTGTGAACTCAGTGAGAACAATACACAAACCAAAGACTTTAGGTGTGGATATACTGAAGTTAACACATCTTCTATACCCAAGACTTCTCCTGGGCATGAATCTGTAGAATAACAGACCTGACATAATTAAAAAGTTATTCTCAGCACAGATTTTTCTTCCCGAGTCATAAATTATTTCAAGTGAGCCCTGCTGTGCAATTTTTACTTGGAACGTCACCACTTACCACCTATATTAGTGAATGGGGCTGAACCAAAAACCTGGATCTGAACTTCACTGCTCTGGCTGGTGCCCAGATGATGCAAGTGCCAGGTGCTTGGCAGGAGTCCTTCCATCCACACACCGAGCAAAGTCACCCAGTTACCTCCAAATAGCTGACTTGCATTTTGGGACTCCAGTCTGCAAGGCACCATGTAAGCATCCTCAATGATAAGGGTGCTCAAGGGTGCAAAGCACAAGGACAGGAGCCTGCAGCAGATCTGCACCCATGCTGCACCTCACTTCACACAACCACAGGGTGCCATTCTTCAGGTTTTAGCATTCGTACTGCATATTTAGTGGTACTAGATACTGGTGCTCATAAGGGTTTGGTGGATACAATGCATCTGAAAGCCTATCTGGTGCTCAGAGAAACAGCAGCTCTTGGTCTAAAAAAACATAAGTTATAGCAACATAACTTCAATTTTCCTCAAGTAACCAAAAAAAAAAAAAAAAAATTTTTTTTTTTAAATGTGAAAGGAATTACCTCACCTCTACATCTCATTCATCATTTTCTTTTCTCTTCTCTGCCATCTTACTTCACAAAAAGGGGCAACAGAAGTTGAGGGAACAAGTTCTTGATAAATCAAAACTAGGAAATCACTTCTTGTAGTTTCAAGTTGAAACACTTCCTTTTAGTTTTAATAAAAAAATTTCAGGCCAGCAACAAACATTTCATGGAAAGCACTATTCCATTTTGACATACCTGAGCCCCTCAAATATTAATTCCATAAAGAATCTTCACTGGTTAATACCTTCTGCTTGGGAAATATTTATTTATCTTGGTGCAGCAAATGACAAGGGTGATGGAAGAATCCAGCAGTCACGATTCAGAGTTGCAGACAGGAACAAGATCCTCCACTAATCTTAAAGGTAAAAAAATATTAGAACAAACCAGCATTTAGATAGGTATATGCTCCTGCACTCCTACACTCTCTTCTCGGGCCTTTGAAAGTGTACTGTGTTTCACAGCACATACGACTGCCACATACACCTCACTTAGGCTTACCCTGGAACCACAGGGTTATCTCTCTGGCTTGCACATGTTGCATGCACTACACACGCTGCCATTGGAGCAGGTTTAACAATCCCATCACTTGAAGTGAGCCACAACAGACCCCACCTTCCTCTTCTGCAGCCATAGATAAGTTGCACAGCACAGTGCTGGCCTTTTTCCATCTTGGAAAACTCATTTTTATCATCTGCTTAAGTAGGCAACACAGTAAGGAAAGAGAAGAGGCTGGAGGAGGGGAGAAATGAGAAGAAAGAAATACATTTGGTTAGGTTTTACTTTCCGAAATACTATTTGAACTTCCTAGATTCATTATGGGCAAAAAATTCAGGTGTCAGACTGCTGATGGAACTAGCTGCTTTTCTGCTTGAAGGCAGACATGTCTCCATGCTCTAACCTTTGGAGACAGAAAACAGAGAACAATAACAGAAGATAACGACCGAGTAATTCTCACAAACTTTAAGAGCTGTTGCTTAATACTGCCTGAGAGGTACTAGTTTTCTCTCCTGTCATCACACAGTAATTCTGAACCCAAATTCATCAACATATGGATGAACACGAACGGAATGAACTATGCATCTTTGTCCCTTGCCAGTATGGAAAATATCAGCATGCTTGTCTGTAGGGAAACACAGCCATAAACTCAACAACAGGCGCTCCTTCTCACTCAAAATTATTTCCTATTTTTCTTATAATACAAATTTGGCAATTTCAAGTTCTACGAGAATAATAATTATTAGCTGATTTTGCCTACCTGTCTAGAAGTCAAAATCACTAGGCTGCTCTGATAAGGGCAGGCAGCTGGCAAAGTTAAAGCCACAGCTTCCCTTGCACCTTGGGATTTCTCAGTGCAGAGCACAAGGCAGTGGCAACTGGGTGTGCAGCTACAACTGTAGTCAGTAACTTCGCAGGGTCTTCAGTGGGATGCCTGCTATTCATCCCAGGAACATCCCGGTGTGCATTCAGAGCTCTTGGGCACCTGGGTGATGAGCCCTGGGCATCTGCCTGGGGTCAGCATGGGTTATTATGGCAAGAGTCTTTTTGCAGCTCTGGTTCTACAGAGCTCAAGGCAAACTGAGCACAGCTCTGTTTCTTGACATTAAAACCAGCTTTAAGGGACTTGCCACCAAGTCTCTGAGGAGTACTTAAGAAACAGGCCTTGCAGAGTCATTGGAGCTGACATGCCCAGAGAGCCACCCTGGCTGAGGAGCCCCACGACATGGGCCAGGCATGGAGCAATGCCATACAGATCAAGCGTGCATCGCAAGAGTCACAAGGTGTGAGACAAGCTCAGATACTCAACTCTTCCTGGGTCAGCATTCATCCTGTGCTGCCCCTTTTTACCAAATGGTGCATAAATTTCTACTGATCTAGGTGGTCTTACATAGCTCTGAGTAAACACTGATAGGGTGACAGTCTGTTTGCATTACAGGAGAAGCACTGAGGCATGTTTGCAACAGAGGCAGGTACAACGTGTCAGTGCTATCCCTGATCCAGCAGGCTACCCTGCCGGCTCAGAAGTGCTCCCAGGATCTGCTCCCCCGCCCCAGCTGTTAAAACACAAGCCAGGGCTGATGCTGAGATTTCACTAGGAGCCTCCCTCGGATTGACTACAGCCCTGCTTGCAACTTAAGGAGTTCTACTTGCAATATAAGAGGAAATTAAGTGAATTTAAGCCAAGAAGTTTAGTGAATCCTGTCTTCATGAGTTCATGGCTTTCTGGTTATTGGGATATACAAGCAAAACTCAGTTGTAGGAATGGGTCTTGCATAGCGTTGGTTTTGGGTTACTAAAGACTCTACATTTCCCAAGAGGCAAAGTGCATCAAGAAAGCAGATTTTTGTTCTGAACACTGGATGAGTAAATCTTCCTCCAGCCGTCACTGTTGATCGACCTGTATCATATTATAGAAACTCAGCTTGAAAAAGTGCTCTTTCAGGGAGTGCCATCTAATACAAATTTGAATTTGGGAGGAAAACAAAACAAAACAGAAACCCAACAACAAATGTGCAATGTTCACAGAAATATAACCAAAAAGAGCCCAGGATTTATTAGCATGGTTTTCTGAGTTAAAAAGAAGCCACAGAAACATCTTTTTTGTCCATGCAATTCACTGAACTTAACCCAGTTAGTGGTTTGCACTGACTCTCTTCCCAACTCTTCTGACTTTCATCAAACCCAACACTAGCTTCACTCAATACAAAATGGGCAAAGGGCAAAAGCAGAGGATATTTTTCTTTATAGAAATCTGCCTTTAACACTATTACCTGAAAGAACAGCAGTAGCGTGTCTCTGTATCACACAAGACTCCAATTAGAATTCTCTCGTTCTGTCTTTATTCAGCTTTTCACTGTGGGCTCTGGGCATGTTTCTGTAGCTCTGCCAGGGTGGTGCAGAGCCGCAGAGGACTACCAGGGAGTTGTGCAGTCCCACAAAGCCAGGAGACTGGTAAAAAAACTTACTTGCCACTCTTCACATCAAAGTGAAATACTTGGAGACTTGGCACTAAATAAAATGAATGAAAGTCAAGCTAAGGCAGAAGGTGAGCCATAGTACAAGTGAAAACGCCAGACCTACATCTCTGTCCGCAGCAGGAAGCAGGTCTCTCCAGGAGCCAAAGTAGCACAGCATTGCCAGCATCAGTGATATCGAAAGCCTTGAATATGGGCCACTCACGGCCATACTAAGCACCGCTGAGGTGCTGTCTATGCTATGCTGACCTACTGTAACCATTAGCAGGAATCAGAATAACCATTAACGTGCAGGAAGAGCATGCTCTGGACCTCCTCTCAGTCCAGAGCACTTTAGGGAGAACAGAAAACTGCCCACAGGGCCTCTTGCACATTCTCCTCTGTTAACCTAAAACCTGTATTTAAACAGATTTTCCCCCCCTTCTGCCCCTCCCAAAAAATTTGATCAGGAACAACTACGAGAAGGGACTAAGACCCTAGCAGCGTGAACAATGTCACAGTCCTCAGAGCCAAGAGACATGACAGCAGCCGATAACAGAAACATTCAAAAGATAATGTAGCCTTAGATAACACGTTCCTCTAGTCATTACAGCCAACTACGTGAGAACAGTCACAAAACAGGCTGTAATCACTAAGCCAGAGATTCTGTTTTAGAAGTGAAAGCACCCCGAGACTAGTTTCATTTCTAGCCTCTGTGCCTGGTGGGATGGGAGAAGCTCTTTCCCAGTGTAAAGGCAGGCAGTAACACACCTCCTGGGTTACAGGATCCAGTCCCAAAGGCTGCAGGCGCATTTCCATCTGTGAGGAGGTGAGCAGGGGAGGTTGTGGCCATTGCTACTGACCTAAGCCTACACAGCGGCAAGGAAAGCTCTCTCCCCTTTAAGCAAACCCATGAATTACATCAGGAATTATTTTAATCTGCTAATTTAGATTGCAATGTCTTTGGATTTACAAATAGGAAAATGAGACAAGACTCTTATCCACTTAAAAAAAAAAACCAACAACAATAAAAACCAACCCACACCAAAACTGCCACAGTTATGTTACTACCTCCAGAGAATCTTATCTAACACCTTGCTCCATACTGGTCCTATGGGCCTATGACTTGGCTTCCATTTGTGATATGGGTCTAAAACCACCCCTGTTGAGAAGTATGGGGATATAAAACCAAACCAAACCTCATCATATTCTCATTTATTGTGCTAATGGGAACTAAATGAGCATCTTGGGCATCACTTTGCTCATGTTTTATTGCTGTTCTTACTCCGGTTGGGTTTTTTTTTTTGAACCAACATATCAGAAACAAAGCAATAGAGCAATAGCAAAAACGTTTGTATCCCCAAACTTGCAAAAATCGTAAAATTATTTGCAAAGATGAAACTACTGATGTTTTTTGTCTCTGACAGCTGTTATTTTGTTGCTTTAATTCTTTCAATCTATTTTAACACTTACCCTGCATAGCACTTGGTGAGGACAGGACACGAATAGATGATTACAGCCTGTTGGATCTTCATAAGGCCTGGCCAGAGTGCATGTTTATGGACTCTGTCGTTACTGAAAGATCTCCTTTTCCCTTTTCTCTTCCTTTGCTTCTCTTTGGGAAGCAGGGAATGAACAATGCAGTAAAACATAAACTGGAATGGTGATTAGAATTTCATGCGAAGTGGTATTTTAAATGGTTCTGCGCTTGATTCATCTACATTTTAAAGCAAAGAGGGTAGGGCACGGGAAAATCTGTTAGTTAAAGTATTAAACCTGCTGGGGGCACAGAATTTCCTTTCACTTCCAAAGTGCTTATCCAGTCCAAGACAATTGGAAATGGAAAGACATTGTCTGTGCCCTCAGGCTCTCGCTTAGAACTACCTTAACTTCTTGCTACCTCTGTTTGTGGAAAGGTTTTCCCAACATGTTAAATGCATTGTATTTGTTCCCATAGAGTTTAAATGCCTCTTTAAAACACAGACAGACCACTGCCATTAAGATACTTTTTAATTTGACTAAGATGACAGCTAACACTGATCTCTGGTAGCTGAAACTAAACAATTACTGAAACGCTGACTTTTTTCCTGATACGGTTCTGTCCTATCCCACTTCCCCAGCACAGTTCATCTTGTCTAAAAAAAACTTTACAAATTTAGTAACCATGAGAGCTATGCCAGAAGAGGATACGTCTTGATAACAGACTTTACCTGGCTTTTGGCTCACACCGCCTTTCACCCATCCTGACACAGGGACTCTGAAGTATGAATTTGAGAATCAGGATTTGAAACCTGGAATTCTCTGTGATTGTATCTGAGGCAGTGGGCTCTGATTTACCGTAGTCAGACAACCAACTCAGCTGAGTGCTGGTAATTCTCTCTTCCTCACCTTGGGAAAGTGCTGATAAATTTCTCCCAAAGTGGCAACTCAGCATGAAGAGTCCCTCCAGGATACACACCAAGAAGGATCAAGAGGGTGCAATGACACAGAGAGGGCGTTCCTCTACAACTATGTGTTTGGGGCTGTTTGATCCTCAGGCCAGTTACCCGAAGGGTGGTAGGTGTCAGAGATTGCCAGAATTGCACAAGTACTTCCTAAAGAATTAAATAAAAAAAAAGGGGGGGAGGATTGAGACCCAGAGGTTTTTATTTCATGCTGTAACTTCCTGTCTTACCCTTGCTTTTGAGCCATGCTATCCTTTGGAATACAAGGTTGGTCAAAGCAAAAAGCCATCTCACCCAGTGCTGGGTCTTCCATAGCACTGATTGTGCTGCTCAGGGAAGTGAAATGGGGCCTGTGTGTGTACTCTGGCGCATCCTCCCAGAGCCAGAAGTGTAGGACATGTCTTAAAGGGAAGATTTCATCAGGGGCACCATGTTCACCAGTGAACTACTTCTTCCTTTAACCCATCTCTTCCCTGCTCATATTGGCTTTTGTGTTATTACCTGGCCATCTCTTTCTCATTCATATGTGTACACAGTCATGCAGGTTTTTAAATGGAAAGCTTTGTGCTACCAGATCAATTCATTGCATGCCACGCTTTCACACATTGTGAGACAGTGAATTGTTCTTCTTTCATTACCTTGGGCATAATAACTTCTTCCATAATCCCACACTGAGCCACTGCTTCTTGCAGTTGGACGGTTCTCATCTGTTCAGTTTTCCACACCTTGGATCACCCTTGGCCCCTTCTCTGTGTTTCTTCCAACTGAATTCCAGTCCATCTGGTAGCCTTGGGATGGTTTGATCATGAAGTACTTGGCAGCTGAGTATGTGCTGGATTTGTGCTTTGGGGTAATGGGATGTTCTTGCCTCCCTGCCTGGTTACTCCTGTTTTCTCAGCTTCTTTGAAAGCCTTGACCCTTTCAGAGAACAGCCCGTGGTGACTCCAGAATCTCTTTCCTGAGTGGTCATAGCTCATTTAAAGCCTGTCATTCTTCCTTCAGTCTTTCATTCGGGGGGGGGGGCGGGGGGG
>JAVJGG010000085.1:10190682-10241196 GCA_035590195.1 Aviceda cuculoides
TCAGTATTTAATTACTCCCCCCCCCCCCCCAGTACGCATTAATTTCCATTTATTGACTTTGTATTTCATCTGCCATCTTATTACTCGGTCACCAGGCATTACAAGATGTTTAGGTGGAAACAGAGTTTATGAATCCTTGGCTCTAAGCAGCTGTCTTCTCATCACTCAGCAAACTGAACAGCCTTACAAAACAGTATTCCTAATGCACAGTTTTGTGTCACTCTCTGGAAATGTCTGAGCCTCACTGTGCTAGGTGCTGTACAGAGAGTACAAGAGAGTTCTTGTGCTGAAACTTTGAAAGGATCAAAAGCCAAATACGAAGGTGCTGCAGGTACAGTGCAGCCAGTTAAAGTAGCCAGCAAACATATCTGAAGCCCCAGAACACAGCGAGGGAATAAGTAACTCCATTAATTTCTGGAGACTTCTGGAGCATTGCTTTGAGGCCCTGAATTGAGCTGCTTTTGAGCTTGTTTGACACCTTTCACACTGGTGGCCCTGCAGGGATCTGAGACAGACCCAGCGAGGCTAAGCCCTATGGAGTAGCTGTAACGTTCCTTCAGAGTGACTGAGCATCAAGAAATGTCTATGGGATGGCACTGACCATGACGCTGGTTTTGACCCAAACAGTGACCCACTCTGCATTATCAGTGGACATGACTTCTCCGGGAGCTCTGGCTTTTGTTTTGGGTGTTGATCTGGCAGCTAGATTTCAGGAGCAATATTCAGAAACTACAGAATTCAATCTGAGCCACGTAATGCTCACTTGCTGAATAATTTCTCATGTTTTTCTTGGATCTGGTAGGCCTGGGAAGAAATTTGATGCTTCTACCTTTATCATGGGCTCTTCTTTTGCAGCCTGAAGAGACTGATTTAGAAAGAACGTTTTAGAAAAGCGTTGTTAAAAATAATACTGGCCGGCATTTTCAAGGCTGAAACTTTGTGGGGTGTCAGTATTGACTTACTTTAAAAGAAATAAAATTCTTGAAATGCATTTTCCCCTTCGCTTATGTGTATAGGGAACTTCATCCAAAAAACCAGAGAGAATTGGCACAAGAGCAGCTTCCTTTTGCTTCATTAGCAAAGGAAGCAAACGAAGTTTCCTTTCAGTCCCTCTGAGTGTGGTAGATTTGGTAAACACCTTAACTACAGGTTTATGGAAAGCTGGCTACAGGCACATCTACAACGCTACTTTGCACATAATGTCAGCTAGAATATGCAGAAATACTGCTTTTCTTGTTCATCGCTGGCCTAGTTAATACCCATGTTGGGTAGGACCCAAAAGTAGAGCCTGGGGGTATGAGAGGAGTCAAAGGTAGCTTTTCGTGTAAATGTGTCCTTAATTCATACAAGAAACTAAACCCACTCTCTGTGCTTAAGGGAAAGCTGATGAAACTGTTTTATTTTTTATTCAGGCTCAACGACTCTTAAACTGTTAATGTGCATTAAATTTGGGTTTGACGTGCAGACTCACAGACAGCATTCCCCCTCGGATGGAGTTATAACATGGGGGTTTGGACCCACTTGCAAATGGAAGCTCTTTGAAAATGATGAGGACTGAAATGTCTTTCTCCTGCTGCTCCGTTTCGATGGAGTATGGCTTGCTATCTCTCCTCCTCCCCCTTCAATCCCCCTGCCACACATGTTCTCAATTACTTCCTGCATTGAAGCTGCAAACATTTCTTTTGCATCTAGCTTTCCATATTGAGCGCTGGAAATATTTTAGTAATTTGTGGGAGAACTATTATGTCCCATGCTGGGAAAACTGTGTTTATGGTTCCTGCAGGGAAACAAGTTCATCAGTTCCAGTCCACAACAGTTTTGCTGTTTCTTCCTCCTCCTTTTCTATCTTGGAGCACTATCCTAAGAACCTCTTGCCCCCGTTCAGCTGAGCCTAGGTTTCTCCCATCTTTGAAATAAAAAGCATATGCTCTGCAGTCTGTGTTTTTCATTGCTGTCCACAAAGTAATCACTGGGTTTTGGCTGAACACAGTCATAGCTACTACGTACCCCAAATATTTGGGTTTGGATGTGCAGCAGCACTGCACTTATGAAAACTCAATTGTATTTTATTGTTGCTAGGATTTCAAAGTCAATATTCTGCAGCAGAGGGCATTAAAGGAGTAATAGAGAATCAAACTTGCCAGTACTGATGTTTAGTGCCTGATCTGGAAGGGGGACAGAAACAGGGCTTACTCTTTTTCTCAGCATTTGCATTGTCCTCATAGGATAATCCTTCTGGGTCCAGTTGGTAAAATGTATTCACAAGCCTTTGCTGTACATTAAATCACACTTTGTTTTCAACTGTAAGCCTTCAGTCCCACACCCACATCTGTAACATGTTTCTCAGTTCAGTTTCTGATTTGTAGAAGGTAATTTTGTGGTTAAGGAAAATTCTGTCTTGTACTCCACCTCTCTTGTGCTGAAAGTAAGTGCAGCTCTGACAGTGATCAGGGGATACTGTTACTGCTGGTAAAGAAAAAAATTTAAAGCATAGTTACCTTCTGCTTAAATAAATGATGAGCTATTTCAAATGGAAGAATTGCTTTTGCATCTCTTGTGTGGATAAGTTGGCTTGCAATAGATGGGCTTTTAAGAGTGCTGGCAGGATGGGATAGCAAGGAGATAAGAGGAAAAGGTGTGTCTGGATCAATTAGTTAATTGTTAGATAATAAATGAATCCTTTCCCAATGCACACAAACTAAGCTTCCTTTTCATTTACTGCTCCAACTTTCCCTTCAGAGATTTGATTACAGCATTCTCTCCCAAAGCAAAGACCTCTTGCCATTTTGATGTAAACATTCACTGACCCTCTATGAAGTTTTGAAAAAATTACTTTCCTGTCATTAACAATGATAAAACTGTAAACAATATTGTTAAAGATGCTGGGGGGGAGAGGGGGGCTGGGAAGCATCAAACCAAAAGGAACAAATTAAAGATTTGAATAAGAAGTGATGTGCATTTTTACCATAGTCCTTGAAGAAGGAAATTAGTACAGGGACAGCTGTCAAATATTTACGGAAAATTAAAATTGTGAAATCACTAGCTGGGATTAAAAAAATAAATAAATAACAGAACTACACAATCTTCCTCTTGTAAGGGTTTGGGGAAGAATAAATACTCTCAGAACAATACAAGGCTGCATCATCAAAAGACACCTCCAAAGTCTGGGAATTTAATGAGTAATAGTCTTGGATCTTCCTCTGTGTGTGGTTGTGTTGAGGCCCACCGAAAATGAACAAGGGTAAGGATGGGCAATATCAATATCCCCTCCATCCTAGGCAGCTGCCTGGGAGTACTCCTGACTTCATCCTTCCTTCCAACCAGTAAGTGGTCAAGTGGAGACAACAGAAAATATGCTGTCAGATGTTGCTTTTAATTTTCATCAGTAAATAAGTTTAAACTATCAGATGACTCACAAAAGGGAAGATGAGACACCTCCAGAGAGCTCCTGAGACTCCTCAAGCACCTGTGACACCTGTGTGCTCACACCACACTGGTTGGGCTGAAAAGCTCCAAAGGGAAAGTTCCCCTGCTGTGGAAAATGCAACCAGCTCAGGTGCCCAAGAGCTCACATCTGCAACATCAACAGCGTCCAACTCGGAAAGGAAACAAGTCAAAATCTCAGTAAGCTGAGTCTTTAATATAAAAGGCTCTTTCTTCTGTCACCTCAGTTCTGTACGTTTTAACTTAAGTGCTTCAGCAATGTAAAATTCCAGGATAACAGACCTGTGTAGAACTTAAGTATCTATAGATCTAAGGGAAAGCACAGTCCTGTGAACCGAGGGATGTGCCTGAGGTATGTTAATAATCTGTTTCCACTTGAATCAGGATTTAAAAAACACACTTTACAGATAAAGATGAGGATTCTCATTCACTGCCTGCACGAATCCTTCCTGCCAATGGTATTTCAAAATGCTTCCAAGCACGATCATAAGACAGAAGCTTATTGGTTCATCTGAGTGAATAACCTAAATTTTGCTTAATGCTTCCTGAAGACTCCAATGAAAAATTAATTCTACTGAGGAATCACAATCAGGATAAATGACAAAAACTTCAGGCAAGATGCAGCCCTGGACTTTGGGTAGTGTAATACAAGATGCAAAGATATCAATGAAAGGTTATAGCCTGACTCACATAATACAATTCTCCCTTCTCCAGAGCCAGAAAATAGCTGTCATTAGCATCATCAGAAAGCTCTCTCTTAAAAATATACTTAGGTCACGGAAAACACTTGAATATCCTCGAAGAAGATACAAAACTAAGTACAGTGTTGAACTAAGACAATCACAGGTGGAATAAGAAGTAGAGAACACAAGTTGCTGCTAGGCTGTGAGTAGACCTGATAGGGAATCACTAAATTACTGTTGTTGAGGAACAAAAGAGACTCTTTGAAAGGCACAATTCCACCTGGCTCCTATTTGTTGCTTTTCACAAGTAAACCTCAAAGCACTTTCTAAAGAAAGTCAGTATCAACATCAGGTTTTATTGCATCTCAGCTTCACAGGACAAAGCACAAAAGTAGTCATTCTCTCTGGCCTCACACAGCCCAGACAGGTCTGAACAATTAGTGTTGTTCCAGCAAGTCCTCTAGTAGAATAAACAGTTCATAACAGTTAAAGAACATTTTTAACCCATCCTGAGGATAAAGGGAGCACAGCCTTTAGCAATATACAAGACTTTGCTTTCAAGACAAGACTTTGCTTTTTGCACAGCATAAAGAAACATGAACAAAAGCACCAGGTATTGGTGTCTGCATGCTCTACACAGTAAGCAAGCAGTGAGGAAATGAGAAAACAGCATGGTCCCACAGGACAGCAGGGTCTGACACAAACCACAAGCACCCTGACATCCTCACCCACAGATCAATCCAAGCAATGGCATAAAAGCTGGAAAAGGAAGAAATAACCAGAAAAATAAAATTCAGTCCCATACAGAGGATGAATATGAACAAGATTTTTTAAGATGACTAGGGAGCTACACTTAATTTGGTCTGACGTGGAGCACAGGTCTCCAGCAGGATCTGGCCTCCAGTAACCAGACGTCTCCAGCAGCAGTTTCAGGAGGTTTCCAAGAACACACACTGCCTGTGTTCCCATCCCACAGAGCACTTGGAGGATTTATAAGAAAACTGTCTGGAACCAGGACATCACTGATGGGGGGAACAGAGGTTGCAGGACAGTCTGGAAAAGGTAGATCTCTCTTTCGACATGGACAACTTCTGTTCTGCTGAGCTCAAGGCTTTACTGTCAAGCTCACGTGTTGAGATACAGTCTGCAGGCTTTGTTTTGGCAGCAATTAATTGGCTTAGTCACCATTTTTTTCCTGCTGTTGTTGACCTATGTCAGTAAGTAAACAACATGGGGGTTTTGATCAGACAAAGAGTGAGGGGGTGGAAGCCACTCAACAGAAAACAATCATAAATGAACCTCTGATCTTAGAGACTGTTATAAATCAAGAGGGGGAGCAACAGAGAAGGTGCTAGGAAACCCACTTGTTATTACACAAGCTTTTCTTCACTCAGTGCCAAGATTCAAATCCCACTGGAAGGTTAGGAACAAAACAGCCTTCTCCACAGCTATGACAGCATGCCCAGTTGCAAAGCCAAGAGTCGTCTTGTTATTCCAGTTCAAGACAGTTCAAGATACTGCATTAATGTACCTACATTATCATAGACAAGACCTCAGACTCCACTATGTCCATCGTAGTCCAAATCTAGAGCATTTGCTATTATTCTCAATCCAGAATATCTCAATATGCAATTCTGGTCTATTCTGCCCCACCCAGATGTACCTTCTCCAACTGCTTAAGCTCTGCCAAGCAGCCCTTCATTCCCCACCACCTTCACTGTGGGGATGGGAAGTTGCACAGACTATGGAGGCTGCTAAGGAAGATGAGCACCCACACACTTCAGATGCAATGTCCTTGGGGCAAGCACTACCTGTAAACCTCAGCAGGATCCTGTTCTATAATTAAATGCATCTGATCCTGTCACAGTAAGAGAGATAGCAACTTGAAACACAACAATACAATGATTAAAAGTCAGATGTGGTGTAAGTCACAGCAGTCTGGAGGTAATGAATGTCACACAAGGGGTGTTTTGGAGGGTTGAAGTAACTTATTTTCATATACCTGTACAATTAAAATTTCCTTAAGTAGCAACGAAAGCAAAACAAAAACATAATTGAGTACTTGTGTATTAAACGAATTAGACCACATTGTATTTTTCCCTACAGGTTATTTCCAGATCCACTTACACAGCCCTTCATAAAGGCCTGCTGAAGACATCAATCAAGCTTCCTAATGCAGAATGACTGATTTCTCTGGCCATCAAAAATACATTTATATCTCAAAGAACTGGATAAATCCAACAGGGGGAAGTTACCATTCATTTATTTGCCAGTAAGTTCTTTGCCATTTTGCCTTTTGCTCCTCTGCTAAAATGAGTACTTGAATCGCAGAATGATCCTCTGACATACAAAGCAGTCAATTCCTATCACGTCAAAGAGACCAAACAGCATTTTGTACCATAAACAGCAATTTCACCCATGGATTTAAGTGCTATTCACTGTGAGTGTGGGATCAAGAGTTTGGTCCACGATGGAGCTGCAAAAAGGGTGGTAGGAATGTCTATGCACTGTCTCCTGCAGATCTGGCACAGCAACATGAATGTTTTGGGAATGCGAATTTTTAATTGCTGCCTTCCCTGTAACTACATTTCACTGTTTAACCTCCATAGACGATTGAGATGCCCAGGAGGTGTTTGGAGAAATTGTGCATGCGCTCTAGCTGATGAAGCATGATCCAGAGTCACACACCTAGATGTTTCTCCAGTTATGTGGCAGCTGCTGAGAGCAGTGAACTGGCTGTGAGCCAGGGAGCTGCCTTGCAGGTAGATGGGGCCAAGCCATGAGTCACTGAAGCTGCCTGGCATGGAAAAGGAGCTGTGACCTACTGAAGGAACTACGAT
The DNA here is from genome assembly GCA_035590195.1 of Aviceda cuculoides. Taxonomy (NCBI): domain Eukaryota; kingdom Metazoa; phylum Chordata; class Aves; order Accipitriformes; family Accipitridae; genus Aviceda; species Aviceda cuculoides. The sequence continues at coordinate 10,197,650 of JAVJGG010000085.1, forward strand.
CGTATTAAGATGAGAAGTTCTGCTTTTTTTTTTCTTGCTGCTCAGTTGCTCAGCAACAAGTGGAACATGGAAGAGATGATCACTCTCTTCCCAAAGACAGGGTAGGGAAGATTTGGGAAAGAAGTACTGATAGATCCCCTATTTTGGGCCTAGTTTTAAAGAGAAAAGCAGTTTTAACGCAAACACACTATGTCACTTGTCCCTTCCATGTAAGTTTTTGACCTATTGGCTAATTTCTGGCAAATGTCAGTTGGAGATTTCAAAGGTACTAAGTTCATGCAAGGTTCATTAAAATGGGTGCTAGGTATAAGAGGAACACCTGTATGCAGCAGCGCTGAGGGCAAGGCCATAATGCAAGCACAAACCTTATTAGACAGCAAAGAATCCACAAGGGGCATGTCTTGATCACAGGAAACCTCAGAGCTCACACCATGCTAGACTCCAGAGAGTCTTGCTGCAAGAGAAAGCAAGAGGAAACCAGCTTTACTAGTTTGGCTGCTCGTTTTCATCAGAGAAGTGCAGCCCAGGCGTGCTTTGCGAGGCAGAGTCTTAGCTGTTTCAGAAAGCCCACATAAAGCTGTGGTGTTTCTTTATATCAAATGCCTGAAGGGGCTGGAAAACCCAGTAGTGACTGTCTCTAGCCAAGGGAGGAGCACATGGACTGCTGTGCTGGTGGGAGAGACCTGTTCCAGTGCCTGAGCTGGGGACAGAAATACATTAATGCCACCATCCCAGATGGGAACCAGACCTGACCCAAACCCAGCAGGCTGTACACAGGCACCCAGATGTCCACATAAGAAATAGGGTCTCTCCCTGTGCTTGCTGTGGGGAGATTGTCATGACTGAGGGGCATCTCTGGCAAAGGACAGGGCTCAGCCAACCTTCCTGACCTGACAGATCACAGCAAGCCTTTCTTCCCTCCTGGAGCTCTTTGTTCATTCTGGAAGAAGCTCTCCTCTGCTAAGAAGTAGGGGCACCCAAAGCCAGCTCTGTGATTTTGGAGGAGAGAAGGCAAGACTAAGTATGAGTTTTTGAAGGTTGAGGACTGGCAAACTTTCATTAAAGCAGTCCTAAAGTTTTCAGTTACCTCAACATCTGCCTGTATAAATATAACATTTCTCTCAAAGTCAACAGTGGTCTGTTTTTATCTTCGCTATCCTTTGATGTCGTTGCCCAGAGGGCTGGAAATGCTACTTAGCAGCATCACCACAAAAGCATAGGTAGCACGATCTTCTGCATCAATAGCTGATGACTCAGGAATCCAATATAATTCAGCCTTTGCTTTTGGCTGTTTCCGTTACCTGGATTTTCACCACGCTGCAAAACCTGTACAGAGTGCTTAGTATCTTCCCCTTGGAAATGGCCATCTGTTTACCCTGACATGGTTGAGTTAATTTCAGATTTCAGCATTGCATGTTAGCTATAAGCCACCGAGCAAACAAGGCTTGAGGAGAACCTCCCAGAAATGAGACTGGGAAACGGTACATTTTAGTCATTGATATAAGGGGAAAATCAACTTAGAGCTGCTTCTGCCTCACTGACAGCAGCACTTTTCCAGAGTTACTTGCCAGCCAGCCAACCTCCAAACTAAAACCCTGCAGACAGACTTTCAAAGGTAGGCAGGATTCCTAACAGAGCAGACTGTGAGGTTTCCAAAGCATCTGCCCCTTCAAGAGAAATGGAAAAGGAGTCAGGCACTTCAATACCTCTGAAAACCCACAAGTAAGCACATCTCAAAATGAACTAAATCCCTTTGCACACGCTATGCCTAGTCTCACCCTGTAAGTGTGGGAAACTTCTGCTTCCCACCCAAGGTGCTGCTGTACCATAGGGTCTTTTTCCCAGTCACATGAGAAGGGACTTCACTAGGAGCTCTTATCATTTCCAGACCCAGTGAATCACTGAGCACTGGCAGTAGGCTGGGGGAAACCCCATCTAAGCAATCCTTGCTGTCACAAAAGTTAAGTAAGTTAGATAAACTCTCAGTAAACCAGAGATCATTCACGTTGAGTTAATCTGGCTAAGGCACAGCTCCAGCTCTCTTCCAGGCTGGTAGGAGGCAGAAGACACAACAAGTGAGATCAAATTGAGCTCATGGTGCCAAATGCTTTCATGCTACACATGGAACAGAATGTCATCCTGCACTAATTTGTGCTATGGTTTCTTATTCATTCTTCTGCATTGGTTTCAGATATACTCAAGCTGCAGATCTTTAAATGGACATGCTAAATATAAGCTATGGAGCTGAATGACAGTTTTATTTTTGTCTTTTATTTAAAGACATGACTGAATCCAGTATTGCTAGTTTTCTCTCAGCACTCATGTTCGTCATGAGAAATTCCACTCCATAGCAGGTAAGAGAGATAACAGAAATTTCACTCATCTTCCTACGAAAAGAAGTTACTTCTATCTTAGATAAACACCATTTACATCCTCCTATATACATTCACACCTCCATTACTACACATAAATATACCAGTCATACTAATGCATATAGAAACAATTTATAACCTTCCTCTGTTTCTACTAGTCTAACAATCTTTGTATCCAATCAGCCCTTTAGTAAAACCCAGAAAACCCCATTCCCAAGAAAGCGCACTCTCCTCTGAACCACTCACAGACAGTATTGCAAATTCAAGCCTATAGGAATTACTTGTGGAATTGGTCATGAGGAATCAGCCAAATCAGTCTTGCTAGTTTATCTTGTTACTCCACTGGATTCAGAGAAGACAGAACTAACTCAGCTTATGGCATACAAAGACGCCTTTCTAAGCCATTTTTATAGAAAAACACCGCAATAAAAGGAGTGCTGACCGGAGACAAGGAAACTCAAAGGAACAACAGAAAATATCTTCTCTTAGTAATGGACATGCTTCACCCCACGTATCACACGGGTGCTACAAGACTCATCTGCTTTGTCAACACAGTCCAGCATCTACTTCTGCTACCTGATACAACAAAGCAGATTTATTTTGGGTTTCACTTAGAGTGGCTTTATCTTTCAAGCTATGTACCTGAAAGACAAAAACAGTCTCGCAACACAGTTTCACGAATGCCAGCTCTCTAAAGATGGGGTTTGAGGGCCAAAAGGAGACATTGTCCTGACTCATCTTCGTCCTAGCACACATCACAGATTTTGACATCAAGTCCAAAACTTGCATATAAAGCAGAACATCAAGTGTGGGAGAACAACTGCACATACAGGTGCCGAGTTCTCTGGAACAAAGTCCTGTGGTTTTAGTGAAAAAAAGAAAGTCAGAAAAGATACTTTTCCATTTTAAGATGGTTTAGTGTGTGTGAGAGCTCTTGTTCTCAAGAGGTGAAAGCGAATGGCAGCCCCATTCCCTTGGGAAAAGGCCAGCTCCTCTACTCTAAGAAAACGTCCCTGAAAAATAAGAATGCAGCGCTTGCTCCTGCATTCTTCCCCGGCTTTATGTCTATGATTGAAAAGGCTTTTTTTCTCTCAAGCAGGAGTGGGCAAATTACTACCTTCGATTTCTGCCTAGATAAAAAGAACATGTCCGAGAAAGCTAGAATGAAAACTGAAACAGCCACATGCGTAGAAATGCGTATGGGAGTGCACATGATTGTTGGAACTGCCAGGACATGCCTGGATCTTTACCTGCAAGTAACAGGGAAGAAATCTAATGGAAGTGGCAGCACTGGGACTCGGGGCTCTTAGGTGCAGCTCTGGCTTCAACATGAATTCACTGCAGTATTTTGGGCTGGCTGCTGAAAATCCTCATCCACATATTTTTTTCCAGTGAAAATCAGAGCAGAAATAGAGCACATCGACCTGTCAGGTATTCTCTGAACTTACCAGCTGTAGTAAGTTCATAGGGAAGTCCTTCACCCAGCATCAGTAAAGGAGCCAATTTATTTTATTTTTCATGTGATAGTTGAGTAGATGTGGTAAAACACTAAAATCATGGAGAAAAGCCAGAGAATACAAAATTTATGCAATTGGGGGGTAACACATTATGGATTCTGCTACTACTGCTACAACTTGGGTAGCAGTTTATGACAACCTATCTATTCAGGACTTCGATTCAGCTCTCATTAAGTTTGCAATCATCTTCATTTTAATGAATTTTAAAGTGCACTGAAGTGCCAAGACATGGAGAAGAGATAAGGAGAGAAGTATTCAACAGTGGGCTTATGCAAACTTATGTACATGCTCTAAGTGTTCATATACCTGTCCCTCAAGATGCAACTTCTTTACATTCATCTGTCATTTTATCGGGAATTGTAGAACACTTCATTTCAAAACACAAGCAGTTGCCAATGTGTATTAATGAATATTAGCGCTGACAGCATGCTACCATACTGTCAAAACGGGTAGCTGTGCAACTTGCTGATTTTCACAATTTTGAAGCACAGAGGTAGGTGGGTTTGTGCACATATTATTCAGCTGCCCAAGGAGCAAGAACAAACAACCCATTGTGCCCATCTGAGAATGAAAAAAACAACCTGCTGTGGCGAAGACAAATCGGTTTTTAGTAATGCTGCTGGAGACACTGTTGATGACAAATGCTGAATTCTGGCTTGAATGTGTGGGGTGGGAAGATTAAACGTGCTCTGCCATTTAATAAACTTTACACTAAGCTCTGTTTTTCTCTGCCTTGCTCCCTTATCAAAAGAATGAAGCAACTTATCAGATATTTCCAGGCATGCTTCAGATATTACCAACTTAAATAATATCAGCTGCCTTTGCTGCTAGAAAAAGAAATAAAAGGTGAGACACAGTTCAGAAGCACAGAGTTTGAACCAAGTACCGTCACCAAGTTAACTCCTTTTGTTACAAAACCAAAGGCAAGGTTATACATAAAGGGTCATATTTTAGGCATCAGACAATTTCAACAAGCATGGAAGCAAGAGAAGCAAAGCCTTGGTGTATTATTAAACGAGATCCAAGTGCAAAGAAATCCGGTTAATCACAGAGACTGCTGGCACCTTATTGTCCCCGTGTGTCCAGACAGTCTCCATCTTGTACCAACAACTCAGAAATTGCTGACATGCTAGCATAAAAATGAGGTAGGATCAGAGAAAGCAATGCTCCCAACAACACTTTTACCAAACTGCAGCAATTTGTTGTTGCGCCATGCTACCAAATTTGCGTGGTATATTGATTGTCAAATCTTATGACTGCCTTGTTGCTGATATATCTAGAAACAGATGAAGTTTTAATGTAATCACATGACATTTAAATAAAGCGCCCTTTTTAAATGAAGCAACTACACTAGACTTCACAGGTGTGGAGAAAGTTCCTGAAGCATTAACCCACAACGCAAAAACAGGATGCCAAATTATGGGCGTATGTGGAGATTTGATGCACCTTGAATGCTGCAGGTTGACATTTGCATAAATTCACAGATTCCCATGTAGAAATCAGGTATCAGCCAGCAAAAAAAAATAAAACCCACCCAAAACCCCCACAATTTTTTTTTTCTTTAATATAAAAAGGCATATAACTGGACCAATATCCAGGGAACATCCAAAACTACAAACTGGAGTTAGAGATCAGCTACAGAGGAACAATCATTGGTATCCCTGAAATGCTCATCTTCCATCAGAAATTGCTTCTTGTTTATCTTGAACAAGAATCAAGTCTCTAGCTGAACAGCCCTAATTCTCATCTCACACTGAAGAGCAAGGAGGGGAGAAAGCAAACACTAACATGTCCCCACAGAACAACTAACCCATTCCATGCACCTGACCACCCATGAACACTGCGGTTTCCACAGTGCTGCTTTTATCATTTACTAAACAATTCCTCCAGTGAGTATTCAATTAGCAGTGGAGATTTGGAGAAGTGCTTGAAGATATCTCTTCCTTTTAAATGACCTAAAGATCTTTGAAGAGGGAGACTATATTGATGGAAGCCGCAGATCTACATGAGAAAAAGTATTTCCCCAGGTAAGAGAAGTTTGATGTCCAGACTGACACACAGCTGCCTTTGCTGAAAAAAAGACTGCAGAGAGAATTAAGCACTTGTGTGCATAAAGGAGAGCAACTGACAAAAAACAAACAAGAACGAGAGAAGAGAAAGAGGCAATAGACAGAATAAGGGTTTCCAAGTACATTCAGTTATGGCTTTAAAATTTCACTATTGCATATTTTTGCATAGAAAAAATAATGCTCTATTATACTTTAGTATCATGACAGACTTACCCTCCACACTATGCATCAACAACTAGAGCTCCCAATACATCCAACTGTTCACCTCTTTGCTTACAAAGGGGAGAAAAATAATTAAGGCATATACTAGGGCATTTCCGAGGATACTGCTGCTTCAGTACAAAGCCTATTATATTATCAAGTACTCACAGATTAACAGATTAACAGAACAGATTAACAATTTCACTGTGTTCACGCTCCTGGCCTCCCAAGGCTCAATTATAAGCATGATTTAGTTGTAGCACTGTTCTAAACAGTGCAATAGGTCCCCCATAACTGATGCTCTTACTTTACAGAGAAAAAGGCTGCTGAACAAGCCCTCCCCTCGACCCCCAATCACCCCCAAGTATTTAATTCAGTCTTTTTCAACATCTCAGATATGGAAATCAAGCTATACTTACAAAGTAAGCAGAAAACTTCAAGGTATAGCATAATTCCCCCCAAATTTCCTCTCTGCTCTGCACAGACTCAGAAGACAGTTTTGTTAGTGTGCTTATGGCAGTATCCTCAAACAAAACACATTCATAAACCCCAATTTTATTCTCTGTAACTGCAGCTACAGTCAACACACAACATTTGGATCTTCTGAGGTGACAAGAATCCAGGGAGTCTGTCAGTATTACAGTAGCAACCCCAAGCCTGAAATACAGTGTATTTATATGGTCATCAGAACTGTAATATCTTATTTTCTGAGCAGTCCTTGATGCACTTACAAGACTGAAGGAAAGGCAATTCCCCTATGTTTTACAGATCAAATTTGAGAATTCAAAGCTGCCTGCACTATCATTCTAGGTTTCTTCTGTGATCTTAGGCCAGCTTCTGATCTGTGAACTGCCTTTCACATCTACCTCAGAAAAAAAGTTCGAGAAAGACTGGCAGTACGACACTTTGCCAAAGAGCCCAGAAGCCCTGGTGCAAACTGAGTAGGCTGAGCACTTTCAAGGATGGAGTCAGAGTGGAACACAATCATTAGAAAGCAATTAGAAGAACACCGAAGTTTGATTAAAAGAAAATGCAGGGAAACCACACTACAGAGAAGCACATATGTACTGCTGGGCTCAGCGCATGTTAACAGCCCCTATCAGCCTGTTTTTTTAAAGTGAAGAATTGCAGGAATGCCAGACAAATGAGGACAGCACCAAGAACCAATTCAGTCAGACCAGAGAAAAATCTTTATAATCGCTCAAAAGTCCAACTTAAGCAAAAACCTAGCATGGCAATACAGCAGCCCTTCCCCCAGCCTGCAACTCAGTCTGTGGAGCAGAACTGAACCCCATCCGCAGTGCTCATCCTTCTGCCCTCCCCGCTTGCAAGGGAACAGAGTGAAAACTGAATACCTGATCCCCATTAGTGAAAGAACTCAAAGCAAGAGCTACTGCCCAGATCTCGGTACAAGGCACTTGCACACATGCTCACCTTTCACAGCTAAAGTCACTGGTTTAAGGAATAACACTGCCAAGGCATCAAAATCCAGACCAGGCACTAACATGCACAGAAAAAAAAAAAGTTCATGCGTTTCCATGGGAATAGCAGTGATTACATATTTAGCGGCAGCAAGGTAAGGCAGCATGCATGATCAGCACACCAATTTCCTGGACCACAGAACAGCCACACCACCTAAAAGCTGGGACAGCCACAAAATGACAGACGGCAGATTTCCATTCAGGCTTTAATGTCGCGGCAGTATCTTCCCCAAAGCAGGAGCTAGTGAAGAAGGTTCCTGCTATTTCATGTCTTGAGATCAGACAAGTGATGCCTTAACTCCTCCCCGGATTTGCTTGTTATAGAAATCCCAGCGGAGGAGGCCTGCCACATCTAAAGAAGTGCAAGTCCCACAACTCCTCCCTCCCAATTTCGGAGTGCCAGAAAGCATCATCAGACCTCACAACTTACATGGGGGAAGAACAAGCAAAACACAGGGGCTGACTGGGGACACACAGCGTAGGGTCTTGTGGCAGACACAGACAAACACACAGGATGGTGCAGGAAAGTGGGACATAGCAGAGGACGAAGCACTGTTTGCAGAGGACTCCCTGCAGCACAAAGCACTGTTTTTCTGCTGAGCCCCATGCACCAAGCTGTGGGCAGACCCCAGATCAAGCTGACACCTGCATGGCCAGCACACAAGCTCCCCATTTGGGAACTGCAATAGAGAGCTGAAAAGCCCTTAAAGGGAGACAAAGCAAGAGAGCTTCTTGCTAACCGTAAGGCCTGACAGGGCTGTAGGGCAGCAGACATCTCCCAGCAGCAGCCAGTGCTGCAGGAGCATCCTCAGAGCAGCCATAAAACCTTCTTGACTATATTAGACCTCTGGTGTCTTTTTATGCTCAAAAACAGAGTAAGGCAAAGGACTCCAGCAAAATTAATAAAAATATAAAACTTTTCTACCAACTGAAATACTTAGAGGCCACTTCCGCATATGTTTATGTCAATACTTTTGCACCCTAACCAGCATGGGGCAGGGATCAGCAGTTGGCTCCTTACATGGCTGCACTTTTGTGCTAATTCCTTTATGAAAGCAAACAAGCCATTTATAGGCAACCCAAATGCATACAAACACACAGCAAAAGCACGCAGTTATAGAGGGCTTGATAAAATTAAACTCCCCAATAAATTTTAATTATATTCCTTCAACAGCTTAATAAATGGCAAGCTTAAACTACTGGCAAAACCAAAGTTGTTTGGTCACTGAAGTACATTTCTATGGCTTATGTAATTATACTACTGTGACAAAGCTGTAGCATTTGAAGTCCTGTTTAAAGAAAGGGAAGAAATTAAAACCCGACCAATTACTGTATGCCAGCCCAAAGATTTCAGTACAAAGCTCTATGCTGGCAAATAGCCTGCAATCACCAGAACAGGGAATAATTTGTGTCTAACGCTGCCAGGGAAAAATGAGGCTCTGAAGGCCGACACCTCAAACACCCACCCAGGAGCGATGCAGCATCCAGCATCACTCACCAGGCTTTTCAACAGCCTATTTCACATTATTGCCCGATACTTAGCAATTCAGGACATGCATCATCTGCAAATGTATTTTACAAATAGATCTTCACATCTCCCTGAAGCAAACAGGTGTATATTGTCATTAACTTCATCACTTTCATCTTCACACATGGAGGCAGGGGTAAAACCAACTTCCAGAGCCCAGATCAGAGCCAAGTTTAACATTAATCTAGATGCCACATCTGAGCTCAGCTCAGACATCCCACCCCTCCAACTCCCATATCCGCTCCACAGAGACTGTAATGCTCCTGCCATGCCTCTGCTCTCCCACTACTGGAAATGGAAATTGGAATCAGCTATCAAGCAAGTTTAAGAGCTCCTGAATTAGGACAGTGACCCCTGAAAACAGAATCATGAGAGCATGGATCTGCTTTAAAAGATAAAACAGGCTTTACTGCAGAATCAGAAGAGTGGCAAATCATTAAGCAAACTCTGAAATTTATAGTTTAAGGCCCAAAAGACCGTTTCATCACTCAATCCAGGCCCCTTTTAGTGGATTCACACTGGATCTGGGGTTCAGGGGACAGAGGATGAAGGACTCCGGAAAAGAAGAGCTTCCAGGACCATTTTCTGATGCTCTCCCAGACTGGGCACATAGCAGGAAGGGTGCTGTGAAACCAGCACATCCAGAAATCCTCAGAAACAGATGTGGGAAAACAATGAAACACACAAGCCTGACACACAACAGGCAATCCAGGACCAGGAGTCAGGATACTATCACCTACCCAAAAACTGCCCAAGCGTTCATTCTGGGGGAGCTTTTCACTACGGCAGATCCCATTCCTCGGATAAGCCCTTCTCACAAATTCTCAGTCATTTGCCAAGTAGTTCCTGCCACAGAAACCAGGATTTTTTTTTTATTTTATTTTTTTTCAGGAGTACTTTTAGGGGGCTACCTAGTAGGTAACTCCAAACAACCTTTTGGCCAACTGAAGGCAATGGCTGTACAGCTCTACCCCAGCTGGCAACGGCCCTTTGCTGACAAGCAGCCAAGGCACAAGGCGGTTGTCAGCTGCAGAGCCGTAGCTCACCACTTTCCTTCCCAGACTACAGCTGTTGAGTAGTAAATATCAGCATAATTACAAAGAAGAGGAAAACACACAAACAAATCTAACCAAGCAGGCGACAACAGCAGCACTGCGAGAACCCCGTCCTGAAGTCAGCTGCATTCTTGGCTTGCTGTCGATGCCCTAAGGCTGCACTGGAGGATGACAACCTGGCAAAATGGGAGATGTGTCCCACATGTTCCCTATACAAAGCTATAACTGTACCACTAGCAATCTCCTTATCTAGACAGACACAGCACGAAAAGGTGAAGGTAGAAAGACATTTATCCTGCTTTGCACATACGAAAAGGAGACAGAGAAATTAAGGCCAGAAATGCCAATACTTGGCTTCAAGAAGGTTTCTGCTGCCCAAAGACAGGCTGTTACTCTTGAAACCTGTGAAGCAGCTGCAGCGGCAGTACCAAAACTGAAGAGCAGAGCCCAAGCCCCAGCTCAAAGACTAACCAAGCCCTCCCTTTACAGCCTACAGAAGCACTTGCAAGTCCCTGTTTGTAGCCCAAGGACAAAGCCCAGTGCCTGCAGCACCAACTACGTCTCCATTCAGTCCTGACATGCTCCTTGTGCCAAGAAGGCTGCTCCCTCCAGGAAGGCTGCAGAGATACCTCCAATCCCTGACAGATGTTTCCACTAAGGAAATCTACTATTGTGGAAGGAAAAATGAAGAAAACACGGAGATAGCAGGAGATGAAGTTCCCATCCCAGGGAAAACTAGAAGTTTCTCACTTTCTGGTGGTGGGCAGGTCTTGGAGAGCAGCCACCAGCCCCTGGGCTGCTGCTGGGAGCAGAGGGGATGCAGCACTCCAGACTACGCTGGGGACTCTGCCTGCTGTGCTGGAAGGAAACACACACACAAGACACAGCCACAGGGATCTCAGGGCTGCCTTTCCACCTCTAAATCAGTATTTAAAGTTACAATGGGAGAAAATGGCTACTTGTTGGTACAAAATTATTTAGTTATGACAATAAATCCCAGCTGAGCCATAGAGGAGACACACAAGGAGAGCAATTTTTCCTACCTATGTAGTGAATGAACCGTGTAATTCTACACTCCCCCCCATAGATGTGTTGTTACACATTTAAGCAGTGTTGCTACAGTGCAGCGATTATGGCTCAAATACAGTGTTTGTATTTATTGGTGCGCTTCCAAAAGCTGCACTCTCATATACCCTGATAGGGACACCATGAACTATTGTATGATCCGTTGGACACAGACAGCTTTCCTCCCTGAACAGCCTGCAGGTCTTGCATTGTAGCAGATCAGATGGCTACACGCTGTTTTGAAGGTTTGTGCATTAATCATTACTAGAAGTAAGCGCCTGCTGCCATAGACTGCTTGGGCTGGAAGCTGGAGAACAAAACACCATAGCAAAGGCAACTAATCATATCTTAAAATGGTCTAGCTGCCACTCATTCATTTATTCCACATACTAAAAGAGACTTCCAGCTATCATCTGCGATGCATCTGTCTGCTTACACTTAACACCACCCCACTGCCCCTCGGTAATAAATACAACTGCACAGTAACCCAGGTTTTCTTGCAACCTGATCTATAAAAAGCAGATGGCTTCCCTTTGCTCTCCTAACACTACCTTGGGTTTCCTGATACTCTTGGAAACCTAACAGGGTTTTTATTGAGCAAGTTGGCATTGAGTAGGTACAAATATGAATTCTAACCCTACCTCTCTAAATATTACTTACAAGGTCAACATCTCTCATCTACCCTTCACCCTGCCCTCCAAAACAAACAACACACACAAACTTTCTTTAGCCCCTTTTGAGTTTTTGGAAGCTATCAAGCATAAAATTAAGATACCACCTAGTTGTGTACTCTGCTTAAACACCTTTGGCTGACATGGAGGGAGAGGAGTCATATTCAGGCGTACCTGCAGCTTAAGTAAATAAGGATAAGCTTCCTACTTGCAACCAAGATGGGAGCAGATCAACATGGCAAATTCTTGTTCACAGACAGATCCCTACCCCTTTTCCCCCCTACCCTGAAATGTTGCTTGTCAACTAGACAATTGTGGGCATCCATTTTAGAAACCCCATCATCACACAACTGCCTCCATTTTAGCAATTCTCAGTTGGTCTGTAGCGATTCATGGGATGCAAGAATGGTAGGCACAACTCAGCCCTATACCTTACTGCCATCAGACAGGGAGACAGAATAAAAGCCAATAGGAACAAGAACAGAAGAAAAGGAAAACCCTGTAGCAAGCAGGAGAGAGGGGGGTAGGATTAACCTAAAGTCAACTCTGATTTTGGGGAGTAATGAAGGAGTAGTCTCAGTACCAAAGTGCCTTGCTATGGCTCAGCTCTGCCCCAGACCTTCATGCTCTCTGCAAATCTTAACACTCAGTGTGCAGGGGAAGGAAATCCCATTGCAATAGCACAGATTATGTTAACCTGTCCAGTTGCAGTTTCCCAGATTTTGTCACACTTCAGCCCATTGCTGTGTAGCCTCTTTTTTCCAGCACCTTCAAACCTCCTTGGATTAAGCCTCTCCGCACACAGTTTTACCCCATCTTCTAGACTCAGGCCAAGACCATGTAAAGAGCCATGGATCCTCTTTTGAAGTTCCCTAAAGCTGCATTTTTCTAAGAAAACTTATGATTCCTCACCGTGCTATGGGTTCACGTGCATTCTTCATAAAATGACTGGTAATGAAAGGGCCAACTACTGTTTCTCTGGTCCGACATCCTCACATTGGAACATCACCCCATTTAGGGTACTCGGTCACCGCATGGCCCATGCTAGTCTTCTGTGCCATGCCAGACCTTACAAGTGTGGCAGAAAGAGCCAGGTACAGGTTGTTCTGCAGTGGGTTTGACCTCTGACAAGTTCATCCGTTGCCTTGTTTCAAAAAGTACAGAACTTCTTCTGCGATGTTGTTTTGGGGAAGAAATAGTTTATTATTTATGGCATGTTTTATCAGGGAAATACATATTCAGGTTTGAGTATAACCTTAAAAGTAGGCTGAGAGTACACCAGGGAGTAAGAATGAGTTGAGCTAATGACTTGCTCAGATTCAGCCTCTGCTTTCTGCACTGTTTATTGAGGGAATAAGCTGCTCCTACAGCACAACTCAGTATCAGAGCATTTAACCTGTACACATCGTCTCCTCCCTGCAGTCCGCACACAAGTATTCTGGGATCTGTACATGGCTATAATAGCAGGTAATTCATCAATAACCTCTCCTTCCTAGGTCCTCAAGGAGTATTTACCCAACTCTCAGGTAAATGAGGCAAGACAGAGCACGTCTTGTTCCCAGAACCAGCCTCTCTCTATCAAGTGTTAGACACATTCACTGAAAAACAAATTAGAGCATGTTAAAACACTTCAGTTCATTAAAAATAATCCTAACAGTATCACAAAGGTAAAAGTAATTCAATGTTTTGGTTAAACACTGGAAACACAACCGAAGTCTGTGAAACGACTCTGTGCATATCAAATAGCGCTTTATTTTTAAAGCATACAAATGGAGCAAAATGAAAAGTGATTTGAATTGGCTTTTTAATCACATAGTTTATCCTGTAAGTAACTATCAAAAAGTATCTGGACACAGGTAAAGGCCAGTATAGAAAGATTTTTTTTTTCGCAGTGTTAAAAACTGGTACGACGTATCATCAATATTTTGAATTTCAATGAAAAAACAAAACCAGAAAAATTCAAACTTCTTCCATCCTCTAGGGCCTGTCTTTTCTCCAGCTTTACAAATAATACCCTAAGTAGATACCTGGCTGCTTGCATGAGCATGAAAGAACAAATCCCCCTGCCTTTTACAAAACATGGATGAACTACTGATACAACACAGAGCTCCCCTAAACTCTAACTTGCAGCCTCCCCCAGTGTCACAGAGGTGGTGTGCCATGTTTTCCCTCCAGCAAGCAGTAACAGCCTTCAGTTTCCCCTGAAGTCTGACCACAGATTGTCAGTGATTTCTGTGGTTCTCCAACAGGCAGTTCATAAGAAATGGATCTCTGTCTGGCACACCAACTTTTGTCTATGAAAAGCTGGAGAAAAAAAACAAAACAACCAAACAAAAGAATGGAAGAAAAATACAGAAGGAAATCTGCAGAAAGCCTCCTTCATTTAAAATTAAGTGTGGTAGAATAGCTACCACCATGACTTTTAACTTGATTGCTTTTTTCTTTCAGTCTCTTTCACAGTGCCTTCAAAGAGAAAGCAACGTACATCTTAACTTTTCCAGCACTATGCTTTAGTTCAGACTTCCTTAGGAAAATACATCAAGAGTTATATTTAAGAACAAAAAAGAAAAAAACCCCAATTACTCATTTCTTGGCATTCAGATAATAGGAATGCTCTAAGGAGATAAAAGCAAAACTTCAGGTTTTGCACTAATATATGCCTGTTTAAGAAGGTAAAGTCTGTTGCTCTGGACCGCTTTTATTAATTTCATTTTTACTGTTACCATTTGATACCAAAATACATTTTTCCTGAAGAATTATGCACTTGGATCACTAAAGCCAACATCATTTTCACAGCTGAATGCAACGAAAGCAGGATCTAGGCCACAGTGCTGAGCACATCTATGTCCAGTTATTTTGAGAACATAAATTAACACTGAAGCATCCATCTGGCATAACAGATTGTTTGGTGCACTTCGCCCCCTGCTAATTAATCGATTAGCTCTACTGGGTAATCGAGAGTTTCCCGCCTGGTTCTCCAGATTCAGAGGACAGGGAGGACAGGCTGCCTGACTGCAGACTCGACAAGTAAGAGCTCACACTGACACCGGGCCTTTTAAAGCCCTTTCAATGAAACTCCTCGGCCAAGAAGTATTTTGGAGAGGAGAGATGGGTAAGTTTATTGATTAAAAACTGTCCTTTAGTGAAAGGTTTGCAGGTGTCAAAGCTCTTCTGATTTGACAATGTGGAAAAAAAAGAAAAGAATTGACAAATTTCCCACCCCACCTCCCAAAAACCAGCATAGGCATTGCAGTAAAGGCTGAACACCCAGATTCCCAGACCTAGTGGTGGAGCCTCAGGCCAGATTACCTGGCAGCAGAGACCAGACCCACGCAAGGCAGGGATGGGGGCCAGCCACCCTTCCCCAGCCCTCTTCTGCTGCAGTGATGCTTGAGGGAACTTGTCAGGGCCTTCTGCTTGTAAAGTCCATCCTCGACCCCAAGTATAAGCTCATGAGAGTAGCACCCCCAACTTGGGATGGAGCCAGGCAGCAGAGGAGCATGCTGCAAGTACGGAGTGATCACCACAGGGCCGCAGGCTGGGGAAGGACATTCCTGTGTTAACCTTGCTCCTCATCCAAGTCACTACCCGGCTATAAGAAAGCTTGCTGAAAGCTGAAAACAGACTTTCATGACTCTGAAAATGTAGAAAACTTAGGGGTTTTGCTCGATGCATCTACATATGCAACATGCCCTAGGAAGTGCTTTGGTAGGAAACTGTCTGTATAGCTTTTGCGGCAAGAACAAAACAGAAGTTAGTCTCTGTTTAAGCTCACTTGCCAGTGTATTTCCTGCAGTTTTGCTGGATTTCACCACTGCTAGCTGTTTACCTGCATTTTTTTTTTCTCCAACTGCAAATCTGTGCTGCTGAAGGAGCAGACACAGCCCCTGGGAAGGCACCGAAGAGCAGAATGCAGCTCTGCTGCCCTGACTCACTGGGTGCATGTACCTGCCTGCACCCACAGCAGTGCCTGGGCTCAAAGTGGAGGCTTTCAAACAAACCCAGGAAGTCAAAAGTGCCTGTGTCAGGAACTGAGGGCTTAATGTACCTGAGACATTAACAGCAAGAAAATTATTGCACATGAAAATTCTCTTTAGGCTCCTTTTTGTAGCTCAGTTCAGCAAGGTAAAGGGCAATGATGATTTTATTCCTCTGTATGAACCGGCCTGTTTGCATAAGCTAACAAGTGA
The DNA here is from genome assembly GCA_035590195.1 of Aviceda cuculoides. Lineage (NCBI taxonomy): Eukaryota > Metazoa > Chordata > Aves > Accipitriformes > Accipitridae > Aviceda > Aviceda cuculoides. Next base: position 10,213,799 of record JAVJGG010000085.1, read on the forward strand.
AAACTCAGAACAAGCTTGAGGAATAACAGTTTTTCCTCAAAATCTGCCCACGTGCCACGGTTCAACCCCTGCCAGCAACTAAGCCCCACACAGCCACTCACTCACTCCCCCCCGGTGAGATGGGGGATAGAATCAGAAGGGCAAAAGTGAGCAAACTCATGGCTTGAGATAAAGACAGTTTAATAGGTAAAGCAAAAGCCGCATGCAAGCAAAGCAAAACGAGGCATTCATTCAGCACTTCCCATGGGCGGGCGGGCGTTCAGCCATCTCCAGGAAAGCAGGTCTCCATCATGTGTAATGGTGACTTGGGAAGACAAACACCATCACTCTGCGCCGCCCCCCCTGCTCCCCCCAGCTTTGAAGCATATGAGCGTGACACCATATGGTCTGCAATATCCCTTTGGTCAGTTCGGGTCAGCTGTCCCGGCTGTGTCCCCTCCCAAATTCTTGTGCCCCCCCCAGCCTCCTCGCTGGTGGGGTGAGGTGAGGAGCAGAAAAGGCCTTGGCTCTGTGTGAGCACTTCTCAGCAATAACGAAAACATCCCTGTGTTATCAGCACTGTTTTCAGCACAAATCCAAAGCATAGCCCCATACTAGCTACTATGAAGAAAATCAACTCTATCCCAGCCAAAACCAGCACACCATGTCATAAAAGTATTCCAAATATACTTTCTGGGAAACATGACTTTCTTAGAAACTGCCTTTCCAATTTACATTTATCTCCTTCTCAAAATTGCACTGTAAGACAGGTCTCTGTGATCTGTGTAAGCGTCTTAGGGCTGGGACCATCTCTCCCAATGCAGGTCTGTGAAGTTCCTTATCACATTTGAGGGCAGTACAACAAAAAAAACCCCAAGTGCAAGTGTCTGGAAAGCAGATATCTTATGAGCCAATGAGATAATCATCAAAATAGAAAGCTGATTAAATACGTAACAATTCAGTAAACAGCCTGGTTCTTTGCTACAGGGCTACCACTTCACTGCATAGGGTTTGACTGCTAAGAGGGCATATACACTCCAATCAATTTTTGAGAAAAGGGAGCTGCTCTCTGTACCTGTGTAGAATTTTTTAAATATCTGATGTCAGAAAACAAGGACTTTCAGTCCCAGGCATCACCACAAAGCTGCCTCAGACAGGCGAACAAGAAGTTTGTATACTGCGGTATGTGGGAAAGAAGAAATATTTGGCTTATATGCTCATAAATAACATAATAAAAATTCAAATCCATTTTAAATCTCTCCTACAGAGTACGAAATTGCGGCAGGGAGCCATTCTGATACCCGAACTGTGTTTCTGCTAGGTGTCTCACAAGGAAAGTGTCGGACCTATACTCATACTGCGTCAGGGTCTTGAGCTTCCCACCTGTAGCAGGAACCAAGCAAGCCCGAGGTACAAGGGAGAGGACTCGAGTCCTACGCTCTGGCCACCCAACAATTCTGTGATATGACGCAGAAGCTGCCAGAAGGATTGAGTGTAACTTTAAAATAAATGCTTGTCACAAGGAAAACAACTGCAAAACAAAATGCCTTCATCAACCAAGCATCCTGCCTGCCCTGGCCACGGAGCCATCTATCAGCTGCCTTCATGCTGAGATACGCTCTGTGCTTTAGCTGGCCACAGGGGGTCTGTTCAAGTAATACTTGGCCATGAAGTAAAGACTCACGAATGATCAAACACTTTGGGCACACAGCAATGGCCCACATTCCCCCTCTCCCCCCCCCCAAGTATTAAGTTAAATAACATGGCTTATTTTATCTCAGTACTACCCTGACTTCTGCAGCTCTTCAGTTCTATTTTTTCCCCTGTTCACTATTTCCTCACACCCCCTCTGTCAAACAGTGAGTGAACACAAGCGTTGTAGCGCTGTAACACAGCGGCACCACAGCTCAGAGGAAGACATGGTGAAAATATCAGTCACTCTGCTACAAAGAGACGCAAATTATGACTCTCCCTATGCTGAGGCAGGACAAGCCTCCTGTGACTGCAAAACCTCCTAGAAGAAAGACATGTGAAGATCAAGGTCAGGAAGAAGAAAGTAAGTGTTACAGAAGGCAGAAGGTTCCCCCAGCAGCTCCAAAGGCCCCCTGAAAAAAACCCCGCGCATTTACCACACATGCATGTGCCCAGTGGCTGGCCAAGATCCTGGTGTTGGTCAAAAGAGCGGAGGAGCCAACCCAGCACATGGCACTTACAGAAGCTGAGCACTGAGCAGCCCTGTCCAGCGCACTTACAAGTTTATTTGCAACGCTCAGTTTGGGAGCTCTTCAAACAGTGATTTCATGGAAGTTACTTGCTGAGAGCACTGTTGATCTTTCATAATCCAAAGGTGCACAGCCATTTATCCATTCAAGCACCAGCCAATAGAACAGGAGCAATTACTATCCTTCAACTGCACAGGCTCAAAACTTGCAAAGATGGCTATTTCAAAGGCAAAAGAGGAAAAAGGAACCTCCTTTCTCCGTTATTTACTTCATTGTTTTAGATCCTCCTGCTCATCAACCAGGGCCTGGCACTGGTTGATGCCCTTCATTACTGAATCTAATTATTGCTCGACATGTTGATCCCATACCATGAAGCCACATCTCTGCTGTCTCCCATGCAGGAAATTCTAGGCTTTATCAAAACTTGGCTTGAGACAAGAAATAGCAGCTCTTTATGTCCAGATGTCACATAAGTCTTCTGAGCACTATCATTTATACAGCCATGAGTTTTAGCTTAAACCTCTATCACATGAGAGCCACAGGTTCATTATTCCTATCTCAAAGTCAAATAATCAATCCTCCTCTGGCAACCAAAGCCTCCATATCAATTTTCTTTATAAACATATTCACACCCAGAGTTTACATCAAGGTCTTCTGGGCAGTGGGGAAGGGGGCAGGATGCAGCTCGAGACAAGGGAAAACTGTCTTCTGCAAAGGCGTGGGATTACATTCCGATGAATGATCTCCATAAACCTAGAGAGGTCAGGAACTGCTGAGGTACTGCAGCTTTGGAGCAAACCACTCCCCTCTTTTAGCCTCCTGCATAATACTGGGCCATCATTCATTGCAACGTTTTTAAAAAAGCAGGTATCTTTTCTCCAAATCTCTACCTAGAATAACATGATTATGCAAGACCAAATATAAAAAAAATAAATAAATAGGTTCAGGCTTGTTTGCAGACAAATCTAAACTAAAAGCCTGGATACTAATCAGAGAAAGAAACACACATTGAATACTTTTAAATAAAACTCACCTTTTAAAACCAGTCTTCCTATTTCTTGGGGCCCGGCCTCCTCAGGTTTTTGGATATCTGGGTATGTCAATGCTGAAAATGGAATGTCCAGCCCACACCTACCTCACGCAGGTGTTCTGCGGCTTAACCACTCTTAATGAAATGCTGCTGGTCCTTTGACAGCTATTTCTATTCAGATTTGTGGTAACACCATTCCTAAAATAGCTGGCCAGCTACGAGACATCTCCAAGCAGTGTTTTCTCTGATTCTGCCTGGCTACTGTGCAGCACTCACCTTGCACACCCAAGCTAGAAGCGACCAAGCAGAAGCCAGAAGAGCCCAGCCAGCAGAGTTAGCCTTCTGCACATCTTTTATGCTCATATTCCACACAGCAATAATGAAAAAAAGATCCTTTACCGTAGCAACCTGGAAAATCAACTCCAACAAGCCCACTATATCACATTCTTTCCATTTGGCCTCTGGCAAGTCTCTGCCTGTTCGAACAGATGCCATCAGCACTTGTCCACGTTGTGCTGTGCTGTTTTTTTCTTACTCCACCCTTCTGCTTAAAAGAACAAACCGGCTTTTACAACCTGAATGTTCACCTGATGGCAAAAGATGGCTAAATGTTAAACCAGAACAGTTTCCCATCCAGATCCCTAAGCACAAGTCTACACTTAAATGTTGTCTCCAACACAATTGACACTATACAACTGTATTTGTGAAGTCAGTATCAGCTGCTAGAACAGTGCTAAGAGGTGATGTCGAACAAAGTTGCCCTTTACTGGTAACGTGTGTACAGACTTGCTCTTCAGAAGTACAACCCAAACCCAAAACCTTGGCTGAGAGTCACCTGAGAAGCCCTATACAGACTCAAAACAGGCTCAATCACTTAAGTCAGATATGAGCCTATTCTTCAGCTGAAGATACAGTTAGGCACTCATCAAGCTTTAAAAAAAGAAAAGTAATTTCTGTATCTTTTCTTTAGCTTTCCAACTTTCAACTGTCAAGGATATATGACACTATTTGGGATTCCACTTGGAATAAAATTCAGCATTGTGCATCTCTTACTGTCACTGATTCCAGGATATGAGCTTTTCTTAAAACTCCACCTTATAAAAATAAATCATATGAAGCTCAAAGATTGTATTTTAGGCACCTGAACAGAAAAAGAAAGGTAAACACGATGCATGTGTAACTAAAGAGGCTCAGACTGGAACATAAATAAGAATAGCTCTATTTTTATTAAAAAAAATAAATCAAGATTTTAAAACTAATTCCATTGTTTTGACAACGCATGTATGCTTGATCTGAGTGAAAAATCTTTAAAACCATCTATCTTGCATTTTTTTAAACTCTACAATGCAGCAGTGAAAACAGCCAGGCATGAGCAGGTTGTAAAAATGCCCTTGCTACAAAGATTGTAGGCAGACAGTATTACTGATTTTATTATTTTTTAATATATCCTTTATGTATCTTGTTGAAAACGTCTTGAGGAACAGCATAAGCACATAACAGGCAGTTAATATATCTGTAAAACATTTAAGCAATTGTAATTCCTCTGCATCAAATGCTTAAAATGGTTCAGACAGCCATGGACAAAAAGTTATTCTTAAGGATACTCCACAGAACTTAGCTGCTTTTAAAATAAGTTTTCTAGTTGTATCACCCTGGAATCCCACAAGCCTGTCTTCAAAAGAATCACTTAACTGTTCTTCTGCCAAACTTTGAAAAAGTTCATTAGTAAATCTTGGAAGCAAACAAGTCTTGTAATTACACCACCACAGAAGGCGTTACGGCCAGACGAGAGAGTTGAGGAATAGTCCCCCAATCCCCACTTGCATTCACAATTTATCAAGTTACTTAATCACATACCTAGCTAATAAATTTTAAAAGGAGTGACTCATGTGCTTGAAGTTAGACATGCCCTAAGGCAGCCTGATGAACCAGGGATATTGGGAATCATGCATGCTGACCCTGGAGAAAAAACAACCCATCTAATATAAACCAAGTTTTTATAAAAGCACACCTTCCTATTAAAAGCCATTGCTCTCAGAGAGACATCCCCAAACTATCTGGTATCTACGCTGTACTGTGGAGTACTGCATTTTCTAATGGATGTCTTCAGTCATTACTGACTAGCCCATTAACAGAAATTTTAGATAAAAGTTTAACAACAACTAGTTTGATCTGAAGTGAAATATGATTCCTTTCAGCTTTGTCAGTCTCGTGTTACACTAACAATCCCAAGAGCTGATGTTTCCTTGGTTGTATGAGAAAGCAATAATCTTTCTCCTTCCCAAATTGCCCAGACAGCAGGCTGTACTTAGGTTGGCATCTCTGTAAAACAGTCACACACTTTCCCACTGAAACAATTTACTAATGCTCCCAAGTTTCCTGATGTAGTTTCTCCCTCTCTTATCAAATTAAGGCAAGAGAGAATATGAAGAAAGAGACAGGGACAAAACATACAGTTCAATTACCTAGAAGACTATGGATAATCAAAGTAAGTCACAGGGCTGAAACAGGACAAATACATACTGACTTCTATATAAACAATAAATATCCACAGCATACCCCTAATTACTAAAAAGTACTCAGCCACAGGCTGAATTGTAACTGCATAATTAGACTCAGTGAGGACAAACAACCAAAGAGAAAACCGTGTCCACATAGAGCTATGGAGTTTGGAGTTTAGCTCCTGATGTTTTATTTTCATTACACTAGAAAAACAAATTCAAATCTAGGGACTTACCAAAGACTTCCATGCACTTAAAAATTTTTCCTCGTTTTTCTCTTTTGTGAAAGATTAAGTCCCATGTTTTCTTACTGAGAGGATGCAAGAAGGAAGTAATTAGCCTTCATATCAAACTTGAAAACAAAGCCCTAAATCATATGATGCTCTAGTGTCAGCAAAAGGAAGTGAACATAAAATGAAAAAAAAAAAAAAAAAATTGCTTTATGGCTGAAAACACAGTCAAAATAAAGGAAAAAAATTACCAGTGTACAAAGGAGCCCAAGAACCTCTGTTAGCTTTTGGGCAAGCTTTAGTTAAAATACTAAAAGCATCAAGTGCACAACTTAGTCAACACTGGGCTACATTTAAGTGCATCTTAAGGTGCTTGTCTAGTGCAGCACTCGGAGAAGCAGAGCAAACGCTTTTTTTTCTAGTCCTCCTTCCGATGCCCATGTTGTTGGGGATGAGCCCTCCTGCTCTTCTGGGGTGACAAGCTCTCAGGGCTGCCACCCTCTCTACAAAGGAGGGGGGAAGAAAACTGGAAGTTCACATCTATTTCCAAGTCCTCGAGACAAGCAAACCAGCCAACTTACCCCCAAATGTGTCATGCTTTACCTGCAAGGGCTACTGGTGCCCTCAGGCAGAACAGCAGCAAACAGGCTCCCTCTGAGAGCCTTCCCCTTCAAGGCAGGAGGGATCTAGCAACTGATAGAGGGAGAGAGAGCAGACAGGAAAGCAAGAAACTCCTATACCTTGAGGATGAGAAAATACATTTGGATAAGCATTTAGAACAAAATGAGAGGAAGGGGAACCTCACTAAAGAACAGGAGCCTGCTGCACACACAAGGGCTCCAAAGCACAAATACAAGGTGACTGCCAGGAGCAGAATGACATGTATTATTATGATGATGATGGTGGGACAGACCCAGCCCTAGTGCATCAATCTCAGAGGCTCTCTGTGGATATGGACTGCTTTCCCAGCACTGAAGTGGGACGTGGGCACTAGCAAGAGCTCCACTCAGGGATGCACCATGAGGACCAGGAGTCACCAGCACTGGTGGCAGCTCCAGTCTATTGGTTTATATGCAGTCAGACACAATTAGATAAACAATAAAGCTGGAGAGACACCAATATATTTATATGTGTATTTAAAAGTACAGGCATGTAGCTCCCAACAAACTAAAGTCATCTTCAAGCTTCTGACTATGGGCTACCAGTGCTCTTTGCACCCTTGCCTCCCTGCCAGGCTCCCAGAAATGGCTTGCTTTACAAGTCAGGACAATATTTTCATTCACTGGGGAGAGAGGAAGGGAGGGTGCTGTCCCAGCCTGAGGGGCACAGGAGGTAATAATTCTACTCACCTGCCTCTTACTTTACCGAAATAATTTACTCAGCAAGGCCTGGCCACTTTAAAGCCCTGTTAGTCAAATATATGTAAGCACTGGGACAGACTTTCCCCTTCAAAGGTGAGAGCATGAAGCGCCACTGTACTCACAAACATTTCCTAAAAGAAAAAAACCAAAACAAACACTACCAGGCTCTGTGTTTTCAGAACTAAGTTTACAAAGAGACCATACTTTCTCTAACACTCATCAAAAACTCAACTGACACAAAAATCAAGCTGTGTTTTTTTCGAGCTGATCTCCCACTGTAAAGGCTGCTAACAGATTTTTGCCAACAGCTCTGTAGATTAATCCACCTCTGTCCCTGCACCAGGAAAATAAAGCCTCACACAAATCAGGAGAGGAAGATGCTGTACTTGGCAGATACCAGAACTTCACACGCTACAAAATACAGCACAGCCATATGTAAAGGTAAGGGGTTTGCACATTATAGTATCCTTTTTGTTGTGCCCTTTTATTTTACAAGATACTCCAGAAATTAATGCCTAGCCCAGAATGTTTTTAACTCCATTTCATTTTAAGATTGCAGTTCAGATTATCTTAAAGCAAAAGCACTATACAAAACTGAGCATTCCCATTCGCCTTTGCAAAAGGGTGGGAAATTAATATAAGGCCAATTAAAGCAGAGTTCACTGTAGGTATTAATTTCCAACTCTCTGAATTTATTGACAGCCATAGAACTCCTCAATTTCTAGCTGAGTCAGTAGCATAAAGAGAGAAAGAAGCACCAGCACTTACCCAGGCATACGGAGCAATTGAGCAAGGTCCATGCTACGTTGACCTTGCCATCTGGACACGTGGCAAGCCCAGTGCAAAGGCATTTCCCGCATTATCCTCTATAATCATGTAAAATTGTATTCTGATGAGAGAGTCCAAAAATCCCATGCTCCAAAGATCCAGCTGATAACAGCAATCCATCAATCCCCCTTTATGAATGCCAAGTCACACATGCCACACAGTGATGCCCACATTACTGTTTCACAAACATTAACAAATTATTACACTTTCTGCATAAAGATGTTGATTTTCATTCCCCCAGCCCCACTACCTGAGAGAAAAACATCAATTAAGCTGATCCTATGTCCCCATTGAAAAATTGAAAGGACCTTATTTGGGCCCGCTATATGTGCAGGATTAGGCGTGAATGATTTGCAAAAGGCTTTGCAATGAATTGGTTACTGAGTTAAGAATTGGAGCCAGGAATCCTGGTTCCTAGTTCTGTACTCACCACACAAGTGCTGCCTGCTCAACCTCAATAACCACTGCCTTCTCCCACATTGGGCACTCAGGCACACAACCAGACTTTCAAGTAGCAAGAAGACACATTGCCCTTGCGAGGCCTCGCTTGGGAATGTTCCATCACCTATACTGCAAGAGCCCTGTGCTGGGAAAAGATGAGTCTGTGCGTGCGCGTCTCTGCGCGTGCGCGTCTCTGCGCGTGTGACAAAGAAAGACAGAAGATGAAAGGCTTTGCAATTATATAGTTTAACCTTCTGCAAAACATAGGCTAAAAAAAAATGATTCAGTAATTCCTGTATCAAGCCCACAACTTTTGTCCAAGTCTTCTGTATGGCATTCATCCTGCCCACTATTCTACCACCTGTATTGCAACAGCTTCCAGCCTGCATTCAGGTCTCTCGCACATACAGTCTCTGCGCCAAGAAGCTTGCTTAGCTGCATCAGACAAATCCCACTGCTTCAGTAGCAAAGGCTTTTTAGCCACCTAGACACAAGTGGCATTTCTTTGAAAAAGCACATTTTGGGAAGAACCAAATACCTCCAAGTCCCAAGATGTAAAAGATAAAGGACTCAAAAGGAGATCCCCCAACAATGAAAATATATACAACCCTCTCCCACACACCCTGACATAACAAGACTTTACAGGGCTTGAGGGAGCAAGCATAACAGTTATGATACGTTGAAACAAGTATTGTCACTCATTCTTTGTCTTGTACAACAGATTGACAGATTGTCAGCGCAGAACTTGCAGACGATTTCAAAAGGCAGCAAGCTGAAGACAAACTGTCAGTGAAGGGACCAAAATCTTTTTCTGAAAATGACTAAACACAATCCCTGAATCGCCAAGCACTCTGGACTCTTAAGACACAAGCACAATCCAAGAGAACAAATCCTGATATGAGCCCACAGAGAAGAAGAGTCTGTGCATCTTTTCTAAGCTGAAGAAACTGTTTTCATGAAGGATATCATTATTTAAGGACCAACAATCCAAACTAAGAAAAACAGGTTAATTATGGAAGAGAACGACCAGGGAACATAATGGGGTTTTGAGAAAGCCAGCAATGAATCAGCTAACCAGAACGAGAGATAATTCCGCTGAAGCCAGTCTCCCACAATGATACTTCCCAATTCTGGATGCAGCCATGACATTCACTAGTTTGGTGATGCGTAACTTTATGACACTGATTTTCTACATGGCATCAAGAAGGAAACATGCTCACAGCCTGTCATCTGCAGAATGGGAAGGCTGCTCCACAGATACAAACATTTCAGGAGGAGGCTCATGTGGCCATACAAATGCATGGGTAAAAAAACTAAAAATGGCTTCACAGAGCTTGTTGCTTCAAATCTGTCAGTAGGCAAGCCTGTACTGAAGTCTACCATCAGTTTAATAGCAATGTTACATGTAGTGAAGGTACACAGGCCAAGGTGAAGCAGTTTTGATAGATTTCCTGGGAAGCTACAGTGCCAGGCCACTCTCTCTGCAGGGAAGGGAGCTATCTTCATGGAAATCATCTCACGCAATGTCAAAGTAGTAATTTTGTGCTCAGATGAATAAATGGGGGGGCGTGATCTTTTGGATTATATCACAGAGAAGCTTTCTCCACAACAGAAATCCAACAGCATAGCAAGGTTTCCAAGCTAGCCACTGCTGTCCTGTCCAAAGAAAAGCTGAAGCATAATTTACTGCATTTCTGTGAAACGAGCTTCAGTTTCATCTGAGGCTGCAATAAGCAAAGCTACAACTGCTGTGGAGTTTTAGTTGGTGCATAATGTTTCATTCTAGAGCTGTGTGAGCAGTGGGCAGCATCTCCTACTTCAAAAACCATAAAGAACTGAATGCAAGTGTGCTGGAAAAAGAAACACTTGAATATATCAACAGATAGGGACAAAGTCTGTCCCAATCACATGAATGTCAATACAGCCACTGCTTTCTACTGAATAAGGATTTCTCCTGTTACACAGGCTTAGCTTGCTCATTGTCTACCAAAACCCATTCAATATTGAGCTATGCTCCTGCTAACTTCTTCCTTGAATGAGAATATTGCCCTGATCGAAATGAGCATGTATCACTGCCAGCTGTAACACAACCATACAAGGTACCTGAAAAAAGGACAAAATGAGGCTCCAAAATTATAAAGACAAAGACTTGGTGAAGATAAAATGGATATTTTTACTGCCATTATTTGAGCACTGGCAAACTTCAGTCTTTCCTGCTCTAAACAAAGTGGTGTAAAGAGGTCAGCACTACTGTGACCTGTACCCAACAGATTAGTCTCTCTGCCTAAGCTTACACAACAGATGTGTACAGAAGATGTTGCCCTCAATTTCAAAAACAAAGCTCAACACGAAAAACCAAAATTTACATGCACGTTTTCCTAGACCCTTGATTAAGTTTAACTCCCTCTCCCAGCATGGCAGCTCTCTATTGCCTAGCAGTTTGAGAGATGTTCTGAGACATCAAATCTTGCTCCTGAGCAGCATTGACAGCTGTAAACAAAACATCTATGAAAAAGACTACTGAGGGTGCAGACCTATGTCTTAAATGGAAATTTAAAAATTTCTATCTGGCCAGACTCCCAGACAAAGGTAGTCCTGTGCCAGTTACACTCTTCAACAGCATTTTCATGCCCAAGGAGCAAAATAATTTCTTCTTAAACCTCTCCATCAAGAGCCTGGTAAATAGCCATTCTTCAAAATGATGGCACAGAGCCACCATGGGGTTTTTTCCCCTCAACGAACTAGCATTGAACAGAATCTCACAGCCAAAAAGGCAGCAGTAAAAGGGGAAGAGTTAAAGAGCAAGGCTTAGGCAACCATCACACATAGTATCAGCATCCTCACACTCACCACAACACACAATGGATTCAAACCGTGGTGGAGCAGTTGAGCAACCGGATGGGAGCACTGTTATCCAGGAGAACAAAGGGATAGGAGAGCCTTAGCAAAATAAAACTTCAAGTAGCAGAAATCATAGAAATGAGTCTGGAATGGGATGTTGGGGAAAGAACCATCAGCAATCCTGTCACCTGCTGAGTTTCCCGAGCTGGAAAATCAACAACAAAATGCCATGCCGCGTTCAGCCTGCTCATCTAGATTCAGACGGGATGTTTTGTCCCCTTCGTACAGAAGCTTCACTGTTTACACAATTCACCCAGAGATAATCAAGAGCTGGCTTTAATATAACATTAATTAATCCAAGGATCCTAATGCATACTACATCCAGCAAAAAGGGTCATTTTTGCAGAAACCTTGAGCATACTGATTTCCAATTTGCATGAACAGGATTTTGCAGAAACATTCCTTCTCACATGAATTTTTCAGCCTGGGCTCTAACTCGCTGACATCAATGGAGAAACTTGTTGACTTTGCCAGGCGTAGAACTGGGTTATCATGGCATCCCAAGCGGATTTGTAACAAAATCACTGGCTTGAATATTGACATTTCCACTCTTCTATCTGTACGCATGGTAAAGAAAGAAATACTTCTTGCAAGAAAAAGCTCTGGTCAAGCATAACTACCAAGTCAGCTATATTTCAATACAAACAGTAAGGTAAATCATTATGCAGTGGTTATACTGTATTAAAGTACACATTGGCATTATTTCATACCAGGTTTTAGGCTTTCCAATTCTATTTTTTTTTAGCTGGCAGTGCTTTTCAACTTAGTACAATGCAAAATATAGTGAACTGGTACAACCTTGGGGTTTGGGCTGAATGCCATTTGTTGGCCCTACAGCAACTGGAGCCAATAAAACAGGGTTTATTTGCAGCAGGAAACTACCTGAACAATTATTCTCAAAGGAAGATAGTAAACTCCTGGAGAAGTGGGAAACAATCCCGCAGAAAAGAGAAAGCCACACCTGTAAGCTTCAGGTATTTCCTTATTATGAAACTTGACCCTAAGGACACAAGACATACTTACTCAGCATTTTTCTCACTTCTTGCTGCCAGGAATAGGTGATGTATTTGAAGTATATGCAAAGTTAAGTCTCTGTAGAGACCACCATTTCACAACAATCTGATCTTTTCTGTTTATTAGCAGAGGCTGGACCTAAATTTCTCAATACTATATACAAAGACCTATATAATTTGAGCTAAAAGAATACTGCCATAATTGACAAGAATAGGTGTGGCCAAATGTTTTCTCATGCGGTTCAGAGATATCACAGTCAGGCAGCATCTTCTCAAAACATAACGAAAGATGACACTTCATCAGACAACGTAGATGTGCCAGGCAATAAATCCTGCAGCAGAAGGCTCCTTCCTATTTTAATTCTAGCCGTCACCGATCAAGAGATACAATTGTCTTTCTCAAGACAGACACAGGAGAGGTGAAACCAAAGCAAACACCTCAAGTAACTGAAAGAACACAGAAATGCTCAGGGTTTCATTTAAAACCTGGTGTACTTGTCCTGGTCTAACAAAAATAAACCACCCCACTGTTTGCACAATTCCTGAGATCAGTAGATACTATACTGCAGCTGCCTGCACTATTCAGAACAGCAAGGAAGCTTGTTTCAGTTGGGCACATCCATCTGTCTCCCCCTCCCCTTTTAATAGATTTATCATTTCAGCCCCAGGTATGGAACACGTTGGAGATCTCCCGCACTGTGACTCACATATCTGTGCACTACTGACCGTGAAAAGGTGTCCCCACAGCTTTGGTACTCTGCTCTATTCTAGGATCTTCCATCTAAGTGTTAGCAAACAAAGCTGCTTTGCAGCACTCCACAATAATGGTTTTTATCTGGTATCTGACCATTGCTGCTGTCAGGGCATGAAGAAAGGGCTTTCATGTATGCAGCAGCACAGACCAGCATGAACTACAAAAAAAATCCATCTAAACCCAGAGTAAACACTTCGTCACTTAGTCCATGCCAAGTTCTGTGTTTTACTGGTTACAGCACCAGATTCATCCAAGCTACCTAGTTTAAAGCTATAGATATGTTACTGCTGTGTGGACTGGTCTTGAGGTAAGTTTTAGCTTCCATCCACAGCCACAAGATTAGGCACCTACGAAGTGCAAAATAGGATCCCAATGCCTAGTCCCCAGGTTCTCCAGCTAGTAAAAAAAAATAAAAGCAGTGGCAGCAGTAGAGTCAGAAGAGTTCTCTTAAAGAACAGATTCAAACATATTATCTACAAAATCTATGCGTTGCGTATCAGTGGCCACTTTTCCTTTAGAAGAAATGCTCCAAAGCTCCTTCAGTTCTAGCAGCTCAGAGTTCACGAATAACCCTTTGACCAGAAGCCAGTGTGCATTCAGCAAGGATATACAGCCTACCAGGACCGGTACTCAAACCAGCTTGCTTCTCCTTCTTGTTCTTCCACAGCTCCCTGCATGCCTGTGGGTAAATCACTCAATCTTCCCGTGCCTAAATTCCACATTTGTATAGGAGGGATAATAACTCTTCACTACTACAGAGGGCCATTGTCAGGCTACATTTACTAGTGATTGACAGAAGCACCACAAAAAAATCACCCCTCTGCCCCAAATGCTTTACGAAAAACAAATGTTCCTTAAAAACCAGGTTTCAGATTCAGTTCCCTAGTAGTTATTGCAAAGAGCAGCAATTTAACAAAAACTCTACAAATGTAAAAAAAATCCCAACACGATTTGACAACGTCCTTTCAATCTGACATTTAAAAAAACTACATGCACATGTACACATGATAATGACAAGAGAACAAAAAAGGTGGGCAATATTGTTCCTTCTAGCTTAAAAAAAAAAAAAAAAAATTACAGTGCACTCAGTTTGCCAGTTTAATAGGTGATGTGACAGGTCCTTAGTTCATCTTGGGACAATTTGAGAACAGAATGATTAGCAGTGTATGATGACAGTGATCACTAGCTGGTTCCTGGAGAGCTGATAAGTTATTAAGCTAAACAATGCATCACTATTATGAGCGAGTCAGCGCACTAACTGTAATTTCCTTGAAAGTTGAGCAGTGCATGATTATACTTGTCCACTCAGACTCCCTGCTGGCAGCTCCGAATTCCGCTATTGTTCTGAGCTCTAGAGTCTTCCCAGTGCCCAGGATACAGCCGCGTGAAAATGTATTCTTCATATTCAGCCTTCGTTGTGGCAGCTGTCATCTGAAGGACACTGGGAAGAGACACATTGTCTGTCCTGAAGCACAGCTATTAGAGCCCCTAAAAACATGTGGTTTTGTTTGTCAGCACAAGCTACCTCTCATTTCTAGCAGAGGCAATTTCCATTTCAACAGTGCTCTAACTTTGGCATGACACATATATACCTACATGGATATTATACACATATATACATATGTGCGTTTATGTGTATTAAAAAGCCACACATACATACAAGTACATTCCTGGTTGTTTTCTTTATGAGTCTCAGGAAAGCTGCTGTTATTACTGGAAGCTCAAATGGACATTTTTCAACTCACATTTCTCTCTCAAGGTGTAAGAAAAGACGACAGAGCACACCTCCACTAACGAACCTACAAAAACTGCAAACAGAAAAAGCAAAAGAAAAAAAAAGGCAGCAGCTGGATGACAAGGATTTCAAGTGGCTAATACAAACATGGACTGAAAACATGCCCTTCATCTGTCCTACCAAAAAGAAGCAATTCTAGTGGTGGAGATGATGCAGGACCTGGAAAAAACACAGTCAGGTCCTACTGCGGGCCTGCTTTGTGAGCTGGATAAGCCACTCGCCCTCCCATGTGCCTCATTTTCTTCCTGTGCTGGGAAGATGACTGCAGGGATTACTGCTGCACAGCGGGACAGTGCAGGGGCCTGACGCTGCACTGCTGGAGAAACAGAGTAAAGCAAGTCCCTAACCCACATCGTTATGTGGAGAGAGAAGAGCAGACACACACCTATTTTGATTCCCTAAAATAATTCTCAGAAATATATCTTCACTCTTGCCTGCATGAATAGTCAGTCACACTAAGCCTCCCCTCCCTCTGGTGCATTTTTACCACACTCTTGTCCTGAATGTTGTCAGCTAGTCTGTCCAGGAGGCAAAATTTTTAAAAAGCCCTAAGTGTCTTCCACTCCAACAGCAACAGACATTTCAGAGTGTAAGCCGCATTGGCTTCCAATGAGCCTTGGGGTGCCAAGTGCTTAAGTCAATTTTTTTTAAATGAGACTTAGGTGATTCTGAAAATATTATCGTGTACTTCACATTAGATTTGATATAAAGTGAACATTAAGTGGGAAGAAAACCTGACACTGAGAACATTTGACAAGTGCTTAAAAGGTAGGTCCTAATTCATTTTAAACTTTGTTTTATGTAAGACTCATTTAAGGAGCACCATGAAATTCTTTCATTGTCCTTTTCTTTGTGCTGATCCTGCAAGGAATATATAATCAGTAATATGTTTAAACAAGCCAAGGAAGAAGTACCACTACTTTGAATCCAGGAACTGTTCTACTCCTGTCACTGAGTTTTTTCAAACCCAAGTAAAAGGGAAAAAACATTACTGTTGGAATTAAAAACATAAAATAAGCAAATGTATTCAAAACATGATA
Organism: Aviceda cuculoides; assembly: GCA_035590195.1. NCBI lineage: Eukaryota > Metazoa > Chordata > Aves > Accipitriformes > Accipitridae > Aviceda > Aviceda cuculoides. The sequence goes on from JAVJGG010000085.1 coordinate 10,229,894, forward strand.
CTAGTAATACATATAGGATAAGTGTGCCCTATAGTTTTGAAAAAAGCTTAACACCATTGCTATTCACACACCTCATACCTTTACAAATAAATTATTTCTATCCCTACAACAAGATCGAATCACCTGACCATTCTCCTGGGCAGTAAATAAAGGTTAAGAAGTCAATCATCTCTACTCCAGCTCTGAAATTAACCATCCCATAGCTGCACTACTGCAACTGTTTGTAAGCCTGTGCCATAAACTTAACCAAAATGATTTGGCTTCAGAGGTGGGGGGTTTGGGGGGTGGTGGTGGGTGTTGTTTGTTTGTTGTTTTGTTGTTTGTTTGTTTGTTTTTCCCCCTGAACTTGGATCACACTCAGCAAGTTAACAGCAACTTCCACAACACTGGAGGTAGGAACTGTTGTCTGGGGGCCAGGAATTTCAACAACTGCTTTGCTATGATCCTTCAACTATGCCCTCAGTTATCCAGCTAACAGAGACTGCACCTAAGGATAGAGCCATTAACTGCTCTAACTAACTCCATCTACAAATCCGTAAGAAAAATGCATGGTTATGTTCCAGTCAGCGGGAACTCAAAAGGACATAAACAGCAATAACATGCCATGGAAGGCTATCAAACATGGATTAACAGCCAAGGATGTATCAGTTTAAAGCCTCGGTGATATACTATAAACATAGAAGAAAATGAATTTAAAGCATATGCTCATGTACATTTCAAAAGGACACAAATCTTACACGAAGCATTTTACACATGTGCACATACTATTTATAATTTCTGACTTTTTTTTCCTGTTTTTTTCCACCAATAATTAGGTCATTATCACCTTTACAATGATATATCCATTCAAAATACACTGCTTCACAAGATCATTAAAAGCTAATAGATAACCATATTGTTTTGGAACTGTTTCATATTTAAATCATTGCCTAAGATTACAATTCAACCACCATTTGAATGAACAAAGCCATTCAAATGCGTACAGGACACACAAAATCCTTTCACATTAGTCATTCCAGGCTGATTTCACACTCCTGTGCAAAGGAAAAGTGTTTCTGGCCTGGCACAGCATAAGAGCTACCAGGGGATAACTCAGTGATTCGGCGCAAACCCTTCCCTTGGAGACTTTTATCTTTCCTTCGAGACAAGGCTTTCCCTACATACAAACACAGAACGCTTGTCCTGGGATCAGGCCTCAGCAGCCCCTGGATTACAGCACCGCAATGGGCAATATGACAAGGCACAAAGCCAACAAAATGACTGTAGATACAGGAATTATGAGAACCACTCAGAAATGCAAGGCCTTGGAGTAACTTGATACCAATATGAAGACTACAGAGAAAACTCTTCCATATAGTGTGGTTTCATCGCATGACCACTATTACAGTAGGATTTCAGAAACTGTACAATAACCAAAGCACAACTTTTACTGCAGGGCATCCATCACACAATACTGTATATTAAAGTCAAACCAAGTTAACATTTGGACTTCATGCCATTCTAATACTTTCCCTTACTTACGTCAGGGACATAAATAAAACTCCTGTGTAGAGGGCTTGGGTAGAAGTAGCTTCATTAGCCTTGTACATCCATCTAAGACCGCTACAAATCGTAATTCAGCTCTCTGCACTGGTACAGAAGTGAGTACATGCCTTTCCCAAGGCAAGCTTTGCTCTTACCCAGCTGTTGAACTTTTTGGCTTCCAGTTTGTTTAAGTGAGAGCAGCCTTGAGGCTGCTGTAACTGCAGCTAGTTTTTCACAGTTTACAGCCAATAAGCAGTTTCACATGAAACACAAAGAAACATGAAGGACCAATAAATTACTGCAGTAGACAGTTTCTCCTCCAGACCAACAGTTTTCTCCAAAACTGAGAGGTTGTACAATCTCACTCAAGTTCAAAAAACACTTTGTCCTGTTTAAATGAGAAATTAAATCACACATGATAATGCTATGCAGAAAGTAATGCCAAAACGCATTACAATGTCAACAAAGTCAACAACGTGTTAACACAGAAGAGAGCAAACCTGCATGCACGGCTTTAAGTACAAGATCCAACTGGACAAAATCCTGAGCAACCTACTGTAGTTGACTCTGCCTTGAGCTGGGGGCTTGGGCTAGATGATCTTCAGAGATCCTTCTCAATCTCAACCATTCTGTGAAAATTTGCTATTTTCTAATTTGGTGACAACAGCATGGTACCAGGCTTAGACTGAAAACAACACAAAAAGGCTAAGGCTCCACTATGGCATTAACTGTCCAAGTCCTGCATGATGCTCCCAGGTCGTTACGAGACATCCATGCTCATTCACCAAGCCAACTCTGTGCTTTGTCATCTTCTGATCCTCTTCCCCCCCCCTCCCCCCCCCCCCCAATCGCTCTCCTCCAGAAAACCATAAAGTCTGCTTTGGTCAAGTTGAATTCTTGCTAACTTCTTCTCTGCTTAGCCAAAACTGTATTGGTCTAGCGAACTGGTTCTTGGCAGTCATCAAAATACTGTTACACCTGTATACCAGAAATACTGAAAAGAAAGTAACCATTTAAAAAACAATTCTGGGTCAAAAATGATGCTCTGTTCTTTAGGATTCCAGTTGTTCTGTACATTTTTACCTACCATTACCTTGCCTGCAATGCAGGTAAGTCAAATCCATTTAATTTTCAGAATAATGTATTAATTTAATTTCCACAGAAATTGCTATAGACTGTCTACACTGTTGAGTTTTGCCTGAAAAAATGACCTCTTAACAAAAACAATAATCTATCCAATTTGTGCTTCCTTAGTCCATAAAACGGAAATATTGCAAAACACACAGTCCCACCACTCACTGCAGAAAACCATTAACTAACTAGTCTAAAACCTAAGGTAAGCTCAGGGGAGAAGGAGCCACATATGTATGGTTTCACACCTTGCTAGCTCAGCAGATGCAAACGAGCCACATACATTAAAACTCTGCTTGGCTTATGAAAATGCCAAATGGGTAATAATATGCAACTCAAAACACATCATCTCAATATATCATAAACTGTCCAAAATTTATCCCCAGAGCAGTGAAACACAGGATAATTCTAACATTTCCCTTCTGCAACCATGTAGTTCGAACATGAAAACAATTAAAAGCATAATTTTATTTTAACATTAGCTAATCTGATTTAAAGATACCTGAAATTATTTTTGGAGTGATGGCATCTTAGGTGTAAATAAGATAATTTAAACAACAATTATCAAAAGAAGTGTGTTTGCTGCTGAAACTCCAAAGCAAATTAAGTAAGTCAATTGAGGAGAAATTGGTGGCAAAGCAACTGGAACCAGTCCATTTATGCAATAAACCAGATTTTGACAGCAACAGCATCTTCTGCAAGAAGGGAGAATATTTTCCTCATTTCAAATTACTCGGTTTAGTTCAGAACAATCACTGGTTCATACCAGGTTGAGAAACAAATTAGGAACTGAAAAAGCACGTAAACTTGTTTTTTTTCTGCCAGTCTGCAAACAAGAAGTAGGTGTGGGAGGCTGAGATCTACTAGCTCTAATGTCTTGACGAGCATATTCTCAAGTCACCATCAGTTTCGTTTGTTTAGCATAGGTCACATTACACTGCTTAGTTATAAACGCAAAATAGGCTGAGATTTTTTTTCCCTAAATACTCAGCACATTTAATATCACTTGTTAGTTTAAAAACAGCAAATGAAAAGGTTTGTTTTCCATGTTACAATCAAACTCCAATTTCCACCCAAAAGGAGCTTGAAAAAGATCACAACTGAAAGATTAATCATGTAATAAGCCATCCATCATTTCCAAAAAAGCATGAAAATAAAGAATCTATGTAAATGTATACAGTTGCTTAGATGCATACAGAGTATATCCTTATCATTATTAAGAACAACCTTTTTTAGTTTTTGCCAAGACTACATTTATTTGCAAGAGAGTGCCTTGGAGGTTATCAAAAGAGAAGAGTCAATCTTTCTTTAGAAGAAATAAAAGCTACAAATGTTAAACAAGATTAACATAGGCCATTTCAATCAAGGTCTCTGACTTGTCTACTACAACCAACTCACCCTGTAAAACAGGATACATGTGCGGCATAATAAAGAGTTGAATACTGATCTTTTAACCACAGAACCAGGATAAATATTCAGGTATCACTAAAATCTGTGCATATCATTACCCAGATTCTCTGACAAACGCCATTTCCAAAAAGTGTGAACAGAAAAAGACAGGGAGAATCACACCGATGTTTTACCTGTTCTATCCATGTCAAAACTTGTAAATTTTCCCCTCCCAGCTTTACAGATTTCCCCAGTATCACAATTTTTTTAATTCACCTATTTGAATAATTTATATAAGACTTAAAGGTTGCATTTTACTCTAAACTTAAGTGGTATAGCTTGCAGCACCTCATGACATTCCTGGTATCCTCTGTAACAAGGACACTAAAACTTTGCAAGCAAAGAAAAACTTTTCCTTTAAAGTTACATCTTGATCAAACACACATTCACAATTACAAGAGGGTTGGGTTCCTACTTTATAAACAATTTGTATTGAAAGAATTTGGGTCAAGGACAGCCTACCACCAATAACAGTCTACATCTCCCTACAATTACTGGCCAATATGTAGCACAAGTATCTTAAAAACATGTATTCCACCACATTAACAAAACTTAATTGGACCGCAAAGGTCTGAAAAAAATCATTTTGCCTACTGAGATGTCCCCACAAAAGTGTACCTCAGAAGTGCCCCAAAAGATTAAGAAATGGTTTGCTGCCACCCAGCAAACTCACCACTTATCTTTTCCATGTGCCAACTTTGTCCTAAATAGCAACTCTGATATCTCAGCATTACCGCTGTGAGCGTTCTAAAGCAGGTTGCAGTTCAGAAGGACACTTTTTATTTTAATCTCTAGTAAAGCACGTTTAACAGACCAAAGCAAGGAAGTCAGTTCTGGTTGGTGAGGAAGCTTAGGCATTCACTGCTTTTCTTTGGATGTGAAAATAAAACTTTATCAACCAGTACAAAATGTTTATTATACACCAGACCACAAAAACGAGATCAGATTCTCTGTTTCCATGGTCAGCACAGTAAAACTTCGTGCAGTATGTCTGAAACTAACAAGGGATTGTATAGTCATGAAACAGGCTTAATCAATCTTTATTTCTTTTGTGCCATAATAAAACATTTTTGTCTCTTGTTTTCTCTCTTAACAAATGTATCTTATAGTTGGCTACACAAAACCAAGCTGAGCTTGGGGGGAGGAGAGATCTTTTTTACTTTGAAATGATAACTGCAACTTACAGGCTTTGCTCTGTTGATTCTGAACTGCAATGAATGGAGTTATTTCCTCACATTCCTGTTGTATAATTCTTCCTTTACCAGCCTTCAGCTATCAGCAGATCAGAGCTGGAGTTTACTCTGGAGTTGGCAGTAAACAAAAAAACAAATCTGCACTGTTTCCTCTGAAAAAAGAAACTGTAGCCCTTGTCCAAATACATTAAAACACTGAAACATGCAGGATGATTAAGGAGTTGTGTATTAGATAAATGAGGTAGTGTGCTCAACAGATTAAAAAAAAAAAAAAAAAGAGAAGAATTAAGTGGAAAGATTTACATATTTCTAGACCACAAACAAGGCGTTGTCAAATAGTTCCAGCCATCAAATGAAGCCTAATTTAAGTTATAACCCAGTGGAAGGAGTAGCCTGTGGATTCAGACTATTGTGTTAGCAAACAACTCAGCTGTTACTTCTTGATGACGAATGCACAATAGTCATACTTTTCCTTAACAGATCTGTGATACATTTGCTCTACTGCTTAAGCATAAGAGCACCCAGCTTGCAGGAGAAGCCATCTAGGAACTAGGAAAAGCCACATTTTTCATTTAAATATTGACTTACATCTGAAAGTAATAAATATCCAGCTGAAGGTATGTTTAATGAGTTACATGGAAAAAGATAAATACTTTTTCCTCTTTTTTATTTCTCAGCTCAACATCAGTGGGCAGCAGTATTGTTTCCTTTACATCACTGATATTGTATGTTATCCCCAGATGATGTATTACATCTATGCAACAGCTCTGCCAATGGATAGAAACAGTTTAGCATGGGAAATAAGGAAAAAAAAACAAAACAGCTCACTACAAACTACAGCCAGGTATTTATTTATTTAAAAGGCAAATGTCCAAGTTCAGACAAGGCGGAAAAAAAAAAAATCTTAAAAAGTGAACAGCCCTGTTAAAACATCCAGTATCTAAACCGTTTCTCCAGCACATAGTGCTCCCCAGCATTACACTGTGGGTTTGATCCGGTACTTCTGTTCCACCTTTTGAACCTCGTTTAGTTTCTAAGGACTCCTGTCAGCTTCTGACTTGGCATCAGCCTTAGCCTGATGAGACCACATGGTAGGTTGAGGACTGCATGACAAGACTGCCAGGCAAAGAAAGACATAAAATAAGGCAGTGCCCCACTGGTCGGCCCATGTGCCAGAAGCAGAAAAGGAAGGGAAATAATAACAACATTTGTAGATAAACAGTAAGAGACCATCAGGAAGGAAACCTGCTCTTTCCAAGGTTTAACGTATTAAAACACTGCAGAATGTTCTCATAGCCCAGCGTCAGCTGAAACATGCAGCAACCCTGAACACAAATTGATGACATTCACAATTAAAGAGCTTATGTTCTTCGTTTGTCCAAACAAGTAACTTCTATTCTCTCTCCTTCTCATTTATCTGATTCTCACTAGCTCTCACTCATCCTGAATATCCACCAGCAAGTTCAGCACCATACAGGCACACAGTGATGCAAACATGGTGGCAAAGTGCTCTGGGGAAGGGCAAGCAGGTGGGTTTAGCCATGAGGATTCCCATCACTCCAGCCTCCTGTGGTGTCTGGACATCAGGGCTCGGTCCTTCTGTAACAGATGGTCACCAAGCCACACTAAAAAAGAAGACCCCAAACCTTAGATATCACACATAAATACAACCCCAGGAGTTAAAAAAAAAAACAAAACAAAACAAAAAAAACCCACAAGACATTAGGGAGTCTTTGCCACACCAAAAGAAAACACAAGCAACCTGTTTTACATGAGTAAACACTGCCTTATAACTTGCACAAGCCTTTTTTCCTAGGACATACAGGATGGTAAAAGCCAAGGGCGGGGGGGGGGAGGGAGGGGGTTAAGAACAGGAGTAACTTGCCTTTGCCAGATGATCACCCAATGTTGCAGACCAATCTGTATTTCATACAAGCACATAAATGACATTTGTTTGTCTGAGTTCATACTAAAGTAAACAGACTACTGATCTCTTGAATGTCCTCAAATGATGCATAGATACACTTTAAGCACTTGTTTCTCCTATTATGCTCTGAAATCTAAAATAGACCTTTTATTACAGTATCTCAGATTTCAGGACACCTAGGCACTAAACAAGTGATCAGGGAATGAGAAACACTTATATTAATAGCAACAACACACTGTTCGTAAGTAGAGGTGTCAATTATTACTAAGCAAAATGGACAGATTACCAAAAATACCACCATAAACTTAGCAAAGATAACAAACCTAGTTTCATTTTTTGCTCAAAGACCAAAGAAAATCCAGCTTATTTTGTACAGTTTATCATTGTTTACTTCGTGCTACATTTTTATTAGAATGAGTATTTTTAAGCACCTCTCCACTCTAAGAATACCTCCTGCCTCTGAGCATCCCATGGTAGCGGCTGCATGACGAGCAGTGTTGAACATGGGGCAGAGCCCAGCCTGGCTCTTCCACCCTATCCACCTTCTCTGGGAAGCACCTCACACGCAGGGCCATCTCCTCTATTTAGTGCCAAATCTGCAAATTGCAAAAGGCCTGTAATTCTGCTTCAAGTCACCAATATACACAAACTGCACCTCTAAAAGAAGACCTGAGCATCTTGGAAAAGAAACAAGACTGACAGATGCTTTTGAAATGGCTGCCTTAAACACTTCTGTGACCAAGGTTTCATCCTTGACATGTGCAGAACTTGTTCCTTCTCTTCAGCACACTGAAATAATGACCTACATCTCAAACTAAACAGTATCAGAAAACTCTCAGAGATCTTAAAATTTGTGATGCTAGACACATGACCTACAATTATTTTAACTGCCCAGCCCTGTGAACAAACTAATCTCCCAACTTCATCCTGGTTACAACTTAACAGCATTATAATTTACATAATACCTTTCTCCCTCAGCTACTTTTTTTCCACTGTTTACCACCAAATCTCTATAGTAGGTACCAGACCAGAGAGAGGAAAGGCTACTTGTGAACTCATTGACTCCAGATGTTCAAGGGTCTACCAAAGCATTACCCAGAAATCAGGCTAATTACATTATACAGATACAGTGCTTGGAAGAACCCTGACCCCACTTTATTCTCCAGGACTTAAACTCTCCACATATTTTTATATACACTCAAAAGACAAGGTCAGGCTCACCTTCCTTCTCCCTACTGCATGCACTGGTGGCTCAGTGCAAGCATTATCCAAGACTGTCCTTCCTCCCCCCTCCATTCAGATTTAATTCCTACGCAGTAAAAGGAGATGCAGTTAAAAATATTTTGCAATTAGGAAAAAAAAAAAAAAAATCAAGACAGGAATGTAGCAGCATATTAGTATGTCTATCAAGTCCTCAAGCAGGTTACTTGTGGCATATCATCCAATAGCATGAAATGGTTTAACTCTGACCAAGGAAGCAGACACTTAATTTTGGTGGGAGGAAAGCTGTTCTTTTTGCAGCACACAGGGAGCTAAAGGTGGGAATTCACAGATAAGCACAGTTCTCTGCCCCAGAGAACTAACATTTACAGAGGCACGTACAAAAGAAAAAGGAGGCAATGTTAAAACCAGGCACAGTTGTTATATTTACATATATAAACATGCGGCATGTCTTCTTAATAGGTGAAGATCTTTGGCACCAAGGAACTCTCAAGCCAAACACAGACACAACACAAGCAGTAAAACACTAGGATGATGATGACAGCAACAGCAAAAAGATTAGACACATGCAAATCCTCCACATTCAACTAAAAACTACACGGATCTGATCCTCCACTAGGGTGCCTGGCAGAGCTCAGCTGCAATCAATAGGTCTGCACTTACCTACACAAGCAGAGCATCAAGAGCACATTGCTCAGTGTAACTGCTTCGGAGTTTCACTATCACTTATTTCTGGACTACCTGTCTTAATGAAACTTTGCATAAAATACCTGATGCCTAACTTAAAGTTATGATTAATAGTGTTTTTCTTTCAGCTCACTTCAGCCCACCATTTTATTCACTACTGGTCTCACCTCTTCACCTCGTTAACTGCTTTCTTGCTTCTGGCCATCGGAACAGTTCCAAAATTGCTGTTCTTTGTTCAAAAAAATACTGCTGTTGTAACAGAAGCTAAATTAAAAGACTCATGTCATGAACAAGGGCAGACTGAAAGTGGCAAAAGGCCAAATAAAAAGAGGGAGATTTGTTACTTTTCCTTCCCAAGAGGATTAAGAAAAATCTACAAGATTTTAAAAATTGTTCCAGCCCTTTTCCCTGGTGTATGAGAACATGAAAGAGACTCCAATACTCCCTCCAGATCACTTCTCAGAAGAGCCTATGTAAAAATTGTAGTTTCTTGCATGACTATCATAAAGATACTGATGATGTCATTGCCACTTCTTTGGATCACATCTGTCCCACAAATTATTATTTCTTACTGGCAGCCTTGCAGCACAGGTAAAAACTCTGTTTAAGGTCTCACTGGGAAAAATGTAGGTGGTATAAGTAACTGGCATCTTTGCTATCTCATCAGAAAAGATTAGCAGGGATGTAGGCCACCTTCACCTTTCATCTCCCAAGTGGTCCTTTTCAGATGGGGTGGTTGGAAAGGGAGATTTGTCTTGCACCCACATAAAAAGTTGTTGTCTCCTAGGCACATTCACTTCTTAAAGGAGAAGGAAAAAGAAACAGTGGGATCATAAATGTATGGAGCTACCTCTCCCAGAGACCCTCACCTTCTTCATACACAGTGTTCATCAGAGCAGAAGGTCTGTGGGGCTGGGACCTTGTTTGCCTCAGGGCATGTAAAAAGCACAGAGGAGAAAGCAGTATTTCAGTACTGTCAGCTGCCTTAAGAATGACACAAACAAGCTTCCCCTTCTCTCCCCTGCATCTCTACTGTCTGCAAAAAACAACAAAACAAAAGGGAAATAAATAGAAGTTTCCCATGTCAACAAACCTTTCCACAAACAGTTTTTTGTTTCCGACTAGTGAGATTCCACGAAAGCTAGGGAAAGATTATTGATAGTCACTGTGCGTGGGAAGGGCCAGACACCACAGTAACCAGAGGCAATACCAAACTCCCAAGTGCTGCACCCAAATGCAGGACAAGATATCACACCCCAAAGTGCTTATCTTACTGTCCTAACCCTTTCACAGCTCTCTAATGTTGAAGATGTGAAATGCAGTGTGAAACAAAAAGACGACAGGACCATCTCTGAACTTAGAATAATAAAAAGAAAAAACCCACCAAAACCCAGTCCATGCATTAGGAGCGACATATTTAAAGGTTTCACTGTTGACATTGACATTTTAAGCATGGGAAAGGGAGCAGCAACCCCTCCAAATAAACCAGTAACCGCTTTGAATTATGATGAAACAACACATTAAAAATAGAAATTTAAGACTGAAGAGCCTTTAATGCCCTGTTGAATATTCAGGGACAACAGTAAACAAGGTGCTGATATACTTTACACTGCGAACAATGTTAGTGGTGAGCCAAATGGGATGAGCCCCAAATCAGAGTGAAATTTCAATGCATGAAGTTTAACTGCAAGATAAGGGACTGTAATCAAATTACACCACAAATAGGTCTATTCATCTGTAAGCATTATCGCAGAGAGAGGATTGAATTACAGCTTGGAATAAAACAATTTAAGAAATAAAAAGCAAATTTATTATCTATTTGTTATTTTCCTACTGCCAAAGAAAATGTCCCACCTTCATACAAGAATGCTATCCAAGATGAACCTGGGGAGAAAACTGAAAGACTAATTATCAGGCTGGAAAAACAAGAAGAGTTTGAGTTGTGTTATTTACATTCCCGTTCCTCTTTCTGAATAGAGTAAAGTCAACAAGCTAAGTGAAGACACAAGAACATGCATTTGCAATTCAAGTTGTTTTGCTGCAAAAGGCCTAGGCAGCTTATATGCATTCAATAAACCGTCCAGAGTATTTTTTTTCTCCCCCTCAACAAAAAAAATAAAAATTCTCACAGTGCCTTCCACTCCCTTTTTCGGGGGGGGGCGGGCGGGGGG
>JAVJGG010000085.1:10242966-10255861 GCA_035590195.1 Aviceda cuculoides
CGCATCACCCCCCCTCGGCCTTCCCGGGCGATTTGGACCGGTCGTTACCAAAAAAAAAAAAAAGGAAATTTGTTAAAAATACTTGTAAGCGGCCCGTCTTTTTTTGCTTGTTTTGTTTAATTTTCATTGCGCCTATCGTGCAACTCGGGCAGCAGAGGCACATAGGGCATCTGGAAAATCTTTCACAACCCAAAACCCAGCAGAAATGAGAACTTCAGAAGTTTTCATTAACAATAGGGAAATACTCAAATCTTACCCCATTTATTCTTTGATGTGGCAGATAGGGAGTCCTTGTCTATTTCCCTGTGCAGCAAAAATAAAGTGGAAAAAAACCTTAGTTTGCATCAAAGTATTATAGAGGTAAAATTGCAGTTGTTAAGAGTGTTAAAACAACCTTGGGTGTGTGACAGTTGGTAATGTTGGAAGGGCAAATGGCCTGTTTGTCCAAGTCCTCACCCCACTCACTCCTCAACAAGGAGGCTGAAGGAAGGTAGGAACGGATGGACCTTCAAACCAGCACCCCAGAAATGGGGGCTGCTCTCCCGCCCCAGAGTGCCACAGGGCTGGCACCAAGACAACGATCCCAGACACACCGTTTGTGAGTACCAGCTCCTCTGCACAGAGCCCCACTGATGCCATGCAGACTGAAACAGGAATTAAATTGAGGCTTGGGGTATTCTTAAAACAGGACTTGGGCCATAAACATGATTTTAGCTTCTGTGCAGGGCTCCCTCTGACTTCAGATCACACTGATTCTGCCATGAACACAACAACAACAGTAATACCACCTAGATCACTATGGCACTTTTCATTAGTAGATCTCAAATAGGCTTTATAAAGATCACCAGCAGCAGACCTTCTGCTCTATACATGGGAAAACTGAGGCACAGGATGCATCCAAGGGCGCAAGATCAGAGTTCAGTTAGCCAAGCCCCACTCCAGGCCATTCCTCTTCCCTATACGGAAGGAAGAGCTTCTGCAGTTGTAAATTAAGCTTTTAGGGCCTGTGTTCTTCTGGCAGAAATCCCTTGAATCCAGCTCCGTAGACAAGCTTTTGAAACTAGGATTTCTAAACTCTATTCTGTTAGTTCCCACTGGATGGCTGTATTTCTCCCCTGGACATGTCTGTTCTTCCTCTCCCTGTGGCCATACTTCTGAAAGGCTGTCTTAATTTTGTTATATCCCAAAAGGAAAAACTTTAAATTAAAGACATTCATATCAATAGTTAGTCGAAATCATTCAGAGGAAAGGCAACAAAGATAAAATATCAAATGTCTACTTCATTTTTTAAAAGCTTTTAAAAACTGAAAAGTTGTCTTCCTTCATTGCCTCACACAGAAGTTGAAATGACTGTTGCATTTTAGGAAGCTGAAGAGGATTTTTAATCTGCTTCCACTGCCAGTTCAAGGTCTTGGTCTTCAAAGCTCTGAATGTACCTGCGCCCAGCTACAAAAAGTGCCTGCACCTGCATCTACAAATCACAGAGATATCTGTGTTCCTCTGGGGCAATGCAGACCACAGACTCCAGGAGGAGGCAGCCAGGGACAAAACATGCACCGTCAAGGTTGCTGTGAACTTCCAAAGGAAAACAGACAAATGTAGCCTGAATCACTTCTAGGAAATGCTGCAAAACTTTCCTCTTTTAAAAGATTTTCCATCATAATCAGGACAACATTCACAACATCAACCCTTCCCCTTCCCACTTAGAGAAAAAATATGCTGCCCCCAAGCAGAGCTTTCTCAACCCAGAGAGGCCAGACACTCCAGGAAGGCCACCAGGGATTATGCTATTACCAGTCTAATTACCACAGAAAACGCTTACATGAAACAATGAGAGATGGTAGAACAGACCCAAAGGTAAAATCAGTGTGGACCTTTTGAAGCAAGCAAATCATCAGAGACTTTGTTCTGCCTGCAGGGAAGGAGAAAAGAAGCCCTGAGTTAGTCATCTGGATTTACTAAAAAAAGAAGAATCAAGCAAACAAGCAAAAAAAATCCCCCCAAACCCACAAGACACAAAACTACTTCATTTTGTAAGTTTACATCTGGTGCTCTCCAAAATTGCAATTTCTTTCCTGGGTCTGTTCAGCTGCTATGGTTTTCCAAGTCTTTCAAAGAAGGCCTGAAGGCCTCTGAGCTGGAAACACAGACTTCATGGCTACATGAACCTTCACATAATTGACTGTAGGAAGCATTAGGAAAATATAAAGCCCTACCAACACCCAACCTAATTTTCTATACATGAAAAATATGCCTAGCTCAGCACAGGCAAGAGCAGGCAACCTGGCAATTAGCCAAAATACTATTAAATGCCCCCTCCTCCAGCTGTCATTAGTATTCAGATCTCTCCCTCCCTTGTTGCCAGGTATATCTGGGAGATTCCATGCAGGGAGCAGCCTAGAATGTGTTGGTGTTATATATAACATGCTATAATATCTTTTGATTATTGCAATTCCAAGTTCTCCATATTTTTGCAGCTCAAAAGGACTCACTTGGCCCAGCCACAGAGCAGGGACCTGTTGTGCAAGATGATGTAACCATACTTTTTTATTAAAACCAAAACCCATTCCCTGCCCACACACGCTTCCAATGTCAGTTACCGCAGCACATGCTGGGCAGACAGAACAAAGAAATGGGGAGAATGGACAAGAAAACAGGAAGATGAGATAGCAGCAAAACAAATCTCAGTATGAGGACTAGGCACCATAAGTCATCTCCTGCCTGGATGGAGAGCAGAGCACTTACAAACCATCATAAGTAGATGAGATTTCTAAGTGCTCTAGGTCAGATACCACTCATAATACTAAGCAAAACTTGGGTTTTGAAGCCTTGAGTCTAGAGGTGGTGGGGTTTTCCTGGCAGAAGAATGAAGACTGTACTTGGACTGATGGGAACTTTTCAGTTATCTCAGCTTCTGCTCATGATCACAAGGACCTTCTTACTGGTGAGCAGGGCAAGAGCCATCTCCTGTTTCCCCTGGGGCACTGTTTGTCTGGAAGTGAGGTCCTCAGAAGGAATGCAGCATTTTATGAAAAACTTGAGTTCAAGAAGATGGTGTGTATTTTTGCCTTGAATATTTATCTCGGCAGCAACCAAGGTACAGCCAGGTACAGGTCGTTGGCAGTCCTTTGGGAGACTCTAGCTCTTATGAGTCTTCAATTTGGTCTGAATGCGAGATATCTCATAAAGCACACTGCAGTCTAACACCCAAGTCTCTGCATGCAGATTGCTTCCAAACCAAACACTCAACAACAATCAGTGTTTCAGGAAATAGAAGTTTTAAAAAATGTAGAAACAGTTTAGGTGAAAGGAATGTAATTATCCATTGTGACGAACAGTTCATGAAGATCAGCACTGTACACAGAGGAAAAATAAAGGAGAATTTCTAATCACGTGAGTCATCATGTTTTATGCAGTTACTCCAAACTCCAGCAGGATATTTCAGTATTATTTTATTTAGATGGTGAAAGGAAGTTCTTAAATCATTTGTGGTCTCTTCTGATACCATAAAAAAGCCCCAAATTACCCTATTTAGTTCTCAAAGATGTAGCTGTGGTAGCCTTTTAAGGTGGATTCGAACATGCAGTATCTAAATTTTTGGCAATAAAACCTCATTTAAAAAAAAAAAGAATTTAGTTTAAATTATCTCACGTGATTTGTATGACATTGCACTATTGCAAATCTAACATTGCTCTGCTTTTGGCAGAATTATGCTCTTTCAGAACCATCTGAAGTTCAACAGCATCTTGACCTTTGACTACAGCTTGTAGCAGCTTACAAGATCTAAAATAGCAGATAATACAAGTCCTAATGTGAATGATGTAATGGCAATACCCTGGATAAATATGCCCAAGGCAAGATGAATCCAGTGTCGCTGTTGTTTGTACTAGCATTTTCTTTTCTGCAGTAGACGGAGCATATGAAGTGCTTAGCACGTCTATAGCTCTGGTGTGAAACCAGGGTCAGTGTGCATTTCTGGGGTCCCTTTCAGACTCAGTACATAAGGGATACAGCAATCTGTTCCAGCTTCTAAGCTCAGAGAGTACTTTTTTGAATGCAGACTGCGTTTAAAGTTTTGAGGACTGGAGGTATCTTTAGGTCAGTCACTGGTTTTGACCAAAAGGGAAGCCATCACATTTCTTAACAGCATTAACCAGTTTACTCTGAGATGAAAGTTACTAAGTAACTATAATTATCCTGGAACTCTTTGCTTAAGTTAAACAGGCCTTTTCGACCCAGAGAGGGTAATGCTTCTTTAGACAAACACATAAACAAAGGTACAGAAAGGCAGGCAATGAACCAAGGTCACACCATTAGTTATTATCATTTTGGAAGTACAATTCATAGGCCACTGCTTGATCATGAGACCTCTACGAGGTTGTATGAGGCAGGCAGACAGGATGGGTTTACAAGCTGCTATCTTATACTTCAGTGACAATTAGTCTCTCCTAAAAAAATAAATGATCAGTTCTTTAAGAACAATAATGTGTAAAATATTAAAAAAAAAAAAGGAAAAAAAAGCTTCCCAAATGATAGCTTCTGGGCTTGCTCGTGAAAAATTACCCATTTGTTTAATTGAAGAGAGCGATTTATCAAGCTAATTTCCTTCTAGCAACCAGAGACCTTTCAAAACTTGATTGCAGTTAATGTGCCAGTGTTTCAAAGCATTTTATTCGACTATCAAATAAGCTAATGAAGACCTTTAATTTACTGTTGAAGTACAAAGTGGGCTGAGCAGGTCAGATATTTCATGCTCCCAGGGCAGCAGAGGTGCAGATGAGACTCTGCTGTTGCCTCGGCTCCTCAGAGAGGCCCAGAAGTCCTGCAAGAGAGATGTGGGAGGCCAAACCAGTAAAAGGATGTGCAGAGGCAGCTCCCACTCTGTGTACAAGCCATGTTACCCCTAACCTGAATGACAGCAAAGAACTCCAATTAAACATTCACAAGCCAGCTTGCAAATGGAGATTGTACAATTAAATACCTTGGTCAGGAAGGACAAAACCTACATCTTGGTTCCCCCACCTATGTTCTATGCTTTGGTGACACCTAACAGCTACTGTTCTAGAAGAACAGAAACCAATGGGACTGCCAGTACTGGGGTGACGAAAGGAAGCTCTGGCAGTTGTAATCAATGTTACATAGCTTCTGGACAGAAGAGATGAAATTGCATGTACCTGTCATGTGTAGCTGGACACAGCGATTACCAACTGCAATACTAACCAACTGCAAGTAACTTGCCAAAACTCAGTACACCACAAAGAGGCAGGCTAGTACTGTCCCCATCTAAGGCAAGCAAATTTTACTCATCTTTGGCCTGTGAGTAGCCAAGCATAAGTATTTGGTCTTGGTATTTTGCTCCAATTTCCTATTCTCATAGCTAGTGGCTGGCAAAGCTTGTCCACATCCTTGGAGATTCAATGGCTATAGCCACTCCTATGAATTCCTCATTCTCAGGAACACCTAGACGCTTTAAGCTGCACTTACGACTTTACTGGAAACATTCAAAGTCTGGGAGGTAAAATGATTATTAACAAGAAAAGGAAAAGTAGTGCACATGTTGCTGAACCAAAACATCACATGATAGAGAAGCTGAAAGTTTCCTAGCCAAGATGCTGATCACACCGGTTTACTGATCAGATGAGCTACTTAAACCTGTTTGCTACAATAAGCATTATTGAAACAGACCCAGTTCAGCCC
The DNA here is from genome assembly GCA_035590195.1 of Aviceda cuculoides. Lineage (NCBI taxonomy): Eukaryota > Metazoa > Chordata > Aves > Accipitriformes > Accipitridae > Aviceda > Aviceda cuculoides. The sequence goes on from JAVJGG010000085.1 coordinate 10,248,664, forward strand.
ATTAGCTCTATGCAAAACCAGGTGAAATGACTGAAGTCATGTCCACTTCATGAAGGCTGAAAAACATTGTTGATGCAAAACTGAGACAGCATGGCTCAGGATGTGGGAAGGATGTCTTCACAGCTACTAGGAGGTGTTAAAGATAACCTCATTTACTTCTGATACTGAAATAGGCAATTGAAGAAAATACCATACCCCCCCCTCGCCTCCTAAAGATCAACACATCTGCAAACACATTCTGCAAACCTAAGGGAAGAAAGCCAGATTGTAGCCTGCCTTATCTCTTCTGACTTGCTAAATGTATTTCAGGCCTCAAGTATCACATGACTGTACATAATGTGGGGATACAATAACTAATGTGGCTTTCATAACGGATCAGCAGGGATCAGCAATGTTGAACAAACACCCTTATTTGCAAAAGCACCTTCCCAGCTCATGAAGCAGGTGACCTTGTCTCCCAAGGGTTACAGTGAAAAGTTAATGATCCGCAAATTAAGGATTAAAATTTGTGTGAAATCTATCCACGGTTCCCCCTTAACCTCACTGTTTTGCACCGAATTGAACAAACGCTGTCACTGCTCTGTAGAAACCTAGTGCAATTAAAGAGGCCAGTTCCTGGCAGTGCAAGAGGCAGTGAACAGTGTATTTTCTGCAAGAAAGCACCTGTTGGTGGGGGCAAGATTTCATGAGAAAGCATAGATCGGTATGTTGTTGAATGTCCTTTGTTGTACCTCCAACTGAAGTACACAACACATCTCTCACATAGTCCTGCCTAGTCATATGGTAGACTAGGTAGAATTACGCAGGAATGTGGGGACTCCTAAAGACCAGGTCAATGTATAAGCTATTAACGTTTTCCAGAACAGTTTTCTACACACTGGAAAGTTCCGATTGTACAGGACAAAATCCTGTATGCTCTGCTGGACCACAGGATTCAGGTACTCACAAGATTTAATTCTGGATGAAATGCCACTTGGAAAAGTTCCCTGCATATTGTCTCTCACTTTTGCAATAAATTACATCCCATAATCTCAACGGTGAGAAGGCCTTATTTGCCCATGTATTTATAGAGTATGCACCCTATGTGCACAGAAGGCAGTACACTTCTGACCATACTATGGTTCTCTTGTTACTGGTGTAGCTAAGTTGGGCTCACATGGTTTTGCCATTTCCACTTGAGGACACCTTGAATCTCTTGGTCAGTATAACCTCTGGATAAGTCCTGGGGCTTTTTTGACTCTGTGGGCCTGTGAACACCATGCTTTTCCTCGCGAGGGAGTTTTGGCTGTGGCAATGCATTTACTGCTGTTCAAGCTGGCTTTAGAAGTTGCAACCTGCCCTAAGGGACTAATTCCTACACATTTGCTGCACTAGTCAATGCTTTTGGCTGGCTACAGGACCGACAGGGAGCTCCTGTGACAGAGATTCAAAGAAGAGGAAACAGTGAATATTTTAAATCCACTCTAATGCCTGCCCTCTTTAAGAGAAGCTGAGGCAAGCTGGCAGGAATCTCAGTTAGGCAAGGCGGCTTTGCTGAGACAAAGCAGAGCCTGTTGGTCATTTGTTTGTAAGGGGTGGAGGGCCGGACCCAGCATGTCCAGGTCTCTCTGGGCAGGAGTTCCAACAGGGAAGCAGCCTGATCTCTCTAATAGCCTCCGTTTCCTCCAAGACATTATCAGCATCCATTCCCTCCTGTTTATTTTCTTCAGAAAGGTCTTTTTTTTACATGATTACTTTGATACAAATGAGCACTCCTGGAGTGATTTAGAAGATAAAGCCCAGTTGTTCCCATAGTCTCCAACATGGGATCTTCCTTCAAATATCTCAACCCTTTTGATTCTGGACAGCACATTCCAGCAAATACTTGAAAATACTCTCCTCGTCTTGCTTCTCATACCAGGATAAGATTTTTAATCCATTGTTACACCTTGAAAACCGGACACAGCAGCATGCACAACTACTCTCATGCACTCCAGGGAGTTTAATACTAGAGATAGACAAAAACCAAAATGAAGGATGCACTAAAGAGACATTAACAATAACTGCACAGTTAGGAAATGTACACACATTTGCCTACACAAGGCCTGCTTCTATAACACTGTGAGTCACGTATAATTGCTTCAGGCTCCAATTGCCAAGTGCAAAAGTCATGGAAATGTCATATCTATCAATGAGGTACCTCTGCAGAGAACTAGAAGTGTGTTTTCACATCTTCAGATTGTATGTTCCACCATGGTGACCAGGGAATACTTTTTACTTGGTTTATACACCATATTTGTAGATTCATAGATGTTGCAAGTGAGGAGCTGCTGAAACAAATTCAGCAATGAACATAACGAGCTGCAGAACTGGACCATCTTGCCTTGAATCCTGTTTCTAGAGAGTAGTAAATGCTGATGGCAAAATGCAAGAATAAGACATTTTTGTAGCCTCTTCTGCTGCACCCTGTCTACTGTCTAACAGGTACAAAACCTCACAGTCTTCTAAACCACTCTGTAAATCTTGAGCCTTTATTTTAAGAGCAAAATTTTAGTAGTAATGATCTGAGTGCCCTGAGGAACTAAAGCTGAATTGAGGAACAAAGAGTCTTTAAGACAGCAGGGGAAAAACACTGAGATATTTTAAAATGGAACATTACAAACACGGAAAACAAGCAGACTAAAGAAATGGGACAGCAAGACACACAGGGGAGAAAGTGGAAGGAGGCAGAGTCAACTGCATTTAACTGCATAGAAAGTTTGCTTTGTATAAAACATTTCCACTTCTAGGCTTAAATCATGGCTTTCCTCTGCCACTGGCCCAAATAAAAAGCAACAGCAACAACAACATGAATAAGGTTCCAGCTCTGAGGATCAAGGGAGAAATTCAGGCATGAGGTTCTATAATATAGTCACACATATCCCACTCCTAACTGCTTCCTTTCTTCTGCTATAACCCCCTATGTCTTTGTCTGGAGAGCTGACAGGTTTAAATAGAGCATATAAAACTGGCTGTTTTCAAGACCACATTTCTGCCTGTATCAGACAGCATGTAACAGACTTCTTTACACTCAGAGTCACTTTTTCAAATTTCAGTTTTGATTACTTCAGGGCTTTGTTTCATGCTATGCTGTTATTTATTTTAATGAACTCTGCCTACTCTGTCATTTGGTTCAGATTACGAGATCTTTGGAGCTGTTATGCTACGCACAAATTCAGGATGATACAGCAAAGTAACCTAAATGGAATGAGGCCAAACAACATGTAATCATGTCTAACAAGGAGGGAGGGTAGAGAGTGCAGAGGGGGATGGGTGGGGAGAAGTGGAGATGCAATAAATACCACACACAGAAAACCAGTGCTTCTTACTATACACAAGGCCTGACAAACAAACGGGAGAACAGCTCTGGCTGAGAGGGGGGAGCAAGATCTGGCAATCAGGTGGATGGACAGTGAAAGCTATTTTCTGAACTGGCAGCTGATTTTTTTGTAGTAGCCTGTATTCATAAGGGGGGAAATGTAGCCCTAGAGAAAGAACCCTGCAATAAATTGCTCTTAGGGTTTTTTTGCATTGCTGTTCATGACTAGCAGAAAGCAGGAAAGGAAAAAAAAAAAAAAAAAAAGAAAGTTGGACCAAGAAGAAAGACTCCAGACACTTACCTCCTTCCTAATCTGCTTGTTACCTGAAGACTAAGCCTTCTCAGTTCTTGGCATTAACTAGAGTCTTCCTTACCTCTCTTCCCATGTAACTCAAATTCATTTCTTACTCTTTAAGTGGAGTAAGTAGGCAGTGCTTTGTGATTTTGTTCTTGGGCAGAGCTAGAAACAGGATGAACTTCTGAGGCAGAGATAACACTAAATGGGTCCACATGTTTGCAGAACAAATAGATGAGTTGAAGGTAAGGCAATATATTCACCAGAATATTTCACTGCTTTTGCTCCAGTAGGTATCTACACTGGCATAATTTGTCCCAAGGGGAAATGATAATGCAATAAGCTAGTACACAGTATCTGTTTAACTTAGGAACGTGTGAAACGAAAGAAGAGCAGGACATAATGAAGCCTAAGGAAGAGCAGAAGTCCTAGAAGCTTTTATTCCTTCCTCATATACCAACCACACTCATGGAAGCACTTTATGTTGTTCTCCAAATTCTTGGACATGAACCTATAACTAAGCATACCAGAACTCCCCCTACTGAGAAGCTACCACAACCACAACTAAATATTTGGGGAATTTCTTTGGCAAAAGACTTCTTTGTTGGAAAGTGCTGATTTGTTGAAACCAAAGCTTTCTGTGGAAAAATGTCAGCTTCAATGAAATATTAGCTGGGAAGAGGTTCTTGTGCTCACAGTGCAATTGCTTGGCAAGAGCAGGCAGATACAGCATTCCTTCTGGGATTTTTCTGCACTGTCCATATACTGCAGGGTCGGACAGATGAGCACAGACATACAAACACAAACCAGAAAGGGCAACATCTTCAGTGGAAGGCCAGATTTAGAAGAGGTGTTTGAACCTGGCCTTTCCCACTGGGCTACTACCATATTGGAAAGGGGCTGGTTCCTGTCTCAGTATCTTTCTTCAAAGGATAGGCTTAGGCTCTTTGGTTTTCTTTTTCAAGAAGAGAACAAACGAAAAGACAAAAGCATTAGACTTTTCATGAAACAGCACTCTGTTCCCACTCTGTAGTTTTAACACAAATTATATCATTGCACTCACACTAGGGACTTGATAATTATTTTGGCTAAAGAAAACTAAACAAACAAGAACAAAACCTTGTAACTCTGTATGATAGCACTACATTTAGAAAGATTAAGCATAAGACTTAAAATGAAAGAAATCCTGCCTTGCTCTCTACCATTCAGCCTGAGGGTGACTCTCCTTGCATGCACACTTCCACACTTGTTGCCAGCACCATTTTACTAAATCAGTGGAACAAGGTGCAAGCTGGGCCCCCTGATTAGGGGAACAGCGTTTTCTGATTATGTTTAAGAGTCCTAAAAATCTGTCTAAAAATGCCAGATCCTCTGTTTAAATGATGTGGCTGCAGTAAGATTTTGTTTGAAAGAATCTAACTGCAGGAAGTTGGGGCTTTTGTAGCCTAGATGGAAAACAGGCTTTTTCTGCTTCTTGAATCTCATTCTATGCTACCATGAGCAACTTCATTGTTTAACCTCCTTCCCAAACACCTCAGGCCCCATATATGCCAAGGGCTTTTAAAACAGCTCAGCCACCTGGCAAATTCTTAGTTAGCTCAACCTGAGTGTGCGTTTGTCCGTGCTAATAGTTGTATGGTGGGCTGTTGCTGCATGTGCTCAGGGTTGAGGAGCTTGGTGTGCTGCTCTGTGGTGTCTCTGCTAAAAGCAGGTGATGCATGTTTCACTGTAGTTGTCCTGAGTCCAAAGACAACTGTACCTCCTCCTGATTGTATGTTTCCAAGGCAGCATCATCAACTAGCTTCAAGTCACTATCTAACTTGGACAAAAACAAATGAAAGAATTACCTTCTGGATGTATTTATATGTCTAGCGATAAAATATGCCATTTAAAAATGTTTGGGTTTTTTTGGTTTTTTTTTTTGGAAGGCACAAGCTATGAAAACAGGATGAAGACAAGGTCTTGCAGACATTGCTTGCTGGAATACAGTTGAGTGCAAATTAATTGAGGTTCCAAGCAACAATGAAGACCAGTACACAAACAAGCTGTGACCCCACAGCCACCTTGTCACAAGTCTACAGTTAGGATTAAAAGCTGAACCACAGCCATTTCAAAAACCATGGCATTATCTCATCTTATGTCCTTTTGTTGGTCAAAAATAAGATTTATTTGTGGATCAGTATTACGCAACTGACATTTTTATGTCCCTCATTTGCTATATGCAGTCACTGTTGTGGCAACAAGTGGTAATGCTTTGCACTTTAGGGTTGCTGATCTATAAGCCACTCCAGAGGGAACTGCCCAGGGAGAAAGCAACAATGACCCATATACAGAGGGTTGAGAAGAGTTAAAGCATGCTGCTGTGCCATCAAACCTTCCCAACCAATTATCAAAAGAAAGGTTAGCAAAGACACTTTGGTCCCAGGCTGTGTTTGCCCATCAGATTTTTGCACTGTAAAACTCAAAGGCTAGAAAAGGCCAAGAAAATTCAAGAGCTGCTTGGTGAGAGGGAAGGGCTATTTGCCAAAGCATGGGTCAATGGAAATCTGTTGTGACCAAAAATTGCCCCCGTGTCACAGCTATTAGGATATTGACTTCCAGCATCCACATGGCTGCATCTGGCTGGCAAGGTGGCCATGATTCAATTAGCAATCTCTACACACCCACCCTTAATACTATTGTGGACATAAAAATGTACATCTAGAAAAGGAATAACAAGTCTATCACCCAAATACCATAAAAAGATTATGTTCCTAAAATGCAGATGTTGAATGTCTGTTTGATGCCAATCACTGATTTATTATATTTTTTTCCTTTTGCTTCACAAGATTTTTTCCCGCAAATGTAAGTATCCCACTTAGATAATCCAGTCTAAATACTTACAAGCTTTGTAGGAAGTTATGGCTTGGCCATAGCTTTTTGACTAACATTAGGAGAAAGATGCATAATATAATCCTGGTAAGGCATACTTACCATACTTCAGTCACACTTCAAAATCAGGATTTTGGCACACTTGTCATCTCTGTATTTAGAATCATTGACACACATTTACAGCCTTTTAAGTCTGTTTCTTCCCAACTTTCAGTCTAAACTTTTCCTTGAAAACACAGAAATATCCATGACAAATTAGAAGATATGCATCAACCAGCTGATCACAGAAGGCCTCATCTGATAGGCAAGAAGAATATGACTATTACTATATTAATTTTATTAATATTACTATCTGTTGTCCAGCACAGAGACAAAGATTCTTTATCAGAAAGGTGTCTTGCTAGTAATGTGGGCTTGCCAGAGACTCAAATTCTCTGAACACAAATGGCTGGATAATGAGGACAAACACCATGTTTAGACCACTATTGCAAAGCCAAAGTGGTTTTATTTTTTCTTTCTGTCACTCAAAAAAGAAAAAAGGAACTTCTGGTCAAGTGCCTTTGCTGTAAATTATAAGAAATTATTAAAAGTTTGTTGTACACCCCCCCTCCCTTTTTTCCCCCTTTTCTTCTTTAAAGGGAATCTTTCGTGAGAGAACGACATTGCTAAGGTGTTGAAAAAACAAAATGCAGGCT
>JAVJGG010000085.1:10272033-10299287 GCA_035590195.1 Aviceda cuculoides
GCATGCACATACAACTTTAACGGACCATCCGCCCCCCCCCCGCCCCCCAGCACAGCAAGCTTTGTCTAGAACTGGGAGAACTGCACCAGACTAACACTATTAGATGACCACAGTGAGCTGCTGTAGGGCAGCCAAAAGCACAGCAGTGAAACTAAGAGTCATGAATGCCCATTTTGCAAGCCTCCACTTACAGAACCTCTGTACAGACACACATTCAGTGTCAAAGGAATTTGGCCAAGGTTCAGTACAGTTAATTGCATTCACTGAACGCATGTATTGAAAACTCTCCTCTGAAAGACACTTCACAGATATATTTGGTTCTTGTCTCCTCCAGTCAAAAAGAAAAGCATATGACTGTAAATCAGTTCTTTGTTTTACAGAGTTAGGAAAATATTTTTTCCTTCCTTTGAAGTCTACTTGCTTGAAAAATCAGGTGAGACTTTGCCAGGTAGTTTAGATGACTTCAAGTGCAAAGCAGAGCTTTTCAATTTTGCTTATAAAAGTTTTATTGTATGCAGGCACCTACTTTAAAAGACACATTGACTTGGGAAGCAGTAAGTACCATTTGCCTATAATTAAAGACTATCTACATTGCCTAATGTGCATGCATATAGAACACACAAAACAGATCACAGGGAGGAATGAGGAAAAAATGCCTGACCTATTGGCAGAACAAACGACTCACTTTCCCCAATTTCTCTGATGGCACACTGTTTGCCTGGAACATACCAGTCATGCACATTGCAATTCAATACAAGTTCTTGTAATGAACAAAATCTTTAACAGAAGAGGCCATCTCCTCCCAAGCCCTGGGTTGAGGATGGTAGGTTTTTAGTAAATGAAGACAATCTTACCAAGAGGAAGATCCTCATTTTCAGACACATGCTCTTGGACACCTGTGTTATCAGCCAGCTTCTCTTGCCAAATGCAGCTGAAATCAAGATCAAAAAAAGCATATCTCTCTGTCTCTCCCTCTCAGAGAACAGCTTGACCTCTCCTGCCTGTAAGTTTTAATTAGTCCAAATGAACTGACCTCCAGTATTCTCCAGTTTGTTTGAACAAGGCTGAACAGCTACAAAATAATCACCTCCCTTAAAAAGACTGCAAAAATAAAGCAGAGGTGAAGCCACTTAAGAGGTTACCCCTCTGCTCCAGTATTCTGATGAGTTAAATTATTACATTGAAGTCTGCCTATCAGCTAGCAGCATAGCCAGAAATACAAAGCAGAACTCTAGCTCCCAGTTTTATCCTTCTGCTTCCACACTTGGAGTAATAACTCACACTATCATCACTGCAAGGAGTAACAAGGATCAATGCAGGAGCAACAGGCAGAAGGTCTTGCGAAGTAAGTGAAACATGGAACAGTGCAGCATACACTCAGGGACATGTGAACAGGGAAGTGTTTAAGCAGGATACACCAAATTCAAGACAGAAAAAAGGGATGAGAAGGCCACAAAGGGAACACTAATGTGACTCAAAATATTTTTAAGGGTAACTCACATGTGTTCAGAAGATAAGACTTACGGACAGATGCAGGCAGGCAAGAGATTCTATGCAACATACTGATTACCTGGATAAGAAAAATACCCTGTTTTCATGGATACAATTCTCCTGAAGTAAAAGTGTGGTGAGCCTCAGAGCTGAGCGTGCACAGTCTCTCCTCTCTTCTGCAGCCTTTGCAAAATTCACATAAGGCTCCTTCTTTCAGGTCTTCATGAAAGGCCTCGGGCTACTTTACCACACACAGACCCCAAAATAAAAGTTATGAAGGTCTTTAGCTCAGCTATTAATTTCTTATCCTTAATGGTATCATTAAATCAGCCAACCCCTTCCATCCGCTTTAGTTTTCAGGTTGAAAAAATTCCAGAGTTACACCAGGTTACAACCCCAAACATACAGCAAAGCTCAGGAATTACTTTTATAGTTCCTTCCCCTACTCTTTCTGGAAAAGAGTCATGGATATGACCTGTAACACTGCACACACAGAGGTATTTAATCTTGAGACCTTATTTGTATCTCTGATGATCAGCTCTGTAATTCTGACTCCTCATCACAAGCCTCTCTCCCGCTTCTTGTTGGAGTATCCTGTGGAGCAAGCAGGGGGATGCATTTGCAACTCTAAGTTCTTCTTCCATTAATATCTGCTCACCAAACTATTGCTTCTGCACAAGCAGCAGCCAGAGGTGCTCCCAAGAACATGAACGCTGGCAGGAACACTGACACTCAGCAAGGTTGCTTTTCTGGAGTGTATAGTTACTTTGAGGAGAATCAGTGCTGTTTAATTCTCTACATAAGAACAGGGCTAGAGCCAGACATTTGCTACATTCCTCCTTAAAAAACAGATGCAAACCCAAAGTATCACAAATACATCCTGCCACTGACATCCCTTTTCTAAGGCAAGATAACCCACCTGACTGACAGATCCACAGCTACATCATTGCCTTTGATTCAGAAGGCTGTATTCTGAAGGGTGAGCCATTTGCTCAGCTGCTGTTAGGCTACAGCTGATAATTGAAGTGCATTCAGTACAGAACATTTGCCAGGTTCACCTCTGTGCTTTTCGTGACTCTGAGATACGAGGCTTTTCCATTCATCAGGTTTGTCAGCTTATTTGGGCACAGCAGAGGCCAGGAGACTTATCTTTGCTCTATGCAGGAAAGCAAAGATCCATGCTGCAGTGCACCCAGCCAATTTTCCTTTCTAGTTATCTGTGCAGAAAATACACCACCTTCTGCACTGCCCTGAGCTGATGAGCCCCTACCAACTGCCTTACTTGAAAGCAACCTGTCACTTTAATTACACGAGACACTTGAAAACATATTATTCCCAGGCAAAAGATGCATTATAGGGAGCATACACTTACACTAAGTAGAATGGTCTTTTTGTCTATTGAAAATGATAGAAAGTATCCAGCAAGCAGAATTTGGCTGCAAGTTTGACCTGCACAAGCTAAAGTAGCACAGTTCACTGCTGCCTACAAAGATTAAAATGATCACATCAAAACAGCATCCACGAAAGCTAGCTCACCCTCATCATAAACACAGAGAAGCCCAAACAATCATTTGTTTGAACAGTATGAGTGCCATAGTGCCATCAACCAAATTTTTACAAACCAATTTTTATAAGGTGCATTTGTCTGTGTTATTTCAGGAGGATACAATGAGTAATACAAATACAGAGATAATAATAAGCTTATTTAACTGCCATTTTGCAAAAAAGCATACAATATGTATTAGCAAGTAAGTATTCGGTTGGACTGCACTTTTGATTAAGATGAACCAAGACATTAGAAATCAAGTATTTAAACTATTTGTCTAATTCACTTTGATTCTCCAAAGGAGTTCTCAGATCTAAAAAAGTATTAACCACTAGCAGGAAACAAGCAGGTCAGAGCAGAACAGGAAAGGAACCTCTTTAGTCTCTTCTGTCCTTGATAAGATACAGCTGTGGCCTACCGCAACAGGTAGCTGTAGGAAACAGCCCTATTTCTTAAGGAGATATTAATCTCAAAGCTAAAAGAGGATACATCCTTTCTGGTAACCCTGAGTATATCTACTCTTGTAAAATGCATCATGGCTTATGTCAGAGGACAGATTGTTAAAAAAATTTTGAAGTGAAGTGGATGTCTAAGAATTGGATAAGGAACAAAGTATTGGTTAAGTATGTGAAGAAGCAAAGGCAGAACTTGAAAAGGTGGCAGCTGAAGGAAGCTCAGCACAGTATGCATGGAAAGAATTTCAGTCATTATGACCAGAATTTTGACTCTGCAAATAAACAAGGTTGGTTAGATTTCTAATTACCTGAATTAAAATGAGTAGTATTACCCTATATCCAATATACTTATTGGGGAAGCCCACGGCTATCATTTAATTAAGCATCACTTAGACCTCTACAGAATTTGTGTAGACCGGATTCTTCACTGCATTACAGTACTTCACACACAGTTACCTCCAGTAAGGTCAGGGGAATTAGAACAACTGAACTCTGAGTAGTGGAAAGGAAATTTAGACCCACTGTCTTTGTAATTTTGAACAGCCATCTGAGCACTCATCTATAGCTCATACTTTTACAACTTACCGAACTGATGAGAAAGATCTTTGAAGGCATTAGGTTCTCATTTGAATCAAGATCTTTATGCTATGCTTTCTTTAAACAGAGAGTTTGTCTGTGTGGCTGAGCAAAAAGCAGATGATCTAAAGTACTGTCAATGAATGTCCTTGCATCTTCTGCACAGAACTTGGTTTGCAGGCTCCTTGGTAGGTCAAAGTTGATATAGAATATGTCAACATCATTTTCCTCCCTACACGACTTCAGAAAGTAGGAAGTGTGCATAACAAGATAGTTAAAGAGAGAAAACCAACAAAGGGCAGCAAAGTGCCACTGGAAAAAGTGAGTAGGTAAAAGAACAAGCTCCAAGTCTTCCAACATGTCCTTATTACTTTTCCTAAGATACCAGGAAACTGTGTTTCATTCAAAGTAGCAAACTATGTATTTTAAACTACATGAGCTTGCTGAGCCTGGAATTTGAAGAATGAGTCTGTTCAGCACAAGGAAATTACAGTGGAGAAATTAGTTACAACATACTTGTAAATTGCTGACATTTTACAAAAAAACCCAACAACAAACAAAAAAAGAAACAGAAAGAAAACATTGCAGGCTCACTGGAATAATCCCCATGAGAAATAAAAAGGTGATTTATCAAATTTGGGATCCCTATGAAATTTTAAAGAAAGCTGCAATTAGAGAATTAAAGATGCAACACCCATATTAGCAGCTGTCACGTTCAATGTAGCAATTAAGTGACTCAAAGCTTTTGTTAGGAAGGTATAAACATAACCATCCTTGTTTTACAGACAGGAAAGGAGTAAGAAAGTTAATCATTGTCATCACCTAAATATAAACTCAGAAGTATATGACTCCAAGTTTCATTCTCATTCCTTTGGCTCATGCTTACTAGATCAGTTCCATTAAATTTATTCTACATTCGTCACACATACACAAAAGGGCAGTGAGCATGCAAGCTACTTAACTCTGTGTACAGTTAGTACACAAAGCATCCTGTGGTTACTAAAGTGAATAGGAATTCTATCATAATACAATATGAAAGATTAGAAGTATATCAATGAGCATGAAAGCCTAAAACTCAATTAACTAAATTCACCAGTTTGTTAAAAATACCTTCCCCATCTGTAAAAAGGACAGCTACAATTCTCTACTTCACCAGAGGGGCAAAAAGGGTGCAAAAGTAACACTACTATAGAAAACAGATAAGTAGAATACATTTACAAAAATATTTTTCTAAATTCAACAGCCACTCGATTTTCTGCACCTAGCTGAAAGCACTCTCACTGTCCTGGAAGAAGTGCATCAGATTTTCACCTGACTTCCTGGCCCAACAGTGGTGGGATAGAAGCTGTGAATTCATACATGAAGAACAAAACAGAACAAAAACTTTCTTGAGAATAAATATGCTAAATTGATTAAGAAAGCGCAGAGAAATCAGTCATAGTATGGTAAAAAGTAGATACACGATTTTAATTCTAGCTCCTTTAATACGTGCTAGATACATTTCCTTCCTTATCTTGGACAAGCAACCATAAAAAGAAGAAATAATATAAGTAATCATAAAAAATAAAACTAGAACAAATTATGACACAGATTAATTATATATTTAATTAGAAATTTAGTACAAGAACTGCCCATACTTATGTGAGCCATCTGAGAGTAGAAAAATGGATTTTTATGAATGTTTATAAGAGCTCTCACCCTGTGACTTTTTTTTTTTTTTAAAGTACAGTTTATGCTGCTGCCCTCTATCATACGCATAAGCAAGTCTCAAATGGGTAGTATCACTCCTAAGAACAAGTACAGATACAGGAAAACCTTTCAAAAAGCCCTATCTAGAAAAGAGAGAAACTTCCAGACTCTGGTTCTTTTCTTGCTGCAACACTGAGCAATCCTGACATTTGACACTGGGGAAAAGCATGAAGTTTTTGGGTGGCCAAAAGGTTATCATTATTATGATTCTTTATATAGACATACACCTTTATACACACACATATATACATATATATATATATATATTTACAGTGCAACTGTTGTATCCTAGAAATCAAACTTTTTAAAGAGAAAAACACTCTTTTAAATAAAGCAAGGGACTTGGAGAACTTTATTCCAATAGTTATGTGGTATGGTCAAGAAGCACTGACATTACAGATATATGCATACAGCAAACACATTCAGCCTACTAAGTCCAAATGTATCACTAAAATTAAACGAAAATCTACAGATACAAGCAGAAAACCAATTTCTGTCTGGATTTAGTCACTGATAAAAGAATTACGTTTATCAACATGTGGCACATCTGGAAGAATTACAGCCATGAACCGGATGGGGAGTAAATCAGGACAGAATTAGACCTCTGGAGTGCACGGCTGTATGGCAGCCAGATGTGCTCTCTGTCAACAAACATAATCCCTTCCGAGTCGTTGACTCCATCACCAGCAGAAGTGGCATCATTAGCCAATGATGTGCATGCAGTTTCACTAATGTACTCCCTCAGTTTCAGGGATAAACGTATGCACAATCCTGCACCACACAACTCCCCCACACTAAATAGGAGTCAGGCCACCCAAGCTGAAGGTCAAACAGTGAAACTTGTAAAATGTCCAGACTGCAAACCCTCTACTCATACTAGTAAGCAGTCTCCTTACTTATAGTTCACTGAGTCAGTGGGTAGCTGCTTGCCAGAGGATTGATGGCTTTGCCTCAGAATAGTAGGGATAGTTTTATCTTCAGAACCACAAAGCAATTGCCATAGCGTATGTGACAGTAAACTGGGGCAAAACAGACAGAGAATTCATAACTAGAAATACCACAACCATCTCAGAGAATTGTCTCTGATAGATACCCATCTTCAGTAGAAGATATTTGCAGAGCCTGGATCATGTTCCGTGTTTTGCAATTAGAATAGCAATGATTCTTCTCTGGAAGATGATGACAGATCAGATGACCCTGTAAGCTCTTTCCTAGCCTTTTTATGGCTTGATATATGCTACTTCTAATTCTCAAAAGCTACATAATGCATGGAAAGGAGGGCTAAAGTTTTACTACTCAACATGAAGTAGAACACTGAACTCGCAAAAGTTCAGATTCCTCTACTGATAATCAAGATAATTAGCATTTCACTTGTTAGCAACACCATCAGGACTGTTCCTGGAGAAGAGTATCACCCTAGCCTGTCTAAGGATCACAAAATGTGACTTGTGTCAACTTTATACAAGTATCACTTGCACTCTGAAAAACGAAATAATACAATGCAAAATCCTTTTAATAAAGGAGAGCAAGTTTAAAGCTTCTTGACTGGCTCTGCTATGTCTATGGAGGCAAGGACCTAGAATGCCTTGCTAACTGATGAAGAAAAAAGCAAGGATCAAATCAGTGAAATGAATTAATGTTCCCTGGAAATGACATCAAGGAGGCATTCAGAAATATTTTTAAAGGTGTATTATGCTAAAGTGACCAACACTTTGTACTGGGCCAGCAAAAATAATTTACCATATTCATTTGTCTGGCTTTAGGGATGGCAGTCTCAGTCTAACAATTTAAAACATGTTAGCTGCTCTTAGACACATGAAGATTACCTAGGTAGCATCAGAGCTATATAATGTCTTCGCTCATAAAATCTTAGCTCAGTAGTTCATACTACATCCCTGAGAGAAAGGTGAGTTATTCTCAAGTAGGTGAATTATGCTGACAGTTTTATTTGTCAGAACTTATTGGAAGAGATGAACAATGTTCTCAACTGATATAGAGGAACAACAAGAAGATTTCCTTATGCATTACATTTTTCTAGGTTTAATTCTAAACTAGAGAATTTTTACCATTTTTCTTAATGAGAAAATTATCCTCATGCTGTGTGTTGAAGTGTGTGTCATATTAATAAGTACTATGAAACTTCTTTCTAAAGCATGCCTGAAAATGGAGTTAAACATCCTGCTCCTAGGTTGAGCAAGTAATGCACAAGCTTTTCCCAACACCTTCATGAAACAGCTGCACAGTTTAACTGGTTTACAGACAGTTAATTACAGAGGCAAGCACACTGAGAATTGGCCTACTCCTGATAAAGTATCTTCTCCCAGCTTTAAAAAGACATTCTCATGGAGCTTCACAAGTACAGTGAAATATTAGTGCTTGGTTTAGAACAAATTAGCACATTGACAACCAATGCAAGAAGCATTGATTTACGTTGCTTCCCCACTGAAAGTTATTATTTTAATAGCTGGTGTGAAATCACAAGACTATCTTTTAAATACTATAAGTTAAATACAGGTGTTTCATATGTAGACAATAAAAATCTACCCTGCTTTGTATCTTTGCTGGGCTATCGAGCTCTAGAACATTTTATACTATACAAATTACAACATCCCTCTGTCATACACAGAAGAAATGCAGAGGGATTGTTAGTCAGGAAAAGCTTTAGCAATCCAGTACATTCCTTGCTGCAGCTGTTTTCAGAATGTAAGTGATCATTACTCAGACTTGCCAGAATCCCTAAAGGGGCGGAAAGTCATTCACAGTTCAGTATTTTCTGCCTAGAGACTGTAGGAGTCATGGTAGGCATGGAAAAAATCAGTACATTAGAGACATTACGTAGGAGCAGAATTCTCAACTGGAGAAATAAATAATTTTCACAGCACCTCCTTCCCTATTACGTAAGTGGTCTTAAAATAACTGAAATACTAAACAAACAGGTTTTTTTGGTGGTGTCTACTAGTGTAAACTGACCATTTATTTTAACTTTAATTTTGCATTTTATAACAGAAAAATAAGTTTAATGTCTGGTGATATAACAATAGCTAAGGGCAAAGGAAAAAATCCCTTCAAGGGCTGTGCAAATGGCGATAAAGTTTATAGAAACAGATAGGTAATTTTCTCTATAGAACGAGATCAGGTGATTGGCACAGGAGACAGCAGCACAGGAAGATAAAAAAAATACACATGAAGAAATCACACCAGAGATCTGGAGTAATTTTGGGTGCTGTACTCAGTTTTCCTTCTCCCTAGTACTTACCATGAAAAAATGCCAGGAAAATACCATCACTATTTAGAGTACTTCCTCTGTGCACAATAGAAGCACTACTGGCCATCGAGAAAGGAACAGCTGAACTTCAGCTTCTAGCCTCAGGAAAGTCAGTCTAATTGGTGCTGAAGGATTTCTCTGCAAGCAGTAGGCCTCAGACTAGTGCTCACTGTACAGCTTATGAGTTGTATCAGGGCTAGCAGCAGTCACACACGAAAAAAATTTGTTGCACTATAAACAACAGTGCTGATTGGTTTCATACACTGCCTGTAATACTGGATATTTTTTTTAAATCCCCAATCTGAGAATTTTACACATAATTGGATTTCAAGTAAACAAAATTAGAGAGGAAAAAACCAGTAATAGTATCAGCCCCAGTTCATTTCTTCCTTATTTGCATCTAAGCAGTATCAAGCAACTGAGCTGTTTATTTTAGAAAATGCCTGTGCTATTTCATTGAATAAGATTACTAAAAGAAAATTAAAAGTCCCTTGGGCTAGATGAATTTGGCCTGAAGTGATCACAAATTAGCCTTATCCATGAACCCTTTGATTTGGGAACAGAACATTTCTGATCACAACCAGCGAGCTCAGCATCCTCTACGATCTACAGCTCCCAGGGCCCCACTCCTATAAGCCAGGCCTATGGATAGGCAGAGTAAAGCCAAGGGAATTTGTTTGCCTTAGGCATCTTACTGGAGCGAGGTTTTAATCTCTGAATGTTTGCAAACTCCTGCCTAATGATGGCAACCTTATACCTTTTCACTCCCCTGACAGCCATTTTGTTTTATTAGGGTTATTGAGGCAGGATTACTTAAGAGTTTATTAAGACAAAGCCAGCCACAGCATTTAAAAAAAAAAAAAAAAAAAAAATCAACACACTTATCTATATAACTAGCATCATGTTGGGCTAACAATGATTTCCTAGCTAGGGATTCACATTTCTGTGTTGGTACTAAAAGCTGACTCACCTGCTGAAGCAGTCTAGGCCTGCTGTTCCAGCATCTTGCCTCTACTGGCAAGACACAAGAAGACTAATACAGCCTATTTCTTTAAGGGACATAGTGACAGAAACACGCATTTTAAGGATTTGGTGCTTTAATTAGCAGGGAGAGGAAGGGGTGGGTCCCTCATCTGAGGCCATTCCTCTCCCCCCGCTTCCCTTTCCCCTCAGGGAATGGGGTTGATAGCCCTACCCCTAACATGCCATTTTATTTTTCCTCCTCACCCTTTCTGCACCCTAAGTAGGGTGGTGTCACCAGGAACAGCTTGTAGTTCCTACCTGCCCCACTGAGATGCTTAACGTGACACAGGGAAGATGGGTTTGCAGTGAATTCTCGTTAAATTACCTGATGAAGGCCTGGGTACTGGCAGTTTCAGGTCACTTGTGGGGTAAGGGCTGTGCTCGATGCTGTTGCTGGAATGGCTGGTAAAGGAGAGCAGTCTCCAGAGTGTTGTGCAGTGGGGGCCTGAGTGCTTTCAGCTCCATTATCTTATACCTGTTGCTGTTTCTTAAGTCAGAAAGCCTTTTGGTCAGCCCAGTATGCTTACAAGTGTGTCAGAAGTGCCAATGTCTCCCTATGTGTGTCAGCTCTTCTCAGGCTGTGAGAAGGTAGGTGGTGAGGGTTGGGGCTTGGGGCCCATTTTGCCTGAGGGATGTTGCCAGCTGCCTCTTCAGAGAATTTGGTTCTGGAGTCTCTCTGTGGGACCCTCTTTGCTGACTTCTTGCTGTGTTTTAAGAAACTTCCTTGCAATCTGTTGTACCAGTCAAAGTAAGAAAGGTTTCAACCTGAGGTAAATGAGAGTGGATGTTTAAAATACACATGGAAAAAAAATAATCTTTGGCAGGAGAGTGGGACTTAAAAAAAAAGTTTGGAAAATAAATCCCAAATACAGCTATTTCTTTGCCACACAGCATGAGTTAGTAGTGCTGAATTTTGTAGCATGTTATGTTGCTTTTAAGGCCGAGTTCTCCTTTATTTCTGTGCTGATCTGACAGGTTTCCAGTGCCTTATTAGGCTTTCCTGTTTGGAATTGATTTTTTTTTCTTCAAAAGTCTTTTCCCTGATCAAGGATTTTTCTGCATTAATGAAGTAGTATGTTCTTGTATCTATATATGGAATAGCATACCCTATACAGCAAGTGAATGGGGACCAATAGAGACACCTCTAATAAAAAAAAAAAAAAACAAACCAAACCAAAAAAACCCTCTTCCACTTGCAAAATCAGCAAATGTATGGAATGAAGAAATATTTTGTATGATCATCAGTGTGGCAGGAGCACTGTGTATGGGCAGTACCTCGTTAGCCTTAAGTTACCATAATACTTGTTTTGTGACCTTTGTGCTGTAATTCAAAATCAAAGTGGTATCACTTTCTTGCATTTTTTGGTATTAAGTTGGGACAATGTCATATTTAAAAGTACTTTTCAGTTTCTGTATTTTTTTAATCCATCTGAAGTTTTCTGTTGGCAGTTCCGTAAATGTTAGTAGCACTGTGGTGTTGCTGATCCTGCTAATTGCTGTGTAGAACTCATGTTGATTTAGTGAGTTCAGTTGTTGTTTTGCTACTAACACAGATATCCATTCCCTCTTTCTGGTATCCTACCAACTCATGGGGAAAGCTTGCTGATCTTTGGCTGCCCAAGTTTAACTCCTTGGGGTTATTTTAAAGATAGAATTCGTATTGGTGGTGTGTATGAAACATTCTGCTTTAATCCTGCAGAAACATTAAAAAAACCCAAACAAAACCCCAAACCCAAAACAAGCCTCTTGTGCTAGATAGTTACAGCCTGAGAATCCTGAAGCTGTCCTTGAGGAACACTGCTTCAGAGAGATGGCAGTACAGGACAATTAGATAAGAATTTGGTTGCTAAATTAAAGGAAATGTGTACTCCTAAACTCTCATGGGAGCAGCACAGATTGATTTACCATGAAGTGCACATGATCAAAATGAGTAAAATGCAAGTATGGAGCAATTTTGCCTTCCTCTTTCTTTCTTCTCTTTCCTTTGGCCAGAGGCAAAAAGATAACATTGTGCACTTTAGTAATTTGTTTTTTAAATTGAAGATTTACATATGGTTCTAAGCAGTCTATAGTAGTTACTTCACCCACAAGTTACCATTAGGATTTCATCCTCAAGGCATTTGTATGTGAAAGCAATTCTCATTAATGGCAAGACCACCTATCTAGTTGACAGAGCCATAGCTTAGCTTGGTGTTTGTATTTGTTGGTAAAGTATACATACAGAATTCCTAAGAAGGTGGTAGTCTGAGGAGAAGGGAGATGTGCAGGTCAACTCCTGACTTTAATCAATCTAGCTTTCCAAGGGTCTGGTTCAGGCAGAGGGGAGACCATGATCAGAATGGTGTTTTCCTAGTGTGATGTTAATGCCTTCTGTTTCAAATATCCCGACTCTGAAAACCTACCTACATCACTTGTGGGGGAAATGATGTTCAGAGGTAACAGTATGCTGCCCTGGCACTAACCTACCTGTTTTGCCTAAAGCTAGTGGGTTTCACATAATGTGGTAGGTTTAGCAATGCTGTGGCCAGGTGAAGGCCTTCAAACTGTTATGCATTTGAAAGAAGTTGGCTTCTAATTTCTGTGCTGAATGAAGTGTTTGAAACTTGAAGTACTCATTCTGATGCAGGATGAAGACAAATGTGAGACTTCAGTGCAAACATTCTCGGAGAACAGTATAACAGGCCTGCTGTTTTTCAAATAGTAAAATTTTTCCTATTTGTTTCCCTTAGAGACTAGTTAGAAGAGCATGAGCACCTTTGCAGCCTGCTTCACAGCTGTGTGAGGTGTGGCACAGCTGTGTTGTATTATTTCTAAAGCTAGGACACTGTACTACTGTAGACCTTGCTTAGCAGCTCAGCATGTCAAAGTTAATCTAGATGTTTAGGATGAGAGTTGTAGTCTCACAGTTTTAAAAGTTTTTTCCTTGTACACTTCCTCTTTCTCCTCCATTGTTCAGTGTTTTGCTAAGGATTCATATTTCTGTCTGAAAGAATCCTCCTGGGTTTGTCTTTGTGTAGAGATACACCCAGCAAACTTGGGCAGACAGTCTCTGCAGAGTGAGTGATACCTGTGAGTTGGGCTCTTTGTAGCCGAGGCAACTTGTGACCTGTGTCCTGTTTCCTCTGAGAGGCTCATCTAGAGTTTTCTACGTTGAAACCACACGTGTTTGAGCAAGCCTGGGAATGAACTGCTTGCACTGTGGGAAGTAGCAGCTGAGGCAATGGGTAGAGGAAGAACATAGTCCTGATTGGTGCTGATAGCCTATCCAGTTTCCTTGATTTCTGTGATGTTAGTAAGGGAGAATGAGGTCAAAGCAGATTTTTACATTTTTATTTTAAAAGCAACAGAAGCTTCCAGGAAGGTAGAACACGAAGAAACATAATACAACGGATGGAGAGTGGCAGAGGGATTAATTTGCTGTACAAATTAGTGCATAACATAATGAAGGTTAGATGACTCATCAGGGAGGTACGAGGGCTTTTCAAGGCCCAGGCTACCTAATGGGAAGCTCCCACTGATTTTTATCTGGTTTTTGGGTCATGCTTCTACAGAGCAGAACTGAGATGCTTCTGATGACATCATGCATTTTTAAAAGTGATAAGCATATACAAAAGCTCTTCCATGGGATTCCTCCAGGAAGTAGGAATACAGGTGGAGCTTTTAAAATGAAGCCATGTGAAGGCCAGGTCATATAACATCGGAGAATTGCGTATGAGATCTCAAAATCACGTATAATTATTAAACCAGTGGTTTTACACTTGCTGGAACAGGGGTCATGTTAACAAATTTGTGTTTGGATGGTAGCTAGTGCAAAGGCTTGTTGGTCCTTATAAAAGACCTTATGTATGATAAATTAGCAAATTTACTTGAAGAAACAACATCCTTCAAGGTTTGAACTAATGGGGTGTTCTAGAAGATGTGCAGGGTTTAAATCATGACCAAGCTCCACCTGACAGCTGGGAGCAAGAGAAATACTTCTGTTAACATGTGGGTTATATGAGATCTTCCCTTTCTGTCCCTATGTCTACTGGGTAGTTCTGCTAGGAGATTTTTGTCTTAATGGTGTTATAATGGTAGCATGGCTTATCCTGTTTCTTTGACAAACGCTTTTGCATTCTGTTCCTGCTCTGTTTTTATGTGATTCTGTTTCCTGGGATTTGTGTGTCAATTGTTTGCAAACATATGACTCCGAATGTATAACTTGTCACCAGCTACTTTAATATTTACAGTACTTTATGGTGTTCCCCCCATGTGTAAACACCAAAGCAACTTAACAACCATTATTTATATGTAGTCAAACAGGGTGGTTTATAGATCTGTAGCATCCAGTGCTGAATCCCCGAGTTTGGTTACAGGAGACTCAGGAATTCAGGGTGACTGCCTGATGTACTGAGCAGAGGTTTATGGAGGTGAACTTAAGAGGCAGAACAGTAGCAACACAGATATTTAAATAACATTTATTCCCAGGTAGGTCTTAGATCTTAAAAAACAGGTGCAGTAACTTCCCCCTTATTTTACAGGTGGAGAAACTGAGACACGGAACAGTGACAAGTCCTGTCTATCACTATGCTGGAGGCACAGAGCTTGGATTTTTTGAGTCTTAAATCAGTGATTTCTCTAATGACATCAGAATGTCATGGTGGACAGTAGTTTTCAGTCTTGGCTCTTGGAGCCTCCCCTCCAAATTTCGAGGGACTTGTGTGAAATTTTTTATGGGTCCACATGCAGGTTGCTGTGTGGTGTGCACAAATCTGATTTTCTTAGATGCCTTTTGTGGATCTCTCCCAAATAGTTTGTGGTCCCCCTCCCTGCCCCCCAGAGGAGTGTGAACCACAGGATGAAAATTGCTGGTGTAGGAGTGTTATTAGCCAAGGCTGTAAGGACTGAAGTGTGAAGGAAAATGTGTTTGAAAGCAGGTCTGGACTTGCTAGATCAATGTTCTACTTAGCTCCTCAGATAGCTGCAGCTGGAGGAAAAGTTTAAGTGAAATTCTCTTGCTGTATATGTCTGTTTTTAGTGTAGGTCAGAAATGGAAGGTTTTGAGCTTTTGTTTGTGGATGCCACCTGTGTGACCACAAATGATGCAGGCTGGGCAGGGATGGGGGTTTTCATGTGGAGCAGCTGTGCTTGTTGCAGGAGTCAAAACTGGGAGGAACTTATATGGTGACAGGTAGACAACCCCTTAGTGTCCTGGTACTTCAATAGTCGTTTGCAGCTTATGTTTAGGAACAGCTTTAGTAAGCTTGGCCGTTTCTAGGATTATCACCCCAGTGGAAGTGCTGACAGAAAGCTGCCTGGCAAGTACCATGAGTGTGGGGCTTAAAGGAAAACAGGCTGTGGGACAGTGTGTGGGATTGGGAGCAGGGGTTTAAGCCTATGTGTAGAGTTGTTGGGTTGTGGAATGAAGGGCTGCATAATGCTATATAGGCTTTATTAGTGTTGTTTTGTTTTTTTAAAATGTATTTTCTGAAATATGAAAATTGCTTTTGAGGTGAGGCTTTTAAGCTCTGGCTGAAGCAAATATATGCTGGTGCTGCAAGGAGCAGCTCCAGAGTGTGTTGTAATTGTTTTTCTCCTTTTGGAATGTAACTTATTTTTCTGCAGGTTCTATCCTCTTCTAGCAGATTGTTTAATAGCCTCAGTGTAGGAGTAGGAGACTGCATAGAAATGGTAGCTCTCTTGCTGGCTGTTTCTGCATGTTTAGATGAGGTCAGTGGGACATTAATCCAGTTATGAAATGAAGAGGTTGCCCATGGAAGAATGGCACCTGAGTGCATGATCCTGCTGCATTTGTGTATTTGCTGTTAACTTAGGCCAAATATAAAATGGGAACAGTAAATCATTCCTTGTTATTATCTATCTGCAGCTGGTTCTCTTTGCTCTAAATTAAATGGCAGGGGACTTGCAGTGAAGTACAGCACAGATGATGGAAGGCTGGGGTCGAGCAGTGCCTTAAAAAAATTTGCCTAAAAAGCTCTCGCATGATTGCATTATTCTCAACAACTGCACTATGCCTAGCCAGTGCAGAGCTATTCCTTGGTGGTATCTACGCTGGTCCCAGGCCAGGAAGCAGAACTCCTCAGTGTGTGTGCTGCGTCATATTGTAATGGCTTTAGTAGAGCTGGTATCTGAGCGGGACTGCCCTGACCCGAGTACCTGTTCTAGCTCTAGGGTTTCCAGGCAGCATTGCAGTGCATAGTGTAGGCAAACCTCACCATCTTTAAACAACAAAGTTGAGCTAAGCCAGTCCCAGACTGCCAGGAATCAGAGCTTTAAAAATGGTTTATGTTTGAATATGCTTTTGGGGTTCTCCTATATCCCAGAGTTTAGCAGTTTCCTCCTCTGCTGAGGATGCAGCATACCAGAAAGCCATCAGATTTTATAGCAGCTGATGAAATAATGTTAGCCACCTCAGGTGCCCTGACCAGTTTCATTCATATGTTTTATTCTGTGTAGAGAGTGGCAGCCTGGCAGGTATAAGTTACTGGGATCTTCGTGGACCCTCTCCCCAAACTACAATATGCAAGACCATGGTCCAGAAAACCGTAGTTTCTTCATGGTATTTTCACTTCCAGGTTTGATGGGAGGAAGTAGGTTTGCTAGAAAAGCACAGTGGCCTCTTAGTTCAAGGCAATTCTGTTAGAAAATCTGGACTTGGTTCCTGATAGGAGGATTTCCAGTGCCTAGGGCTAAGACCTGTCCTCAGACTAAACTGCCTCCCCACCTTCAGTACGTGAGGGTGGCTTTAACTCCACGTTACTGGCTAAAACTCAAGAGAATCCAGCTTGACAGAAGCAAATGTGACTACCCTGTAATCTCTGTCAACTGGTATCACTTAAGTAGTTACAGTTTATTCCTATCTCTCTCTGCATGCTCTGGGATGAACAGTTTTTCACCATTTCTCTGTGACAGAAATGGTTGAAGTGGTACATTACAGTTACAAGGATCATAGTATGACCCATGTCATTTGGGGGCAATTCATATAAAGGAAGGCTGTGCAGACTTGAACATCTTTCCCCAGTTGTACCTAGTAACACCAGCTGGTACAGTGTGTGCTCCTGTATGCCATGATACCACTGAGTAGGAGTTAAGTATTGTATTCAAGTAGTTGCTCATGAATTTATGTCAATAACTGGAAAGAGTAAGTTGTCTTTCTTGCAATGAAAATCTCCATCACTTATTTTAGAGCTTATTGGTTTATATCCAGAATTTTATTTCCTTTCTACAGGAAAGAATCAATTTTTAAACACTAAAGTATTTCAGTGTATTTGTTTATCTCTGATTTATTTGTATAAACATGACAAATTTAAATTCTAACCACCTTCAACCCTCCACCCTTCTGATGGTAATTAATTCATAGTATGTTCCAGTACCACTCAGTGCAGGTTTAATCAGATCATCAGTTGTGGATGTTAACTGCAACATCTGTGACGGCATAAAACCTGTAGGAGCCTGACGCTGTATGAAATCGCTCTCATTACACAGTTCATTTTGAGATTGTAAGTAGCCACGCTGCTCAGAAAACAGGATTAGGGTGAAGTATTCTATTAACACACTTAATCCATAACTAAAATAATATTAATTACTCCTATCCTGTTTTAGGAGACAAATGTTTTACTTAAGCTGAGAATGACCTTTCTGAATAGGACTTATGTAGTTATATTATTAAATTGAAGTCCATAATGAGAAAGATTAGTTGGAGCTTGTAATACAGCAAAATTATGTGTCAGATAGGAAGCAGCTGTGTCAGAGGTGCCACCACTTTGTCAGAGAGTTGCTCTTCTGCAGCTGGCAAGGATAAAATTGCAATTCCTTTTTTTTAAAAGTTGCACTGTGGTGTATGTTGGAGAGGTCCAACCACTATGTCTTCCCTGAATATATCTGAGGTAGGCATTACTAGCAGACAGTCAATGGTCTGAAAAAGTATTTCCACAATGTCTGTGTTGCAGCCACAGTTTTGGCTCACGCTCCAGGACTGAACTGGAGGACTCCAGAACTAAAACAATGACTGCTGACAGCTTCAGCTAAAGAGCCAAGCTCCTGTCATGGGTGGCTGTCAAAACACATATGCTTTGCGTGTTCACTAGAGGATGGACATGAACAGTAATGCTCTGTTTTTCTCCATACACAAAGGCTGTCTGTAGGCTCTGTCAGAATTACTACTTCTGGATTGGAAACAACCACTTTGTCAGTGAGCATGCTGTGGAAGAGTCATGCTGGTGACTGCCTTTAATTGAAGTGAATACAAAATGGCTGCCTGTCTCTACAGCAGAGCTGTGACATTGTACAGAGAAAAGAAAGGCATGACAGCTATGCACTTACCTTGCATAACTTGCTTGCCTGAACTCTAATCTTATCCTATTGGTAGTCTCAATTAGGAATAAAAAAAGAATTATATTTGTTAACAAAGTAGTAAAGGTTTTCTATGACTGGAAACATTTTAACAGCCTTTGGGTACCTTGGTCATTTGAGACAAAGTCTTGCTGGAGCAGAAGGAAACTTCACGTTTTTCATGCTGCTTTGAAGATGATTTTGTGAAAATGTACTTGCACTGGGGAGAGGCACGCACATGTGTGTCCCGTTGGTTGTAGTTTGTAGCCATGACATGACTGACTGGGGTGTGCGATGCTTTATGTTTGGTTTCTGTTCTCACTGATTCAGACTGGAGTTTTTTCATCCTGCATCATGTCAAATGAGGCTGAGCAGGGACTAGAATGAGAATCTCACTGGTCAGTACACCCCAATTCATTCTGCCCAACTTCACATGCCTAAATGCTGGTTTTTTTCTGAAGTATAGAATTGGCATATGGGGAAGGAAAAGAGAAAAAACAGTGTTGATGTGGGCAGGGGAGAAGGGATAAGTATAGGAAAAATAATGGCGAATTAACAGAACAGGTGAAAAGTTAGAAGTAACAAAACTGAAATAAAACTACTGTTTTGTACAGATTTTTGTTGTATACCTGAAGTCTTGCTGAATGTCAGTGTCTAGCACAGAACAAGGAAGGGGAATAGAGGGAAGGAAAACATCAAACAATTCTGTAACAGTTTCTAGGTTTAGGGGGTTTTCCATAGTGTAATGAAACAAGGAGTGGCAGAGCAGCCCAGGATCTGTTTTGGATAAGGAACAAATCTGGCTAGAGCCAATCCTTTGGTCAGATAAGACAAACAGTATTTTACATGAGGAGACTGCCAATTCTGTGAAGCTTCCTATGGCAATGGGTAGAGGCGCCTTCAGGGTTTCTCTTCTGATAGTAGAAGATTTTCTGATGCAAGGACCATAGAGGTTAGCCATAAAGCTAGCTTTTGATCGTGCTTTCCAATACCTGCTTGGAGTCAAGAAAATCTGTAGACCCTTCTGTGGCAGGCCTCTAGGGTGGTTCAGAAATGAAGGACCATCTCTCTCTGAGAAAGTTTCCTTCATTTTCTGGTTCACCAATTGCCTTTCTTGCTATCTCTGTGACAGCATTTGTTTAAGATTTAAAATATGTGAAAACATTTTGGCATTTTTGGATGAGGGTATAATTTTTTGTGTTAATGCTAAGCTGCTGCTGGAGAACAATCACAATTATGTATTTTTTTTTAAATTAGTTTTTAGTTGAAATTGATCTTAAACAACGGATAAAAGTAGATAACAAGCACGATTTAAAGTGTCAAAAATATCAATGAGACAAATAGTTCAGTTAAAATGCATTAATGTTGTGTTCACATAGCCTTTCTTCAGGAGTGTGTTCTTGTGAAAAATTATTCTCTCATTTAGAATTTTCTAATCTTCCTTTATTAAGCTTTCAGGGATTGTTCAAACATGCTGTAGAATATCTATTATTTTCTATTATCATATTATAGGCTTTTGTATGTTGTTTATGAATAAACTATTCAATTTCATCTGTAATAAATTGGATGGGTCTGCTCAGTAAAGGATCTATATGTGGCTGCCAAAGATCTGGAGTATCACATAGTCCCCTTTAAACACCTTTCTGGGAAATCAGTGTAGCAAAAATCCCTCTATAAGAATATGACTTTATTCAAACTGTGCTTGAGCATGGAAACAAACACAAACCTTGCCAGACCAGCAGTCCTTGTAAAGTAAGCTCTGGTGTCTAGTCAGTTTAGTTTCAGCTGGAATCAAAACCTCTGATTACTGTCAGTGAAAAGCGATTATATAGGCTGTTTGCCTCCCATCAGGCAGGACAATGAACGCCACGACACATTTTAAGTATTTGTGAGGCGCTTCATTTCATAAATAGAATGCATGGGCTATTTACACCATGGAATAGTGATGATAAAGGTGCCAAATCGTTGGTGCCTTTTGGTTAAAGGGGAGTGGGGAGAGCTGGTATCTTGAGATGTTGTGTCTGCGGCTGTGCTTGGCTGAAGAGGCCCTGGGAGCATTGGGCCCCTCTGCTGTGGCTGGGAGGCCATGGGGGGGCTGTGCCCCAGGCCTTGGGAGAGTGTAGGGCCAGCTCTGCTCTCTGGCCCGGGCACTCAGCTGAAAGGCAATGGCAGGCGCTTTGCTGTGCGAGACGGGAATGTTTTGCTTACCCTCTGTTCTGGGCATGCTGATACAAGTATTGGTTCTGGTTTTGTGGTTTAAAAAAAAGGAAGGCAAAAAGAAACCCCTTGATTGTAAAGATTTCACGTAGCACAAGGTGGCAGTAATGCTCTATTATTTTGCATTCACCCTCCTGCAGTTGAACAGACTTGAAGTTACAGCTGCAGAATGCAAAGCTGAGATTTTTTTTTTTTTTTTTCCCCCCTCCTTTGAGATTACTTCCTCTCCCCTTGGCTCCCTACTCATTCTTTCTGTTTTTTCCTGAGGTCTGGGGGTGGGTGGAGTGGGACACAGTGGGAAATGCTTGTGACTTGAGTCTCTGTCTGAAGCCACCTACCTCAAAACCACAGAGAACTGAATTCATTTGAGGTTGGTGCTGTAGGGAAATGGCTGGGAGTGAGTTCTGAGGACTACTTAAAATGTACTCACCAACTTGACTGCCACACCTGTGCTACCTACAGGGCCCATAGAGCTGCACAGGAGGGACACCATAAAGATAGCACAGACTGAGATCTAGGTGTAAGGAATACTCAATCATGCTACCATGTAGATCTAATTCTCTCTTACTGCACAAAGGGATGTTTTTCTCTGCTGAGCTTTCTAGAGATCTTCTTCAGAACAGATCTGGATATTGACCTCTTGTAGCCTTTGCTCAGGAGTGGCACCATGTTGGCCATAAACACCATTGTTTTCAGCTGTTGTGTAGAAGTTTAGTCTTGGTGCATGAATGCCAGGTCTGTGTCTTTGTGGAGTTGCTCTCCTGCCCTAATGCCTTTTGTTGGCCTTTTCTGCTAACGACTCAATTTTTCCATTACGGTTCCCTTCCTGAATTTGTCAGTACTGTAAAATATCTGTTTCAAATTATAATTTCACGGAAAATAGGCTTTAATTCATTCAAAGATAGTATTTGCAGTCCTCTTATGAGTAGGACTGGGATTCCTTACTTTAAAAATATCTGCATATTATATGCAGAAGGGAAAGGGAGTACTAGAGGATGAAACTTGTACCACAGTGTCTAATGACTGACTGAACAACAACCCCTGTCTTGGGACAATTTCATATCCTCTTGACAGATTTGGGCAGGTAGGTGGCATACATCTGATTGCAACAACATTGCCTACTGTTTTCCTTCCAAGCTGCAATCCGATATTGGGTCTAAAGCCCAGATACGAGGCATCTTTCTTTGTATTGCTAAGATAGCAATGTTTGAAGGTATTATGGTTTGAGGATTTTTTGTTTGTTTTCCTTGTGGCCATGTTCTCTGTTCCACTTCTAGGGTGGCATTGCTGACTCTGTAAGTCTTGTGGGACAGGGTTGGAAAGGATTACAGTGAATGCTTTTGCCCTTTCACATCCCTGCTTTTTGTCTCCTTCACTGCTCTGAAGTGGACACAGTTACCCTTTCTTCCTGACAAAAGGATAATTGCCGCTTTTCAGAGGCAGAGTTTTGGCATGGTGTGCCAACAGTTTGTCTAGAAGCCTCCTGAGCGTGTGGGGATCCCTCTGAAGTGTTGGTAGTTGTGTGTGCGTTTGCACAAAGGTGTGTCCATGTCGAAGCCTTTGGTGTCGGCAGTCAGCGCAGGGCGGGCTCTCGGGGCTGGGCCCCCCTCGCTCCTTCAGCGGAGGAAGCCCGGGCGCAGCGGCCCCAGCCCCGGCAGGTGTCACTCTTGGATCGCGGGAGACAGCGCTGGGGCGAGCCGTCCCCGGTTCTGGCTGCGGAACGGCTTTGGCCTTGGCACGCTGCTGTGAACCTACCTTGGTGTGGTTCTCGTGTGTTCTGCTACCGTGTTTTGCTTCAGCTGGGCGTGTCGTGGGAGGAGTACAGGATGGTGTTCTTGCGGCTGAGTGTGCAACGTGTAACTGCCCGACGTTACTGGCTTTCGGGAACACAAATTTAGTATGCTTTATGGAGACAGCTATTTCAGATGCATCCACACAGTGCCTGTGCAACAGCATGCCATGTCTTAAAAAGCATCTGTGATTTCCCTGTATCTGTCTGATTAACTTTCTGAGTAAGCAATTACATTTCCACAGTTATTTTGGTGCACTGGCAACAACATTTAATTCTTGAGGTATTTCAATATGTAGCACCTTCCAAATGTGCAAATGATGTCACCTTCATCCTTCTGGGTAGCACATATTGAGGATTAGATCTTGGGTTTCTTGCCTTGGGTCTTGTCACCAAGGGTTAGCCAAATGTGCCTGGTCTAGTTAGTGAGACTTGGTTTGTGGACTGAAACACAGCTGAAAAATTGCCCCTTGTGCTGCTGTGTCCCACAGCCTTTTACAGCTGTGTGAGTATGTGAGAGGTTGATTGTGGAATAACATCTTTCTCCTGATGATTGAGTTTTCTTTTGTGTTTTTTTTTCTTTTTTTTTTTTGGTTGGTTTCGGGTTTGTTTGTTTGTTTGTTTGTTTGTTTAAAATACTTTGCTAGGCTCTGAGGAACTGGGACAATTTTTACCAGCTTACTTCTGTGTTGCTTAATACAGTCTAAAGCACTGTTTGACCATGGACAATATGTGCTGTTGAGTAATATCAAAGCCTGCATGGGTATTTTTGACAAATACAAATGCGTCCATATGTGGGGCTTTTTGTATACAGTAAGAAAGTCATATCATTGCTCAAAAAAGCAGATTGTAGCTATTAAACATATGCTAAAGCTCAGAGTTTCCATTAATTTCATATACCATGCATAGCTGGAGAATATACTGTATGAACAGGAGATTCCCCCTCTAACCAGAATTGGCATTTGGGATCTCATATGTTTTGTATCACTTCCTTGTCTTGACTCCAGCTTAAAAGTATTGAAGTGCTTTTTGGTAAAGCATTGCCCCCTGTCTCCCCCTCCCCCCTTTTTTTGCCTCCCCTCCAAATACTTTCACAAATTGTTAGCTTCAAAATTAATAGCATGGTCCTCGTGGTGCCAAAGTGTAGTAGGAGAATGAGATGGCACTCCAAGCTGTTGGAGTGGTTTTTGCTATCCGTGGGCTTTGTTCTGTGGTATGCAGTCTGACTTGTGCAGGTTTCTGAAAGGAAGGCCATCCACAGAGCTTTGTATTTTGGGCCAGGACCTGTGCAGGCGGTCCGAGTCAATAGTTTGAGACTGTGAACTAGAGAAATGTTCATTGGGATGTACTGACTTTGGCATGAGCCAAGGCTTCCCTGGTCATGCAGAGCTGGCTGTCCCACTTTCTCTGGAGGAAAAGGCATCAAGGTTACGTCTGTGCCTTTGAAGGAGGGTCAGACTGCAGCATGCTCTGGCACGCTGGAGGGAATTGAATGTGGCTACTAGCCAGCAATGTAGGGAGGATGTAGAGGATGGCACTTCTGCTTGCTATTGGGAATGTATAGCCAGGTTGCTGGCTTGTTATTGTCTAGTTTTGTGCTTTATCGTTTTCTAATGCCATTGTTCAGACTACATGGGTTAAGCTGGTAGATATACCACATGCTAATACATATACCTGCTTGATGTTACAACCACACCTTTGTTTCTCTATGTGGGTGTACCCTGGGAAGATACTGTGTCAGGAAGCTTCAGGCATGTGTGTGGTCCTTTGTATCTAGCACTGTTATTAAATTGAGCCTTTTAGGCCTGAAAGGTATCACAGAGTAACTGTTTCTTTGTTGTGCATTTGACAGGCAGGACATTTTCTCTTGTCCCTGCCATGAATTGTGACTATTGCTTCCTAAAATGCTTGCACTACTTATTGAACTTGTAATTATTTAGCATGTTGTTTTAGACTGACACCTTTTGTATATGTATTGTTGGGTGAGGGCAAACGGTGCGTTCATTCATGCATACAGACCTAACCCTGCCTTCTGCCAAAGCAATTAAACTCTAGAAATGTACCACAACTGTGGCATCATTCAGCAATGTCAAAATCTGCTTGCATAGCAGTGGGTAAACTGTTCTTTTCTCTGGTGACTTGCATGTGTGCTCTCTCTCTCTCCTTTTTCCTTTTTCTTGGTAGAAACTAGGAGCTGGATACTTGTCCAATGCTATAACGTGAAGTTAAACATTTGACTTGGGGAGAATGACACATTGACACTTTTCATAATAATTGTTTCCTACACTGGAAACCTCCAGCTGTTTTGGTGGAAATAACATGATGTGACTGTGGCAATAATACAGTCCCGAAGTCTGCAGACTGAAAATAGAAGCTTCTAGGTCCAATTTTAGTTGAAAAGTAGGGGTTTTAACCTTTATAACACTGATCATAAAGGTGACTACATGTGGAAATTAAAGGAATCCCAAGAAAGTTCTTCCAGTTGTTTGCACATATGTGTAGGTATTTGTTGGATGACTTTATGAATAAGGATTATTTTTATGTCTTTGGAGCAGTAAATGTCAGGAATGCCCTTTGAAGAGGAATAGTTTTAGATCTTCTTTGCTTCGGAGAATTCAAATTGCAAAATCTGTATTGCAAGATCACCCTGTTCAGTCCTGGTGCTATGCTAGCGTAGGCAGCAAAAGAATCTTGGGGGCTTTTTCCATCTCAGGAGAGTGTATGGCCAGTCCAAGTTGAATGGAAAGTCATCTGAAGGTTAGTCTGTAGTGAGACAAGTCTGGGGTAGGTTTCCATCCTGTAAGCAAAATTATTGATGTAAATAACAGTCATTAAAGTTAGAGCTGAATGGGGAATATTTATTTCTAATATTTTTTTGCCCACACGGAACATTAAAGATTGGACAGTAAGTATGCTTTTAATGAGACACATAACTATTCTGTGAAAGGATGAATATGGTAACTGTATTTCATTATCTATTTAGAACTAATGCCTCTATTCCCCCCCCCCCCCCCAATAAAAACAGGATGAACATACGTCTGCTAAATCTTTAATGTCTCTAATGGCCTTTTGATCATTTGCATTTCAGATCCTTCTTCATACACAGTAGCAAATTGCGATCTTGGAATGTGCTGCTGATTGAAGCTGAAGGTGCTGCTTATTATTATTATTTTTTTCCCCATTCAGCCCTAGGATGCAACAAATAACTCTGCTGTAGTATTTCTGGAGATTCTCTGCTGAGATCTCAGCATTAAGAGGGTACAGGCTCTGCTTAATTGTGTTCTAAAGGGAATATGCATTTATGCATCTTTCTTTTTGATGACAGGGATTCAGAGAAATAATTTAAAAAGGCATTTGTTGAAGGCTGTAGAAA
Organism: Aviceda cuculoides; assembly: GCA_035590195.1. NCBI lineage: Eukaryota > Metazoa > Chordata > Aves > Accipitriformes > Accipitridae > Aviceda > Aviceda cuculoides. The sequence goes on from JAVJGG010000085.1 coordinate 10,297,849, forward strand.
GGCAGGTAGGCAGTAGTGCAGTAGTAGTCATTGCCCATCATGTTTAGAAGATGATCCCACAAGTCCCATCATGTAACTTCACTAAGAGATGTATTAAAATCACTTAAATTCCTTCTCTTTTGTCAGTGGTGACAGAGCCACTGACAGAGCAGCCACTGAAAAAAACCAACTCATGGGACTGAAATATGTTATTAAACCACAGTCCACTTTTAGAAAATATAAAGTACAGTGATTTGAGTGTGATTAAGGCTGTGTGAATATGGCCCTCAGAGGAACCTCTTCATAGCACAAGTTACTTTCTCAACCTGCATTATACTGAGGTTAGTTATGCTAAATGTCGCTACAAAATACCAAATCCAGGAATAGCTCTCTTATATCACAATATCCTAATCTGGATTAAATTCTCTTGTGTCTGTCTGAAGACGACCTGGAGGGTAGTTCACTACTGTAATTGATTTATTTTGTCTTATGCCAGTCACCAGGGCATATAGTCTACTTTCAGTTTTCAGTAGTAGATACTGCAAAGTTTCATTTCTTTTAGTGAGCTTTGTGTGAGGTACCTAAGAAGGACTCTCTTTGTTAAGGCAGGAAAAACAGGGTTGCAAACCATTTGCAAAAGTGTAGTTATTTGGATCTTGAAATCTTTATCTTTTTGTAGGGATACCAACAGATGCTGTGGTTGATAATATTTTTTTAATTATTTTTTTATTCCTCTCCCCCCCCAAGACAGCAGTTTTTCTCTTTCTGGGCCATACCAGATCCTGCCTGATCTTTCTTGGGAGCCCTTCCATATTATTTCTGCTCTTTCATGCTTCTGTGAGTGTAAAGCCATTGAAGACTGAATCTGGTACATATCCAGAATAAACCCTCTGCTCTTACTGGAAGGTGGAACTAGATACCTGATTTCAGAATTTGTAGTTGTAGTTCAATGAATACACAGATACTATAACTATACTATAAACTATACCCCCCTGTTTTCCAGCTTAAAATCTTAGGCTGAAATCAATACTTTCCTGTTACCTAGGATTTTTTTATGGAACAATCATTCCATACAATTGTTGTATTGTTCCAACAATCATGGAACAATAGCTTTCTGTGTTTAGGTACTTTAAAATGCTCTAAGTGCAGTGCCACCTTTCCTCCAAAAGATATCTAGTCCCTCTCGTCTTAAGGAAAGTTACGTTATTTACTGCACAACTGTCATTGTCACTTCCAGTTATTGTGAATAGCTGTTCAGTGAGCCACTGCAGGAGGACTGCAGGTGGATTACTTAAGCTCCTTCCTTCCTGTAGTGGATCCAGGTGGATGCTAAGCATGCCAGAGAGGTTTGTGGTTGTCTTGGTTTGAAAGACAGGTGTCTGTCAAGGAAGGCAGGAGCCCCCCCCTGGAATGGCAGATGCAACCCCCCTTCCCTCCGAGTTATTACAATTTTGAAATCA
>JAVJGG010000085.1:10317922-10329774 GCA_035590195.1 Aviceda cuculoides
TGCCGCCCCCCCCCCCCCCCCCCCCCCAGCATTAATAACTTCAGTAGCTGCTGTCTGTAGAGGTAACAGTTTCCCATCCTCAGCCGTTGTACGGAAGCCCTACACCATCCATGGCAAGAAGAGTTCAGCCCTTTGGGTTGTTCCATCCGATGTTCTTTTTCTAAATCTGTTGGTTGGCTATCTAGGATTTTTGATCAAAGTGTAGGAGCCTGCCTTTTAAGCTACAGTTATGATACACAATTGAACTGGTAGTGTATTGCATTGTATCCAGGCTTTGAAGACCAGCTGTCCTTCCCTTGCACTGACATCTATGGTGGCTTTCCTGATACTGTGAAGCTTATGGTACAGGTAACTGCTTGCCTTAGTGGTGATGTGGTTACAAAAGAATGATATCTTAAACTTAGCAGCCTTTGTGGGTCTTTCACGTACCTGTTTCTTCCTGAAAAGAAAACTGTATGTGAAAAGAAAAAAGGTGCTAAGAAGGTATCCTAACAGAGTAAAAAAATAACTGTTAAAAGGGAGCAGCTTTCATTTCTATTCACCTTGCAGGATGTGGGAGACTCTACCAAAATGCTCCAAGGCCTTACTCTGAAGTGCAGAATGACCTTTCCTGGCACTGCAGTCAGTAGTTTGGAACTGTGCTTTCCTGGAGCTCATGATTTTATCTTGTTGCATGAGTTGAGATAAAAGGTTCAGATTTAAAGGAGAACAAGAATGAGCATGGAATTAGACCTGTGGCCAGTTCCTAATGCCTTTTACTCTGACTACCTTTCAGGCATAGTTTTACTGGAGAGGCTGAGGAGGGGCTGCCATTCAGGAGTATCCCTTGTTACAATGTAGTTGTGCAGTATTTCTACATTCTGACAGCATCCAAGCAGTAGGCACAGGGCATACACAGCTGGTGAGATGGTTTTTGTCCATCGCCAACATGTACATTGGCAGCAAGTTTGGCTTCTGTCAAAGGATTCTGTCCAGGAATTCCTACCCTTCACCTGGATCAGAGCTCTGTCTAGGGGCAGATGAGGTTAGGCCAACCATAGGTGGATGATCTCGTGAGTTGGAAACTGTCTTACTGAGTTAGCTTACATTGAAACTGAGCTGAAAATCCTTGCTCAAAGACAAGGACTATTAGATTGTGCTCAGTGCTAGGCTTGATATGGTTACGTGCTTTCCAGCTAGTTTTGGAGCATGGCCAGTGCAAATGTGGGGCCTGCTTACATGAGAGAGTGCAGCTATCCTTACAATATAAGCTATAAAATACATTTCTTTCCCTAATTGCTTATAGTTAGTGATTTTTAAATTTTATTTTATCGTTTTTATTCCTTGAAGAATGACTTTTCTCACCTTTGCAATGTTGAAAGTTCTTGTTCTATATTTAAATTTCTATTTTAATGTGAAATGCTAGCTATGAAGAGTCCATGGGGTTTGATGTTTGTTCAGCTGGATTAAAAGCCTTTATTGTTTTACATCATCTACCCCTTTGCAACTTCTGCAGACTGAGCACAGAAGACCTGAAAACTTGGTAGAAGATAGTTGCAATAGCTGTAGTCTTTGATTTATAACTAAAAGACATTAAAGCCACTTATGTGCTGGCCTGTACCCTAGTATGGGTTAGGCTGAATGTAGCATGAGAATTTTTTGTTGCAAATGCTGAATATCTTCTGGCCTTTTGACTTTCCTTTATCTGTACAGAATTATTAAGGCATCTGTTCAGGTACATAGGTATGAAATACTCACTCGGCTTTAAAAGAGCTAAACCATGTTCTGCTTGGAGGAGCTTAACATCCTTGAAGGAAGAGAATCTGAGATGCAGAAATGAGGAAGATAAAGAATGGAGTGGTGTGTGCAGAAAAGGTTATGGCTGTGTGGGACCAAGTGCCTGATGATTCACTGAGCATTTCCTATGATGACACACAGACTTTCATTCCCCAGAACAACCAGTGATGTGGCCCCTGCAAACCTGTAGATCTAACTTTTGGGGCCATTCCTGTCAACAGCCTGAATATTCACAGTATCCCTCATGGTGTCTCCTGAGCGGAGAATAGCTTTGTTTAGCTATTAACAAGGTTAATGATTTGTTCTGTTTAGGTTGATTCAAGGATCCCTGAGTTCTAATGATAAACAAGACTGTCATTTGAGGAGGCTGCTGTCATTTCATGGTAGCATATATTAAGTTTACTTCTGGTAAACATGGAGGGGGGGAACCAACACCCAACTCAAAACCCAACTTTGGAAACTGGACTGGTTAAAAGAAGAAACTAATCAGGTGGGCATTTGGAGAGAGGCCATGGCAGAAACAGCAAGGGATTTTGTTTAAGATACTCAGCTGGTAATTTCTGCTTGGATAGGTTTTCCTACTTCTGTCACATAAATTAGAACATTTCCTTTAAATTTAGGAAGTCATCATGTGAAATAAATTGGTGCCCTGTCTCACAGAATAAACAAATTAATTTTCATCATATGTAGGCGTTAATCTCTGTCACACTAATTCAAAATTCTTGATGAGTTTTTGGTCATCATTTGGGGAACAAAGCCAGTTAGAGGAATGTATTTTAAATGGAGGTAATATTAAGAGGGATATTTATGCAGCTATGAAAGTGTAGCAGTGGCAGAACAAAGATGATTTATTTTCCAAAATAGTATAAATTTAGACCAAGGTCTGGAAAAATTTGCGCCAGCTGCAGTGGATTGTTTCAGCTGAAAGAATAAGAGAATTGAAACTTTCTCCTATCTCGAATGTCACACTGATTTAGATTAGGTGTGTTTTGAAATGTAAGCTAGCATCTGAAATTTATTTTTTCACCTTAACATTGTGGCTTTATTTTTTGGCATTTTGTTTCACCAAGAAAACAGTGCTAACAACCCCACAGCCAGCTTGCTTTCCCTCCCCATCTCACCTTGCACTGTTTTGTTAATGATTTTTCTACCTTATGTCCCCTTAGTTTGTTCTGTTAACCAGAGATGTCATTACCTTCTCACAGGATTTTAATTTTGAAAATAGTGACTGCTACAGAAAGAAGAAAAAGTTCTGATTTTTATGGCAGAACTGGCTATCTGTCAGAGTTGACCAAAGAACTTGTCAATCAGCACAAAAATAACATTTAGGTGGTTTGGAAAAGTGGTGTTCAAGTGAGTTGAGAACATGGAAGTGATAAAAATTAAAATACTTACTTTCATAGCTGCTGCTGGACAGAAGTCAACCATCTTGAATGTAGCAGCACTCAATCTGGGAGTAAATGTGATCTAGATATGTATTTTATCATTTGGTTTTGCCCACAAAATAGCTTAAATGTTAGCTATGAATTGAAACTATGCTGCCTTTGGTAATTTTCAGAGGTGGTTATAATTGTTATACTTTCATGCTACCTTAAATTCTGATGGTCATCTACCTTCTTTAATTTCTCTTTAGAAAACAAGCTAGTTTTCATTCTGTGCACTCATGGTTTTGTTGTGGTGTGTTTTGTGTGTCGTTCTCCCCCCCCCGCTGTTTTTGTATGCAAAATGAGTTTTGGATTACGTTTTTAGGAGATACTTTGGGACAATAAATTGCTCTCAATTCTGGTATTTTTGACCATTGCTAGGTGTTGGGGATAGCTAGACTAATGTCTTCTTGAAGCTGATGTTTCTCAAAATGATATGAAATTGTTCCAGGGACATGCATTTGTTTTAACAAAGTTGCTTGTAATTATAGCTGCTAAATTTCAACCTTCTTGCTCAGCTGCTGGGTCAAGCTTGAAGGCATTTAAAACTCTGGGAAATTTGAGTTGGTTTTTAAACTGTTTTAAATGCACCAAGGACCTGTACTGTTGCTATTAGAATGAAGAATAAAAGCTTAATTTTTATTTTTAAAAAGGTAATTTGTTCAGTAATGTGGACATTTCTTACAGAGCCTATATGCTAACTAATGTGCAATTACTTCTGGCAGCATGGTATTACTGTAGTAATACCAGTTCTTATCATATATTAGTGCTTTTATGATTACTGAAATGATATTTCCAAGCCCAAATGTATCCAGTGGGGTTGGATATATTTAGTCAAAGTTTTCAGGTTTTCTACAGGAAAGAATGAGTTGTCTAAGTGAAAATGTAGTCCTTGGAGATATTACGTAGAAGGAACATTTTATGTGTGTGTTATACATTAATCTTTATTTTCACTAGCTTTCCACTTTTCATATTAAGAATTTCTTTGGAGGAAAGACCGCAAAATCCAAATCATTGTAATAAGACATAAACAGAAAAAAAGGTAGGAGCTGTGGCAGGTTACCATGCTAAGTAATGGAGCTTTCTCCTGGGTTGCTTCCACTAGTGCTAGGCAGAAATTTTAGATTTTATTGTATTTTTATTATATTTTATGTTGTCAGTTGTATCCAGGAAGGTGCAAATAATTGTTTCTAAGGAATCGTAAAGAACAAAGGTGGTTAGAAGCATAGAGTGCTGAAAAGACCCCCCATACCTAACTGAAAAGATACTGTTGTTAGCATGAGTCTGCTGCAGTCATGGACCTACAGGTATTCCAAGGGGTAATGCTGAAACTGCTGCCCTCTCTGTGTTGCAGTGTACTACCACAGTGCAGTCATTTGAGGTCCTTTCTGGTCTTTCAAAATACGTATCCTGCAGCAAAATGCCTTACATCATGCTGCCCGTTGACAGTCCTACTTGCAACACTGTTGCAAACAGCTCTGAACAGCAACAGAGCTGTTCACTTTTACATTTTTTCCTCTGTTTTGTTTTTTTTGGTTTTTTTTTTTTTTTTTTGAGATAGGAAACACACATTTCTGCCTCTACCAGGAATCCATTGTTTCATTGTTTAGCTGGGTGTCACAGCTGGGAGCTATCTAGATACAGTAATAAGCTTCTTGCACACAGCACTTGCTTTGCAGTAATAAGCTTCTTGCACACAGCACTTGCTTTGCAGAGCTCTTAAAAATTACTTGTGTTCAATTAAAAGAGGCTGGCTTTCCTTCTTAATACTTGGTGGGTTTAGTTCATACTTCTGATAATTGCTTTATTAAACCTTTAGAAGAGAGAGGCTTTATATATCCTTTGGATTGACTTTCTTCCCCTCAGGGTTAATAGATACCCTGGATTAATGTCTGATTTTGTATAGTGTGGTAGCATCTTCTGCGCTGTCTAACTTTGGTTGCTATTATATCAGGCTAAGATATGGAGCTCTGTGTAACTTAGCTCTGCGTACTTTGTAGCACCAACATGACTTTGCTCTGGTAACTGCTTGTCAAATGTGCTTGCTTTTTTTGTGTGCACAGTACTAATCCTTTTGAAGGACATCACTTGACAGAATGAGTCTGATTTTCATACAAGAAAATGGGTGTCTAGAAATGATCCAGTATTCCAGAATTTGTTCTCAGTGGGCTTTTTTGTTGATATTCATTTAAATCTCTAGTTTGGGTAATGTGATTACAGGTGCTTTGCAAGGGGTTACGCAACTGGGAATTCAGATGTCTTTCCATCCTAAGTACATTAATGTAATTTCCTTTTCAGAGGGAGCTTTGAAGCAGCAGCCTTGCCAAGCTCTGCAGCAGGGCATGGCTACATGAAGGAAGAATGCTAGACAGGATTTCTGAAGCTTTTGTTTAAAAGTAAGAGGGTCACCTAAAGATCAGTGTGCCCCAGGTGGTGGGGAAAGGGATATCCCTTTATGTGGAAGGAAGACTGTGGAGTCCTTAGCAAGTAGGAAAGTGGAATTCTAACTCGGGAGCACACATAGCTCAGTCTCTGCCTGACCTGGAACTCTGCCACTGCTTCCCAGAATAGGGATGCTTCCTTCTCGTAAGGTCATAAAAGAAGGAAGATGTCATTGAATTATTTTTTTGTGTGTGGGGAGGGGGGTTAGAGGTGGAGAGAGGAGTTGTCCGAAAACTTAAAAGCTCTCAAAGGAAAATTGCGGGAGGTTGTCTTTCTGGGACTTGGGAAACTAAGTTGAGCAGGGTACCAATAAACAGTAGCACTGGAGACTCTTGTGCTGGCAGGGGAATGCATCAGCTGAGATATTCCAACAAGCCTTATCTTGTCTGTCTCTGCTATAATTATCTGTCTTGGAGGCTCAGTGTACTAAGGCATGATGACTACAGATGTTATCTGCTACATGATGGAAAAACAAGCACTTTAGAGACCAAACAAACATGGTGGTTACAGTAATCCTCTTTCCCCACAACGGTTTGCAAATCATGCAAACATAAACAAGTTCTATAGAATTTTGAGCAAGTGTAATCTGCTCCCATTCAAATAGAGCCGATTGTTGCTTTTCACAGCTTTAGCTTATGAAATCTGTAATGTAATTATAGAGCAGAAATAGCAAGAATGGAAGGAATTTAGCTTAATGTGCAGTGAGTTTTCAAATGGGAGATAAATACAGATATTGCAGGAAACTGCACAAATTGAGTAACACATACACTGAATGAAAAACATATCCTGGCCTGGAGTGTGTGCTGACCTCTTCCTGAGCAGGCAGCACTGGAAGGAATGCATCAGGGTTTTGTGGCCTCTTTTTGAGGTGGGTGAAGGTCCCACGACTAACTTCTTGTCAGAGGTGGGTCGAGGTCAACTCTGTTTGTCCCATTAAAGAACCAGGAGCAGAGCTGAGAGGGAGGCTTTGGGGAGAAAGCCGTGCTTTGCTCTCCTTTTCCTCAAGAGCACAGTTTAGTACTGGCTGCACATTAAATGAGCTTCACTGGTTTTAAGCTACCTGCTAATGGCCCTGGTTAGCTATTGAACTGTCTGGGAAAGTCCCAGAGACTTTCCTCTCCCATCTACTCTAATGCACTAGTCAGAAGCAGGTGGAGAGCTACTGCTGTGCCTTGTGGGGACCTTTCCTTCCTGTGCTCTCTTAAAGAACTTCGTTGAGCAGGAAGGGCACATGTACATCCCTTTTCTGCCACTTGCAAGGGATCTTGTGGAGGGCCTGCATCTGGCTGCAGAAAGGGGAGAGTCTAAGTGATGCTATGAAAGTGTGAGTGTGTTAAAAATGGCTGGTGTAAGTTAGTATACTTGGCCTGCTGCCCAAAAACATAAACAATTGTGGCAAGCCTTTAATGGTTTTTTTCATGACTAAAACTACAAATATAAAGGCATTCTTCACAGGTCTTGTATCTTTCACAAATAAATTGTGATAGGAAGTGCCTTTCTATTGAAACATTTGAGTGGTGTTTGTTAATAATGCTCAGTTATATGTAGCAAGGAGCTGAAATGCATCCATAAATAATGGCAACTACTGCATGGAACAAATAGGAGCTGCCTTGTGCATATAGTTTGCTAATGCACGTAATAATGCAAACACTAAGTAGTCTGATATCATTTAACATGAAATCCTCTGAGTTGAAGTGCCAGCCCCTCTTTTCAGATGGTCTCAGCTGGTGGAAACCAGCATTATTCTCTTCTTGTGGTAAATCTTCTTAGAGTTTCATGGAGTTCAGTGAACTTGTGCTAGCTGGTGTTTCTGACTTTGTGGGCTCAAATCAGCATTTCTTTCTGGTGCAGCAGACAGAGGTCTGTGTGGGAGCTTGCTGTAGCTGACTTGCCAAATGTAAGTGACTGTATTTTGTAATTCTGGCCTTAGATTATCTGAGAGCTGGTCAGGAGTTTGGGTGGAAAGAGTGGAGGAAAGATCTGGAGAGAGAAACAAAGATGAAGTCATAAAGAAAAGTGGAGAGAAGGCAAGTAATTTTTAGTGTCTGAGCAGAATATGGATGAAGTATTTGGGGTTTTTAGTTGGTTTTTGTTTTTTTCCAATGAGGATAGAACCCCTAATTCAGGGCTGAAAAGCATTTGTTTTGTACTTGGTGTTCAAATGTGCTTTGATATTGGCACCTTTGTGTGCCATAAACTGGGGAAATCACATGTATTTGCAAAAATCTCTGCCAAAAGGGGTCAGTCGTATTTATATGCGCTGGCTGGATCTCACCTCCTCAGAGGAACCCCATGTGTGTATTCGAACTCCATCAGCTTTGCTTTTTAATGTTGTGTGATTTGATCTGTCCTGTGTTGTTGCCGTTAGCCTTAGGGGTAATTTTTAACACGTGCTCCGCCTGTGCCAGCAATATAGAGCCTGTCTGTCAGATGGCTTTGAGGCTAGGCAGGTGCACAATGGATAGCATGCTCTACCTGGTTGCTCACTGCTTCAGCTACAGCAGTAGTGTGAAACTTTGCCCAAGGGAAGTCCTCTCACTGCAATTCCTACAGTCTGTAACCTCTTCTTCACTGCTCTTTTCCTCACTGATTCCTTAAATATGAGTGGGAAGTGATTTACAGTCCTTCCTGATCCCATGAAAGTTCACCTACCTTGTTACCAAATGGAACTGGCTTCTGTCATGGGCTGGGGGAGTTGTGGGAGTGTGTACTAGCCTCACCATGGGCTGCGCGACCTCCCCAGTCAAAAGGTTCCCTACCCATGACATACAGTGAAGTCTTCAGTTTCTCTGTTCACTATTTTGTATTAGTATGAGGGAGACACGTAAAGACTTACAGGGAAGGGCATGAAAATTAAACACTGGTGTTCATTCTTCAGGATTTTAACCTTCACACAAATGAAGCTGCAAAAGAACTAGCTGTATTTCTGTCCTTATTAATCTATTCTGGCAATAAAATAGTTCAGTTTAAAGCTTGTTTCCATTGTGGAGCTAAGAAGACACAGAGAACAACATAGAAAAGTAATTTCAAATTAATTTCAACTGTGTGTTAAATTAAATGTGTTAAACCTTTCTATACAGGCACTGTGTCAGAGCTGGAGTGGCTTTAATTTGCTTTACATGTTAAACAGTGTTGAGGAATTTTCATTTTTAAATGGGAGAGTTCACTCCAGGGTTTATAGCACTTTCTACAGAGAAGCCCATATGCATGTTTTCAGCTGAAATGTTTCCAGGCTTTTGATGAGCAGGTTATTTTGTAATTGTTCAGTTCTTGATGCTCTTGTTTCATTTTAAGGCATGTGTTAATGACTTGTGTCAGGAATCAGAGAGGACTCTGAATGGACTTCTGTCCTCTTCTTGTATGGCTACTCTTGCCTTCATGGAAATGGTGGAGGAAGGGCATTAAGACAAGATGGCAGTGAATTAATGTGCTGGCTGTGCATCTAAAACCACCTATTCTTGGCAACTCTGCCCTAGTAAAACTGGCACACCACCTAGTAAGCAGGCAGTATGCCATCTTGACAGATGGCTGTGGAAGCAAGCAGCCAAGAGGCTATACATGAGCATCAAATGCATTTGTTGAGGGCAGGATACCAAGCTAGAAATGTCAGAGTGGTTTTCAACCCAGAGCTGCTGAACCTGTATGCAAGAGAATGACATTGATACTTCAGCTCAGAGCTGGGTTGACTGGGTAAAGGTAAAGCTGGACTTCCCGGATCATAGACAATAAAATCCTGGAAAGTCTTAGATCAATTTTTTCCTGCCACAGGGCATAAAAGGGAGAAGGCTATCTCACTGACCCTTGCATTTTTCTCTCTCAAAATGCTCTATAGAAGTGACAGTAGTACATCCTGAATCTGTTTCCAGTTAATTAAATAAAGCTGCTGGGTACCTCATGGGTTACTTTTTGTTTCTTTTAAACCTGAACAATACTTCTGTGGCTAGAATTTTTTGGTAGCCTTACATATTAACGCTAAAATATTACATGGTAGACATAATGTCCATGTTGTAGTAGTCTAGTAAACTGCTGATTGACTTTCTCAGGGCAATTGCATGGGACTTGGATTTTTGTCCAGCCGAGGCCCTCCGCAATTCCCCCTTTTTGTTTTTGCACCAAATATGCCATGTGAATTGTCCGCTGCAGGGCCCTTTGCAGCAAGGACAGCACACATGGGAGGATGCCCAATACAATGATAATAATTGCCAATATTAATAATCCTGTTTTCAATACTCCCTTTAACCACCTTCCAATCTTCCACTGAGAGAACAAGCCATCCAACCCAAAAAATCCAACGTCTTCTGTCAGCTTCTGCACCTCCTTTCGCAGCTGTTGGATACTCTGGGACACTGACACCGACACCGAATGATCTGATAGGTTCATACAACACATACCATTAAAGCTTTCACAACTGTGACCAGGGGTCAACAATAGAAAATCAATAGCTGCTCTATTTTATAGCATAGCATGGCATATAGAATCTATATCTAGCAATAATTAAGAAAGAGCTTGCGGTGTAGCACTGCTTTGCTTGCTTAGCCAGCATCCCATTTCAGCGGGTTGTGGGGACTGACAGCAATTCGAGCAGGCGGAAGGACCCCGGGCTGTCCTCGGCAAGGCGAGCCTCCCTGGGATGGTCCCTCCTTCTGCGTTCCCGCAGACCCCCCAGGTCCGGGATCCCCTATATTATTGTCCATGGGATCATCCCAATCCTCTGATGTTTCGGCTGGCAGAGGAGGTTACTGGCATGAGGCCCCCTGTTCCCCTCCCCGCGCCCGGGGGGGGCGATTCACCCCTTCCTGATACTGGAATCAGGCGGCAGCAGGGGGCGGACGGGTTGACCGGCGCCTCTGGCGTTTCAGCGGGGCACCCGTCACTGCCAGGAGGCCAGTCCTGGGGCCGCTTGTGATCATCCTCCGGACCCTCTTCAGAGCCAGAGGAGGAAGGATCAGTGTCCAGCACCCGCGCAGACCGATGCCGGGGTTCCTTCGGACGGCACCCCGCACCTCCCGTGTCTGGGTTAGGTTGAACTGTCCCTGAGGCATCCAGCAGGCTGTCCAAAAGCACAGCGGCTGATGTTTTTATTGGGGCGATGATCCCTTTGTCGGTTTTCGTAGTTTCAGAATCAAAAATTCGTGTGGACTCAGTGACAGTGGTTTCAGTACTCAGCATTGCCGAGGCGGCAGTGGCCTTTTTTTTCTTTTTTTTTTTTTTTTTCTTTTTCTTCCCGCTATCATTTGCAGGAGATGATTCATCACCTCTTGCCAAGTTTGTCCAAAAGCTTTTGCAGTACGACTCCCCTTAATCATCTCATCTCACAACAAATCCCCCAACTCACGCCACTCAGTGGCACTGAACACAGTCTCAGGGGGCTTAAAACATCCTCTCTCTTTTCCCCAGTGGCATAGCTCTTGGAGCTTTCGTGTACTCACACTGGCCTCTCGCTTAGCAAGAATTTCCATCAACAGTGTGATTGCTGCTTCGTGATCCATATCAAACAAAAGCGGTCTTACCGATGCAGGTCCAAGCCTGTGCACAAAGTTTGGTTCCAGCTCTCTGCTCGACTTTTCGCAGATGCCTCCTGCTCCACTCCTGTCTCCGTCTGTCCCGCCGTTTTCTTGAGCAGATTCAAGAAACCCTCCGGCAATGGCTTGCACCGCGGCAGCTGCTACCTTGGATTCTGCCTGCATACTCTTCAGCGTGCTGATAACCACCCGCCAGATGGGCCCCATGGCTGCCATCTCCTTACTTTTTGCCTGGATCGAACAGTCCCATAAGTGATCTCCGATCTCTCGCCACTCCTCTACTACAAAAAGCAGCGGGGGTACTCTTAAGTGTCCATTAGTACGGGCCCATAAAACGAGCCTTTGTAAGTCCTTCTCTTTCACTTCCTCCCCTCACTTAGCGAGGATACAGAGGAGTAGTTTCTGTGCTGTTGCAAACTCTAAATCCATGCTAACAGCGTACAGCAAGGGGGAGGGTAGCGACCGCTCCTACCTGACTGGCCGATGCCGACTGGCTCACGGTCGTCTCTCCCTCGCTCTGCAGATCTCCCCGCTCTCGTTGCCTCCGCGTCGATCCGCCAGCAACTCTCGAGCGTCCCAGCTTTTCGCTATGTCCCTGTTCGGGCACCATTTGTAGGAGATCTGCCCGGAATGAACCGCGCGTCCTCATTGAAGAGATGTTGGAACTTCTGTTTATTGCCTATATTAG
>JAVJGG010000085.1:10337351-10360124 GCA_035590195.1 Aviceda cuculoides
ATGTGCAAAATTTTGTATATAAAACCTGAAGAGTCTGATTTTTACTTCTGCCCTCTCTTCTTTTTTTACATTGAGAAGTGCCAGAGTGTTTTCCTACAAAGAAAGGGTGAATTCGTGACTCAGTCTGTGGAGTTCTGCTGTTCTTTTCCTTGTGTGGACAAAATCATCGTTTTCTTTAAGCTGTGGGTCTGCTTATTGAATCAAGGAGAGAAAGAAAGATGACAGAAACCAGCTGCAGGCTTCTTTTAAAGATCAGACTTCAACCTTTCATATACAGGGATTTCACCTTTCCTGCCTGAAAATATCAGATTTGCATATCTGTCATAATGTTTTTGTGTTTTGAACTATGAAACTGTAGCTGTAGACAAATGAAGCTAAAAACTGGCTTAAATTAACAGTTGTTTTCTTTATGACTGTTTTTTGCTGCTTAGAGGATTGAGAGAAGTGCTTTAATCTGTTTTTGTGAAAGTCATTGGAATATGTAATTTTTATATTCCTAGCATGTATTGCAGTAGTTGTTGGAATATTACTTGTCAAAGCTACCGTTCTTGATTTAACTCCATCTGTTCTCAAAGTGGATTTTTAGATCTGTTTGAATTTCATGTGAGTTTTGAGTGACTGAAGCAGTGTTGGTGATGTTATGATGTGTGGTACTTAATGTAGTCTTTTAGGAGGTAAGGTTGATCTTGAGAACACAGATAATTTGGGCATATTGTGCTTTGCACTCAAGCTGGCAGTGGATAATTTTCATGCAACAGATGTGTTTGATTATGGCAACCTGGGGCATGAAATTACTCCTAATGCTAAAACTAGTGGATTCAATACAGTGCTAGGCTGTGCAGTTATTTCCACTGCAGAGATGTCTAGACACCTCACCCAGGGAGCCAGGCCCTCAGGTACTAAGCACTGTATGTCTATGTAACAAAAGGCCTCTTCCAGACTGAAACAGCTTTAAAAATACACTTGAAAGCATGTTGGTCGTTCCAAAAAGAAAAAAAAAAAAGGTCTATTCTGATTGTGAAACTCCTGTGTGTGGAAAAATAAGAAAAAAATCTCTGTGTGGAAAAAAGTGAATGATTCACAATGTGCACAGCTTCTGATTGACTCATTATCTCTCTGGATTTTCTCCTTGCATGTCTCACAGTCTGTTCAGCCCAATGTGGATCACAGCAATCACGCATATGCCTGTTGCAGTAGTGATAGTGTGCTTAGGACAATGAAAAATATATATGATGCAAAGAGTTCAGAGACTGAGATCTTATAATGGGCTGTCCCTGGCCTGCTTGTTTGACCTTCCACCAGTATTCTCCGGGTGGCATGGGGTTTGTTTGTTTGTTCTAAAGAAAAATGTATGTAAATGGCTAACTAATAATATCTATGTTTGCGTCAATGAAGTCTGAAGTCCAGAGTATGAAGCAGTGAATAAAGTTGTTGGCATTTGTCATTGTAGCTTCTTCTATAAGGTGCATCATTTTATCTAAGGCAAATCAGCCACTTCTGCAAATGCTTCCATGGACTACTTGCATATGCACTGCTACTGTCTTGAATCAGCATTGCGCTGTTTTTACTGAAGAACAAATAGCAAGTCTCCTTAGGGCATGACTGCAGATGGGGTTCTTACTACTGAGGAAAGCCAGAATATGTGTTTGTGTGCGTCTATAACATGGCATGTCTTCTCCAAATATAATTGGTATCATATTATTAAACTGGAGTCCCGTTTCTGTGGTATTTTAGAAATATGCTAGAGAACATTGCCGTGGATTTATGTTTTAAGTCAGCCATGGTAATTGTAGGATTCTGACCCAGCCTGGAGATGAGACAAAGGCTTGCAGACAGGGCAATGGTCACTGCTATCCATCACTTCTTCCTTCCCCTATCTGACAGCGGACAAGGTGAACCTCTTCTCATCCCTGTGGGGGCACTCTGGCCCCTTGTCATCTCTCCGTCAAGAGGCAGTGCCACCTGCAATGACAGCACCGACATGAGTAAGTGGCTTGCAGTGATACGAGAAAGCATTGCACCGAACAAAACTTGTCATCTTTAATTAGCGGTGTTGAATGATGTCTTGAAAGCCTGTAGGTATAAACAGACAAATAAGCTGGTAGAATTAAAAACAGATGTTAGAATTTATCTCCTTTAATAACAACATCCCCCACCTCCTTCCCATTTAAAAAAAAAAAAATCTTATGTCAGTTAATACCCAATTCTATTTATACATTTCTCATTTACATGCAGATTTAGCATAATGTATTCTGGAAGAAAACATGTGGGGTTTTTATTTGAATGGCAGTGGCTGTTGGTATTCATCAAACCTGTTTGCTCTTACTTTGTTCCTAGCCACTTGCCCAGACAGAAGGGACTTGATTTAAAAACTGACCAGGCCATATCGCAGATCCCATAAATTCCTGATCTTCCAAAAGAGGGTAAAAAAATTCTGTACCAAAATACTAGGAAAATGTCACCTGGACTACTAGAGTACACTGAAAACTCTTAACATGAAACTCATTCAATGCAATATAAAGATGGTTTAATGAGGAACCCCTTCCAGACACACTGTTTCCAGGGTCCCTGTGCCTTTCCAAAGCAGGCTGTTAATCGTGACCACATGCGACTGGAAACTGAAGCAGGCACAGTCCTCATCTGAACAGCATCATCACACAGCCTCTGACCATGACTGTGGCATGTGGTGTAGCACACACTAAGCCAGATATTAATAATAAGGGGGGAGGAAATGGAAAGAAAAGACGTCATGGCTCCCTTAGCCCTCAGGTAAATCTACATCCACTTTCATTTGTCTTTGAATTTTTTTATTTGCAAAATGCTTTATGTTGCTGTAAGTCTACAGAGCATAAGCAAAGTGTAGTCTTTTATTTGTCTCCAAAGTCCAGATTTAGGCTTGAGGTGCACAGTGTCTTGGAAGGAGGACCATGGAGATTAACACAATTTTGGAGCAAAAGGCTTTTGCAGTAAGCCTGATTTGGAGACATGCAAATGCTTCCTGATTGAGTGAGGAGATGCTTGTGTTTTGTAGCTCATTAATCTAAGGATCAACAGTCTGGCAGGGATGCCAAAGATGGCACCCAAAAAAATTTTGAATGGCATTTGTCAAGGCTGCCATGTTGTGACAGGAGAAATAGCTGAGAGGAATAGGGTCTTCTCTTTACAATGTCCTGTTGAGTTGCAAACATGGCCAGAGTGGGATCCCCATCTTACACAAGCAAGAGGTGGCAGATAAGCAACAGCTTTCATCTGAAAGGCAGCATATCCTGGCTCTGGTGTTCGTCTCCACGCTTAACACTGAAACTGAAAAGAGAAAATACAGTCTGCCACAGGTCCTCTGAAGCAGAATGCAGCATGTCCCAGCAGTGGGAACACAACTTGGAGCACAGCTTTTCCCCATCAGCCTCCTTAAGGGGTTCAAATCTTGGGGAACTTCTTTAAAGAAAAGTCTTCCTACTGGTATGTACCAGGAGAGAAAATCACAGTCTTTGATCTAACTGCTATTGTAATTGAAAGTGATATATTTTTTTCTGGATGACATATTTGATGTCAGACCTCCCTATTGGACTTCACTGGCACCTGAGGACCAAGCAGTGAGCATGGGTGTACTTCATGATGACTAATTGGAATGCTTTCTTTCAACTATTAGTCATTGTTTTTCCTGCAGGCTAGACCTGTATTTATGATATGAGCTGCAAATGCTCCAATAAATTATGAATAGGCATGTAAATGTTTAAATCCATGTGTTTGGATGAGAGGCAATACGGGAAAATAAGAGCAATTCTTGATCTACTCTGATTTTCACAATACAACAGACTGTCAAGGTTAAAAGGACCTTCACAGATTTTTATTCACTTTTATACTACTTGCTTGATGTAAAATGTAGATGGCAAAATAGGAGAGAGTCATGGTGAGGTGTCAAGTTATTAAGACTTAATTGCTTCTAGAGAGTACACAACTGAACGTGTACAGTGCTGTGATGTGAAAATAAAGTATATGCTAAATAGAATGACTAAATATGCAGCTTGAGGACATATCTTCTATTTTTATGTTTATGGCTTGCTGATGTTCTCACAGCTCAATAATATGTGATTAGTCTCCGAATCATTAATATGATACTGCTATAAATCATTGCTTTTATTTCTATTCATTTTACTGAACTATGCCCTGCTGAAAACAGAATAATGGGCAGTTATAACTGAAATCAATAGGTATTGTTTCTTCTGTTCCAAAGCATTAATATGGTAAAGGTAAACATAGACAGTATAGATTTCCACTCAGCATCATGAGAGAAGTAGTCAGTTATAAAAGATGTCTATGTATGAAAGACTCCCACCTTTGTATTAAAATTACCTTTCGACCCCTTCTTTCAAGTTCATATGCATCTAAGTCTTTAAAAATGCAGAAAAGGAGAATGTGTAGGAAGACTTCTTGGGGACCTGAGAGAGGTGGTGAGCAAGACCTGCATTACCTGGGTTCTGGTGAGTGGGGGTACTCAAGCAGTGCACCCCACCTCTGCAGATGGTTGTGCTCTTCCCTCAGAGGCATTGCTTTGAGCTGTACCAGTGGTTTGAGAACTGCTTTTTGAAACTGCTTGTCATGGTTGAAGAATTTTCTGTTTTAAAAAACAACAAACACTACCACAAAAGAAAAAAACAAAACAAAACAAACCTCCTAGGGAAATATGGGTGCTGGTAATTAATATGGCCATGGTTCTGCTCCTAAAACGGCTTTCACTGTTATCTTGTTAAAAATGGCCTGTGTTTTTCAGTGACATGGAATCTGAAACTTGCTGTATTGAAACTATGAATTTGATATAAAATTTTATCACTGAAAGTACTTAAACCTTAGAATGACATCCCTCTAGACAAGGGGCATCCCTCACTGAGGAGTTTAAGTTACTTTATTTCTGAAAGAAATAGTCATGCTCAACCGGAAGTTATGCTCCTGTTGCAGGAATACACTGCTGAAGCTGTATGTCACACTTTAAGTGATAAGACTTTATGTTCTCTCATGTCCTTAAAATCTGACTATCTACTTTTTTTTTTTTTTTCCCTCTTGTTACAGTAATGCTTTCAGCAAGGAGTAGATTGGAGGATGGGACCCTGAAGGTAATTTTCTCTGCTTTTTCTTCCTGGGAGGTGTTGTAGCCAGTAGCAGGCTTGTGTCCAAATGAGGTAGTGCGGTGACTGCAACTTGCCTTTTTTTTTTATGAGAACTTTCTGTTAAAAAATTGTATTGTCCACTGAAAAGACTGATACTTAACTTTTTTCCCTTATGCTATTTAGAACTCGGACAAAGATCAGTCGTAATAACGCTATTATCCCTTGTGTTGGTAGGACCTTAACTAAAATGTAGTCTGAAAATTATGAGCTGCCATTTGAGAAAGACGAAGTCACACTGGGATGGGGGGAAAAGAGCTGCAGGCGTGATACGGGGAATGAAGAGCTTGTAACAGGAGACAGAATGAGCTAGCTCAGATGTCTGGTGTATGGCACTTCCTTGCTCTCTGCAAGCATACTCTTGGATAAATTGTTTTCTGTCTTGCCAGTCTAGTCTTTCAGCAGAGTCCGTATTTCTCAAAAACAAATATTTGGGTTTAAATGTCTGAAGCATATCTTACAGTGATAAATACACACCGCTAACTCTGGGAAAGCAGGAAAGGCTAGCAAAGACTATCTGGATTAGGTTTTCGACACTGCTGCCCGCTCCACACCACACTTTTTGGCCATGCTGGCAAAAAATTATTCTTCCTTGTGAAATGCAAAGCACTAGGAATAATCCTTACTGGATTGTTCTTGGCTGGTGATGTTGAAAGCTTTATTATGTTTCCCTGTAGTTGGTACAATTTTTCTGCCAGCTTGCTATATGGGTTTGTATGTTTCTCATTCATTTTCACGGAGTTTAATACCATGGAATGCAGAGAGCAGGACTGGGACATTAGATTCCAAGAAAATAGTTGTGAGTGGAGAAAAAGACTGTGTTCAATAGAATCTAAAACACTGAGAAGTTTTTTTCTGGTTTTGGTTTTTAATAGTTGATTAATTCCTTTGTCTATTCCCCCAACATTGTCTGGGGTTCTTGTTGTTTAATTTATTTAATAGCAAGAGTTTCAAAATCAATAAGAAATGAGAAAAAAACAAAGCCAAACCCCAAGCTTGTGTGTCCTTGGCAGAGAGAGCTCTGCTACACATCTGCTGACTGAAACTTGAGCTGGATCTGTGTTCATACTCTGAGCCGGGAACCTGATCTGGTGTCCATTTATGTGGAAGAGAATCTTGCCATGACTTCACTGGGTTTTACTTCACACTGTCTCTGTAGCACTGGTTTATCAGTCAGAAATTTGAACGCTTGTGGGATTTTTGGTGTGGTTTGGGGTGGGGTGGGATGGGTGGGTTTGGGGGAGGTGTTGGTGTGTTGGGTTTTTGGTTTTGGGGTTTTTGGGGGGGGGGGGGTTGGGTTTTTTTTCTTTTTTTTTTTGAGTTCAGCTAGCTCATCCATTTGCTTTGCACTTAAAAATGCAACTGTATTAATTCTTTAAACCTTCAGTCCTTAACATCTCTGCAGTTAAATTCACATAGACACAGCTATTTTCCTTCTGTAAAAAAGTTGGCTGGAAGGTCTACACTATCAGTAATGGTAGAAAATATTGGTTAACAAAGAGAAATAAAAATCTGCTTGCGATTTTATTGCCTTAATCTTGGAAAAAATTTAGCTTGTCCATGTGGTTTTAAGACTTGCAGCAAATGTAACATCACTAATGATGGAAAACAAAGTGTGTTTGAATTTTGGTTTTCATTCAGATAGAGGGTGACTTCTACTCTGTGGGCAAAGTGACAGCCCCACATGTCTTTCACTGGTATAAACCACATGGTGCTTTCTCTGTAGCCTGATTCTTTGATTTGCTTGTTCCAAAGACTTCTGCTTTGGAAAAACTAGACATAACACCATCCAGTGGTCTGGTACTTCTGTTGGGAATGCCCAGAAGGTCTTCTCCTAGATAGAAGTGTTTGTAGCATGTTAAAAACCACTAAATAAAAATATCAGTTTGATGAAAAAAATGCGGCGTTTGCGTCAAGGAGGGCAAGATGATCACTTTCTCTAGGCTGTGGGAGAACACTAACATATGCCATCCTTACATCCAGTTAGATTGATGAATACCAGATGGAAGTCGTGCAGAATGTTTTCTGTAGTATGCATAAGTATTGCTGGCAGCTTTTCAGTTTTTGATATAGCAAAAGACAGTTGTACTTGCTTTAGTGAGTTGAGATAAATGCCTGCAGACTCCAAAATCTGTCGAGGAGAAGCACAGCAACTCTAAGTTTTCAGTGATCCTTCGTTTATTGTCGAAGTATCATGACTTAATACAAGTGTTTGATACGGACAACCTCTTAATAACCATTAAGTGCAGATAAGTAGCTCTTTTGCACAACTTTATTTTTAATGAATTTTTATTTAAATCTTAGATGTATGTTCTGTTTTTCCTTTAATAACCAAAGATGCATGTTGAAATGTTCACTAAATAGCCTTTCATGAATAACATGTGACTGCTGAGTTTCACATTCTTCTGTTTCTTTTCCACAGCACTTTGTCCATCTTGTCCACTTGGGTCTTGCAGCTGCATTTAATCTGCATCAGTGGAGTTTTGTCAACTGTGACCTAAAACAATGAGCTGTGCAGTGCCAGCATAGTTGTCTTGTGTGCATGCTCCTAACTGCATTACCGTGTTCAATTACTAAATGTGTTTTGGTTACTGACTAGCAGTAACAAATCTTTGAGATACTATAGATTGTTCATCTATTGAAATAGCTGTGCATGCAGCTGCTATATTTTGGCACTGTATTTTTAGGGTCTTCTCCATCAGTGGGTTTACTCTCAATGGGCTTAACTGACTGTTATTTTGCAACTTCTAGTTTTTAAGCTAATGGTCTGCAGCAATTCCTCTTGTAAACTTAGTCTGCGATCTGTGTCTGGTTTGGGTGTGATTTCCATGTGGCTATTGTTTGTTTCCATCAGCCCCATTTGTGACTGTTTGACATCATTCAGTTGAGACCAGTTTGACATAATTTCAGGTGAGACCCAGAAATAAGTAATGGAAATCCATACTGAAAAACTGCTGCATAGACTGGCCTTTGTGGCCCACTTGTGCAAGGGTTCAAAAGAGAATGAGAACCATGCAGTGGTTATGGGGAAAAACTGTTCTGTAGCTAATTTCCTTTGGGAAAAGGGAGTGAGATTGTAAATGGCTGCAAAGACTCACTCTGGCTGGGGAATTGCAAACTGTCTTCAGCTTCCAAGAGCAGCCCAGTCTCCCAAGGCAGGGGAGTGTGTGTTACCTCCCACAGTTAGCAAATACAGCTAGTTCTCTCATTCCTTTGCCGTGGAAGAATTGAGCAGCTGCCGACTGAGGTGACTGCACAAAAGCAGAGCGGCCAAGTAAAGGAAAGGGTAGAGCAAGTTTGTTTGAACATGTTTGTGAAATACGGTGAAGTTACTTTCCCCCAAGGTGCCTGGAGGAATAGGATAATGATTTAGGATAATAATTGGAGCTGGTTGTGAAATTTTCAGTGACTCTTTTTTACATTAGAAAATGCTGGCTTCTCAAAATGAGAAAAATGTTTTCTTGAAGCATGTTGGCTTTGTTAAAACTTTTAAGGAGGGTTCCTGGTATGAATCTTCTGAATGTGAGAGAGATGCACCCCTGTAACACTTCAAAAGCCTGGTTGTTGGAGCACTCGCCCAGGATGGAAGACGGACATCCCGAAGTCCTTGCTTTGTTTCATCGAAATGGTCCTTAAATCCAGCTGGAGGCAAGCTCATCAAGTTCTGATGCCTGGGCTGAGTTCTCCAGGGATTCAGTACTGCAAGGTACACTGCACTGTGCTGTGTCCCCTGCTTTGCAGAAGTTCTGGTAGCATGTCAAGGAAGGAAAGCAAAGGAAGTTTGAACAGCTTAAAGTCCTCATCAGGCCTTTAGAAGCAGACATGAACTAGGATGATCTGATATTTCAAATGTGTCCCAGATACCAAAAGCCTGCTGCATGGTTTGGATTTGTTGTGGTGCAATAAGCTTTCAATTGGTTATGGCCTGGCTACTTCTAACCTGTCTTGTGTATAAAAATTACTTCCCCTCATGTTGTTTCCAGCTCTGTACAGTGTTGGCTCTGTGTATCCCCCTGTTTCAAGCAGTAGCATGCAAAGCTCAGGTATTGGCTAACCTAACTGTTTTTTAGGGTGAGTGGTGGTGGTGGGCAACAGAAGTCATGAGTACAGAAGACATAGTTTAGTTTGTGTGCTTTATTTAGAGAATGGAGGCATTCAGGTGGACTTGCAGTTTAAAATGAAGACTATTGCCAAACTCTTGAAAATGTGAATAGATTGATTTTTTTTTTTTAATGTGTTTACAAGGATGTTCTAAAGTCCGAATGCAGCTATTGTTTGCCACTGAAATTTTATTTTGCCTTGTTTAGTAGCTAGTAAGTTTAACTTAGGTGATACTTATGTCTAAGTCCTTTGGATGACTCTAAACCCCCTACATTTCAGTTTGTTTGCATAGTTTCAAGGGGTTATGTTATATGGTTGTCTTTGCTGGCAGTGGAGGGGACTTTGTGCTGTTGGTAGTCCCATTTCACACGTGCTTGTTTTGGGCCCTAGTGCTATACATGAATTGTAAGGGTTCTGCAGGGTAAGTGTATACTGAATACAGCATTGTAAGGAGGTTGTTAAGCTAGAGGTGACCTGGACTGCTAAATCAGTCTAGCACACCATGTGCTTTGGTGCTGGAAGAAGCTGGTTCAGAGGACCAGAGTTCAGCAACCTGGTAGGTGTTACGAATGGAAGCAGCAGGCAGCCTTTGTGTGTGGGAGACCTGGGACATGCTGGCTGCACAGGTGTATCTCTTTTCCCGTTTTGTTTATTTGGGTTCTAAACTGTAAAGGGGAGTGACTGATTGTCAGTAACTGTGTGCACTGTGCCTGGTGCAATGAGCTGCTGGTCTAGGTTAGCACTTCAGTGCCAGTATAGGAGTACAGCAAACACAGTGTTGTGCATACCTGGTGTGCTAAAGCTGAGGACAGGAGGGTGGGTTGTAGTAGTTCCACTGAGTTCTGTTAGTGCATGATAAAAGAATTCCCTGATTGCTTCTCTGTCCCATGATATGGATGTGAACAATGTGTGTTTGAACGGGGAAAAGGGGAGGGAGGGCTGAGGAGCTGGGGTGGCAGCTCAAGCAGCAGAAGTTTTAAGTAGCGTGCCGTTGCCTGTCTCTTAGGGTGCTCAGGTTTTATCATCTGATTTCCCAGCTTCTACCTAATAATGTCTGCTTTCAGCTCACTCCCTCTTTGGCAAGAGCACTGTTCTGCTGTTCTTCTGTAGCAGGTTTATAGGGTGCCTCAGAGAATGAGCTAGTGGATCAGACTCATCACATCCTACTTGATTGCAAAGGAAGCAGACTTAAACCTTCACTGGGCAGGAATGTCTCTCTAATTTGACAGTGAAGAAATATTTTAAAATAATAGTACAGGGTAACATGCAGAAAAGCAACCACAAGTCTGCCTTTCCAATAGACTTTTTAGGTTGTAAAAAGACTGAATCTGAGCCATAGTTGGATTTATGCTTATCTTTCTCACTGTACTAGCAAAGCTAGTTTTATTTGTCTGGATGAGGGATTTTTCCAGAACTCACTTGAAGGTCTATTGCTTTTGAAAATCCTCTCCTGTGAGACTTAGGGAAAAGGAAGAATTTATGGAACTGGCACTAGAAAGATGAGGAAAACGGTGGTAAAATGGTAAAAAGAATACTGAGCAAATTACTTCTTTCATTCTAAACATAATTACATGAAATGTGATATATTATAATGTAAAACCCCGTGAGATGCTGAGATGGGTATTAAAATGTTTATGCTCAAAATAATGTGGCAAAAAAGGATAAAAAGCAGTGCAGGCATTTCACCAGATGATGGTGCTGTGGTTTCACAAAAATTCTCCCCACCGTAGTAAACAAAATTTTTTGACGTGGCTATTACTGAGCTTTCGTTCTAGCTAGATACATCAGCAACGTTAGCCCTGCAGTGCTGCGTCACTTGGGACTCCTGGGATGACTTGCAGTGATGTGGAAAGAAAACCACTTCCTGCTTCACAGAGCAAGACCCACAGTGAAGAATGGCTGGTGCTGCAGCATCAGTCCGTAGGGGGAATTTGGGATAATCTTAACCTTTTGAGTGCTCTGTACTACTGTGGTGTACACATACAATCAGCTCCAGTATATGGAAAGGGAAAGTGTCCTTTAAAACAGTTTGGTACTCTTTCTTCAGCCTCTACAAACCTCAGTGTATTTGTCCAAATCACATGTTGAATACCACAGAAGCAAATAGACATAAGAAGATGGTGAAGGTATGGCAATGGGAAGCAACACATGGTGTCAAAGAGTGTGTGTAGAAGCATTTAGGAAAATACATGGTACCTTTGCTTTGAAGCATCACAGAGCAGCACAGTTCCTAGTGATGCTTGGTAATCAAGCATCCAAAGCAATTTGGAACACAAGCCTACTGGATTTTTTTCAGTGGGAGCTCTTAGCATTTATTCCTAAGATCCTGAGTGACTATGTTACAGTGGCTTAGCAAGCACCTCATCAGCCAAACTTCAGCAATTGACCATCTGTGTGCTCCTAGTTGGTAAATGTGAATGGTTTAACTACCATCATGTGTCATTATATTGTAATAGATAGTATTTTCTTCAGTGGTTTGTGAGGCCTGTGATAGCATTCAGTAATTGCCAGCATATTGCTTTTAGCAGAGCTATGTGAAAAGCTGTACAAGCAGAGAAAGGTCCTAAATAATTATTTTTACCTGATATATACAGGCAGATGAGGCTCAGTTATGCATATGACTTTTTCACAGATTCTTTTTTTTTTTGTCATTCTTAAGTACAGAGCAGTGATAGAGGAATGTAGATAATTAAGGATATTGCAGTCTCCCTGTACACTGTACTTGGGTATCTCAGTGGTAACTTGAATTTTCCAGCTAAGCTTTTTGCATCCCTTCTGAATTCCTTTAACTGTCTTTAGGGGTTTATCTGTGAGCAGTCAGTGCTTGTTTAAAATCTCAACCAAAGTTGACTGTAAAGAATCAAGTAGTACCTAGGGTATTGTTAAGAAGGCTATAGTTTAACTGTTGCAGCATGAAGTTTATTCTCCTATTGAGATATAGTAGCACTGTAACAGTCAGTTAAGTATGCCATCAAATGGTTTTGTCCAGTTGGGTTTCCTTTGATGGCTGGGGGAAAGGCTGCCAAGAGGATGAGTGTTGAATGCTTAGCTTCTTGGTTTATTAGTTCACCAAATAACCTTGCTGTTAAGAGTGTGTTTGTTATCAGTCTTAATGAGTTCAGGGCTTGGACGAAAGATGCTTCCTTCAGGTAGGTTTTCCTCAGTTACAAAGTAGCTGTGTGAAGTTTTGGGTGTTTTGTGGTAACGAAGAATCATCGCATGGAGTTTTCTTTGGTTTTCTTTCAAGCTGGTGAGGGCTATCATGCCTTTGCTTTCTTTCACTTTGATTTAGGATTTTCACTATTTTGGTTGCTTGGCTTATTGAAAGCAGATAGATTGGATGGCACTGAGAGCACACATGCAAATTAGTGAACACAACCACAAGGGCAGGCTGTTTGCATAGATTCAGCCAAAAAGTAGCAGGACTGTAAAGAATTATTGAGTCCAGATTATAATAGTGATCTTAAAGATTAAAAAGATATATTCTATTGCAAGTGTTCTGCAACTCAAACAATATTTGCTAAGCACGATTTTACAAGTGTCACTGTACCAGCATGTAGAGGGCTTGCTTTGCCACGTTCATACATTGACTGTGGAATCTCTGTGGAAATCGGAAAAGTTTCAGCAATATAAGCTGAAACATCCCTCAAAGTTGGAGTTTATTGTGGTTGCTGGAGCCCTAGGAATAACAGGTACAATAATTAGTCTGCTGGCAATCATATGAATAGACCTAAAGGATAAATCAGTAACGCTTAACATCATCTTTAGGGAATGTAATAGTAGTACTTTTATTATTACTGCCAATATGTAGATCTTTTATGTGATTCCATACTGGAAGTTATAGCAATGATTTCCTGCTGATGGAAATGTAGGAAGAGAATTTGGTTTAAGGTAAAAACCCACAGAAGACTTTTGAACCGATAGCTGATGCCTGCTAAGAGATGTCTGTGTAGTCATGCTGATTTATAGCTTGGCTGTAACAGGGTATGAACACTTCAGTGTCTTGTTCTAGGCAGACAGAGGGATGCCAGGTTCCTAAATGGTAACGTGACAAACAAAGACTGAACTGTTGTGATAGACTAAACCCTATGATCACACTGTGACTTTTCTACATGTTGCAATTTGAATTAAGTTTATGTCACTTACTGGGGAAAAAAAGACTTACCATTTAAATGGCATACTTGAAATCACTGTATGAAAGAAGTATGCCACTGTTATGGTGTGCAAGAATTGTAAATAAAGAAAATCGTATATTATATGTTAATAACAATAAATAGGACCAGAAAAATGCCTGGTCTAATCTGTATTTGATTGGAAATGCCATATCCAAGAAATACCTATTAAGCTACAGAGCAGGTGGTTTAAATAAAGCCAGAATTGTATTGGTAATAACTGTCTTACAGTAGCAGGCAACAAGATACGTCAGGACAGATCCAAGAAAAACTGAAGAAACTTTTCATTGGGGTGGGAAAAGAGAGGGTGAAGGAGGAGTTCTGTCTTGATCCTGTATACTGAGGTCGCTAATACATTTAGTGATGCACCTAGCGTGCAAATTCTTTGTAAATAATTGTTACTGTGGCTGACATAAGATGCATCTTTTAAGACAAAAAAAGTTTTAAAGACACTAAAGAAACCTTTAATTCCCTTTGTCTGTTATTTCCTCTGTTCAGAGCTTTCTAGCATTATTAAGTATCTAAGCTGTGAAAATATATGAATTATTAGAATAGTAATCTTTAACAGTAATGGTGGAACACAGAGGATTAGTTCAGCTTGGATAAGCATCTGAAAATTAGGGTGCTTAGATAAGCATCTGAAAATGAGGGTGCTTGCTTATTCAGATTTACAGTATTTTAGTTGTTTTGATGCAGAAATTGAATTACTGCAGAATTGCTACTTTTTGCCAGATGATCCTGTGTTTCCCTCTCCCCACCCTACAGACAAGAAGACATGAACTATTTTTCTTCCTTCTGCTGCTATAGTCCCAGACACAGTCTGGAAGTGGAAACTGGAAATAAAACAGCAAACGGAGAAACAAGAATTAGATGTTAGTCAAATGTCAGAGATCTTGTAGAAGATTATAAAAGCATATGTACGAAGTGCACTCATCAGGCTTTTAAACATTTGAGAGTGATATGCTCTACTTCATGCATCTGGTACATGCAGTTTTCAGGAAAGTCATCCTTGAATTGCCACAAGAATGTACTCCCATTACTTTATTTTGTAAAATAAGGGAATAAGAAAACAAGTAACACACTGAAGCTTGCAGAAAGTCCATCTTCTCAGCAAATCACATATGCCAAAGCCAGCTTTCAATATAATCCATAGAACTTCACTGGAATGAAGGCAGTGAGATGGAAAAAAAAAAAAAAAAGGAAGTTAAAGCTGTGATTCTGTACTGTAGCACTTCAGAGAACATTATCCACCTCTAATAGACTGGGGTTTCCTTAGTCATCCCACAGAACTGAACACAGAATTAGTATGCAGTGTTCTGGGCAGGAGGCACAAAGACATGGAGGCAGGCAGCAAACCAGCTGTGCTAGAGGTGTTAGTACCAATGTGTGGATAAATGTGAGCTGCTTTGCTTCTGCCTGGGAGGGATTGTGCTCTGATGGAAGCGTGGGGTGCAGACTTGAGCAGGGGCCTTGCAAGCCCGCCGGCTCACCTTGCCAAACTCTGTACTGCTACAGCCATGCTGCTCTGACATTCAGAAAACTTTTGCTGCCAAGCTTTTTTTTTTTTGCTTGGTGCTACCATAGCTATCGGTCCATAGGAAAGGACTTTGTTTCTCTGCAGCGTGGGTTCACCTGTAAAATACATTGGATTGCACAGATGTACAACACACTGGATAAGTGTGTTGTATTTGTAATGTACTTTGGGTACTAAAAAATGTAGGGTGCTTGTGGCAGCCAGGGAAGTGCTGCAGCTTTCTATTTAAGGAGTGTTATCATTCTCTGCCCAAGGCTCATGTGCAGGACTATTCCCATGGGGTTTTGAATCACAGGAAGAAGGGAGGGGAAGGTCTACTTCATGGTGACTTCTACATAATACTTTTTCTCGGAACTAATTAAAACTTCAAGAAGTCATCAGAACTTAAATGAATCGGTGCTGTGTAACTAACAGCTTATGTTAAAGGCTGTGAACAAATATCCACAATGCATCAGTAAACATGCAAATTACTTTTTCATGTTGGGATGTGTCTCACTACAATGCTGTGCATTGATAAAAGATTTCTCTGTGTCTGTAGCTTTCCATACTTTTAAGTTTATTGGTTTTCCTAACTTGTCTTTCAGGCCTTTTAATATGTAGAGAAACAATCTTTAAAATGATTTACCAAGCAAAATTCACTGTGCTTCAGCAATAACTAGCAGTTAACAAAGTGTCTAAATTAAGGACTGAAACAAAGCTGGGACCAGTTACTATTCAATTGTGGCTGTTAACTTTGGTAATCTCCTTTAAAGGGGATTATTGCAGCTATAAAGTGTTTTCCCATGGTTATGATGGCAGTTATGGAGAAGATTCATTATTTGCAAAACTTTTGTTGGGCATAGTTCACTCCTGGGTTCTTTAACTGATACTGTAAAGGAAGCCTCAGTTTGAAGAGGGAAAGGAGGGAAGCGGATTGGATCCAGTAATGGATGTAATTAACACCACTGGCTTCTTTTTCAGTTAGTTTTTCATAAGCAAAAACCCCCTGTTGCTTGAGCTGTTTCTAACACTGTTAGGCTTTTTGGATCACTTCATACCTTCTGTCTGTGTGTATAATATATACCTTCTGTCTGTGTGTATAATATATACTAGCAAGCAACACGTTACTGTCCTTGTCTTGTTGCAAGACGGTTATGAACTTGCAACTGCTGGCTGGCAGAACTGGTACATTTGCTCAGTGGGTAAAGGCTAATCTTTCTGGATTCTCAGTTGAGCCAGCTCAGCTAGCTCATGCTGATGGCTTCCTGTTATGAATTCACACTAGATGGACTTCATGCTGCAGGATGATATAGACTTTGAAAGACTTTGCAAGTACAGTATTCGGTCTAAGTAATGGTGCTTACAACATTGCAGTTCTATTTACTTGTGCTGTTGGCATCTAATTTTTCATTCTCTATGCACCTCTGCAGGTTTTCCAGAATCCATTTGTGGTTGTCACCACTTGCCAATACTTTAACCTTGGTGCTTTTTGGTAGTTAACGATATTCTTTCTGTATGTGTAAGAGTGCAGGTCAAGAATGAAATGCCTGCTGACTCAGAGACTGTCAAAAGAAGAGTTGTGAACCATCAGAGGAGATGACAGCCCATATTTCCTAACATGGGAGTGTCCCCTGGTAATGGACTAGGGTGAACTTTTGTCTTGGCCATTTCAAAGACAGTGTATTCATATTTGAACTGTAGGAAGCTGGTGACTAGTGCAGTGCTGGTTAAGAATAAGCTGCATCATATTGGATTAATTTGTTAGGACCATGTGCTAGCCCACAATGAACTGGGACAATATTATTGCAATGGTATATTATGGACACTGACCACTGAGTAGTTATGTTTTATGCGTATCAAGTCACTTCTGTTTCTAGGTCAGCATTTGCTGCTTTCACAGTGGGATGTTTATGGGGCTGTACTGGAAGTAATTAAAAGAATTCCAATACTGTTGCAGGGATAGCAAATGATATTCCGGATCATTGCAGCGATGAAATTATATCACAACATTCAGTTATGCTGGCACAACTGAAGGGAAGAGCAGAAAACTGCAGCATTTTAATGGGGACAAGAAAGGAGAGGTGGAGTGGAGTAGGAATTTCTCATGCTGGCTTTGCCACCAAGGAATACACATTGTGTAACTATACCCTGCAAATTAAATGTTATGCTTTCATGCTCTTCTTATTCAGCATGCCTTAATTAAAAGCTCCTTTCCTTTGGTTCATGGGTTCAAAACTGTGTAATGATGTTAAACAAAAAACCATGTAACTAAATTTCTACCTACCAGATTAATTTTGTAATAGTTTAGTGAATAACGGCATATCATTAAGAGTGGATTGTGTATTTAAGCCCAAGTAAGGCTTTGTCAGTGGAAGCGGGCGTCTTTCTGGGATATTGTGGAATTCAACTTGCTTTTAAAGAAAAAGGAAAGAAGGTGTATTTTTCATCACAAATTATTTAGATTTTGCAACTATTTCACCACAAAAAATGCATTCATTTCCCAACTACTCTCCACATAAAATATAAAAATGAGCAGGGAGCAATCATATTTCTGAATAGTGGAGCAGAAGAGCTGAAAAGTATTCATACACTTCAAAAGTCAATTATGAATGAGTTTTTGTCCAGATATAGTTACAAGAATATAAACAATGTCATAGAATTGTAGGGCTGTAAGGATAAAAAGATCAGTGGCTTATATAAACTAAATTCAGCTAATTAACACAAGATGATGGCATTTAGTTTCTTAGCTGTTTTCTGATAGCCGTTGGGTCTCCACTTGCCTGATTAATGCCAGACATTGTTGCAGCCAGTGTTGAACCAGAGCTTTCAGAGCATGAACAGCCCCTCTTCATAGTGTATTCATAGAATCATAGAATCATTTAGGTTGGAAAGGACCTACAAGATCATTGAGTCCAACCATCATCCCTGCCCACTAGACCATGTTACAGAGCACCTCATCTTGGTGCTGTAGTCAAGCCAAAACTCTTGACATTTCCCACACAACCAGAGTGTGATCTTATCACAGGAGCCGCAGTCAGAGCCCGTGCGTTGGCACAGCTCCTTTGCTATTGTTGAGAAAGTCTTGATCTGAGAAAATTTAGAGTAGTAACGATCCCTCCCAAAGCGTACTGTTACTCTTTGTTCTGTACCTGCCCTTGTGGCTCCACCATTAAAAATGGAGAGCACAACCCAAGAAAAGCCAGCACTTCCACTCCCTCAGGACAATGCTCTAAGGGATGAGAAAGAGCTTCCCCAGCCAAAGATCTATTGGAAAGAAGACTTCAGCCTATTAATTCTCCAGGTTTCCCACAACAGTCTTGAGAGCTTTTGTTTCCCATTGTTCTAAGACAAATTCCTAATCCACTCTTCATTAGGAGCTCTGCAGCGATGTGACGTCCCGCCCTGCCCCCCGACTCATCCATCGTTGCGGGATGTCTCGTACCTGCTCCGAGGTGCTCCCCGCTCCCGGCCGGGCTGGGCTGGGCTCACTGGCGCCAGGCAGGAGGAGGAACTGGAGCACCAGTTAATGCACACAAAAGCATGGGAAAAAACCTACTGCGATTTACCCACACGGAGTTCAATAAACATTAGATCTGATGGCATTCATCGTTTTTTCATAGCATGCTCGATTACTGCTTCAGTTATTGCTCAAATGACATCATTCCTGGCACAGGAATTGATTGATTTTTTAATGAATATTCATATGGCATTTCAGCCAGGAGTAGGCATTAATATTCTAAGAAAGAAGAATGAAACGTACATCCTAATTTAATGAATGATTGTAAATATGTATCTGATGGATAATGTGACGATGAGCATTTAAAAAGGCATCCATAGTCACCTCGGATGCTTTTCTTGGGAACAAAGGGGCGAGCAGGACGCGGGCAGGGCGAACGGGGCGAGGGAAGAGCTGGGACTGGGCCACCCTGCTGGGGTGCTTCTGCCCAGCTTGCCACGACACGGGGTGGGCATTCCGCACCCAGCCCAGCCTGCACCTTAAATGCCCCCAAATAAATCATTTCATTATCAGTATTAAATGGATAACGCTTACCGACCCCAGGTGATCCTGGAGCTGCGATGCGGTAAGCACTGGAAAACACTGGTGAGAGGAGCCGTGAAGCTCTCCACGAAGAGGCGGGAGACGAACAAGGGAGACAGGAGAGAGCACCCATCCCCTCCATGCCCGCCGGGTGCTGGGCACCCGTCCCGTCCCCCCGCCAGCAGCTGCCATCCCACCCCGGAGATGCCGGGGGGGTTGTTCGAGCGGGTCCTGCCGCGGCAGGCGGGTAGAGCATAGCTCGCCCCTCCGTGGAGCTCTGTCATGTTCAATACCCTTCACCGTATTACGAATTCCAGGCTCGCGGTCCCCGAATGTACATACATTTGTCAGACACTCTTAAGACGTCTCCCTGTTCTGAGCACTGATCCTTTGTGAAAGCAACAGTTGTAGGGCTTAAACGGCGACAATGGGCTCAGTTCTCCCCCCGCCCCGCGCCAGTCCCAGCTCTGGAAAGCACTAAAACATGGACTTAGAGCCTCTTAGACAGGCATTTAATTTAAATGTGTGTTCAGTCCCACGGGGAGAGCACACACCTGAAGCATCTTCTGGAAGCAGGGCTTAAATCAGGGCATTGCCATTAAAGTCAGCGAGGTGACAGGCGTGAAAGGCTATTTATACCCAGCAGCTTTCTATTGTGCAAGGGAAAGAACAGGCCCTTCTGCTGACAAAGCAGAAATGCGCCTCATCCCCACATGAAATGCAAAAAGTCATACCCTAAATTCACTGCAACCTTTGCAGAATTGCAGGCAGGACCGCACCGAAATCTCCCCTGTATTGAGACCGAGGAGCAGGGACCCCAAGGGGTACAGAACTCGTTTTTCTTTCCCTCGCCAATCAAATCAACCACTTGCTATTCCTCTTAGCAGCTGGCAGGGAAAAAAGATACCTTTGCAGGCCAGCTCCTGAAATTCTGATTTAAGAAAAGAGCCGAGGAAAAGGGCTCTGTTCTCTCCAGCACCCTGGAAGAGCAGCCCTGCAGCCACGGCTCTTGCTTGCGCACCGAGATGCGTGGGACCGAGTTTGCCGATAAAAATATATACAAAGTTATGCTTGGTATGGAACAGGCAGGCAGTAGCTGCTGAAGACTTCCCAACATCCTGCTTTTGGCTCGCCTCCAAAATACCGAAACAAAACGAAATTCAGTTGGCATCTCTGCAGATTGAAGCAAGTTTTTCTTTTTGCAGCAATTGCTGAACAAACGTTTCGATACTGTGCCACCGCCTCCGCCCCTGCTTTCTCCCCCGAATCATGTGCTGGAAGGATGTAAGAGATATTCAAGGTCAGAGGCAGGCTGTGAACAAACCTGGCCCTTGCCCATCTCTGTCCTCTCTGGCTTCACTGCACCGTGTCGGCCAACGCCGAGCACGAGCCGAGGGCGACGGGTGCTTTTGCCCAGCGGGACCCGCAGCAGTGGGGCGGTTTCTCCAAAAGGGGCTGAGCCGCCGGGGTCGGCCCCACTCGCTTCTTGTTACGCCGGCGGCTTGGGGAACCCCTCCCCGGCAGCTTGCACACCTGGGCTGAATTTATCCCCTTGTGCTTGCCGTTCACGTAGCAAAAGCAAAACCATCTTCCTCCCGACGGTCCCGTCCACGCGCTGCCCTCAAAGGCAGCGGGGTGTTTCTGTGCGAGCCGGGAAGCGCGGCACCAACGCGGGAGCCGCAAGGGCAGGAAAGTCAGCCTGGGAAAAAACCCCACAGCGGTGGCCCGAAATGAGGGACTTCAGGATTTGGCCTCATATTTCTTGTACTACACACCGACACGGAGCAACGTGCGTCTTCTGTACGTACGCACATTGCAACTTGACCTTATGAGAATCGCTGTCAAATGTTTTATTTATTTCCCCAGGAACAGGCAGTTTTGTTTGAGAAGAACACAAGGTGAAATCCTGACCTCGCTGAAAGCACTGAGAGTTTGCCAGTGACTCCAGCAGAACTCGAAGTTTATCCAGTGCTATAACCAGCTTTCAGGTCTTGGTTCTTGCTTCAGTTCTTTCTTGGTGCTTGATGCTTTAAAGGAAGAGACCAAAAATTCTACAGCCCTTTCATGCCTGCCCACCATTCCCAAAGAACGGAAAAAGCAGCATCAGTCCCCTCCTGCCCTCTCTGGTAAGCAGTTACAGTCCTCGAAGCGTGAAATTTGCTTGCCCTTATTGTAGCACATTGCTATCATGTCGTTACTGATCATAAAAATTACCCTGCGTTTTCTCAAAGCGAGGCACCGCATTCATCCCTTTCTGAAGGCGTTCACAGTGGGTGAACATAGGCACAATTTAAACAAACAATCTCTGTGGTAAACCACCCCCCTGCTATTGCAAAGACGAGCGCGCTCCCCTGGCTTTGGACAGCCCCGTTTCAGAAATACCTGTATTTCTGCGATTCTGACCTGGCTGGCCCCGCAAAGCCCTACCAGCAGCTCCCTTAAGCGCAGCAGTAGCCACTCCGCAGCCAAGCCTTGCCGTGTACCCAGAGGAGCTCTCTTTGTAGAGCGTCTTAATCAGTACATAAAACGCTTTCCGTGAAATGCTGCCTTCTTCTGTTTATTTGTCACAACTGATGCTCTGGCGAACAGTAAATAGGAAATTTGTTGGCAAATCAGCACTACCAGCTTGGTTCATTAGGAAAAGCTGGAGTACGAGAGAACTGCGTGCGAGTCCCTGTTGTGACCCGTGCTGGACCCTCAGTCCTTGAAGCTCGGCAAGTTGTACAAATCCTGAAGGCACATAAATCGCTCCTAAACTGAACCTGGCAAAACCGAGAGAGCATGTGTTTACGTAATTCTTAGCAATAAGGACTGGGTTATTAAAAGGATGCGGGCTGATTAAATCAACGTACGCGCAAGAAGAATTCGCCGTCGGTTTTGCTCAGAAAACGTCACGTTTCAAATTCAGTCCCTTTTGGCCGCGCGTGCTGCTCCCCACTCGCCTGCCTCGCCCCCAGCCCCGCTGCATTGCACAACGCCAGGTTTCGTGTTTGCCACCAGACGGTTTGCAGTCAGCCTCACATGGTAAAGAAGGAAGTAACAGTGCCTACATTGCACATAACAGCGAGCAAATGTGTTTCCAAGAAACTATTAAGCAGTGTTCATTTGAAGTTTAAATTAAAAAAAAAAAAGAAAACCTTGGAAGAATTTTTCTTGGCTTGCAGCTTTTTATGAAATTCGGGTTTTAACTGAAATGTGTCCAGGCAACATCAGTAACGCAGCGAGGCCAGCCTGCACGCAGCCATGCGGTGTCTCGGGCTCCGACAGATGAAGCAGGGACCCGAGTCCTCCCCAGTGCCAGCCACCCACCCGTGTCGTCCCCCCCCCCACCCAGGCCATCGTCCCCTTCCAGCTGGGCGGGCAGGAAGGGGGCAGCGACCCGCAGCCCCCAGGACGTAGCCCGGCACCTCGACGCGCTCCCAGCCCGGGCAGCGATGGCCGAGGGGCCGGCGGGCGCGTGGGCACGCGGTCCCTTCCGACGAGCCCCCAACGAGGCGGCACCGTCCCGCCAGGGACCGCGGCCGGGCTCTGCCGCCGCCTGCCCCGGCCCCCACGCCTTCGCCCGGCCGAAGGCTGCTCCGTCGTCGTCATCGTCGCCGAGCCCTCTCCTCTGCCCGGGGTCGGCTTTGGCCCCAAACCGCAGACGGCGTTAGGGTCAGCCCTGCGCTCGCCCAACGGGGCCGGCCGGGGGACCGGGGGGGGGCGGTGGGGGGACACCCGGAGACCACCTGTGCCACCCAGGGACCACCCCAGCCCCTGCTGTGCCACCCAAGGGCCCCCCCTCAC
>JAVJGG010000085.1:10368129-10392375 GCA_035590195.1 Aviceda cuculoides
TAGTGTTATCATTATCATTATTAGTTTCTTTGTTTCTGTTCTATTAAACTGTTCTTATCTCAACCCATAAGTTTTACTTCTTTTCCTGATTTTCTCTCCCATCCCACTGAGGGGTGGGGGAAGTGAGTGAGCGGCTGCGTGGTGCTTAGTTGCTGGCTGGGGTTAAACCATGATAGTGTGGTATGGATTTTGTTTTCTGTTGAAATCTAAATGCCAAATGACTGTGACCCAAACATCAGGAAGCACCTTCCAGTTAATATTGCTGAACTATGTATAAAACTTCATGAAAGTATTTCAGGTGTACACATGAGACACTACTCCTTGAAGCACCATAGAATTCTTTGAAGTGGAGGTGTCTGCAGCATTAATAATATAAAAATTTGGCATGATAGCAGGAAAAAGCTGTCACGAGGTATTGTCAGCTCACCTGCTGGAGCCTTTAAAGTGCTAATTTAGATATCTAAAACAAACTTAGAGCAGAGATGCTTTGCAAATCTGAACTTAGCCACTTCAGGCAGGGTTAAGGGAGGAAAAGGAGTTTCTCTTGTTTAAAACACAATGGGGACAGAACAGGAAAAGAACATACAAATGACGTATGAAATTACTTCTTTGAAGGCTTGTATAGTCATATGGTAAGTATGTGTCTGTTTGTCCTTTTTGCCCCTCAGACTATTTCTTTAACATCTTTTAAGAAGATTTGAAGAAAGGGGCTCAAACATACTGTATTCCTGCATGAAGTTAATTGGTTTAAACAGTCTTTGTGCAAAAGCCTGCAATGTGAGCTGACTTCTTGCATTAGACCCCTCATGGCAGAGTGTTGTTGCATGTCTGAACTGTGGAAAAAGTGTTCCCATGTCAGGGAGCAGCAAGAGCAGGGCAAGCTGGTAGCTGAGAGCGGTGACAGCACAGGGTGGGCAATGGCCACCACGCTGGCAGGGCAGAGCCCTGCAGCACCTGGGCTGGATGAGCAGAGCTGGAAAGTGAAAGCAACAACTGGGTCTAAGGTCATTCCTGGAAATCCGAACATGAACTCGGGGACAGAGTTGGGGACAGGCACAGCTATGACACAGCTCGGGCTGGGCCCGAAGGCCTGGGCTTGAGTTTAGGTGGAACCCCTGGGCAATGGGCAGCGGGTGGGGGGAATCCCAGCCACAGACTGCAAATGCCCAGGCAACCAGTGCTGTTAGCCCTGCTGCCAGCACAGGTGGTTGTTTTCAATGAGGGCCTGCACCTCTAGGTGTTTCTACAATAAGCCCATGAATTTTCTTATATTTATTCCAAAGAACACTTGACAAAATAATTTCATGCGGATGCTGTTTCTGATCCATGATGTTTCCTAAAAATGCTCATCCGAGGAAGGGGTGTTTTGCCAAGAATGAACATCGACATTTGTTACAGCAAATGCTGCTTTCTTTCTGCCCAGTCTGCAGCCTTTGAAGAAGTATCAGACACATGGTATTTGCAAAAGAGGTATATTATTTCGACAAAATTTTGCCCACATTTTCATATAAGAAGATTGAGAGTGACAGTGAATTCACATAGTTGTAAGTGGCTTTTTGGAGCTGATAACATCTAGAGCAGGAGTGGGAGTTATTTATACGCAAATTATTTGCCATGCATGTCTGTTGGTGCCATTTACTAAAAAAATATTAATTGTAATTAAATTAATCTGGTCCTGTGGAAATATAATCTTGACAAAGTGTGTTTCTTGCTGCCATAGAATGCTATTAGCTCACTGAGTTTTATGTGTTTAGTAATTTAAGTACTGTACCAGTCAAAATAACTGCAAATTGCTAGTACCAGATGTCATTAATGTAGAAAAGCATTTCTCCACCCTAACCTTATTTTCAGTAATGTAAAGGAAAAACCTGAAGATATTGTGCAGTTAATTAGGAAATTAACTGTTACCTAGTAATCTTGCATTTTCTTTTCTAAAGAAAATGCTTTCTCTATGCAGCTCAGAGGATGAAACATGGTGTTATTAATTCCTCCACTGGAGGAACTGGTGGGGAAACTTTGCTTAAGCATTTTCAGTTGGAAAATGCAGATAACTTCGAGTTGGTCTCTTTATGCACAAGCTTATGTGCATGAGTTAAAACATCACTGAGGAGACGGGGAGGGAAACTGAGAGGGGAGGTGATGTTAAAACTGCTTCCCAAAGGAGATAAGAGAAACTCCACTGCAGGTGATGGAGACCCAGACTCAAAGCCCTGCTCCATATGATTACTCGCTGGACTAGAGTTTGGGCTTCCAGCTTTTCCCTGGGGAATGCCCTCAGCACTTGGCTGTTGATGTTCATGGGGGTAGGTAGTACTTAGGGTGCACAGATATTCATGGTGTATGGTTTTTTGCCTTGCTCCTTTTTTCCTTTTTCGCTCTTGGTCTAAGTCATTCATTAAACGTATGGTGTAAAACTAAGTGTGACAGACTTCTTGAGCTTGAAAATATGCTTTGGAACTAGGCAAGGTTTTTTCTTCTCCTTTACTGTGACTTGGGTCAAATTGAAGTGAAAGGAAGAGATAGTAACGCTGGGAGAAAGGAAGGAATGTGTCAGCCAGAAGGTATTCACATAACAGCAGTGGAAAAAGGAGAGGTGAATGCAAAGATCAGAACAGAGACAGGGTATTAAGCAAAGAGAAAGCAGTAGTGGAAAAAGGAATAAAAAGGAAAGGGGAGAGAGAATAAGGGTAAGTGATAAAATGAATGATCGAATATAAAAAGATAAGAAGTGGAGGAGAATCAAGGTACAACTGGAGTTGAGTGCTAAGTTGCAAGAGGAGCAAGAGCAGGATGGGCAGTCTCATGCCCCTTTAAGCAGAGCTGGCTGAAAAAGGAGGTGAACAAAGGAGAAAAGTGTCAACAGTCTCTTGACTGTCAGTCAAGCTCTTGACCTGCTCGGTTGGAAGGACTGTGATTTTGACATTGGAGTTTGGGTCTTGTAGTATGTGAACAAGCTGAGGAATCTTGCACCTATTTATACAAGTGGTGAGAAGTTAGCTGGAGTGCTATGGATGCAGAAGGGGAGCCATAGGAATTTACTACATACTCATGAAAGAGTTCCCTTTGAATGGTAGGAGGGTTAGTAAGATGAGTAAAGTACTTTTGTGGGGAGAAAACACTGGGAACTAAAGGATACTTTAACCTAGCTGGGAAAGACAGAATGAGAAGCAGTTACCGGGAAGTGAAACCAGATTTATTGAAATTAGAAATAAGGCAAGTGTCTTTAACAGTGAAACAGACTACCAAGAAAGAGGTGAATTTTCTATTTCCCGATATCTTTGTCAGTATCCTCCTTTTAAATGTGGAAACTAAAGCTATAGACAGAGGCAGTCTTATCTACTCTCCTTTTAACATTTTCAACAAATGGATCAAGTCTTTGCTGCAGAACTGTGCTTGGAGCTCACGTTGTCACTTCTTTACCACAAGGCCTGCTTTCTTTTTCCACTGCTATTTTCCTGAGTATTGTTCCTTAGTCTTGAAAGCAGGACCAGGGAAGAAAAATTGAACAAACTGTTTTTCATGAAAACACAATGGAGGGGAGATGGGCTAACAGGTTATTGCAGGCTGCTGTTCTAAGAGGGTGTTGCAAGGACAAAGCATGCCTCATTCTTCATGCTCACTGGGGACTGGCTAAGAAGTAAATGTGATCTGAAATTGCAGTTGAGGATGTTTTAATCTAGATGTGATGCAAAACTTTTCAAGTTATGAAGGAAAATGGGAGATGAGATTTACTTGCCAGGCCTATGCAGTCTCAATCATTACAGATTTTCAAGAAAAAGTTAGACAAATATCTCTTTGGATGGCTTAGACCTCAGTAGGAAGGTGGGCTTGGCTGATTCATATACCTCTCCATATGGAATTTCTAGGATTTTTACCAGATTAATATTTTTGTGAGTTTTGATTTAAAATGTATTTTGTTCAAATGGGTCCTGTTACCCAAGTGGCTTAGATTTATCTGTCAGTACTCTCAGCTTTTACTCATTTATCAGTCTGCAAGTATTTGTAATATCAATTCCCTCTGCTCAGTTTGCTTTAGTTAGTTCTCATTGATGGAAGCATTCCTTTGTAAAGGGTTTAATCCCAATCCCTTTGGGAACTTGATAGTAATGGCACCTCAGATGTCAAGTCCGCATTAATGTCTATGTTTTGAAGTTAGGTAGATATTTTTAATCCATTTAATGTATACTTTAGTCCTGCTGTATTCTCAGGTGCTAATTTAGAGGTCTTACATGAATCTAGGAAATTTGCACTATTGACCTAACTTCTAATCAATGGGAAGACAAAATCAGGGTTGTTAAACAAGAGCTAGCCTCCAGCAAATAATTTTTGCTGGCATTCATTATATTCCTGGCTTTGTTTTGTGTTGCTTGAATGCTGCATTAATCATTCCATTCATCTGCACCTGTTAAATATTGGAACAGTGTTACCACTCTTGCCATCTTTGGGAATGCCCAAACTTAGCCTTGAGCCAGGGTTTAGTCTCACTTGAAATTAATTTTATCACTTAGAGGAGGAAAAAACCAAACAACCCTGAATTTTGGGACAGTGAGGTTTTTCATGAATTTTCATCCACTTTGGAAAAAGTAGATTTACAAAAGTTCTTTTATGTATAAAAAGCCACCTCTATTTTTGGTGTGTAACCAGTGCTGGTTTACTATGTTTTTACTGAAGCTAATAATTTTACCTCCCCTATGGAAAGGAATGCATGGTTATGGTTAAAGGAAACAGGGAAAGTACAGAGTTTTCAGATGTGCCCTCCTGGAGGACTGAAGTGCACTGCTGGTTCATTGCAATGCAAAGCAGTCAGTAGCATAGGAAATAAATATGTAAACGTCAGAAACCACTGCAGATTTGGTGGGACAACTTTCAGAAGAAATGTATCAGCTTGGAATGATCAGCTCTGAGAACACACCAAGAGCTGTCAACACAGCCCAGAGCCATAAATATTTAATTTATCTTGACCCTTTTGATGTTGACAATCAATGTTGTTCTCTTCTGCCGCAGATCTGGGACTATTATGCTGGCAGTGATACCAGTCAGTTTGTCAAATGGAATGACACTATCTCTCCATATTCTGTTCTTCATGGTCACGGGATTCTGTCAGAAGCCTTTGCGCACAGCGCATAGACTGTGTGAAATTTATAGCTGCAATCCTACTCAGAAGTAGAATGGACTAGCATAATTAGGTAATATATCTTGTTAATGATAGTTTTATGCAACAAGGTATTACAAAGTAGAACTGTCTGCCTGCAATCCCCCCACCCCCCCGCCATTAACTAATGATAAAATTTTGAATGCTTATAAAAGTCAAATGTTAACATTGTGGTTTTGCTTTGCCACCATTTTTTTAGTTTATCATTGCATTAAAAACATTCAAAAATATTTGCACTGAGTTAAAGGTATGATTCATCAGTAGCAACTGTTCTTTTTTAGCTGACTTTGGCTGTTATAAAGATTGCTGGGGAAACAGGGTATGGCTGTCCAGCAATTTCACTGGCACATTGATTCCATAAGTCTGGAGAGTATATCAGTGTTTAAAACTGAGTGTTTTAGTGGCACAGGTAAGTCATGTGAAGTGAGGCAGTTAAAACTGTAGTTGGTTTCAGCTATGGAAGAGAGAGAGAATTACACCTAAGGTAAATGGATGATTATTGGTCATCAGAGCGATGATAAATTTTAATGTAGCATGTTTCATACCAGTAGGAGCTCAAAAGCATGAGATTTCCTATGCAGTCACTTCAGGTAGCAGATCTGTGGAGCTTGGTTTGACTCAGCAACATTTACACAATGATTTGTAGGTTGGAAATAGAGAATGGTGCTACCATATGAAACTTGATAGAGCTCTCTCAAGGTCCACTAGCGTGTGTTAAGTCTAAAGAAATGGCATTACCACCCAACTCTTCTGAGATGTGCTACAGACATTTTGTGGTTATATAGCTCCTCCAGGAAAAGTGGAATTAGTGGAAGTATAGCATGTCCTAGTATCCCACAGCAGCCTTAAACAAGGTGCCACCTCCTATGTCTGAAGAAATCATTATTTCTCTGGTTTCTTCCAACCTGGGACAGGCCAGGACTGTATCTGACTGTTACCAATCGTATGATTGGAGTCCCATTGGATCTGAATTCCAAACAATATCTCAACTCTGATGGTAGTAAAAAGTTCTAATTTATTCTGCGGGTAAGAGTACAAATAGGATGAATAAATGTGAATTCCTATCCTGCAGAGTTTCCTCTGTAAGCAAAAGCATGCAACCGATTGACAAGGTGTTAGAGCAGGGTATTTTATAACTGAATCACAATGGCTTTTTTCGCAGCTACATATGAGAGATGTACATTTTCACAAATATGTCTTTCTCACAAATGTTTTCATTTATATGATTTGTGGAATATATTTTGTAACATTCTGTTTATCAACATTTGTGGTTTTACTGCTGTGGTTCCCAGCTATCCGTACGCTTCTGTATGTAGCAGCTGGGTTGAGTGAAACCTGCTAGGAAGTGCAGTTTCTCAAAAACATGAAGGTGACAACTCTTCAGGTCTTGCTTTCACCTGGCAAGGAGCCCCATGAGATTAAAACCCAGTGGAATGGGGCATAATGTCATAATTTTCTTCATGATGGACCCTAAGTTCCTTTGCTGGACTGGGAGCACTCTTCCTCCCTGCTTTATCCTAAAGACAAAACACAGCAACATGACTTCATTTCAGAGAGCAGGTTGATGGAACCATGTTGGCTGCTAGAATATTTCATCCAACTTCCATTGATTTTCTTAGTCAAGAACACATGTTGTTATGGTTTTTTTTGTTTTGGTTTTGTTTTGGTTTTTGTTTGTTTTGTTTGTTTGTTTGTTTAATCCTGGTTAAATTGACTGCTGTTCTCACAGACTGTGAATGAAATGCACCGCAAGTAGGTGACTGAGCGAGGTGTGTCGCTGAAGCATGTGTCCTGTCTGAATAAGCACCTATTCAGCACTGCCCTGTTATATGGTGACTGAGAAATGAAGTGACCATGGGAATTCAAACAATGGTTTTATGCAAAAGCTTGTCAGTAAAGATGGTGACCATCTGTAATAGCTAGCTGCAAAATCACACCAGTTTGGGAGTGTTTTCATATGGTTTGTAATCTTCTCTGCTTCAGAGCAGTGCTCTTAAAGTAAGAGCCACAGGCTA
The DNA here is from genome assembly GCA_035590195.1 of Aviceda cuculoides. Taxonomy (NCBI): domain Eukaryota; kingdom Metazoa; phylum Chordata; class Aves; order Accipitriformes; family Accipitridae; genus Aviceda; species Aviceda cuculoides. The sequence continues at coordinate 10,375,297 of JAVJGG010000085.1, forward strand.
CATCCAACCCACAAGGGACAGCTAAGTGATCTGCCAACAGTCAGTACAAGTTGTCTTTTTCACCTTGTGGCTCTGGGCAGGTCATAGGAAGGGAACCAGTTCTGTCTTTCTTCAGTGCTGGACTGTGGTCTGGCCTATTATGAATTTACCTGTGCCCGGGGAAAAGAAACAGCCCACCACCTACGCAACTTTTTTCCTCAAACTGTATTCATTTAATTAAAATTTGGAAAAACTTGAGTGAAGGGATGATGGGGTTGGGGAGATGACTGTGGCTTCAAAAGAAAAAGACAACAGTATTTAGTTCTTGGAGAGAAAGGTTAAATACCATTGGTTTTATAATGTTTCCCTCTTAATTTGTGATGGATAAAACCAGTGTGAAAAAATGCAGTATATGAATAGGGGTTTTTTTAATAAATTGTTTAGCAGTTGACAAAAATACTGAAATTAAAATGTGATGGGAGTCAGAGCATAAACATTTACAAAGGGGATTAATCAATAGGTCTAAATGTTGCATCTTGAGAAAATACCCACAGAAAGTTTTGTTCTGAAAGAAATCCTGCCTCAAGGCATAATAAAAAATGTGACAGAAACAAATGGGGAAGAAATAAGTATGTTGAAACAGCCTCACTCTGACGGAGGGTGAAAATGCTCTGTTGCAACTGTATGATGGCTTTGCTTTTGTTTAAATGCGTTTTGCAGCTGTCTTGCAAATTTTGTGTAACAGAACATGAATGTTTAAAAACATTTCCTGAGATTTTTTTCTCCCCTGCACATACAGTATCTTAGAATTGGGGTGAAATTTTGTTTTTGGTAAAACTAACATTTTCTTTCAAAATCCACTGAAATTTACAGATCTGCTGTACAGTTATTTTATTTTTGTGTAGACTTTAAGATAGGATTTGTATGTTTTGGCAGTATGGATTAGACAATACTGGCTGGATTTAAAAACACTGCTTGCGTTAAAATAGGAAAGGTTGTTTGGGTGAAATTATATGAGTTCCTGCAAAGAAGTGCTTTATTTTGCAATTATTTCTGTAACATTAACAAGTCTGTTAATACAAGGGAAAGAGCAGTTTGCGTTCCATATAATAATATCTTTCCATGTATAACACTTCCCATGTGCAAGACTCAAACCTCCTTATGCAAAAGAAAATCTCTGACCTGTTGGGTACACATGGAAGCCACAGAGTGGCCAGCAAATTGACCATGGTAATTGGCCAAAATGGGAATCAACAGGCAGTCCAGTGCCTGGTTTTGATGGATTTCCTGTGTCTTTAGATGCATTGTCATCTCTCAGCTGCACTCAGGGATGGTAGCGTTCATCCCAAGACCTGTATTTTATGATCTTGCTTAGTTTTTCAGTTCTTTATCATCAGCTTAGATGGTAGGCTTAGAGCAGTGTGAAGAGTGCATGTGCATTACTTACCTGCTTCAGCTGTCTGGAAGGGGAACAAATTGAGCACTGAAAAGCTAGCTCATATCAACTACCTGGGACACACTTATGCTATGGTTAGTACCTGGATGCTGTACAATTCTCCACTGTGCTTTTCCTGAAAACACTTTGTGAGATGCTGAAGTGCTCCACTTCACTAATGGGGAATTGAGCTTCTCTACAACCAGAAGAGATGTGGGGTCCCCTTCAGAGGCTCCAAAGTGTTTTAGACCCCTTGTTGAAGAGGTGATGAATTTCCCTCTGGACGTACCCACTTCTCTGCATAAGATTAAGAAAAACATAAACAGCTTGCTTAGACTTGTGCAATTAGCTGCTAGTGATTGCCTACCTAGAGGGATTAGACAGAACTTTCATACTTATTCAGGCACCGAAAGGTATATCAAGTGAAGACCTGAATTATGTTGTTCAGGGAGGTTTGTGTGCTTGCTCAGGAGACAGAAAATATCATAGCCAACTCTTAGCCATCTTTCCTATTCCTCACCCAGGTTTATTTGTTATGTGTTCCCCTTTCAGAATTCCCTCTGATGAACTTTCTGTCAGAGACCTTTGCTTATGGGGAGTGTTGGGTGTGGGTGTTGGTATCTTATTTTATGTCTTTGCTATTTCAGTTGAGGCTCTAATGCTAGAGTTCTCATCTGGTTGGGGATTAAGTATCAGAAGAAAAATATAGTAAAACAAACAAAAAACTTATATTTGCAGTCTGAAATCAGAAACCTCCTCCAACCAGTGTTTTTACTGTCCTCAAAACTTGGAAAGTTACAGCTGGGTCATCTTGATTCAGCATGTTGTTTTGCATATCTGTCGTTGTGTCTTTATAACTTACTGGAGTGTGTTACATCTGAGAATGCATTATTCAGTGCAAAATAATTCTACATCCCTTAAATGTTGGGCTTTGGACAAACTACTTTTTAAATTGAAAGAGGCTGAGCTGACCTTATGATTCATCAGTTTAGGAAGGTAGCTGCTGAGATTCAACTGCTTGCAACCAACATTTATTCCAGCCTTGCTTAAAATAAAGGCTTGTAACCTCAATAATTAGCATTGATTTGTAATAGTTTAGCCAGGAAACAGAGGGGATTATTTGTCTGTAGGGTCCTTTTTATTTTGTACATACAAGCCTTATTTTGTACATCAATTAAAAAAAAAAAAAACAAAACAGTGTGTATGTGGGCTGGAATTCTTTCCTCTGAGGAATCCAGTTTGGAAGTGAAATGTGTGTTATGTTTTGTTCCCATCTTTAAAGTTAGGAAGAAAGCAACTCTACAGGAACTTGGGGAGAGGTGTTCATGAGGCGATTATATCAACTGTTGTTCACAAGCAGACAGAAGTGGATAATTTTGAACAGGAAACAGGAGTTTAAAACCCCCCATATGTGGCACTGAGAAGGAGACACCCCAGATGGTGAATTTGCAGCCTCATGGAGTGACACATCCAGGGGCTACTTTCAAGCTGCCAACACAACTGGTGCTGAATCTTCCAAATGGGCCAGATGTTACTGCTCACTCTTTGCATGGCTGGGACCCAAAGAGAAATAGAAGCCTTGCATTTTCTCTATTTTCACACTACCATATGGGAGTGGGATGCAACATGGATTAATTGAATTGCATGTAGTTTTCTATATGTGTTGTTAGGTTTACCTCCATTCCATGTTACAGCAACTGCTGATACCTGAGGGTCTTTTAGGTTCTTGCTTTGCTTTGCTGAGGTAGGCATCCAGAAAGGCGCAGATTCAACAGCTTTGAATCTGCAAATGGTTTTAGAAAAATTTTGGAAGGAGAATAGTTTTTTTTTTTTTTATGTGAATGCAGCATTGCCTGTCCTGGCGTGAATAGGACGTACAAGACTGAAAGGTCATTGAAAAGGAAGGTAGCAGAAAGCTGTTTGTGTTACAGGAATAAAGACCAAGAATCCACAGTCATGAACAGAGCCCTATGGCAATAAGTATTGGATGAGACAGTGAGGGACAGACAGTTTGTCCAACACTTTAACAATCTAGATGTTAAAAGCAGGCAGTACAGTCTGATGTGGAGTATGTTATCCCAGGTGTTTCAGAGGATGCTGCATGTATTTCCAGAACTACTGCTGACCATGGCCAGTTGATGCTGTGCTCTGTGGCTGGCTGCTCTGCCAGTTGTCCTTCTGAACTGTTTTTGGAAATGGTTTGCATTGCATGAAGTCCTTTCTCAGCTCCTACCAACAATGGGTACATATATAATGGTAAGGGGCTGTACCTTCTGGCATAGATAACTGCTATCATAATTTAAACAACAGATGGAAATACTTAAGTAAAAAAATCATGTGTAGACTGTGCACCTTACTAGAGTGTGGCAAAATGTTTTGTTTGGGTGATGGGACTGAAGTCAAGATCCATTTGGTTTTTTGTTCCCCTCCCAAGGCAAATTGCTATCCTGAACTCCAGGCCCCATCTGTTGAGAATGTTGCTGGCGGCATTGGATAAGTGCATGTGTCAGGTGAAGTGCTGGCACTTCGTGCATTTGTGACACAGGACTGTGTTTTCTCTTGTGTTTCAGGCTGTGCCTGTTGCGTCGGTGTGTGAAGTGAAGGGTGCTGCAGTGTTGCTCCAGCTCTCGGTGCAGGCCCGCGCTCCAAAGCTTCCCACCTCCTCTTGCGCAATACCCACCCTTCCCAAGATCAAGTGTCCTAACGGGGTGCAAACTAGGTGCCTGCTAATGGGCAACCACAATACACCCATCAGGTTACCTACTGGTAGAATGGGACAGGCTATTATTAGGGTACATTAAGAGGTCTTTGCAGCAATCTCCCTGCACTACAGTCCTTTGTTGTACATCTAAGGAAGCAATAGCTTTTAAATCCAGCCTTCTGTGTTGTGGCAGCCTCTGGGTGCCTAGAGGCACTGAAGTACTTACAGCCAGCAAGAGGGAAGTGGGGAGAGTGAATGTGAATTGCTATTATTATTAATAATAATACTAATGAAAAAGCTCCCAAAGATCAAGGACTTTCAAATTAATTATTCCTAGTTACAATATACAGCATGAAAAGAGGCTGCCTAAACCAATAATGGGCTTCTAGTCCTTTCCTTATTAAATTAATTTTGTTTCAGATCTTCAGCTTTTTCCCCATCTGTGCAAATTTTTTATAAATATTTAAAAGAAGAATTAGAAAGGAAAGATTAAGGAGAGCAGAAGCAGCAGTGAGCCAGCTGAGAAAGGAGTATGGAAAAGAAATAACTTATGAGATACTGAAGCATTTTTGAATAAATATCCTTTCATTTTTATGACTATTATAATTCTTTTTCAAATACTCTTATGACCAGATCCTGCCTTTCTTGTGCATTTAAATCTCCCATTAACCTCAATGCCACAGTATTCAAAGGACCCCGTCTTGCCTTCCATGTGCTCAGTGGGACTTTGGATTTGTGAGGAATGAAAAATTGCACCTTTAGGATAATTGAGCCATCGTTTTATTCTAAAACTGATAGTAGAGATTGAAAGTAATCAGATACTTCTGCATGAATCATACTTTCTTAAAATATGATCGTTGCCTAGGTTAATCTGAACTATAGATGTGAATTTTACTGCTGTCCGTATGGATGAATATTAGTTACATAGTTCTTCTGTGGTTAGCTAGCTTCTCTCTGAGCAATAAGCACTGCATAGAAGTGCAGAGGTGATACCCTGTTCCTACTGAAATCACTGGCAAAATTCTTGCTGACTTTAGATGACCCAGGAAGTCACTCTGGATACCTTTAACAGAATTATACTGGAAAATATTTACCAATATGATTAGATCTTTAGTAACTTTTTCAGAATGCTTTGCTCATACACACGCCTTTTGTTTAGGTAAGGCTATTTATTCTAAGTTTATCGTTTGTGAATGTGTTGAACACCAAAAAAAGATCAAATGATGGAAGATATGCTCTATAGTTGCTTTGTGTACTTTTTGCTACAACTTTGTATAATGGTATGATTTACCCATGGTTTTCCATTGTTGGCATTTTATTTATGCCACACTTGAGCTGATAATTTCAAAGCTTACAGTATCTTTTGAAAGTATTACTTAAATAGATAATTTAATTCTCAGCAGGGAGTCTCTATTTTTCCCCTCCAAGAAGAATGACATTATAGTTGCAAAGTATATTGCAATTAAAAGGAATCATTTTGACCAAAGGGGGAGAGAGAGAAAACAATGTGCTTTACTCTTCTGTGATTCTATGTCCCCTCTCCCCCTTTAGAAATCATAGTCATAGTTGCCTAAACACTAGGCATTTGGATACCTAGCTGACTCTTCATGTCCGTGATTAGCTGGTACATACTCAAAATAACAGGAATTTTGTACACCAGATATGTATATACCAGCTCAGATTCCTGTTCAGCTTAACCTGAAGACAGCTGGTTGCCTGGGAATTTGCAGCAGAAGCAGAAGGTGTAGGGGGAGTGGAGTCTGTCCTGTCTTTGCCAAGTGAGTGGTGTTAAAGGGCTATTATAGTCTAAAGTGTGAGCTGCTGTGGTATGAATTCATCCTGAAAATAGGGAGCTGCTGTGACCTTTCTTTGGCAGCCTCTTGTCCCTGTTGTGAATCTGAGCAGGAAGCTCTAAGTGACTCCTGGCTATGCTTAAAAAACAAGTGTCAAATATTTTTCCATTAACTGTAAATAATTGCCTGTTGGGACACTTGTGTTGAGATGCCTGTGTACTAACCCAGTACAATCTGTTTCCTAATTTCTGTATTCATCTACTTACCAGCAGAGCTGTGTGCATATGGCATAATACCTGCCATGAATATTTGTTCAGGTCTGCATGTTTGGATTCAGCCATACTCAGGACCTGCTTTCTTTCTTAGAAGCTTTCAGCAATTGGTTGACAAATTGGTTGCAGCTAACTGTTTGCTCAGTTCTAATTTTAAATCCTCTCATTTAGGGGAGAAGAACCCCCCACCCAACAAAACCCCCCTTTCTTCCAGTCTGCCTCCTCTCTCTCTCTGTAAGTTGTACTGCTTGAGGGCTGTCCGATCTGCCCTGGTTGCTGCTGGGGTGTGGAGAGCCCTGGTAACCCTGCAGCTCATGGAGAAGAGGTGCTGTGGTGTCCTGCAGAGAAATACCTCATCAGGGTTTCCAGCACATGATCTGGATTGCCCCTAGAGGTGCCTCTTTCCTATGTTATGTAAAGGAAGCCTGCGTTGCTCACTGTGTTGCATCATAGGTATCATGAGTCCTGTCACTGGTTAGAGAGAGCTATATGCTGTTCTCTTGGTTCTTAAATTTGGTCATCAAGTACATTGGGAACAATTTCTTGGCATACTGTCAAGCTCATTGGTAAACCATTCCAATGGTCTTCTGTCTGTCATGGACCTGTGCAGGAACACTAATGACTTGGAGAGGGTCTCCATGACTAGCTATCAGTTGCTGTGCAACAGTATCGAATAGGATCTTTCAAAATTACTTTTTGATGGCATCAAGATTTTGGGATGCCCTGCTTTTTAAAAAGAATAGAGCTCTAATTCTAACAGATTTGTCTTGTTTACATCCTAAGTGTATGAAACTTGATTGAAAGACTTAATAATCAATATCCCCATCCCTTGTGCTTAAACATAAAAAATGGATTTAGAAGAAGCAGAGAGTTATGTAGGTGTAATTAACCTGTGCATACTACAGAAGTCTGGAATTTTTTTTCATGTGTGATATGGGAATAATATTGTTTGTTTTAACACTAGTAGAAGTTAATAAAACAACTTAAAAAAAATTAATTGCCCAGCTCAGAAAAAGCTTTAACTATGTAATGTATTATTTGCATAGCCTCCTCTTTCAACATATTGCTGAAGTGCATTTGTTGCTTTTTCATTTTCTTCCCCAAAGAAAAAATCAATCTTATTAGGTCAGCACCATGATTGAAACTACTGTGAAATGTCCATTTTATTATTTAAAAGTAGAAGAGCCTTAGAATCTTCTTCAGGGTAAAAAAAATTAGTTAATAGAGGAAAGGCAGATGGTGATAAAGAAAAGCTTGGCAGGGAGTGGGGAGATCTGAGGCCTTACAGAGAAGCCTGTTCAGCATGTTTGAGGGGATGTCTGTGCATGCATGGCCTTGTTCCTTTTGTCCCTTGAATCTGTGCAGTTCATAGCCTTCGTGAGCATGGTGAACCTCAATGACATTTAATGTATAATAAGAAATTATTTTGCTGGTCTCGCTTGGGGATGTGAATTTATTACTAGACTTAGATCTATTTCTTTTCTTCTTTTTTAATGCTTTTCAGGGAGGGAGGGTCCTCCTAACGAAGTGGAAATGTTCATTTAAAATTATTTTCTCCTTTTCTGTTTTGCCATGGGTGATCTGTAACTGTTAAGAACAAAACAAAAAATAGAACAGATAAAAACGAGTAAATTCTACACAGTGAGAAAATTGAAGAAAATGAAAGACTTGCCTTTTGTAAAGTGGAATCAAATATCGTGCTTAGAGAGTTGTTTGTTTCATATAACTATAAGAAAGTAGAAAGATGATTTTCTTCTAATTTATGTGTTCATAAGGGAGAGTTTTTAGTATATATAAAAATAACTTTAATCTGCATTTCTAAGCTACCTGTTTCTTGCAGTATAGTTTTGTAAAGGTCCTTAGAGAACATATTAGTTATGTTACTCACTTTTCTTGGTAAGTATAGAACTGCAGAGTTAATATTCTAATACTGCTTATACCTGATGATGACAGAAGAATTGAATTGTTACAAAGCTTTTCTTCATGAAAACTCCTGATGTAGAGTTTAGCAGCATCCGTAGGGTCACTTTCAATATCATTCTGCATTTTCTTGTCACTTCTAATCTGCTTCTAAAATTGCACTGGAAAACAGGTGGCATTTGTAATCCACTTAACTCATCTGCACCAACTCATACAGAGGTGATGAAATTAAACATCTCTTTGGCCATTAGGGCAAATAATAAATGACCCTGACCTGACTAAGAAACAACATTGATCTAAACTGCTCAAGAGCAGCTAAGGAGACAAAGTCCTTTTAGAAGCAAATGCCTGTTGAAGATCGCCAGGGGGTAAGAGAAACTCTCCAGGGCTGCATCTTTTCAAGGTGTACATGTTTGATCACTGAGCTGTGCAGGCTGATGTGATGTGGACATATAAATCTTAATGGAACTTCTTTCCATCCCCTTTGGTGCAGATAATGAGCCCAGAGATATTTAGTAAAAAGTCACTTAAAAAGAGAGGTTCGATCAAGGCAGGCAAAATGGGTCTTCAGTGGGCACAAACTGAAATATAGGAAATTCTATTTAATAGGAAGAAAAAACTATTTTATTGTAAAAGGGTGATCAAATGCTGGAACAGGTTGTCCAAAAGGGTTATAGAGTGTCCATCCTTGGAGATATTCAAAACCCAACAGGACACAGTCCTGAGCAACCTGCTGTAGGTGGCCCTGCTTTGAGCAAGGGAGTGGACTAGATGATCTTCAGAGGTGCCTTCCAACCTCAATGACTTTGTGATTCTGTGAAATAATGATGGGGTAAAAAGACAAGCCAGGTAACTGTGGCTTACCCTTTTTTATAACAAGGTCAAGCAGACATTTGGGAAGTGTAATGATTAAGTACTGTGCTCCTCATCTGGGTTTTCAGCCCCAGAGAGAGTTTGGTATAGGGGAGAAGGAGAGGGTGTGGAGAAGAGAGAGAGAGTGCTAGCAAGTTTTGGATTTATATCCGTGGCCAGTGGAATGCAGCTCATTTCGCATTTGTACGTGTTTTCAGTGCTGGGTGCTAGGATAATGACTGGATTAATTAGCTTGTGTAATAGTGGTTATGCAAATCCGTGTGTGGTCCATGGTTTCTCTGTTCCTAGAAACGAGGAAAGGCTGCTGCAAATTCTGTTTTAAGAAAAAAGCATGGAACTGCAAGGAAAAATAATGGTCTTTTTGAATCACCTAGCAGCACATGTTCATTCTGGGCACATTCTTGCCTCAGCAGGTGGTATTATTTACTGACCAAAGAACATTAGTCAGCATGGCAAGCTATGGGCATTTCAGATCAGAAAAAAACTAATAATAAAGTCTTCCCCTGACTATATAGCTCCTCTTTATAATTTATTGTTCACAGTAGGTGGAGAAGATTGAAATGATAGTGGTGATTAAAAATGAGCAGACAGAGACTTAAAGCAGTCTGACAGTTTTGAGAAATATCCGGATCTAACCGGATGAAGTGTGAAATCAACTTCAGTCCCTCATTCTGCACTCAAAACACGCCTGCTAGTGTCTGGGTCTGGCTGTTTTGCAGCCACTTTTCTAGCACTTGGGTCAGTGGTGGGGTGGGTGAAGAAGGTAAGCATTTCAGTAAACTTCAGTGGGTGGGCTAACAGTGAGCGAAAAGTAAAGCCTCACTGTAATCATGAGAGCTGCATTAGAAATGTGTCTTGGAACATAATCAGAGATCAATGATATGTTGTCTGCTTGTCTCCAAATGGCTCACAAATGAGCACACTGGGAGAGACAAAAGCTTGTTTTTTTGAGATGTGCACTAAAGTTTCAGACTCCTTGAGTCTGGTATTCAGTGGATGCAAAAGACCATTCCCTTTGGGTAGTTATAGCAGACAGTTGGTCTAGTAATATATTGTGTATTGAAAGATTAATATAGCTCTGTAGAAATTGCCATAAAACCTCAAAACCTAAAAAGAATGGGATTCTTCTGGGGTAGGGAGAGGAGGAGAAGAAATTACTGAGATTGGCTGGCATACTGGAAAAAGTTGACATGAAATAAATACGTAACATCTGTAAAAGCCAGATGTGTGTCTTCTGCCAGCCCTTCCAAAGAGAATAGTATTTGAAGTAGAAGAGGTTGTCGGTCACTGACAGTTTATGAAAAGTTTGGGGTATCAAGGCTTAATACATCATAGGTCCTGCTGTGGCCCATCAGGAAAGGCCTCTAGCAAAACCCAGGTTAGAAGTAATCAGCTCGGGAGGTGGTGTATGTACATCTTTAAAAGCCTTTGACATCAGCATTACCCATGTGAGTGCTTAGTGGTGAGTATGTGCTCAGGTGCATTCAGTAGTGACCAATCTGAAGTAAGTGCTTAACTCTTAATGAACTGGAACGAAAGTGCATTAAGTTCTTTGTAAGACTGGGGCCGCAGTTTGTACAGATAGTCTGCGTGGCCTCTCAATTTCTCTAGTCCTGTGCATACACTGTCAGTAACTCCCATGCAACACTGAGCCTTTTTCAAGTACAGAATATTAACCTGGAACTGAACTGAAGTTCTATTAATCTAAGGTTTAGACTTCATGATGAGAAATCTTATTCAAGGGCCTATGCAAATTTTGACATTAATAATTCTCTAGCACTTTGACTTAAATCTGGGAGCTCCCTGCAATGCCTGACCTCAGAATTATGCTACAATGTATTTTTCAATTGCTTTTATCACAGCAATTTGTCTTAACCTGTTGCAGAGCATTGTCTCTGAATACACAGAAACTGTCAGTAATGACTGTTTAGTTCTTTATCTTGTGACTATTGAATGACAACTTTCAATTGCTAGTGTTTTGTTGAAAAGCTTGATAATACTTTAAAATGCATTGATTTCTTCCTGATAGGCTAAAATGAATGATCTCTAAGTACTGGAATGCTTTGATGCCGTGCAATAAGGTGCAACTGCTTTTCCTCACCAAATACAGAGTGCTGGACAGGAGAACAAATATGACTTCTTCAGTCTAATATCTGAGACTTTCCAAAACTTCTTTTCCTTTTTTGCCTTTTTTAATGCTGTATGGTTTTAATTGTATGTGTTCGGAATAGGCAAAGATTTTTCCAGTACTGCAGCAACTCTTGTGTTCCCAGTCTTCCTCATCTCCCTCTTTCAAAAACATGACTTTGTTCTAGCGTAGCGAAGTGACACCTGCCATCTCTTGCTGATGACATCTCAACATTGATTAAACAGAGTACTAATCATCATGGCATGTTCTATCCTGCTGTTCCTTTTTGCTTCACATTGCTAATTCCCACAAAAAGTGTTCAGCATCTCTTAATTTCTTCCATTTTCAGTATTACTTAAGTTCATGGACTACTGAAATCCAGCTGTGAAGGACGATTTTATCTGAACATGAGTTACTTTTAATTTCTAGATTTTAATTAGGTGGTTAATTACTTATGACCATATTGTATCATTGGTGACACTTCAATTTTTAAGATACACAAGTATGCAAAGCTAAAGAATTATTCTTTACAATTCTGTAAATCTTGCGGTTGTTATAATAGAGATATGAAATAGAACCTAATAATTCTCAAGACTTCAATTTCCATAAGTTAAATAACTTATAATTGTTTAGTGAAGTTATCTAATATTTCTAGATCAACTCATGGTAATACAAAATGAATTGTGTGTTATATACTGTATATATACTTTATATACATATATACTTGAATATGTTTATCCATAGTCTGGATTTTTAATTTAGCTTCATGGAACGCTATTTTGTTGGCTATATTACGTTATCTATGCAGTGCCTAAAGCCATGTAGTAGCAAATAGAAGTGGTAACCATAGAAATAAACAACAACAAAAAAGTCTTCCCCCCACCAAATCATAACAACTCCTTCCCTCACCCCAGTTTTTGTATATTAATCAGGCAATTTTCAAAGATGTGCTATATCCCTTGTGAATGGCACTGTGTGTATCATATATCATTACCAAACAGCATATGCTAAATTTTTGATAGCACCACTGTTGAAAATACATTGGCTGCAGTGGTTGTATACCTGCACAATAGCTTTCTAATACGTTTTGGTAGCTGTTCACTACATCTATTTTAAGCTGGTGACTCCACGGCAGTTCCGAAGAGAGACCATGTTCAAGTTAAGTATATAACTTAGATGGTGTGCGTGTTGTCAGCATGTCGGTTTGTATAGCATTTAAGAGTCACAGGCCTCAGTATTTCAACACTTAAGTGACCTGACATCCTGAAGGCTCCATTCCTGGCTCTGGGCCTGCCTTCCCTCCTGGTACTTCTCCCTCTGTTGTGCCGTTGACTGTTTCAAGATGCTCACCTACCTAATTCTCCTAATAAGTGAGTTAAAATTCACCTAAAATAGGTGAATTATTCTGACTCGGCCTCAATTGGGTCATGGCTTGATTGTGTAGTTGTCCTGCTTTGGCTTGGGATAGAGTTAATTTTCTTTAGTAGCTGGTATAGTGTTATGTTTTGGATTTAGTACCAGAAGAATGTTGATAACATTATGTTTTCAGTTGTTGCCTGGTAGTGTTTATACACTAGTCAAGGATTTTTCAGCTTCTCCTGCCCAGCCAGCAAGAAGGCTGGAGGGGGCACAAGAAGTTGGCACAGGACACAGCCAGGACAGCTGACCCAAACTGGCCAAAGGGGTATTCAATACCATGGGACGTCATGCCCAGTTTATATATAACTGGGGGGAGTTGGCCTGGGACAGGGGGATCGCTGCTCAAGAACTAACTGGGGATTGGTCAGCGAGCGGTGAGCAGTTGCATTGTGCATCATTTGTATATTCCAATTCTTTGATTATTATTATTGTAATGTTATTATCATCATTATTTTCTTCCTTTCCATCCTATTAAACTCTTATCTCAATTTTTTTTTTTGTTTTCTTTCTGATTCTCTCCCCCATTCCCACTGGATGGTGGGTGTGAGTGAATGGCCGCATGGTGCTTAGTTTCTGGCTGGGGTTAAACTATGACAGTGATTATCAGTCCAGTTTAAGGACAGGGGTGCTGACCTCAGTCAGAGGTGCATAAGCACCCTTGGTCTTGATTCCAAAGTGCTTGCTCACTTGAGTGTAGTTCAGTTCCAGTGGTATTTAGTTTGGTGGTTGGTGGTGGCCAAAACACTTCAAACCTGGACTCAAATGGAATTTAGAGTTCTGTCATGACTTTTTTTTTTTTTCTTGTTGCATGTCAGCCCATTGCTGTTCTTCTTGATTTCCACTCAGATCAAGGTGCTATGGTGGCTAGAAAGGCAAAACAAGCAGGTTAAGTAACTGCAAGTGCACTAAAGTGGACTTGCCTGTCATAACCAGAAATCTGTCTTCAGATGTATACCCTATGATTTTAGGTAGGAAATGCATGGAAGAAGGCTGGACAGTGTATTTGTAAACTGCCCTCCTTCTGGGTGATTAATTCCTCATATAGCTTATTAATTTTCTTATTTAACAACTTCTATTTCAATATAAAGTACCTTTTACCGAGGGTGCTGCACCCACAGTAAGTGTGTGTGTATCATATTTTCCATCTGTATATGCAAACTACAATATCTTTCTAGAAGGACTTATCAGGAATACTTCTTTTGCTGCTCTTTTCTAGTCCAGACATCAGCTGCTTGATCTCAGTGATGCTTAGGTCTAAGACTGATTTCCAAAGCACGCAAGCCTCATTGCATTAGCATGTCCTGTGCACTCACAACTTCAGATTGTGTTGACAGATTTTAACAAAGTTAGATTTTAAGTTGCGGTGTCAAATTAAATAAAAATTGACAGTAATGATGAGAGGATTAGGAGTATCTTAACCATGGGAAAGATTTCAGGTTTTGTTAGAACAGCCTTGAAAAGAGGGGAAAAAAGAAAAACACTGTAAGAAATTGATTTTTTTATTCTGCTGTTCATGGAAGTATTTGTATTTTATTTTTTAATTTCCCTTAAATAAAGAACACCTTGATTTTTTTTGATTTTTTTTTTTTTTTTTTTGGTAGAGAAATCTTGTAATAACATTGCTAGGGTGAAATTAAATATCCCTAGACACTGAAAGAAGGACTTGGTAGTCTGTGTTTCTGCTGTAGTCCCATGGGTCTGCTTCAAACTATTGCCTCTGAGAACAAATCCTTAAGTTTAATTATTCCCTTATCGGACTGCTTAAGATAATCACCAAATACTTTTTGTACTTTCCAGTTAGAGGCATGGAGTGTGAATGAAAATTCACTTCAAAACATGCTATTAAACAACCACCAGGTGCCAAGAACCATCCATCACTTGTCACTTGGGCTGTGTTTGAATCCATAAACTTGAGTGTAATGAGCGTGTTGTCTGTGTGTTTTGATCTGGTCTGCCTTTGGAAATGTGAAGTTCATCTCTCTGCATTCACAGTATTATAGTTTAAATTTGAATTTTAGCTAATTAGTACTGTTAAGATATATAGTAAAATATTCTATGGTCCCATCCCATTCTTTCTCCTTCAGTATTCACATACTAGTAAGCACTGAAATCTAATTTGCTGCTGTTGCTGTGGCAGCTGTCTCTCTCTACAATGACAGAGAAGGTATTTCTCACGAGCCATGACACAGCATATGTGGACAAGAAGGTTTCCTTTCTGTTGTTTGGAGAGGTTGTGGGATATGCGTGTGTGCACTTCTGAGAATAGCAAGCAAAAGGGTGGAAAGGTAAAGGCAGAAGATGTAGAGCTAAACTAAACCCTGGCTGGAAAAGGGTGGGGGCAACAATATTTTCATTCCTGCTATATTCAAGAAAGCAGGCTTGGTTCTTCAGGCTTTTGAGCCTCAGGCGTGTCTTTGCCCTGTAGTAGTCCTAAAGGAATGTGATCTTGTGGATGGAAAGCTTTGATTATGGCAGACTAATTTGTTGAAATCTGGTTCATCTCTTTTCCACAAAGCGGCAGTGCAATAGTAAAATGCCTTGGGTTTGAAGTAGGCATGGAGAGTTTTTAGTACAGATTCATGTTAAGTGCCTAAACCTTGGATGTGTGACTTTCCATCAGCTGGAGAGGACACTGGACTCCACCAGCTGCATAAACCAGAGACTAGTTTCTCCTTTAGATTCCCCTGATAATAACTAAGCTGAGATACATTTTGTTTTGCTAGTCAGTTTTACAGTCTATAAGCCATTAATTGTAAATTAGGTTGTTCTTAAAAGCAATATTCTTCATACAAGGTTGCTTAATATTCAGTTGTACCATCTGTTTTGTAGTAATGCTTTGCTCTTCTGTGCATACTGAATGTTGCCTAGATTTTTTTACTACAAAAAAAGAAAAAAAGATGGACAGTCTGAAGTGCAAGATAATAATGAGAACAAATCATAAGTGCAATTTCCATGAATGCCAGCCTAAGATTTTTGTATTTATCACATAGATGGTGGGATGGCCTGCTTGTGACAACCCTTTGATTCTGAAAATGCACCTGATTCTTCTCTTTCGTGGTGTTAATGCATCACTTTATATTTCATATCAAATTTTCCTGTTCTATGAATTTTGGAGTGTGCATACACAGACTGATAGACCTGACATAGGATTTCAAGTTGTTAAGAAACTAACTTGCAGTGAAATGTACATTACTTTTATCTTTCCTGAAGCTTAATTTATAGTCCATTCTCAGGGTGTGTGCATGGCAGGACCACATTGCTGCAGACCTTTATTAGTTTCTTCGCCCCTTCCCATGCATGCCTTTCACATGTATTGCTGTCATATATCCTTTGTTAAAAGTGCTCCTTTGCTTACAGTCAGAGCTATACCTCTAGTGCTGTAAAAATGTGGATGTAGCAGAGGTGGGTGCATGAACTTCTGCGACAAAGACCCATGGCATGGAGTTCAGCTTGTGACTTATGAGCCTTCTGAGAACTATGAATTCTGATGTGAGCACCCAAATCCTGCAGGATAGCTGAATTAATCAGTCACGTGCCCCTTCCATAGATTTTTGTTAGGGTATCTTGTCTTGAATTTCATTTGTTGAGGTATATTAAAATGAAGCATTTCCTGTCCTCGTAAAAGAAACAGTCACAATTTTTGTGCTTAGCCAGCTCAAGTGTAGACTTGTACAGATATTTCTATGGCACGAGAAAGACATTTCAATATTTACTTTCTCTTGGGGGGTGGGGGGCAAGAAATGGAAATGTAACTAAATTTTCACAGAACAAGATGTATGAAAAATTAAATTTGGTAATGCATTTGGAACCTGGGATTCCAATGCACTGATCTGGGCCAAGTGCCTTCTCATGATATAGAATGATATTAAGTGGAATTGTTTTGTAGTGACAAATTGCCTCTCTACTTCAGGATTTGTTGTCCCTGTGGGTTCAGTGCTATGTCTAGACAATACTGCTTGTCCTATCTCAAAATCTGCATTGTAGTGATGGCTTTTTTATTTTCTAGGAGGCTGGGAAGGGGTGAGCTGCTTCTGGGAGAAAACTGTTTTTTGAACTACTGGACCCATAATGTAATGGTTCATTACACTGATGCAAACCAAAATGTTTGGGGTAGTTGCTCTTCGTTTTGTTTTCATTGGGTCTGTCCAGCCCTAAATGTAAGAATTCCTTCAGAGCTTGGCCTGGAAAATTTTCTTTTTTTTGTAGCTAAAAATGACAAGAAACTGTTTTGTACAGGAAGAGATAGAAACCTTTGTTTTTACAAAAAATGGTTCCTTGGGAAAATTCCCAACTATCTCAACTGACACACCTTGGCAGTCTGGTCATTAGCGTAGAAAACCAACTGTGTTTGTAAGTTGGTGTTTTCTCTCTCTACTACAGATTCTCTTTATCTGAACTTAGTGAATGTCCTGGTTTCAGCTGGGATAGAGTTAATCGTCTTCCTAGTAGCTGGTACAGTGCTGTGTTTTGAGTTCAGTATATGAAGAATGTTGATAACACCCTGATGTGTTCAGTTGTTGCTCAGTAGTGTTTAGTCTAAAATCAAGGACTTTTCAGCT
>JAVJGG010000085.1:10414007-10426993 GCA_035590195.1 Aviceda cuculoides
AACATTCTTCTCATACTGAACTCAAAACACAGCACCGTACCAGCTACTAGGAAGACAATTAACTCTATCCCAGCTGACACCAGGACAGTATTAGACACAGCTGTGTGTAGCGGTGTGATACTTTGCTACATATTTGCCTGAAACAGATGTTTGGATCATTCTATAAGGTATGTGATGTGATAACATTACCTTGGTATTTTCTTAGTTACAGCTACAACAGATATTTTTGCTTCAACAGCTCCAGGCTTTTTTTCCACTGCCAAATCTGGACTTTATGGGATGAGGTCTGAACTGGAGGCTCAGGTTGAACTCAGGGCGTCATAAAATGCAGGAATCATAAAGGAGGCCTACAAGAAAGGTTTCCACCTGTAGCTTCTGTACCTGTAGTTTCTTCAAACAAACATGGATGACAGGTCAAGCCACACAGCTGTTCACATTTGCAGCATCAGACAGCACGCTGTGTAAAAAGTTTCCCATTGGATCTCACAAACCTAGGCAGATGAGTTCATTATAAGCATTGATCTTTTTTTTGTAATTACTGTACAGGAAATAGTTTCAGCTGGCAGATCTGCTCCACAGAACTAGAAAAAACATTTAAACAGCTCTAGCTATGAGATTGGGTGCTGCAAGTCTGTGCGTATTCTACTTTAAATGGTCTTCTGAGTCCCAGCACTTCTTAAGTCCTGTTCTTGGAGTATTGCCCAAACACCGATAAATTAATGCCTTTATAACTCAGAGATGTTTTTGTGGTTTAAGCCCAGCTGGCAACAAAGCACCACAAGGCCGCTCGCTGACTCCTCCCACCAGGTAGGATGGGGAGAAGAAAATATAACAGAAAGCTCATGGGTTCACATAAGGACAGGGAGGGCTCACTCGCCAATTGTGGCCACAGGCAAAACAGACTCGACTTGGTGAAATTAGTTTAATTTATTACCATCAAATCAGAGTAGGATAATGAGATGTAAACCCAAATCTTAAAAACACCCCCCCCTCCTTCTTCCTGGGCTTAACTCCACTCCTGATTTTCTCTACACACACCCCCCGCTAGCAGTGCAGGGGAATGGGGGTTGGGGTCAGTTAATCACACGTTGTCTCTGCCACTCCTTCCTCCGCAGGGGCAGGACTCCTCACTCTTCTCCTGCTCCAGCGTGGGGTCCCTCCCATGGGAGGCAGACCTCCATGAACTGCTCCAGTGTGGGTCCTTCCCACAGGCTGCAGTTCTTCATGAACTGCTCCAGCATGGGTCCCTTCCATGGGCTGCAGTCCTTCAGGCACAGACTGCTCCAGTGCAGGCTTTCCCATGGAGTCATGGCCATGTTTGGGGGCATCCCCCTGCTCCGGCATGGGCTCCTCCCTGGGCTTCAGGTGGGTGTCTGCTCCCCCGCTCACCTCCATACGCTGGGGGGACAGCCTGCCATCTCACCACAGGCTGGAGGGGCATTCCCACCTCTGGCGCACCTCCTCCCCCTCCTTCTTCACTGACCTCGGTATCTGCACAGGGGTTCCTCTCACATTCCAGTCTCCTACCCTGCTGCAGGTTCCCCTTCTTAAATCTGTTCTCCCAGAGGCGCTACCACTGTCACTGATTGGCTCAGCCTTTGCCAGCGGCTGGTCCGACTTGGAGCTGGGAAAGCTTCTAGAAGCTTCTCACAGGATCCACCCCTGTAGCCCCCTCCCCTGCTACCAATATCCAGCCACACAAACCCAAACCAGATGTACAATTCTGGAGAATGGAAACACAGTAAGTTTATATGTAGAATCTCTATGGTAGATACGTAATATCTGTATGGTGATAGCACAAAGCAGAAGATGTTAGGAAATGAGGCAGTATTCAACAAATACCAATTCCTTTGCAAGTCCTAATGTATGAAATTAGAAGAGTTAACACAAACAAAGATGACCACACTGAAGGATAGTCAGCGTGCATGTTAGGATTCAAACTCAGATGTCCTTTGCTCTTTTACTAGGTCTGGGCCATGCGGTACTCCATGGTTAAATAAAGTGCAGTCAGTCACTTCTAGAGTTGTAAACTTACTCTTTTTCCTGAGTTTTGGGTTTGTGTCATCCTTTCTGGGTCAGCTTCTACAGTAAAGCATAGCAAAAACATCAGTAGACTATGGATAAAATAATTTGTCTCTACCCAAGTGTTCAGTATTAGCACAAGCCTACCTGTGTATCACAGGGGTGTTACGTGGAAAGCCAATTTGGATGCCTGGAGCAGCACATTAGTGAAATGACTGGTGCTAATCAGCCCAGGTGAGACAACACTGGTTCTCTCCTACTACTTCTTTGGCTCAGAAGCTGGCTCATTTTGTGCTGGCTCTTGGATCTCTCAAAAGCTCTGTGTTGTGCAAGGATAGGCATGTTCCAGGGTTGAACTCACTGCATTGTTATGCTTGTGTGAAATCGTTGATTATATGTATCTTCAGGATATTGACATGATAGACAGATGTATTCCAATCAGTTAAATTTTTGATGAAATTTATTTTCCATGGAAAAAGACTCCATTTCATTGAAGTGCAGTGGATAAAAGTTAATAATTTAAGTGCATCTTTTTCTTTTCTGAAAGAAAAGTGGTTGACTAGTTGTACTTTATGTTTTTCATACAGAAATCCCAGTTGTCTGAAATGAGTTTGCATGTGAACAAAGGTTGCTTCATTCCACCTTTTGTGTCTGGTTATGATTTGCTTTTATAGGCTCTATAACTATTTGCTGGGAATGTTCTCATCTGTGGGAATACATACTACAATCTGTGCCAGTTCAAGCTCACGTGCTGTCAAAGATTTGGGGGAGGATAGTCGTGAAATAAAAGAATAACAAAGAAGCTCTGTTTTTCCAGTTTCTGAAATAGGGATGATAAAACTTGTATCTCCTTTGGTTTTAATTTTGTTTGGGATAGAAGAAAGATGCAGCTGTCACATAACAGATGCGTTTTGGTAGCTGTTTTTAAGACACTGCTGATTGCTGTGATGTTTGCATGCC
This sequence comes from Aviceda cuculoides, assembly GCA_035590195.1. Lineage (NCBI taxonomy): Eukaryota > Metazoa > Chordata > Aves > Accipitriformes > Accipitridae > Aviceda > Aviceda cuculoides. The sequence continues at coordinate 10,416,990 of JAVJGG010000085.1, forward strand.
TGTTATGCAGTCCAGAGAAACTGGCACATGCATTTGTGAAAGACTTGCTATGAAACGGTTAGTTCCTAACTTAGTAAGTGTTCAACCATTTAAGAATGAGTCGGCAGCAACTGAACCTTTGACTTTCGTCTGCACACACAGTTTGTTGCCCTCTGGATAAAGAACTAGAGCAGTGTGACCTCTTTTTCTATTCTGGACAATAGATACCAGTAAGTCCTTGGAAAGCACAAGTTCTATTTTCCAGATGTTTAAAGTGTAAGTTTCTTGTTCCAAATGGCACAAAACCATAAAGCATTGAAATTTCGTGCAGAATGGGAATGCTGAAAGTTACTTCTGCAAAGGTATGGTTCTTTTAATAAATGTATCCAGGCTTTCACCAAATTCCTGAAGCCCTTAAAACCCAGAAGGTTGGGAGTCCTGGAGTCAGGCTTGCCTACTGCTAAAAGGCTTCTTAAGGAGCTGGAGACTTGAGAAGCAGTGAGGTTACTGTAAATTCAAGGCAGTTTGCCTGGTGATTTACCAAGTTGACAGGGAGCCTTGCAAACTTGGCTTGTGAATTTGCTAGTCTGAGTTTAGAACTCAGGGTTTCTTTATCCCCAGGTTTCCATCAGCCTGCTGGGATGATTGCAGCAGAACTATGAGGAAATGAAGTAAATTTCCAATGGAAACCTGCCTGGTTTTCATCAGAATTTTAGCCAAATTAATCAACCAAGATGTTTTGATGAACTTTTTTTTTTTTTCCCCTAGTGGAAAATGTTTCATTGGAAAGTTTCTGGTGACCACAAGGACCTGTGCATCTTATTACAGCTCCTGTGGTGATTGCTTGTTGTTTCAATTTATTTGCTTGAGATGACCTGGATAATGCAGACATCATGACTGCCATCTTCAATCACAAGAGGAAAGTCTTTTACAAAAATCTATAATGTAGTTTGTGAAATGAACTGTTACTGCAAATCAGAAGAAATGTGCTGTAAACTGTTTTACTGTGTCTCATATATGTGAGTGATTTATTTAGCGTTGACTTTTTGTTAAGTTCGTAAATATAAGGAGATTACAAAAATCTGTACAAATTCATATATTCAGTGAAACTTCCATACAATGAAGGTTGTCTATTCTTGCCTTAGTATGAGTCCTGGTTTCCCACTAATAGACAGGAAAATTACATACAAAATAATGTTTGTCATTCATGTTGTGCTTCTTATACATATCCCATATTTTAATTCTTGTTTGCTGGTACAGAAGCACTAACTGATGTACTCCATGTGCAATTGAAATGATGCCCACTAGTTATGCTCATCTTGAGGAGAGAAAAATTATTGGAATGGATCTGGGAAAGAGAAGGAGATAACTATGCTCCAGATAGGAACAGTGGCTAACTGCCTTGCAAGGGCTTACCACATCTATAAAAGTGTACTGGCATAGGAAGAGTAATCGAGGTCCTTGGATTCATGCCTAGGCAGATACTTTGGTCAAAGCTGCTGGGAATGGGCTCTACAGAAATGGAGTCTAAAATGGCTCTGAGTCAGCAGCAGCAGCTGCAGAAAATGTGGCCTGGGGAGAAAATGGGAAGCAAAATATGCAGGTGTGCAGAGTTGAAAGAATTTTGCCTTGTAAAACTCAGTTAACAATTCAATGAATGCTGTACAAACCAGGCAAGATTCCAGCTCTGTCTAGACTCTAGAGAGACTTAACATACCATAAAATGCAATAAATTTTTTTATCATAAAAATAGAGATGTGTTGCTGAGTATCCACTGTGCTCAGATGTGTTTAGTCAGAAGGAGTGTTTTTACATGTCTTCAGGGGTAGTTAGTCTTCATTCTGGTGTAGACAGCCAGCCCTGCAGAGTCTTAAATGCAAAAGCTTTGTACCTGTGCAGTAAGAACTGAAAATGCCATAAAGCCCTGGAAGACTTTCACAAATTTTGGCAAATGTTTTAGGAGATTTGATTGCTGTATCACTCGAAGGAAGGGTACTATGTGAATTCAAATGTGCCAGACCAACACTTCACAAAGTTTGGTTTCAGGTGCTAGCTGAATTTGAATTTCACTTACAAGGTATATGTCAGGTCCTGGTTGAGTCTATAGGTACCATTCATTGGTGATGGGTGCATAAGGAGGATAACATGTGGACTTGTCATGTTAGTCTAGTCGCTGATTAATGAAGATGATTGTTGAGTGACAATAGCAGACCTCACTGGTGCAGTGGTTGAGTTACTCAGGTTTAGATCCTCAAGTCAGTATTGTGTACATCATCTCATTTGCTCATATTTATAAGGCTTTTGTGTCTAGGAATCCACATGGCTTGGGCTCCAGTGACTGTATTTTCTGCTTTCTATCCTGTGGCACATGCAAAGAATCATCCTTCAGTGGTTTTGATCTGCTCCTGAGAATATCCCTGGGTGGTGAATGAGCTTGCAAGTAGGCCTCCAAGGAATATGCTGCAGCTGGGGTGAGTTATTATGTCTTTGTTGACTTGTAACCTGAAATCTATATCCCTCTGAGTCTTGCTGTATAGCCATCATCTCTTTACCTTGGGATTATTGATTGTATTAAAATGTTCACTTTGTACTCCACACAGCTAGGGTACTGATTACTTTTATTCATGTTGCCACTTGGAAAGGTTATTTATGTGGGACGATTTCCAACATCTGTGCCAATCTGGAAAGCAGGATATTTTATCTTTATTTATTGAAAATCTTTATACAAAACAAGTTGCTTACTGAGATAAAATACTTACTCAAGGAGACATCTTGCCCTTTTTATTTACTTCATTTATTTTGGTGCATCATCTTCAAATGAAGGAAACATCAAAGCTAAATGGATTTAATCTTTCATTAGTTATGAAAAGACTTATGTTCCTAATAAAAGAGATCACCCGACCTAGGTTTGTGGCAGAACATCTTTTAGTCATAGTAAATGTGCTTGCAGTGTTGTGCTGTCACATATGTAGGTGTGGATATAATTTTATGTATACAAAACACACACACTTCCATGCTTATTGCTTTGAATTTTCCTTTTGTGTCTTCAAATCATGGAAACAAGCTCCTCTATCATGCTGACTGTTGCCCTTTCTGGACTGTTAGTAAAACACGGACTTTACTATGTCATTATATCACCAGGATTTTGATTTTTGAATTGCAGTATCAGACCTAGGAATATCCTCTTTTATTGCTTTGCAGAAGGCTTTGGCATTCATACTCAAAGTCTTCCTTCACATCAAGCTGTTTCATCAAACAGGACTTACTAGGATTTCCTCTAGCCACTTTCCATAGGGACTAGTTTGGCACATTGTTTCTCACTGCCTGTTGTGATGGACTGCGGGGGCCACCTCAGGTTAAGAAATGCTCTCTCTAAATAGAAGTGTTGTAAAGTTGAGCCCATACAGTTCTTGGAGAGGTTTCTACAGTGAGATCTTAACCATTTTCCACTAATCTGGAGGCCTGACCAAGCAGCAGTAAGGCTCTCAGACCTCTTTTACTTACTTCCAAAGCAGCTGATTGTGTGTGTGGGCTGGCATCGAGTCCCCAACTGTGCAGGTTGACATCACTCTTTGGCTTCAGCTATGGCAGCATGTGCTAGCTGCTGGGCCAGCTGCTATTACTGGGGTGCAAAGATGGGGGAACTATAACGGTGTGAAATGAAAACTGCTTAATTTCAACCCTCAAAGTTTTAAGTTAGCTTTCAGGTGTTTTTTCCCCAACATTGCTGAAAAAAATCTTAGGGAGGAAATAAATCATTTGGTTTATTTTCAACTGATTTCCCGCCTGACCCTCTAAGCATAAGTAAATGCACTTGTATGTTTTTTCAGTGCAATATAATTTTGAATCAAGTAAGGAAAATATATAATTTCTGCAGTGGCCAACTGAATCAATTATCCTTCTAAAAAAGTAGCTGAGTATGGTTTACAGACTCCAATCTGATTTTTGGTTTAAAAAATTGCAGATGGTTTTGGGTTTTGTGGGGGGTTTGGCTTTTTTTTTTTTCTCCTTTCTTTTTTTCCCCTCAAATAAGCCTCCACTTAATTTGCCCAGGCATAACTGTCATCTCTTGTTTTCAATGGCAAAGCAAAATTTGTTTCGAAATCCTGTTTTCAATTCTGGGCACAGAACATTAGAGCTCAGGAACATCAGGAGCTTGCTCAGGCTTGGAACCATTTATGCTGTTTGTATCCTTATTGTAGCCAATATTTTCCATTGAAAATTCATTTCTTAAACAACTGGAACATGAATATTAATGTTTTGTTTTAGATTCATAATGGTGGAAAGGCAGAAGTCAAGGGCATGAACAGATCAAAGATCATGAGCAGATCAAAGTCTAGAATTTCAGCTTCATTTTCATACTATGCATAACTAAATCCATAAAGTGAGTCTCGGGAGTCAGGCTCAAGGGCCTCTTGATTAAGAATTAAATTACAGGTATGATTTACTAAATTTGTGCTTGGGGAAAGAAGGATTTTGATTATGATGTGATTGGTAAACTATGCATTTCCTCAGCAACATATTAAAATTAATGGAGATAGCATAACCATACATGCAAAATACTTCACAAATCTCAGGAAATATGTTGTATTGTAAACTAAGCCACATAAGCAAAAATCTGTGTCTATAACTCCTTTACTAAAGTAAACCCAAGGGGAGTGTAAAGCTGTCCCCCACTCTTCTCAGACTGAAGTTTCTTCTACTTTTAAAGATGACATGGTCGAGGAACACTCACATCAGCTCCTTTATCTGATGTTTTTCACATAGTTTTCATATGATTGTCTTAAAGCATTGAAATGTAGAACCATTTGAAAGCATTTTTTTCAGTGGTTATGTATTTTTATTAGGCTAATTTAAATGTCTTTCAAAGTTGCTTGTAATTATACCTATTGTATCTTGTTCTTTGTTGAGTAAGTTTGGCATAGTAGGATCCTTAGCCATGTTATGGGCTTCAAGATGCTGTTGCATACAAACAACACATGACAACGAGGTTTGGAAGGAAAAAGAATACAGTTATTGCTCACTCTCTGAGAGAGGCAAAAGTCTGTGGTATGCAAGTTCCTACGCTGCAGAGTCTTGGTTCACGAGCTTGTCTGTTCTTTTTCTGCTTTTGTCTGTGTGAATCATATCTGGTTCATAACATTCAGCCATCATGGATATGGCAACATTCCTGCTTCATGTGATGCAAACTAGTGTGGGGGACATCAAAAAAATCTACATCACACTGTGCTACTCTAAAACTACAGTACATTTCACCAGCCCACAATGGCAAGGTCTGTGCTCTTCTGTTGTTTGACTGTCTTAAGGCAGGCAAGTTACACCAGTGTTTCACGCAAGCCCAAATAATTGGGTGTTTCTCTTCCATGGATGCAGATATTTAGGAATTCAGTGTATGTGAGTAGGAGGAAGGAGATGGGAATGGTCAGGGTCAAGTTTTCAAGCGCTCTGAGATCACATCAATTACTCCAATCCAGGAGAGGCTTTTTGCTTGCAGCTGAGGGGTACTGCAGCTGCCAGGATTTGAGAGAGTGGGTAAGAGTTGCTCCCACTCTATCCATCTGTTGTATTTCATGGGGATTAAAAATTGCCCTGTTCTTCTAAAACCTTTCATTGGCAGTCATTGCAACTTTGGAGCTGTTGACCAAGAGCAACAGAGCTCTGAAAGCAGAACATTTTTTATAGTGGAAAAAGTGCTTGATTTACCTCTAGCTTATGCCCAGGCTCCCTCACCTGCAAACTCAAGATTCATTAAGGAGAGAGCTCTGTCATATCACAAGAGCAGAGAAACATGAAAGACTGCTTTCTTCTAATATGCAACAAAGCACATAATTAAAATAAACAAAATAGCATTAACCATAAGGTCTTGGCTGGTGTCGTTTTCAAAGCCATGAAGGGATTTTGGAGTCTCTAAGATCTAATCTGTTTCAGTAAGGTATTAGCTACAGAGCCGCGTGGGAAATTATTAGTTAAGCTGGAAATTGGTATAAGGAACCAGCTAGAAAATAACCCCATTTTGTGATGTTAATGGAGATATTGAGCTGGGGGAAGATTAAGCTGGAATGTCCCCCAAAACAATGTGTGAGTAACTGTAATTACAATGGGAATGAATTAGAAGTTACTAACATTATTTACTGATGATGTGATGTTGGGGAGTTTTGTCAAATAGGGCAAAAGAACAGAACACACTGGAATCAGAGGGTGGTCTTAGGGACTGAAATAATAGACTATGAAATATATTGGTATAATATTCAAGTGAGTGATTAGGGAGGGGCTAGTAATAAGGATTTCATTTATAAGGTGGGTCTTGTAATTTGGAAGTATCTAAAGAGGAATACTAGAGCAATTCTACAGTACATCCAGCAAATAATTCGTAGTACAACCATGGTGTTTATACTGCTGTTTTATGAGACATGAGTGAGATGGTGTCTGGAATGCTATGCTCAAATCTGGTCACCTGTATTCAAGAAAAATGAATTAATACAGGGACAGCTACAGAGAATACTACCAGGAGGATCAGGGAGCTTGACTTCTGAGATGAAGCAAGAAGACTGGGCTTGTTCTGCCCTGCAGAATGAGCACTGGGGCAGGTGCGATCATTGTCTGTAATATGTCCCAAGCACAAATACAGGCTGGGTGGAGAATGGATTGGGAGCAGCCCTGAGGAGAAGGAATTGTGCGTGTTGGTTGACAAGAAGCTCAAGATGACCTGGCAATGTGTGTTTGCAGCCCAGAAAGTCAACTGTATCATGGGCTGCATCACAAGAAGCATGGCCAGCAGGTCGAGGGAGGTGATTCCCCCCCTCTACTCTGCTCTGGTGAGACCCCACCTGGAGTCCTGCATTCAGCTCTGGGGCCCCCAGTGTAGGACAGATGTGGACCTGCTCAAGTGGGTCCAGAGGAGGGCCATGAAGATGATCAGAGGGCTGGAGCACCTCTCCTATGAAGACAGGCTGAGAGAGTTGGGGTTGTTCAGCCCGGAGAAGAGAAGGCTCCGGGGAGACCTTGTAGTAGCCTTCCAGTACCTAAAGGAGGCCTACAAGAAAGCCAGAGAGGGACTTTTTATAAGGGCATGTAGTGATAGGACAAGGGGTAATGGCTTTAAATTGAGAGAGGGTGGATTTAGATCAGATATTAGGAAGACGTTCTTTACTGTGGGGGTGGTGAGGCACTGGAATAAGTTGTCCAGAGAGGCTGTGGATGCCCCATCCCTGGAAGTGTTCAAGGCCAGGTTGGACGCGGCTTGGAGCAACCTGGTCTAGTGCAAGGTGTCCCTTGCCCATGGCAGGGGGATTGGAACTAGATGATCTTTAAGGTCCCTTCCAACCCAAACCATTCTATGATTCTATGATTTTAGAGAAAGGTGAGAGAAGATTGATTACAACTTATGGGCTATAGAAACATATGGCTATGTGGTTAAAAAGAAATGTATATCCATATTAGGAAATTGGACATAACTAACGCAAGATCACATTTATTTTCTTAGGCAGACAAAATTCAGAATGGCAACAAGGCCAGCTGTAGACAACAGTTTTGAAATATCTCTAAATATTTATATCCAACAAAAAGTTGCAAACAGAGATCAAAATACTAATAAACTGAAGTTTACAAAAGCCAATAAAGCAGGTTTTGTTTGCAGGAGGGTTTTTTTGAAGACATGCATAAATATTGAGTTAAATATAAAATCTTTAAAATGTACATAGGTATATGCTTTATAAATATAAGTACTAATCACAGAATCATAGAATCACCGAATGATTTGGGTTTGAAGGGACCTTAAAGATCTAGACCAACCCTCCCTGCCATGTGCAGGGACATCTTTCACTATATTAGGTTTTTCGAAGCCCTGTCCAACTTGACCTTGAACACTTCCAGGGATGGGGCATCCAAAACTTTTCCGGGCAACCTGTCCCCACACCCTCATCATAAAAAATTTCTTCCTTATATGCAATCTAAATCTACCCTCTTTCAGTTTAAAACTGTTATCCTTTGTCCCCTCACTACAGGTCCTGGTAAAAGGTCTTTCTCCATCTTTCTTATAATCCCCCTTTATATGATGAAAGGTCGCAATAAGGTGTCTCTGGAGCCTTCTCTTCTCCAAGCTGAACAACCCCATCTCTCAGCCTTCTTTCATAGGAGAGGTGTTCCAGCCCTTTGATCATTTTCGTGGCCCTCCTCTGGACCCACTCTAACAGATCCATTGACACGTCTGGGCTTCCTCACAAAAGCGTGTAAATGACTGATAAGGTTTAAGACTAGTTCCAAAACACAATACAAATGGATTCCCCAACTTTGAAGCTGTGATCCACAAAATCATAGGTAGATAACGCTTAACCCCTAAGGCATTTAAACTCACAACATAGGTCTGGTTTTGACCTGTATATTCACCAGATGTACCAAGGCAATATATGTACCAAGGCAATATATGAGAACGTTTGGAATTCTTTTTCTCAGAAACATAATTTTTACAGTAGCATTGAACAGTGCTTTCCCATCCAGCTTATCAGACAACTGTTAATATTCCACACTCCCAACTCTGGTTCCTCCTGTTCTAATCTAGTCTTTTAAATATGTTTCATATGTCTTAGAAAAACATTTTCTAATGTTACTTTGAGAAAATTATGGATGAATGTCACTCCCAGATAAGCATAACTTTGAACAGCAATAAATCTTCTTCTTTCTCCTAATAGAGGGATTTGTACTTTCTATTAATAGGAGGCGTTTTTTTCAAGAAGATTTGTTATATTTGGAATTCATTTCCTCACTGATTTTTCGTGGTATTTGAGCACTTATTGCTATGCCTCTTTGATAAAATAGATCTTAAGGTTGAAAGGTTTTATAGCAATTTAGTTAAGCTTCTGATGTTATGAAGGAGGTGAAACGTATTTCATTAATAACGTCATCCCAGTAAATAATAAATAGAAAGAGCTGAGACTAAAAGATCATACAGCAGTTAGTAGCAAAAGCATATTTGAGTTAGACTCAAACCTAAGAATATTTCTAAAGAAAACAAAAGTAATCTTAAACCATTGCATTTAAATTATCTTTAAATACATAATGTTCCATGAGTACCATTTTCTACTTTTTCACAAGCTATTTTTGTAGTAAAACCATCAGTCCATTTTAGTACTTTCCAAGGAGATGTGTTAGGAAAACCCTGAAACTTTTTGTGCCTTTTTTGCTCTAAAGACCTTTTCTTTTACTTCCAAAGATAGGGAGACAATGATGCTCCAGATAACCTAAAAAAGTATGACTTGCCAAGACATGTATAAACAAGTAGTAATAGGTATAAGCAGGAAAAAAATAACCAATCTATGAAACAACAATGAAAAAAAATCATGAGCATCCTTCTCTCATAAAACTAAGCTCACTGTCAAGAGTTCAAAAAAACCACCGCTTCATTATTCTTAAATAGCAAGATGACTGCAATCATAGGAAGGGGTTGAGGATTTCCAATTAACTTGCCGCTGCTTCTGTTTTTCCATTCAGTAGTTAGCCAAAAAGGATATCCTTGCATGCAGCATAGAAGTCTGCCCTTTTTCATCCCACTGAGGGTAAGCAGTCTGTTCCAAAAGAAAATAGAGAGGTCACTAACTGATGTGAGCCTAATTTAATGAGCAGCTACACATTCTGAAGCAGACAAACACAGGAGTGATATTAGTGACTTAAGTCTCAGTGGATGCTCCTGCAAGCATCACCTTCAGTTTGCACTGTGAATGTGTATTGGGTTTACATGCCAAGGCTTTGGTAGCAGGGGGGCTACAGGGGTTGCTTCTGTGAGAACTGATCAGGAGCTGCCCCCATGTCAGACATAGCCAGTTCTAGCTGGCTCCAAGACAGACCCGTCACAGGCCAAAGCTGAGCAAATCAGCAATGTTGGTAGTGCTTCTGGGATAACATATTTAAGAAAGGGTGAAAAATGCTGCATAACAGCAGCTGAGGGAAAGGAGTGAGAACATGTGAGTGAAACAGCCCTGCAGACACCAAGGTCAGTGAAGAAGGGGGGGGGGGGGTGCTCCAGGCGCCGG
>JAVJGG010000085.1:10427093-10443435 GCA_035590195.1 Aviceda cuculoides
GGGCTCCTCTCTCCCCGGGCTGCAGGTGGGCATCTGCTCCCCCGCTCCCCTCCCTGGGCTGGGGGGGACAGCCTGCCACCTCACCATGGGCTGCAGGGGCACCCCCTCCTCCTTCTCCTCCTTCACCCTACCTCAGTATCGCCAGAGGGGCTCCTCTCACATCCCAATCCCCGACTCACTTGCTGGGGTTCCCCTTCTGAAATCTGTTCTCCCTGAGGCGCGACCACCGTTGCTGAGGGGCTCGGCCTGGGCCTGAGGCAGGTCCGGCTCGCATCTGGGGGAGCTTCCAGCAGCTTCTCACAGGAGCTGGCCCTGCCCCACTACCAAAAAAAACCCCGCCACACAAAACCAAAACACCATGAAATTGTCAAATCATCTGTTGTCATTTGCTGTGACTTGTGCACATCTATACTCTAAACTGGTAACATGTATTTGGCCAAGTAAAAGCAATCTTGGGTAATTTTTGTGTGCCTTTATCCTGAAAATGTGTATTGGTGTAATGATGTCAGTTCTTGAATCTCTCAGGCTTATTCAATACATTTAAGATATTAACAGGATTATTTGAGTTGGTAGCCTGTAACAATGGAAGACTGCAGAAGGTTACTCTGAATTGGGTGTCTGAGTGTCTTGCTTACCTGTTCCATATGAATAAAATACTTTCCTGTAAACGCAGTTTTTTGTTTCCTATGTAGTGATTGTATATATTGGGGGAAGGGATGTCATTTGTCCCTTAGCCTAAAGATTTTTCCTCCTCATAGCACCAAACCCCTGTTTTCTTTTAGCGCATTGGGTTAACCTGAAGATCAGCAGCCAATGTACCAGACAGCAGGTTTGAATCCAAACGTCAAATTAAAATGGAAAGCAACAGCAAAGGACACAATCCAAGTTGGGGTTGGACTAAGGTTACAGAGGGTGGCTACTGACCCGGGACAGCCACAGAGACAGAGCCTGGACAGCTGCAGAGCTGTGGCAGCCAGCCAGTGTTCCTGAACAGATGAAGACGAGGCCAAAAGGAGGAGGACTTAAATCTCGGATATTAGCTGCTCCAATATAGAAAAAACAAGCTATATAAGAACCTTACATACTGCGACAAGAATTACAACAGCTAGTTGGAAACAGAGTCCATGAAGCTTCTTGTGCAACTTTGCAGATAGAAATTCTCATAACCAAAGTATTTAAAAAATATTAGCTTTTGAGACATATTTAGTTCTAAAAATTGCATGCACTAGGTATATCATAAACAATCTTTGCCCTCAAATACATTATCTACTGAGTCATTAAAGAAAGGCCGTGACTTCACAGGCACATTTCAGTTTACGCAAAGATAATCCTAGTTGCCCTTCTTTGGTTGGGAATCAGGATCTGTAAGCCCGGGTGTGTTGTTTTTAGTATCCCAACTAGCCCACTCTTCATGATGGTATACTGTGTCTTGTGTACTTTGATTGCTCTTTGAACAAACAAAAGCTTTTTATGAACGCCCAGGTTCTCTCTGAAAGTACATTTTTCAGATATAGTCTGAGCATCTCCACTGGCTGAAATTGTGAGCATCTCCACTGGCTGAAAAGATTACTTTTCCTATCCTATTTATAAAGCATATTAATGCTTTATAAAATAGTTGCAGACCCTGACACAAAAGCCTGGCAATTGAAAACTAGGCAATTAAACGTCTCAAAAAGGAGGAGAAGAAATGCAGTACAAAACGATCTCCAAAGAGAACCTGTAGCTGTCTGTGACCCTCCCTATTATTCTGTGTAGGATGTACTTGGGTAGTTTGGATTAGCCATGGATACAGACGATGTCAGAACCAGTCCTCAAAATCTTTTCTGTTTTCCATTACGAAAATATGCTACAGAGCTGTGGTACCAGATATTAAGCAACCCCTTACATATTTTTTTAATGTCAATAGAATTACTTTTCATTAAGTTTTAAGTTATGTGTGCTGTATACTATGTATATTTTTTTTCCTATTAAATCCAAAAATCTTTCCTGATAAGGGCATCCTTTCTCAAAGTACTTCTTAAAATAGAATAGCTTGATGCTGTGAATAGCACATTGACATTGACGAAAACCAGGGAGATGCAAACAAATTCTAGCAAGTCTCCAGACTTGCTGTATACTTCAGAAATGGTTTGACTCATTAGTAGATTAATAGGCTGCACAGAGAGCTGGATCTTTGAAAGAAGTCAGTGAATTAAGGGCAGACTATTACCCTGTAGCTCCCATTAGCCCGCACATTAACCAGACAGATCTACAGATATTTCTGTCCTATTCAAATCACTGGAACAATGGATATAGGTTTTATATAAAATCAGCATGGCCATAAAATGGAATGTAGGAACATTTTACAATTACTGCAGTTAGAATGGCCAAAGCCTTTGAATATCGCTTTGTCAGGATTTTTATTCTTTCTCAGGAGCCTACCTATTCACAAATCCGAGGTAGCTGAACATCACAATCAGGTTTCCTCGTATAGTTATTTTTTGCTCAGTAATAATTCATAAAACCATTTAACAACTTTCACGTAAAAATATATTTTGATATATCTGATAGAAACTATACCTGATCTTGGCTGAGGGCAAAAGAAAAGGTAAGATGACCTGTCATCTATGATTGCAAGCCACTGTTCCTACTCTTTATCTTTCAAACAGGGATCAGTTGTGGTGACAGATACAGAAATACAACAGTCCCTTCCAAAGGGCTTGTAGTGTTCCGTGTGTGCAGCAAGGTCGTAGGAAAGGTCAGCAAGGTCCCAAACGCTGCACATTAAAGAGTTCAGTTGCTGGGGGGAGCCTCTGCCAGGTACAGTTTGAATTTCAGTTACTTTATGTGAGATCCATATGACCAAACGGAACTTTTGCAATGTAACAGCTACATCAGAGCTAAGCATCTAGGTTCCCCTCATGCTCAGTGGGTAGAAGTAGGAATCTGAAGGACGCAGTTAGTTTCATCAAAAAGGTCTAAAATGAGGCAGTGGAATTGTGTTTCTGGAACTGCCCATTTGTCTCTATTGACTACAAAGACAACCAGGGTGATAGTATAGGTATAAACATCTGCAGCTTAAAAATCTAAAGTGAAGTGAAATGACTTCCATCCTAACTTTTCCCTTGTTTGCATATTGCCATCCTTTTTCAGGGGAAAATTGATCAGTGGGCTCAAAACAGATTTATCATACTGCCTTTAGCTGATTTTTGACTGCTCAATAGTCCCTTATATCCACTCTGATTGTATCCTGTAGTACAATGACTTATCACAGGCTTCCAGTTTTGCCTGATAGTTCTGCATTAGATAAGCACATTATCAGCTAAGCTGAAGAAAATAAAAACAAAAAGCCATTAAGTTATGCATGAGAACTTAAGAATTTCCAGAGTAATGGACTTTCTCCTATAGTCTCCAGCACTGAACAATGACAAGGATGGAGAAGACATGGATTGTGTTGCTTTTCCTGATTTTACTTTAGATATAGTAAGAGAAATGTCACCCTGATTCTGCCTGCCAGTCAATGTATGCCCCTAAACATAAAGACTTAAAACTTTTTTGGTCAGTTCACTATACTTTAACTGCATGTTACTACTTTTATGTACTCCATACGGACTGTTACTTGAAAAACGTGCTTTAAAAAGATCCTGTAGTGTGGATGTAATATCCAACAGAAGCGAAAAAATGGCACAATTTTGCTGCACTCATATTCTGTGCAAGGTATAATCTACTTACAGATGGCTTGAACCCCCATAAAGCTCTGCAGGAGCAGGAGCGTTTTATGCATTGACGAGCCCAAAGCTACGGCTAACGAGCCCAGGTCAGCCATGCACCTACCAGAGACCTGCCCATAGCTGGCAGCTGATCTGTGATATTCATGGAGAAGATATTTTTCTCCTGCATGCAACATCTCTTTGCCAAGTGTATTCAGACTTGGCACAGGCAGAACTATTTGATGCTCAGCTGTTTTCTGCTTTGATAGGAAATATTAGTGTTTGGCGAGTTTTTTCTCCCATGTGTGAAAACTGTATTCTCTGTTTCTTATAGCCTTCATCGAATGCTTAGCTAACCACAGTTACAAAAATACAGCAAAAAGAAGCAATATTAATTAAAAAAACCCGAGCTACCAGTCTTCTTGTAGTGCTACTGATCATTTAGAATTATCAAATAAAATAAGGCATGATTTTCAAAGGGGACCAAATTGGATGTATATATAAAGAATTCATTTTCCATTTATTTCTCAGTGAGAATTTTTGAAGGAGAGAAAGATGGAAAAATTACAGACATTTGTTTTCAGCAACCACAATGTGGCTGATTTGTTGTTTATAAACCAGCACGCATGTTTTGTTATGCATATATTACTATACAATTAATTTTGCATCTTAGAGAACTGTGTTTGTTTAGTTCTTTGTCATACATTCCTGTCAATATCCTGAACGAAAGGGGTGAAGATAGAGTGGCTTAAAATAGTAGGAAAAAAAAAACGCCAACAGCCCTCCCCCCAGAAAAAACCCACAAAAGTTCCAATGGGGAAAAGTTCCCTCTATACTCTTATAGAGTATCCCTCTATAAATATTTGGGGTAATTTATTGATGTGTGTCTGAGTGTTTCATTTTAGTGGTGGTATGGTAATGTTTTTATCGTGAATGATGCCAGAAGTGGCCAGATTAGCAAATGAGTGCTTTTCTGAATCTTAATAATGAAAGATCAATAAGCCATTCTAAAATTACTTGTGACAGATCTCAGCAATAATAGAGGAATATAGTTTTCAATTCACTTGTGTACTTCAGCACATTAATGTCAATGAGATTGATTATGTTTTAAGGCTGTGCAAAGAATTGATTTTTCAATTTAGTTTGTGAATTAAGCAATAGAAATAATTTTTATTCTGAGAAGCCAGTGTTTTGTGTTTCTTTTTTTTTTTTACTTTAGGTCCTAGACTGATAAGAAAAAAAATCAATTAGTTTGAGATCAAAGTATGGTGTGGCCTTGTACAAACAATTATCTTGGGCCACAGGTAAGAAAAAGTAAAGGAGAAGATGGACCAAATCCAGACAAAGCTGCTTCTTTCTGTCCACCCGCGTTGAGGTGTCTAGCTTTAGTTTTCAGTTCACCTTAGGGGAATTAAATCCTAAACTCCTCTAATCCTAACTGCGAAACTGCGAATGGTTTTGTAAAGAGAAAAAAAATTCTAGCAGAAGTAACAGAAGTCTTATCTTCTCTCTTCTCTGCATTACCCTCAGAATATCTATTGCCTTGGGAGAAGGTATTAATTTATCCCATGAAATAAACTGTTTCAGATTCCTAACCTCAGTCAGAAAGAACAGATCTGAGTTCAGACAAGCATCGTAACAGGTGGGATGCGGAGCATGTGAAAGCTGTGAAATTTATGGATAGCATATCTGTATACTGGAAGTCCTTCATTTGGTATAAGACACCATCACTGAGTCAGCAAGAGCTTGATAGTATCAGGTTCAGAAAACCTTTCAAGAGCCACTGGATTTAAAAGCACTAATACAAAACAGCACAGTAAAAGGTAAATACGATCTCCTATTTCTGCTTTGTCCTCTGAAGTTAGTATGCTAACCTAGGATCTGGGAGAAAGCTGGGAATTTAAGCAGGGACTGCCAAATTTTGTATGAATGTCAGGAGCAGTAGATTAAGCAGGCATAATGATAGTTCTACATTTGTGTGTAATGAAATTTTCAAAATTCTGGTAATGAGCATATTTGGCTTACACTCACATCATTTTGAAGTGACTGAAAATGCATTTTTTGAGAATTTATACTTTGTCAAATCATCATCAACATCATCGTCATCTCCACTCATCTCTGCTCATCTCACAACAGCCTTAGCCACAGTCCTTCAATGGATTAGGATGGAGCAGAATCAAAAGATACCATTGGGAACACTTGGCGCAATATGGGTGTTTGATACGTGGTAGATTTCCTTTCGCATCATGTTACTAAATTACTGCAGTGACAGAAAAGGGAAGAAGAACTATTTCTAGTTTCTCAAACGAATGGAATGTTGGTGTTACAGAATTTAATTGTTTGACTTAAAGAATTGAAATGCATAAATGCAGATTCAGCAAACAATGTTAAGATGCTGATGCATGCAAATTTGGAACATGACTGTATGAACAAGGGCAATTTGGCAACACGGCAGTCACTACCTCTAGTACTCTGCTCATGGGGTTTAGGGACTTCGCTGACTGTTTTTAACAGACTTTATTTTCTTTGTCATGTCTCTCAGTGTATTTCACTGACTGAGCAAAGGGACATAAGTCAGAATTACAGCAGAACCTATTTCCTGCCACATTAGTACCTACTTAACACAAAACTTTTCCTTCGCTCTGTCCCTCATGTAAACATACACACAGAAAATTAAGAATAGGTGGTTTTACATAACCCAATGGTTTAAAACTTTGTAGATGGAATTAGAGCCTGGATTAAATCAAAATGAGTAAGAGGAAGTAAGAGGTCATTTTAACCTATGTTATATAAACTTGTTTTTGAAAGAAGGAACATGAATGATGTAAATTATATTCGTTTAAACTAAAGGAGCTCTTGGTTATGCAATTTCAAGGTTTCTAGGGAAGTCATGAAAGTGTCTTACTGAAAACCTAACATTTTGTTGAGAGGAAGCGTGCATATAGAGCACCATCAGAGGCTTGGGTTTTGTAGACCTCAGAAACAGGATTTCAAAGGATATCTTTGGCAATCAAGTTCAGTCTCCTGCTATTGTTGGCTATGTTGTTACCATAATTTTTAAGATTCAGACATCTATATTAAACCAAACTTTTTTCCCAGAGTTCCTCAATATCTTCTTCCCACAGTTCTTCACTTCAGAAGGATGTATTTCAGAACTTCTCTGATAAGTGTCATGTTCTCTTTATACTCAATTAGGGTACAATATCAACCACATCCAAGGTTCACCCTCTCCTTATTCACATATTTATCTTTACCTTATTTTGACAATGTTCTTTTTAAATTATGCTCTGACTTACTTTTTTGAAGATATGTCTTCTTTTTCTTTTTTTCAAGCTGCAAGTTGCTGCCTGTAATTAATGGCCTATTAGCTACTTATTGACTCAAGAAAGGATAAAGCTTATTCATTCAAAGAAGTCAGGATGTAAATTTGAGAGTGAAATGTTTTCCTTCACTGTGCTATGTAGTTAGATCAACCTGTCCACTAAGAACTGTAGTAACACAAGCACCTTCATTAATTTATGGAGTTCATACTGGTTCTTGATTGAGGCCATTCACAACAGTAGTCAATCATTGATTTAATAGTAGTTTTGGGGTGACTTATGCACAAAACTATTTTTGAAGCACACCATAAAAATTATGCCAAAACCCAGGTAGCTATTCCCTAAGTTTATAATCCTTTGCTGCATTTGCAGAGGCCAGGCAGATTCCCTCCCAGCACTTTTTTCCCTTCAACTTCCTATGCAAACCAAGAATATAATTCTGATCTCCTTCAGCACCGAGTTCCCTATTCCCTGCAGCTATTGTAATTCAGATGGAGGCCTTTATATTATTTTGATGGAGCAACGTCTTTTGCTAAGACCTTTAGAAGTGATTTTCCATGATGCTTTTAGATTGAATTTTGGGTTCCCTACTTTCCATACCTGAAACAGATCAAGATATCTAAATCTCAGAAGGCACATACTCTTCTATTACTTCTGACTCTGGAGATGCCTGTATTCAGTTAGCACCTCTCTTTTGGTCTAAAGCTTTGTGCATACATATATGATTGCAGAATTAGTTTGTCTCAAGCAACATTGCCTTCTCTACATCCAAACTCCATTACGATTTAGAAACCTAAAGACTGTTTCCCAAAGGATCTGGTCTAATAACTGTACATCGGACAGTCTCATGAACTGGCAAAAGAGAGTTCAACCTAAGCCAAGCCACAACTGCATGCTTCAGAAACCATGGCTGGGAAAAGAGATGTGATTACTGTGGTGCATGCACTTGGCACATTGTTCAGAGGTTGGAGCATTCTGGTGGAAGGCAATATACATGGGGTTTAATCATTGCTCCCTAGATAATTTATGCACATTAAATTTGGTTTGGGATTAAAACAAAGTAATCATCATTATCATCATCATCATCATCAATAGTAATAACATCATAAATTATTCACCCAGTATGGAGTAGGTGCAAAACTAGCCTTTCTAGCTGGGTGCTTTGGGTATCACTGTCAGCTAAGGTCTTGTTGTGAGGGCATTTGCTTGAGATACGGAAGCTACGGATTTAAGTTTGTCGGAGTTGAAGGGGAATAAATAATTCTCTGCAATATATTTGTACAATAGGCTACATTCAAAGAGTAGGTAGCATCAGGTATGTTTTTAAAAAGGTGAGCCCTGCTTGATTGTTTGTGTGTTTAGGCTAAGGAAAGGACTTAGCAATGAATCCAAAATGCTTAGAGAAGACTCTTTAGATTAAAAAAAAAAAGAAAAAAATGATTGGTCAAACATACTTATTAACCTTCCTCTAGTCTCTATACTCCTCCAGACCTCCCTACTGAGAATGTGTGACCCATGAGTAGCTAAACCTTGCCAAGCTCAGTGACTTTCTGCATCACCAGTAGTGCCGACCTGCATCCCCACCCTGGCAATGGCTGGTGACACTTGTACTTGTAAAGAGCCGGGGAGCACTCTTCAGCTCTACGGCCGACTGACACGGGCTGGCCACATCCACGCAATAGTCTTGACCTTGGGCCCGTGCCTAGGATGCTATCCTTGGATCCACAGGTAAAATAATGACTTTTCATTTTCTTTATTTTTCACTTAATATGTTTGAAATAATGAAAGAATGTTGCAGCCCGGAACGTTTTCAGAGCATGTTAGTTGAGGGCATCTGTTACAGGTTCTGGGCTGGCGTCGGCAGGGCTTGTGGGTGTATTCAAGGCGCAAGACTTGCTGGAGGTGGGAGGGATGGGTGGATGGTTAGGAGGGGATAGCAGGGTGCAGAAAGCTCTGGGTGTGGGAGTGACTCCTGGCTCACGCAATCCCAAGTATTTTCTGGGAGAGTGCTAGATGGTACAGGTGAAAACCGTGCCAGAGAGTATGTTAATAATTAAGGAATATGAGTGGTTTTTTTCAGGGTTTGAGCTTGCTCACTAGTCCTGTTTTATTCAGCACTGTAGACATAGCCAACTGAGATAAGGTTTTACTGCTGGGCTCATTTTCTCCTAATCCAAAAAAATGTTCAAACATGACTAGATAAGGAGACAGAGGCAGATAACATCAGGCTGGTTTCAATAACAAGGTCTGAACAAGGGTAGCAGAAAATACTTGCTTTTCCTATTCACAGCTGAAGTAAATTATGATTTTTACTCTCTGCTACATATACACACTTAGTGGATTTTATTAGAATGGGAATGCTGCAGGGATCCAGAACAGAAATAGAAAGTAAAAGAGGAGAGGTGCAAAGAAAGAACAATAAACGTGTTATAAATCCAGAACTACAGAAATGGGTGAAGAGGAGTCTTAAATAGGACTTTCATAAATATAACAAAGGTTGCAATGACACCTTCATCCTAGTCCCACAATAGATCTTTAAGAAAGACTATTGATGTTAATACTGTGATAATGCATTTTATTCAGGTGTTTTAAATAGAAGATCAAAGTAATAAATGAGTTGAGATATGTCAGTAAAACAGAAAAATATCTTGATTGTTAAAAATCGACTGATACATCTTTGGCCAACCCCGGTGTCCAAATCTATTTGTCTTAAAAATTATGAAAATAATTTTCATGCTGTTTCTTTGAAAGGTCTTGAGACAATGTGTCCATAAAGTAGAATAAAATAATAACAATCCAGATCCATTCAGAATATAAACAAAGAAATATGGCAGTTTAGTTACTTCTTATTTTTACTATTACTATTATTTGTGTATCTTTGGTTGAAAATGGTTGTAGATAATTCACTAATGGCAACAGAAATGACAAGATACTTTGCAGTTGGCAGCTTTACAAAACAAAGTAATGATGCATATTGTGTGATGTGATACTTAAAGAAAAGTAAAATAATTGTAATTATATTAAAATTCAGTTTTAATAGTGTTTTAAAAATGCAGAACATCCTCGTTGCTCCTTGAAAAAAATCTCTTTTCATGTAATTTTCCTCACAACACTCCATGTTGTTCAGTTTGTGCTGTATTTATTTAAATGAACATTAAATCACTTTTAAAAACATTATAGGTGATTATCAATTCCATGCTTATACTATTTATTTAAATCAGACAAATTTAGTGCTGAGACTACACCCTCAACCAGGTACATTGACTACAGTAGAAATGTAGATCTGTAAAGGACTGAACTGGGCAATCGTTCTCCATGCAGAGCTTTTACCTTTCAGTTCCATTACGAATTTTGAGAGTTAGCGTGAGAGGTACTTCACAGAATAATGGCATGAAGTGAAGAAGTGCTGATCAGGCCTTTTGTCATTGCGAAGTAAATCATTAGCCCACTGTTTTTAAAATCCCATGGACATGGGTTTGTAGCGTGACTCTGAGAAATATTCCTTCTAATTTTTTCAGGGGGATGAGCAAATCTGTGAGAAATGTTTGCTGAGAAATCAAGACCCCAAATTGGGAAGGTAAAGACATCAATGGATGTCTCTGAGTAAACAAAAGAGTAGCCCTCTTGACTTCAGAAATGTAAAGTGAAGCCTTTCTTTGCTTCCTGTGTGAGATAACTACATTCTACATTTAATTCCTTTGACTATCCCTGCATTATAACTCTATCTACTTCTGGCGGGGTACTAGCTTGTTATTTTTTAGTGCACTGACAGCCATATAAAGCTGCAAAGGTGCTGAATCAAGTACATCATTTACTGGCAAAGATGGCAGTGGGAAAATCTTGAATGGCAGCTCTATGTTCTGCATTTAACATCTAAAGACGAGGATCTGAGAACAAATCTATCGTAAGGGCTTTGTACCATAAGGACCTCTTTCAAAACATAGCCCAAGGGACTGCAATCACGTACTGATGAACCTGAGAAATCCAGGTCTCCTTCCTAGGTAGGAGAAATGGTTCTGTACTGCTTCTTCCGATGGCAGGTTACCAGCACAGAACTCAATAAACTTGGCTTAAGTGCAGTGCGTGTACACTGTATTAAAAGGCTTTTACACTGTCTTGCTTAAAAAGATCTCTGATCTGCATAGATAAGGTGATGATGATCAGCCTTAGCCACTCAGTCAAGTAGCTCATTAAGAGCATGGCTTGCATCCAGATTCTGCTTGCTACTGTTTTGTGAGTTGCTGGCCTTGGAGACCCTAAAACATGAGGAAACATAGTTTGAATTAATTTCTTCACCTATGTGCAGTTCTCCACCTCAATCAACAGAGACAAATATTGGCCCTAAATGACTATAAAAGCATCTTTTTTGTTCTTATATAAAAGAAAATCCATCTTGGAACTGAGCAACTTGCTGCCAAATCTCTTTTTCGCTGGGCTGATGTGATATTTTCAGATAGCGCGAGAGACTGGTTTGTACTGTAATCAGGCTCTCTCCGCAGGTGGTGGTATTTGACAGTGAAACTGGGAAAACCTTTCTCTGTCCTTGCATCTTAAAAGGCAGGGACCATGCTCAGATTAAGTGTACAGATCTCACCGTGGGTGAAGGGAGAAGGCCAAAATGCACTGACAAGGACCAGGAGGGGTTGCTCTGAGACTTGGTGGTGAAATGTCCTTTGTATTAATCCTCTTCATCAAGGAAAGACTACACTTCGCACAGCAGATGTCTTGAATCAAGGCGTCTGGGAGACTCTGTGAATCCCTTGTCAGGACAAGCGTGAATCATTTTTGGAAGGAGAGAGAAAAAGCAGATTAATAAATAGGCAAGGGACAGCTCAACAGCAGAGTTGTTTATCTGAGAGGTAGAGAGCCACAACCTCAAGCTCCATGCAATTCAGAGGAGAAATTAAAATGTAGGTCTCATTCTGCCTTTAAGAGCTGAAATCCCATTTTGAGTAACTCTGATGAGGAGAAATTTTTATGTGTAATTGTGTAAATAAGCCTGGTTATGCTGTAGCTGAATTTGGCCCAGAATTTTATTTGAATAACTGCTGTATTTCCAAGTAATTGGGAATGAATATTTGACTGCAGATATTTTCCTTGATGGCATAAATGTCTCATACTTTATTTGCAAGTAGTTGTGGTAAACTTACTGTCTTTTTTCCCGCTTATGTGGCTGTATACCCACAGCATTCTTTTGCTAGGTAATAAATCAGCTGAAGTATCACATATCACAGGTTTTTTTACATGCTATGGCTATATATGAAAGCATTTCAGTGGACGTCTCTCAGTAAACAAAGGAGTGGCCCTCTTGACTTCAGAAATGTAAAGCCAAGCTTTTGTTTGCTTCCTCTGTAAGATAACTACATTCAACAAATAGCTTTGGCCTTTCTCCTCATGGATAAAAAATCTACCATTATTTTCTAGAATGTCCTTATTTTGTAATTTGAATTTGAATTCCATCTTTAAGGAAAAAATATACAGGATCTGTAACAGTTGAACCCATGTTTATTTAATAAATTGTGAAACCTACAGAAACGGTAATTTATACCCAAGAAAGGGCTGATTTTTCTGATTAACAAGCTAACAATTCCTATTGTTAAAGATTTAATTTCTATCACTATAAGCTATATTAACACAATATTTGTATATTGTAAAAGCTGTGAAGAGAAGCTTCATATTAAACATCAGCATATTTTATCATAGAATCGTAGAATGGTTTGGGTTGGAAGGGTCCTTAAAGATCATCTACTTCCAACCCCCCCTGCCATTGGCAGGGACACAGCTTTTTATCAGTAAATTTTATAATATGATAATGGAGTCTAGTAATAGTAAAAATAGCATTATGCCAGATGGGTAATAAAAACAATTAAAAAACCCAAAGGGCGGGTATTTGGATAGGAAAATCTATGAAATAATTGCTTACATAGTACTGAATTTAAACAAATAGTTCTGTAACCATTTTTTTTCTTTCTGTTTGTGTATTATTTCCACACATTAAGAACTCAGAAGAACATCATGTAAAGGAAAGGACAAATATGTGGATGTACTTGCAAGCATTGTACCAAAATGTTTCTGAAGCTGACGCTGAGCAGCTGCAGAATCATCTAGGTGACTGATTGTTAAAAAATACAGACAAAATTCAACACCAATAATTGCACAGAAATGCACATGGAAAGAAAAACAATCCTAGATATAGATACAATGACATGCATCAGTGTAACTCTTTCCGCTCGGAAAGAGATGTTGGTATAGTTCTCTGACAATTTGAGCTTGATGCTCAGTAATGGTCAGAAATCAATCACAGTAGTATGATTTATTAGCAAAGGAATGTAAAGCAAAGCAGGAATCATAATTGTACCAATGTGTAGAACTGGTATTTGCAAATTGTAAATATTTCATGAGTTTCTGGAAATGCAAACACGTAAAAACCTCCAAACCTGTAAAAAGCAAGGAGAAGGGTGTGTGGGCTGATAAAAGGTAAGAAATTTCTTAGAACAAGTGAAAAATGAAATAAAGACGTAGGAGTTTCCAAATTCTGATTGCTTTCCCTTCAGATATATAATTTCTAGATTACATGCTTGGCGTGTTTCTTTATCAAATGGACAAATAATTTAGTATCCATAATGCTCTTTAGGACTGTATGCATTTGCTCTAAATTAAGTGTTTGAAAAATAGACACCTAAGTCTTAGCTATTCACCTTAGTTATGCTATCTAATCGATAGGGGAAAACAAGACACTACAGAAGAGTTCCATCTCACCTTAACATAGCAATCCAAAATTGCTCTAATTAATTGCCTTTTAGATGTCTATTTCCACCCATTCATTTTAAAGACAGCTTAGAGTGACTACCTCAGCTACAGTAATGTGCTACTGGTGTTTCTGTCATATATATGTGCTCCTGCTTATTTATTATATATACAGCATCTAGATCCATATAGCATATACATGACATCTATATATACAAATATACATATAACATTTCAAGGACATTTTTGGTTCTGGTGTGTGCATAGAGATGATGGCTTTTGGTCTCTTTTGGTCTTTGTCATGGTTTAACCCTGTTGGCAGCTCAGCCCCACGCAGCCGCTCGCTCACTTCCCCCCAGTGGGATGGAGGAGAGAATCGGAAGGGTAAAAGTGACAAAACTCATGGGTTGAGATAAAGACAGTTTAATAGGGAAAGCAAAGCAAACCGAGGAATCCATTCCCACTGCCCATGGGCAGGCAGGAGTTCAGCCATCCCCAGGACAGCCGGGCTCCATCACACCCAACGGGGACTTGGGAAGACAAACTCCATCGCTCCCAACGTCCCCCCTTCCTTCTCCTTCCCCCAGCTTTACATGCTGAGCACGACGTCCGATGGTCTGGGATCTCCCTTGGGTCAGTTGGGGTCAGCTGTCCTGGCTGTGTCCCCCCCCAAGTCCTTGTGCCCCCCCAACCTCCTCGCTGGTGGGTTGGGGGGAGAAGCAGAAAAGCCCTTGGCTCTGGGTGAGCACTGCTCAGCAGTGACGGAAACATCCCGGTGTCATCGACACTGTTTCCAGCACAAATCCAAAACACAGCTCCATACCAGCTACTGTGGAGAAAATTATCTCTATCCCAGCCAAACCCAGCACAGTCTCCAACATTGTCCAGAAGAAATCCTCTATGAAGATGAAAGGTTGATCAGTTTTTACTTTACTTCTGTGATGGCTAACTTGTCATCGACTGTTGGCCATTATTTTACTATACAAACCTCTAATGGGGGAGAAATCAATTAGCAGTTTATACAAGAAAAGCCTGGAAAAAAAGTATCTGTTGGGGATTCAAAACTGTTTCTAGCACTCATGTGCAATAGCAATGGGGAGAGGAGAGTCCGCATATTGTATCTACTGCTCACCTCTGTACCACGTCTGCTTATTTCAAAGAAGCTTCTACTGTTTCAAGAGGTGTTACTAATTCCAGAGGAAAACATGTTTTCAGTGAAATGGAATGGTTTGAAAGGAATGTGAAGACATGAAGTAGTAGTGGCTAACAGGTCATGGGTTAATGAAATAGTTTTTCAGTTCCCTTGCAAACCGTGATGTTTTTTCCTACTTTTGAATAAAATCAGGGTGTTAACATCTGAGTGCAAAGACTTACTTGCAAAGATTGTAATTAAAGTTCAAAGCCAGTTGTAGTAGGAGCCAGTTATAGCCAAAATATCACATTGTATATGTGGGTAGGATTTTGCTGCATGGTTTTATCTATTTAAGTCTGTAGTATTTCCATTTTTATTGTTACTTGAGAAATCTGTTTCCAGCATAGTTTGTTCATGATGCTACTAACCCATTGTAAGTACGTAAGATTTGTTCTTCAGACACTGCATAGCCTTTCTATCAGATTTTGAAATGATTTAATAAAATTATTGTTGACTTTAGCATGCTTAATGATCTGAAACCTTTTTATATCAACCATTTGCATATTCCTAATGGAAATATTGTGAGGGATTTCTCTCTCAGCTGTTTGCTAGCCATGAATATCACCTTACAACATTTGGATAGAAAGGCTTTTTTTTCCCCATATTCCTGTAACACATGTTTTTGCTTCTTTCCTTTCTTAGATTAGCATTAACATGTATCTTAAAATGGATTTACGAAGCTGATGTGAAATGAAGTACATAAATATACATTTTATTGTATATTTGTGTATTTATGCACAACATGATAAGGCTGTGAACCTGAACCTTTTACATTTAGTAGGAAAAGTCCAACTTAAAAATGCAGGAGTGAGATCAGGTCCAGTGAAAGCACAGTCTTATGTTAAAGGAGGAAAACAAAAGTATCAGGAGTGAGTGCAGATTTAGATATGGAAGAATATTCAGTAGAATTAATTGACATTATCCTTTTCATTCCTAAGCAGTGAATACAAAAGTTATTTTATTCCCAGCCATTATTATTCTTTATATCCAGTAAGAACTGGGGAAAATGTGTAGTGATTTGTAGTATAAAGAAGAGAAGTTTTGTTTGTGCTAGAATCAGAAATATGAAATATGTGGTAATTTCATTCTTGGAGTGTCTCTTTTGTTATGACAACTATTATATTTGGGTTTTTATTAAGTAAGAAATATTATCTTTCATCTTAACAAATGCCTTGCTCTTTTACTTGCTAATGAGAAAAAACAACTTCCACAGCAAATTTAGTTGTAAATTTTGTCAGTAGAAGTCTGCCCTATTTAACATAGTTCTTTTCTAGTCTTCTGTGTGTTCAGGTTATTAAAGAATGCTATTGTTATTTTTGTAATTTTTTATGATATTATTAGTATGGTGTCAGTATATACATGGGACATCAACAGTGGATTTAGAGAGAGAGAGA
>JAVJGG010000085.1:10443445-10481139 GCA_035590195.1 Aviceda cuculoides
AACCCAAAAAAAAAAAGAAAAAGGCAAAAATGCTTTTCTGTTCCAAGGAGTTAGTAAACTTTCATGAATTTGGAACTAAACTTCTGGACAGTAAGTGGAACAGGAGAGGATCCTTCTGAGGGAACAGTTTATTGAAAAGTTCAAATCAACCATAATTCAAAACAATATAAATTCCAGATTTTTCCTCATTAAAATATTTTTCCTTTCCAAAGTGAGACCTGTCCCTGTCCATCCTCCATTAACTAATATTTTTGAACCTCATTGCCTCTTCTCTCAAATTAATACCCAAAACATGAGACTAGTGTGCATCAGAAAAGGTCTGCCTCCATGCCTCCTGTTGCATTTCATTTTCCACATATATATATATCTATTAAGTGAAGAGTGATTTCAGCCTCATCATGGTCCTTCACAGGAGTAAATTCTAGTTTCAGAATAGTTTCTCAGTTTCCCTCTCTCAACCAAGAATATTTAATCATTTATATGAAAAGAAGCAACTGCATAGATCTGTTAATGTTTAAGACAATCACCTGGCCTGTACAAAGGACAGGTGAGTTCAGGAGACTCTCTAAATTTGAAATAAATATTGGGCTCATTCTTAAACCTATCTGATCCCTTTCAGTCTGATTATCTATGATCTCCTGAAGTTCAATACTTTGTCAAGAGGCCATAACACGGCTGGCTATAGCCAAAGTTATGCTGAAAGCATGGAAAGGTAACCTACCTAGCAATATGCAATATGTTAGTGGATACTGAAATACGTAGGAAATGGTTAAGGAGAAGATAGTAGTTTAGTTCCGTTTGAGGAGGAGGTAGTAGTTTAGTTCTGTTTAGAAGTACAAATTAACTGAGAGTTGGCACATAACTTATGAAGACAGTTTTAGAAGATTTCATGAGATTTGGTCAGCCAAGATTGAACAAGAAACCCTATTGTACTGAACATAAAATGAAGGGTGGCATAGCTTATGTTGTGTTTCCTTACCTTTCATGTTCAGGGTGCTTAAACCTTCTCTGGAATCTTTAGAGCTTTATTTTTCTAAATCTTTTTTTTTTATTTATTTTAATAACAGGAGTTTTCTCTGAACATGTGACATTCCCACATATTTTTCAAGCATTTCCTTTCATATTTGTGTGCCCCTTGTACTGTCTTACACTACCTATCATGCAAATGGGCCTAATATCCCTGTTAAAAAACCCCAGTTTTCTCCCAATTCGTCTTAAACAGACAATTAGCCTTACAAATTGAACTCTAATAATTTCTTTCCCTCCTTGATAGATTGCTCCATCTCTGCAACACAGCAAAATACATGTGCTTCACAAGCGTGGCTGTGAACAAAAGCTGGTTCATAGACGTTCTCTTCCCCTTCCAAGGGAAAGGACAAGGGAGAAGGATTATTTGTAATGACCCTCTTCAGAAGGGAGTTTACAGCTTTAGTCTCAAAGAAGCTATTTATGCTGAGGGACATGAAGTCCAGAGCTCTGCCTGTCATCTTTTTGTGTGTGTGTCTATTCCAAAAGAAGAGTGTCTGTTTTGACAACCTTTGGTCCTGTTACATATTTCCTAAATTGGACACACAGGTAGACTCAATAAGAACTAATAGCTGTCTTACAGATATTCAGTTCCCTAGCTTTTGATAAGCTACAATATCAATTCAACAATTTTTATTCTGTTTTTCTGAAAAACTATGATTAGCAAAATTGAAAATGAAAAATAAGTCCATGACAAATAAGGTCGGCCTCGCTCCTGAATTTAATTTGCTCTTAGCATGCTGGTATTACTGTTATGGCTATTATGACATTTCTATGAATAAATAGTTCATATTATAAAAAGATCTATTTCCATTCCAAGTAATGCTTTTTCATTTTTCACTAGAAATATTCAATCAGAATGTAATTTACAAGTATTACCTAGTTTTTTTGTTACAATGTTTTTTTCTGTTAGATACTCACCTACACATTCATACATTTATAGGCATACATATGTTCGTGTATATTTTTTATACAGTTTTGAATCTGCCAGTTTGAATTATGAAATCATATAACTACTGCAAACAGAGCAAGCAATTCTTGTTGTATCAAAAAAGACTCCATATACAAACTTTGATGATTATAATAAAATTTCATGACAGTGAAAATATTAACATTTCAAATATGATGTTAGAGTGACAAAATCACCTTTGCAATGTGTCTTTATATACTTCTTCAATCTTCCAGAATCTCACTTTTATGTGAAAATGCTGTCAAAGAAATGAACGCAGTACATTTTTAGGTAACCCTGGAACCAATACGTTTGGAGCTCAGAAACAGATCAAAGGAGAGCTATAGAAGTTAGAGAGGAAATCCCTATGTTGTTTCTACATATGAGACTCTAGGGAGCATATGTTTGCATGAATAAGCAAATAGAGCTGCAATGATTAGACAATTTAACATTATTTCGGAACAGTTACTGCAGATGAGCAGAATTTCTGTAAAATGAGAAGACAGTCAACCCATTTAAACTTGCAGGTATAATCTCAGAGGATCAACTATGCCTCATAGAATATTTAGTCTTCTGCCATCATGGAAGTACATTCTTCTGTTCTCTGGTTCTAGATGCTGAATGCCATACTCTCATAGAGATTACATGTAATTGCAAAATTTCAAAGCAACTGGGTTTTGTGTCTATATGCTGTTACGAAGGAATATGTACACTAAGTGCCAAAGTTAAAAAGGTGTGTGTGTGTGTGGATGTTGTCTTTTTTCCCACAGAAGAACATTGTATTTGACAGGATAAACACTACAACTTTACACAGTTGAATAAATATTTCACAGGGAAAACATTAATCAGTTTTCCACTGAGATATTCTAGGATAGTTGGAAGACATGTTTACTGAAATTAATCTTATGTCTGCAGTTTTTTAGTTTGCTCTAGTACATAAAATGTAATCAAGTTTTGGTATGAGAAAGCAATTAATGCTTGCCTGCAACTATGCCTAAAATATATAATCCCGGAACATCCAGTCTGGGTCTTTGGACACAAATGTGTGTTTGTGTCCAAAAAACCAGGAGTGTGTTATCTCCTTCCCATTTGTGACCTAGTTAACATAAAAGGAAATCTGGAAGTGTGGCCAAGCCAGGAGCCGTGGCATGTTTCCTGACTCCCTAAATCACAGAAACAAGTCTGTGGAGCATAATGATTGCCTAAAAGAAGTCAAATTATGCTAAGTAAGTTCAAGTAGAAAAAAAACATATTTTGACTAAACACTACATTCCCATGTAAAGATTTCAGAAAAAGTAATTAACAAAAGAGATACCCTTTTGGCAGTAGAGAACATCTCTGAAGTTTGAATACCTACAAAGTAAAAGTACATACATAATAGCAGCTGGATTGGAAAGCAGTCCCTTTTTGTTGTGGTTGCTAATTATCTCACATCTCTTCTTGAAGTGCTTCCTATAGAAAATGAAAGCTATTATGGGCATTTTCCATATTCTTTTGAAGGACAGATAACTTCATAATATTTTGGATTACTGGCTAGTATTGTAAAATTCAAGCTGCTAACTTAGTGTACAATAACTCCTTGGTATTATCTTCTCTGTTCCCAGGCAAATCTTTCAAGCCCCAGGTCTGATTAGAAATAGTTTGTATGAAAGCATGACAATTTGGAGAACAGACAGTCCACCTTATCATAAAAAAAAAAATCCAACTAAGCAAGAATCACTCAAAATTTCTTGAATCTTTGAATGCAAGAAACCCCTAACAACAGATTAAAAATATATTTAGAGCCATTGCTTACGTGGGCTTCTACAGGTATGTCAGCCAGAAAAGGAAGCTCAAAGAAAGCGTACTCCTCGATGAACACGACTGGCAAACTGGTAACAACGGACAAGGAGAAGGTCTCCTTGTTGCCTCAGTCTTCACTGGCAACCTCTCTTCCCACACCTCTCGAGTGGATGGACCATAAGACATGGACTGGGGGAGCAGAGTCCATCCCACTGTAAGAGAAGATCAGGTTCATGACCACCTGAGGAACCTGAGCTAACATAAGTCCATGGGACCTGATGAGATGCATCCCAGAGTCCTGCAGGAATTGGCTGATGTGGTTGTTGAGCCACTCTTCATGATATTTGAAAAGTCATGGCAGTCAGGTGAAGTCCCTGGTGACTGGAAAAAAGAAAATATTGCCCCATTTTTCAGAAGGGTAGAAAGGAGGACCCCAGGAGCTACTGACCTGTCAGCCTCACCTCTGTGCCTGGGAAGATCACAGAACAGGTCCTCCTAGAAGCTATGCTAAGGCACATGGAGGGCAGGGAGGTGATTCAAGACAACGAGCATGGCTTCACTAAGGGCAAGTCCTGCCTGACCAACCTAGTGGCCTTCTGTGATGGAGTGACTGCATCAGTGGACAAGGGAAGAGCTATGGATATCGTCTATTTGGACTTCTGTAAGGCCTTCGACATGGTCCCTCACAACATCCATCTCTCTAAATTAGAGAGAGATGGTTTTGGTGGATAGACTGTTCGGTGGATGAGGAACTGGTTGGATAGTCACATCTAGAGTGTAGTTGTCAATGGCTCGATGTCCAGATGCAGATTGGTGACAAGTGGTGTCCCTCAGGGGTCTGTATTGAGACCAGTACTGTTCAATAACTTCATCAATAACAGACAGTAAGGTCGAGTGCACCCTTAGCAAGTTTGCAGATGACACCAAGCTGAGGGATGGGATGCCATCCAGAAGGACCTGGACAAGCTCAAGAATTGCGCCCATGTGAACCTCATGAGGTTCAACAAGGCCAGCTGCCAGGTCATACATTGGGTCAGGGCAACCCTGTTATCAATACTGTCTGGGGGATGAAGGGATTGCGAGCACCCCTGCCAAGAAGGACTGGGGGGTACTGGTGGATGAAAAGCTGGACATGAGCCAGCAATGTGCACTTGCAGCCCAGAAAGCCAACCGTATCCTGGGCTGCATCAAAAGCATGACCAGCAGATTGAGGAAGGGGATTCTGCCCTCTGCTCTGCTCTGGTGAGACCTGTCCTGCAGTGCTGTGTTCAGCTCTGGGGTCCTCAGCACAGGAAAGACATGGACCTGTTGGAGCGAGTCCAGAGGAGGGTCATGAAGATGATCAGAGGGCTGGAGCACCTCTCCTATGAAGACAGGCTGAGAGAGTTGGGGTTGTTCAGCCTGGAGAAGAGGCAGCTCCAGGAAGACCTTAGAGCAGCCTTCCAGTACCTAAAGGGGGCCTACAGGAAAGTCGGAGAGGGACTTCTTCCAAGGGCGTGTAGTGATAGGGCAAGGGGTAATGGCTTTAAAATGGAAGAGGGTAGAACTAGAGGTGCTGAGGCATGGGAACAGGTTGCCCAGAGAAGTTATGGATGCCCCATCCCTGGAAGTGTTGAAGGCCGGGTTGGATGGGGCTTTGAGCAACCTGGTCTAGTGGAAGGTGTCCCTGCCCATGGCGGGGGGGTTGGAATGAGATGATCTTTAAAGTCCCCTCCAACCCAAACCATTCTATGGTTCTATGTCAGGAGAGAAGGCTGAAGAATGGCGAAAATTCTTAGATGTCACAAATAAACAATGGTGCAAGATTAAGGGCACATAAATTGACAAATGTAGATTTAGACTTCTTTCAGGAAAAGCTTTCTAGCATTTAGGAGAGTTTAGAGTAGAAGTTTTGGAATGGTTTACTGGTAGGAGAGTCAATGGCAGTGTAGGTATGTGCTTTTAACATAATGTGTATTGTTTAGGAAACTGTCTGTAAGATATAGTTGTCTGTTTCAATGCTTGACAGATCTCAGTGATCCAGGAGAACACTCTTCCTCCTTCTATGTTAATAAATTGAAATGTGCCCGGCCTTGTGGAGACTTTTTGAGAATGGGTATGTCTATGCATATACAATTGCAAGGACTTGGTTTTTTTTTCCAGGTGTAAATATTTTAATTTCAGGGCTTAAACTTAGTTGGAAGTATGTTGCTACAAGTACTTATAATATTTCATGTTTAAGCCATGGCTATAATGAAATTTTATCTTAATTCTGCTCCACAGCATTTGATACTGTGACACAGCAGCTATGGGAAACACCAACTGAAGAGCACTAATTAAGAGTCAGAGTACTTTCAATAAACTTGTGTTGCAATGAACAAATTAACTGACAAGGGAAAAAGACAATATTGCCCTCGAGGGAATGTGCTGACACAGAGATAACTCTAAGTAGTTCAGCAGTCTTTTGATTTGGAGGAAACTATGAAATATGAGTCTGGTTCAGTAACGTTTACATCTGATGTGTCAAAAGGAATAGCACAAAATGTCACCATGTTAGAAAACAAAAAAAATCCCAACTAAGGAAAATGCATGCAGGAGAACCACTAGAAAGCTTAGGTAGGTAATTATTCTTGCTACTGCCTGCCTTAACTGTAGTGCACAAGGACAGCGCTGTTTGCAGTTGGTGCACGAGGAGTGTGCCTTTCATACTGCTGGATACAGAATACTCTGAGGGGAAGCCTCAGACATGTTCAGTTTTACTACTTGTTTTAAAATACAAAACTTTTTTTTCTTGTGAATGTGCCATCCTGAAGAAAAAGAACCCCTGCTGTTCTCTGAAGGCACTCTCCAGTACTGGAGACATTAAACTCAGGGGCAGAACTAGTAGTTTGAGCTGTGCATATGGCGATAGCAGAATCAAAAGGCATTCAAGAATTGTTTCTTTCTAGTGCATTTGCATGTTGTCAGAGAGCACATGCTTTCAGTTCTGATTTCTTACTCAATTTGGTACAGGAATGTTTGAGACCTTAGAATTTCTGGTGGTTTGGGAGGTTTTTTGCCCAGTGTTAGGCAAAGTAGTACATAGATTTTTCAGTATGAGTATCTGGGTACTAACAGTGTTGATGTGTCCTCTCCATAAAACCCCAAAATGAGTAATTTCAGAAGCATTGAAATTGTTGGGATGAAAATGGTAGGAAGATGGTGACAAGGGCTTTTGTCAGCACTAGTAGCAGTACAGCCCTTTGCTCCCTTTTGGTGGCTGGCTTACTTGTGTAACATCAGTAAATCCTTCTTCATTTAGAAAATCCTTTAGTTAAAACAACAGTTTTGGATCCATGGGTTCTTGGGTTTCATCTACATGTTTTACAGTTGTTTACATTGATTGTTTGCATCAGCTTAAGGGTGTTTGTGATACACTTGCCACGTTTCAAGCTACAGGCCAGCAGCTCTTATGGCAACAGAACAGTGCAAGTCTGAGGAATGCTGGGGGGGAGTTACTTACTTGCACAGCTTGAGGCTCTTCTTTATCAGTGAGGCGAGAAGAGGCTTTATGTGCAGGGTCTGTTTAGGATTGTCCATGAACACTAAATCCTGTTCTTAAACAGTCAAGAAGAGAAAAGAGGGGTGAAAGAAGGAAATAAGGCCAGCAGCTCAAGTTGTTCCTGTGCCATTTTTTATTTTTTCTTGGGGGGGGGCCTGGTGTGTTTTGTTTGTTTGTTTGTTTCTCCTTTTTTTTTTTTCTTTTTCCCCAAGCCCATAACTTGAGGTCATTTTGGGATTAATTGAAGCTAATATCTTTACTTCAAAGCAGCACAAGATCAAGCCAAATATATGTGCACAGCAATTAAAGATTTGGCAAGGTAATATGGATTGGCTTCTACAGCAGCAGCTTCCTCCCTGTGCTGTTTCACTTGTTCAGGCCTTTGATGTGCTTCGGAGCACAACTTGCTGGGCCTGTGTTTTAAACAAAGGAGCATTTTAGCACTATATTCTGCAGAGATTAACTGTTGTGCTATAGTTAATATTTTTAACTGTCTTTAAAATTGGAAAGATTATGAATCTGTAGTATGACTGGCTACTGGAGAATTCTGTGGATAATGAAGAAAATTGCAGGGGGCAAATTGAAAGATTTCCCTTTTATATTGTATAGCATCAGTATTCCTTTAGTGCTAACAAAGACGAGGCCAATTTAGTACAAATCTTCAAAGCAACATGTGTGAATTTATCTGTCCAATGCTCATTATAGTTAATGGGAATCATGTGGCTGGAACTTTGCAAGTGCTTTGAAAGTACTCCTTTTATGGTTACATTATAGACCCCCAAGTTAGCTGTTTTGCTGTTATTTTTATATTGCTCCATTTGTTATCTTGACATTAAAAAAGCCAAAACAGTAAATTAATTAAAAACTGCATCACCCCCTCCAGTGTTAAATAGAGTAAAATACTCATTTTCTAAAGTAAATAAAATAATACTTATACATAAATCAACTTGAGACACAACATGAATCTCTACTGTTTTAAATCCCCATAGTATAAGACATGCTGCTTGTTACATGCTAATTAAGGTGAGCTTAACTGGGAAGTCAAAGTGTTGATCCAGATATGCATGTTTGAATTTTGGTGCCATGGTACCTGATCTATATCTCTTTTTAATTTCTAGGGAATCTGTAGGGAACAAGAAAGATGTAATAAAACCATGAACTTATAAGTAAGACAGGTAATGAGCATAAAAGTGCACCTACAAAGATAAAAGTGTAAATTGTTAGAAGTTTGGTCTTAATTGATGTTTTGATTGTTGTCCTATTAAAATATATGAATAAGCATATGCCTTATTATGGAAAGCAAGATTTTTTTTTTCCCCCACTTGAATTGGATAAATTAGAGAAAAATTTTATAAAATCAATTGAAACACAAGAATAATAGAAGGATTTAAGTCTGACATTAGGTGAAATGCTCTGGGTTTTAGGTGAAGAAGATGCCTTGGTTCAGGAGTGCGTCAGTAAGATAATCAGTGATCTGTGCCCAGTGGGTGGCCTGTATGTGATGGCTAGTGCCTTTTGTTTCTCCCACAGCCTTGTTTGGTGGGAGCCATGAGAAAAACACCCTACAAATCCTTCTCCTTGGACACAAAACACTCTTCTGAGTTTCTTCTGGTGTTCCTGTGCATGTTGGGCATCTTGTTTTGGCTTCTTTTTGATCAGTGATGCAAGTCAGGGCTCCTGGCAGGACATGTGGACAGACAAGCCCACGCTGGAGCAGGTTTTCTGGCAGGACTTGTGACCCTAAGGGGGAGCCACTCTGGAGTAGTCTGTGCCTGAAGGACTGCAGCCTGTGGAAGGGACCCACACTGGAGCAGGGGAAGAGTGAGGAGTCCTCCCCCTGCAGAGGAAGGAGCAGCAGAGACAACGTGTGATGAACTGATCCCAGCCCTTATACCCTGTTTCCCTGTGCTGCTGGGGGCAAGAAGGTAGAGAAAATCGAGAGTGGAGTTAAGCCTGAGAAGAAGGGAGGGGTGGGGACAAGGTGTTTTTAAGATTTGGTTTTATTTCTCATTATCCTACTCTGATTTGATTGGTCATAAATTAAATTAATTTCCTGAAGTCGAGTCTATTTTGCCCATGATGATAATGGGTGAGTGATCTCTCCCTGTCCTTATCTTGATCCCCAAGCCTTTTCTTATATTTTCTTTCCCCTGTCCAGCTGAGGAGGGGAGTGATAGAAAGGCTTTGGTGGGCACCTGGCATCCAGCCAAGGTCAACCCACCACGTTTTTAAAAGCTTTTAATCTTAAGATTGCTTACTGTAAGCAATACTGCAAATTAGGGTATTCTTTTCCTTAGCTTGGTTTCTGAACCTTCAAGTGCAGGTGGTTTGAGAGAAATGCCAGATATTGTCAGCATTGGCAAGCTGAGAAGCTTCTGTCCCACTATCTCCAGTAAAAGGCAGAGTATTCAGTCCTCTGCGTCAGGTCTGGCAAAAGCCAAAATCCAGCATAAGATGGTGGCCCTGGGCCATCTCAGCTCAGCTGATGATGCCTTTTGCAGGCACTCTGTGCTATCCATATTATTCTCAGGGACAAGGCATGTTTTTTTGCTTTGTTTTGTTTTCCCTCAATCTGAAGCAAGCTTCCAGGTCATGATTCAGCAATGAATCTTGCAAGAGACGCAAAATGGGAGAACATTTTCCCCTTTGTATGAAAATATAGAGGACTCATGCAGTCACTAATCACCCACCACCGCAAAAGGATCAATGCTCTTGAGGTTCTCCAGAGAGGCAGGGAGGGAGCAGAGCTAAGTTCCCCAGTCTTTTATTTTCCTTTCATCCTTCCAGTTCTTTATAGCAAAACAGATTTTGACCAGTGAGAGAGGGGAAAGATACAAACATCCCCACAGCACAAGCAAGATTCTCAAGATTTTTCAACAGAAGGTAAAGGGAAAAAGAGATGGTGGGAAGCTGCTTCACACTGGGGAGGCTGGTATGTAGATTCAGTTGTTTGCTGAGAGCTTGTGTCTTTGACTTGTTGATTAGATTACTGTAGCAGTAGCAGAAAGCTTTTGGGGTTTTGATGAGTACCTTAAGAGGGTGGTTGTTGAGAGCTGTCACGGTGGAGGGAAGGAAAACATTCAGAAGCACTGAATGTGAACACTGTTGAGCAGGTACGTGCTGCTAGAACAATGGCTGGCACTGAGCTTTGCCGCAGGAAACCAGCTTTGGTGTATCAGCTTTCCACTTGCGGTTGCTATTGCCAGAGGGAGGGACATGAGAGAAACGGGCTGTAACAGCAGAAAATCTGATTTATTAAAAAAAAAAAAAAAAAAAAAAAAATCCTGGGGAATTGCCAGTGTTAAGTGTACTTAGCACTTTTGCTTGAAGGTAACAGTGTGACATACAGGAGAGAAGTAGGGACATTTTATGAAAAGGCAAAATCAATACAAATGTTTCAGTTGCTGGTTTCTGTGTTTTGCATGCAATTACAAAATGTAGTAGCAGCCCATGTGTATTGTGGATGATTGTGTATTATGATTAAACACTCAGGCCTCAACTGGCAAGAGCAAGTTGCCTTAGCAAAATATTTTGTGCAGCCTACACAGTAGCAAGCATCTTACTAGGAGGAATGAGAAATAAATCCCTTTGGAAGGAGCCATTCGATCTCTCTTCCCTTGGAAAAACTACACAACATTTTTGTCCAGACAGTCAGATACAACATATAGGTTTTGCTGCCAATGTGGTGGTCTGATCCAAAGCCTGTAAAAAGCCTATACAAAGCCTCGTATTTTCAGTGGGTTTTAGATCACCGTGATGAGTAATCTGATTACAGAGGAGGTATCTAAGTGTGTAGAAGAATCCTGTGGCTGAAGGAAGTGACTGGTCTGAAGGATAAGAGTACAGCTGAATAGGGATCTTCTGGAGGTCAGTAAAGAGTGTTTGTTGAAAGATCACATCAGAATGATAATGTGATAGCATTCATAATTTCAGGTGAAAAGAGTACTAAAACACGCAGTGGGTCCACCTTTCCAACATTAATGCTGGAAATAGTGCTTCTTTAACTTAAAATTATTTTTTCTTGGGCACACCCAATATTATAAATGATTCTCAGGTCCTGGTGTGCATGCATTTGATCACATTAATTTGTGTACATGAGCAGTTCACAAAGACAATGGCTCAAGCTAGATCTCAGTGTAGGTGTTCATATGACCTAACAACGTATCACCTGTAGGAGAGGAAGAGTTTAAAGCAACATTCCTGCTTCTGTCAAAGACAAGGTATTTCTGCATTATGGTCAGTAGAGGTAGGTTGGAGTCCAGTTTGTGAATCAGTAGAGAACTGAAGTGGTGGTGTGGTTTGTGTAGGACTGTATCCGAGACCCAGAAGGACTGTGTGGTGGGACTGATCTAATCTCAACGGAATAAAGAGAAGACTGAAGAATGTTTATAGATTCCCATGGTAACCTTTAGTTTGGAGGTAACCAGCAAGGTGTTTTCAAATAAAACAAAGATTTCTATATTATTACAATTTTTTTTTTTTATTTTCCCCTCCAGATGGCATTTCCACTCTTCTAGTTTAATCCAAAATATTAGTGGTGGAAATACGTGATACATTTGAGCTGTGCGGTGTACACTGTAGGGTGGAATGCTAAGCA
The DNA here is from genome assembly GCA_035590195.1 of Aviceda cuculoides. Lineage (NCBI taxonomy): Eukaryota > Metazoa > Chordata > Aves > Accipitriformes > Accipitridae > Aviceda > Aviceda cuculoides. The sequence goes on from JAVJGG010000085.1 coordinate 10,455,320, forward strand.
TATTTTTGGTCAAAATTTATGTTGGGAGTGCAATTTTTGAATAATATTGCAATTATAGGTACTGAATGTTACCTAACGGATTTTTAAAGAGTGTGTAAGTGTAGCCAGGACCAAGTCAAAGCAAGACTCACTCAGACCTCTCAGATTCTGTGCGGCACTTGGAGCCATGTGGAAGAAGAGTTAATATGTGATCCACCTTATGCCACTCCTGAAAAAATTCAGCTGAATTGATTTTTGAAAAAAAATTTAATGTAGTTACTGCTAGAGGTTTTTGCATTTTTATCAAAGCCACTGAAATGGCTAATAAAATCCTTTGACCTCCTATAGTCATTGTACCAGGGTATACTGATCTTCCAAGCTTGTTTTTGCTGACTTGTTGCCATTGGTAAATGGGAAGTACACGGGTATAGTGCGTTTTGTGACCCTATGAGCTCTGTCCTGTCACGGACATTAAGGAACTGCTAACGCAAAACAGAATTCAAATTCTCAGTCTGATTCACTGTCTATATATGTCAGCAGACTGAAAAAAGTTTAGGAGCATTCAAATCAGCTCCAATATTGAGGTAAGAATGTTGTAGTAACAGACACTGTATGTTCTATTTCTTTAAAGCAAAAGGTAAATTATTATTTTCTGTGGAAGCCCCCTGTCTCTCATACCTTACTTGAAGTAATGTCTTAGTCTTGAAATTAAGTTTGTCATAAGAGTTGTTGATGAAAATTATGTTGTGACTTCATCTTCAAGCAAACTAAACAAAAGACATCAAGGTTGAAAAGCATTGCTATGGTTACCTTATTTAAAGGCAATAAAGGAGAGAAAATTGGAACTGAGAGAGGCAGTAATTACAAAAGCATAGAAAAGGTTAGACTAGTATTTTTCATCAAAACTTGACGTGAACTTACTTCATGTTATGTTCATTAAATATCCTTTTTAAGGACGCCATCTTAACTCAAAGGATGTGTCTAGGAGAAATCAAACTTAACAAGTTTAGATTTTAAAAAAAGGACAGCATTCATGTTTTGAATTCCTGGGTCTGGATGGAGTCCTGTTAGGCTTTAGAGTGGGAGGATTTCTCCCTTCTTTAGTATTTTGAGAAAAGACAATTGGTTTTAAAATGGTTGCAATGTGCCTTTTAAATCACATATGTTCTGATTTTGCTTCCCTGTTCTTTATCACGGTGCATTACATATCCACATGGGACCAGAACTTTAGAAGCAAGGAATGTGAGCTTGAGCTGCTAGCATGATTTAAAACCCAAGCTTAAATATTTTAATTGAAGTCAGCTAACACATAGCTTCTAATCCCAGGGTAGAATGTTGGCTTTTTAAACATCATAAATATGCCCCCAGTCTCTGAAATCAAGAGAACTCCATGCACTGGTAGCATGGTTTGTGGTGACAACAACTGTCTTTGCCTACACAAAGACCCCAGTTCGAATCTGCATAAAATGTTTTCTAGTTATTTCCTTTCTAGGGTAATGCTTTTGAGTTCAGAGGAAGTAAACCAAAACTGACTGATGGCCCCCATTTATGCAAAAAGGGCTTGTTTACTTTGAAAATATAGGTTAACTGAATATCAGGTTTCATATTAGTCTACTTTATCACTTAAAAGAGATGCTTTTCAATTAAAATAAAAAGATATTACATACCAAAGGTTACAGAAACATGTTCTTTAAAAGTTAAGTTAAATTAGAAATGACATTTCCTCTTCTAATATTGATGTTGTAGCTGAGAGTTAAGCTTTAAAAGGAGTCAATTAAATTCTCTGCAACTTTGCTGCAAAATCCAAATTTAAACTACACAATAAAGCAATTATATTAATGTTGGCAGTTTCAGACCACTCATTTCTAGAACTGAATTGGGGCAAAACCCTTAATCCAAACCCACAGCTGTCTGATTAATAAATGCCTATGATGTCAAGATTTAAAGATGAACATGTCACAGGTTCAGTCTTGTTGCCAGGTTTCTGACACCAGAAGACTCCAAAGGGCTGTTAGGAAACCAGAGTGTTTATTGGTATTAAAAATGAGCACATCAAGTGTGCTGCACCCCTTTGCTGCAAGTTTTCTCCAGTAAATCACAAATGCTTCCTACTAGTGCTGATATCTTGTTGCTGTGAACTAACTTACACCAATGTATCCAGGAGTCTTTAGATTTGGTTGAACACGCTTTGCAAAGAGAAATCAGGGAGTATTTTCTCTGGTTTTAGTCTTTTCCAGGAAAGAAGGATTGCTGAATACTGATTTTTTAAATTAGTTTATTTAAACATACTGACTTAGGAGATTTTGATTGGATTCTAAGCTTTTGGATGTAGGCCCTTGAGACTTTGAAAAGCTAGCCCCAAATGTGCAGGGAAGTGGAACAGTGTAAGTAGTATGTCTTCTCTAGCTCACATCATATTGACTAGGTTGGCTGCGAGAGAATTGTAGGAGAAGAGAAGGCTTTGGCAACCTTTTTGGGGGAGAAGAGCCACTTCAAGCCTGTAGCTAAAACAAGTTATCTGGCTTGAGAGAACAAATGCTGATGTTCAATGGGACTTGAGCTCCCTACATGCTTTAAGGGTTTTGAGAACTTCTCCATCTCCTGTGCTTTGCAGATAGCTGTAGAAAAGGTGTTGTAGTCTTACTGTAGGTTGGATCAGTGTAGTGGAGTATAATTTTACTAGTTTTTCCATTTGCAAAATGGTAGTGGAAGCTCTTCTAGCTGAGTACAAGGATGTACAGACCAGGATCGGGAGGCTATTGGACCTTTGTGGTCATGGGAGCCAAAAAAGCCCCAAAGATAAACCCATCATTGGGCGAAATGTTTTATCTGGTTTCTCCCCAATGGTTGTTGTCAGATTTAATTCTAAGGCTCATCTGTAATCCTAACTCTTGGAGTTTGCTCAGTAACTGCCTTTTATAGCATAATCTTTACCACTTGGTTATTTAATGAAGATTTTAAGTAGTGTATTGAAATTACCCTACTTGGAAATGGTTAAAAACTGCAGAGAACTATCTTCCTATTTATAAATATATATTAAATATCTCCTGCATACTCTTTTTGCTTCCTCCTATGGCAGTAGTTTGTAAGCAGACTTTGTGTTTCCTCTGATCACCTCACCAGTAGCCAAGACCCATCTTTTTAGGCTCACACTGTGCAGACCTAGGAGGTGGAGGAAGTGGTCCTTGTCCTAAAGAATTTAAACTCTCTGAAAAACAGTGATGAAATTGGAAAGTGGTGTTAATTTCAAGCTCCATTAGAAGCAAAAGGACAGATATTTATATCCGTCTTCTGTGCTATAGTTTGGACCCTTTGTTTTAGTGTGCTGCTTAAATATTGGAATGAGGAGTGCTTTAGAGGAAATGGGGAGTGAGTGCTTGTTAAATAAATGTTGAGAGGAATCTCACATTAAACTCTTAAAAAAAGAAAATTTCCTATTGCTGTAGTGCCAACAGTACCTTTGAGGGACGCTGCTCCCTCCTCTGGCCACTTTATGATCAAAATAGGTAGTTTCTGGCAACCCTGTTAAGCTGACTGGCACCTTACTTGGTTATTCCTGCTTCTGCCTTAAGCAAAAGTGTGTGCGGAACAGGGGAGAAGCGGCATCTGGCCTGACGCGAAAGAGAGCGATGGAGTGTGTGGTGCAGCACACTTCGCGAAGTCTCTCTCTGCCTTGGATAGGTACACCTCTGAGAGCTTGTTCAATGCAGTGTGCACACCTCCGTCATAGCCCTAAGTACCTGCCATGGCCTCTGCGTTTGGGATGCCTGGGGGTCCCAGTTGTGTGCTCCACATCCCACGGTGTCACACTGGGTGGTGTTTTAACATTTCTGACAGCGCTGAGCTGAGGGTCCTGACACCACATATTTCATTTTTTTAATAGAATGATTGTTTTATATAATATTTGTCTCCAGCAGCTTGACTGCCATTGTATTTGTTTAATGCAGTTCTGATTGCTGTTCTAGCAGTTTTCTAAATTACATCATGAGCGAGCTAAAAAGGAATATTTAAGAACAGTGCTAAGATGGTTTCTGCTGGTCTGTGCTGTTTTGAAGACCAGCTGTGCAGTGAAGAATAGAACTGTTCCTTATGAGAATGTATTAGTTTAAATACAAACGTTTAACATGTCTGTGCTAGCTATCTGACCCGTAATATAAACTGATGAGGTTTTGCCCTGGGGCCACCCAACCACTATTCTTAAGTGTTGTAATTGTAGTGTGTCTTGGATAGCTAGTCTGCTATTTCTAGCAGTCTGTAGAAGCAGAGGATTTGGTTCCAGTGAAACTAGTATTTACCGAAGCTGAAAGTTAATCTGATCCTATTTGTAGCTGGCATTCATATAAATCATTTGGACAACTTTGTGCAAGGCCTGCTCTTTATTCTGTATTTATCCAGTGGCTACCCCAACATAATCCTGATCCATACCTGCTGTCTCCTGATGTTAGCGCATGACAGTGTTTAATCCTAATGATGGGCCTGACACATTTCATAAATGTACAAGGCAGATCAAGCATTTAGAGCTGTTACCATGAACATCTGTGCTGGCAGAGTTGTGTCAACCAACAGTAAAAGAGCTGTTCACCTAGCAAAATGCAAGTACTTGTTGAACTTCCACTGTGGAGAACCATAGACCAGCCAAGTAAAGCAAATGCAGGGAAAAGAAACAGTAATTTATGCTGTAGTGGAGATGTATAATACAGGTGTATACAAATTTAATTAGTGTTTCCAAATAAAAGGTTCAAGTGGATCTTTTTTCTAACATAGAATCTAAAAGTGCTAATGCAGCTATATAAATTCAATCTTTCCTAATATAAAGGTTGTTATAAATAAAAACATATTTAACCATAAAATGGTTTGCAACAGTGAGTGATTAGGATGATTTCCATTTTGTGTCACAGGAAAACAAAGACACAAAGAAATACACATACTGATTCTGGTTTGTTTCTGTCATGCTACAAGATATGAGCATGGACATGACAGGTAGTTCTTTTCTGGAGTCTCACTCCATGACCAGTCACTCCACAAAAGCCCATTTTGATTTCAGGGGGACCAAGGCTTGCTACAAGGTGTTGACAGATTTGTGGCAATGCTGTCTGGGCCCTGCTGGGTGCAGTTTTAGGTAAAATCATAGCCAGTTCCCAAAATGGCTGTTAAAACCAACTCCAGCAAGCTCTTGTTTTCTGCCTCTGTTTTGCTGCCAACAACTGTCTAAGCGGGCAGCTTCTCTTCCACCACCTTTGCCACTCTGTGCAGTGAGGCTCCAACCTGGAAGCCCCTGGTCCTGGAACACGTTGCTGCTGCTGTGTTATGCAGAAGGAGTGACCCCAAGGAGTGCTTTAATACTCTGATGCAATAGCATCCCAGGATACGGAATAGAGCTAAGGGCAACAGGGTGAAGGGCTGTGATGTTTGCACATGGTTCAGATGCAGCCAGGACTAGATGTCCACATTTTGGAAAGGTCCACCCCCTCATTTTATTTCCAATCTCTTGTTTTCTCATGTGTGAAATGGGATAGTGATGTGATGCTTACCTTACACAGAAAATGCTTTCAGCTTTGTAGATGAAAAGTTTTTTATAGGACTGATGTATTATATTTTTTTCTGGGAAATCATAACTCAACCATGAAATTTCACTTTTTTCTGTTGCTAGCTTCAATCTCTTGTGCTTTGCTCAACAGGAATTCCCTCTGCTTCCCCATGTAAAATAAACATCATTTAAAGTCACTTTGTCTTTTGAATTTTAGAGTTAAATCTTAGCATAGCAGTGTCATTGCAGCTGTGATGTTTTAAAGAAGTAAGAATGGCAAGTTTTACATTTACATGGCAAGTTTTACATTTACATTTAGCTCTCAAATTATGCAATATACAGACAAATAGAGATAGTAGCTGTTTCTTCCAAGGAAGATGGGCTATTGAGTTATTTTCAAGAAAATAATGTTAATAAATTCTGATTTTTAAAAATTATATGGAGAATACTATATACAGTGGATATAATACACCAGTAGAGAGAATTTATTTTCCTCTCTTTTCTCTCTCTTTGGCTTTTAACCTACCTGAGGATGTTCTGTGACACAGACAGCCATAATGGTACTGGACATTATAGTCTATTGTGTTAATAATCTGTGAATTAAAGCATCCCCCAGCAAGCTCTTAACATGATGGATTGTATCAATGATGTATGGTTAAGGGGTCCCTGAGCAGGCCTTGACACGATAGACTTGAGCAGTTCGGAAAGTCTATTGTTGTCAATGATCCGCTGATTATATGAACATATCTGGAGGGAGGGTGGAGTGGGAGGCAGAGGAGAGGCTGTAAACAGCAGCTTAAGCTCTGTCAGATGTTAGAGCTGTCTGGTACAAATGGAAAACTGGCAAGAAAAGCATGCGGTGCCTGGGATGAACTGAACAGTAGGTCCTGAGGAACGTCAGAGGAGGTTGAGGGTGCTCATCAGGTTGCCAGTGATGAGGACTGGGAGACCAAAATACTTAGAATCCTCTTGATGAAGAAAAGCCTAAGTCTCAACATTAAAAATAGATGCTTTTTATCTTGCATAGGATGCAAAATCTCTTGTGATATGGTATTTTTTATTATACTTTAGCAGCTCCAAGCAGTCTTGAATTAGGCCTGTATCACAACAGTAATACACAGGAGGCTATGTTTTGTCTTGCTATGACACCAGCTACTATTGTTTTTGATCTGCAGCCTCTGAAGAGGGATGCTGTATCTTATACGGAAGGTGTTATGAGTGCAGATTAGTTAGACAAGTGCTGGAGTGAATGCATAAGTAGTGATTTTGCATAATGAGGTATGTGAAATCCCAGTGGAGGTTGTTAAAACAGATAGACAGCCTGTGGTAAACAACAAGGAAGGTAGGCTTTGAAAACAGATGGCTTTGAAAACCTGGCAAATGACTGTTCCATACTTAAAAATCAGTTTTGTTAGTGGAAAATACCTTATTTTAAAAAAAAAAAAGAAAACTGAAAAAGCTTAGCCTGCATATTTTCATAAACCTGAATGTGTTAATAAAGTTCTCTGTGTTACCATATATCATCTGTCTTCCCTGCTATGTGTGTGCCTGAATGATGGAGGCAGTGGATGGAATACTCTGAAATGTTCCGCAGCGATCCATCAGGCTTTGTTGTGCAGCTTCTTCTATCTGGCAGATGTGTTGGTCTTCATTATTGCTTTGACTCTCTCTAGGTGTGTACTTTTCATTGGGAAGTTGATCCTGCAATCAAAGGGTTAATTAATCTTGAAAGATAGAGTCTACGAGTGAAATGGGAATGTAGAGCAATATTCCTGCTAGTTGGAAAGGGCACGGAGAAGCCCATTGCCATCTGAGATACCACATAGCTAAGGTTAGAGCTGGCCAGAAGATGGGACTCTGTTTGGGAGATTTGAAGTGTACCTGTTTTCTGTGTCTTTTATGCCTTTGGCATAAGCAATAGGATAGCTGAAGCTGGGACCAACCCCTGCTTCCTTTGGTCTATTGCCAGTCAAACCAGCCTGGCGGGTGGTGGTGAGCTGGCGGTGAGGCTCACAACCGTTTCTGGTGTAACCTGTCTGGGGCTCACACTCTGTACTCCTCTGCAGAATAGCTGCAATATCAGTTTTTGAATAGTATTAACTCCAAATATAGTAGGCACTGAAGTATTTCCAGAGGCCCAGCTTGGGAGGCTCGCTCTTGGGGTACTGACACTGAAGCACTCAGTTATAGTGACTGTTAAAGACCTTCCCATATGGCCTGAACTGAGGATATGAGACTCTTAGTAGAATAATGCTTTTCATGCTTTTCCAGTGTAATCACTAAAAGCTTTCCTGTGTAGGTGCAAGTTACTCTACAGCCTGTGGGTAAATAAACTTTCATTTTCTTAGATGTTTTGGTGGCTCTCTTAAAACGAGTGCATAGATGCCCAGGGCTCTCGGGTCTTGTTTGAAAGATAGTGCAAGTGGTCCGATTCCTTTTTGAAAAGGATCACAAATGCAAACAGGGGATTCCTCAGTCCCCATCTTCAGCTGGAAAAAAAGCCAAATTCCTGTGATTTGGGAATAAGAGATGGGTCATCCTGTGTCCTGAGAAAAATCAGGGGCAAAGGGACTTGTCAAACACTTGCCCTTGCACAGTGGTGCTGCCTTGGCTGATCTAGTATGTGCAGTCAGACAGAGTGACAACCTCAACAGCAAAGCTTCAGCTCCAGTGATGGCAGTTCATGCTCTTAAATCCTGGGAATCTGGGGGAAGAGGACAGCTGCTGTACTCTGCTGTACTGCTTCCCAACTCATTAAAAACATGTTGAAAATGGGACTGCCTGGGAGATTGGCACAAGCCGTGTTTGGCACATGGCTTGTGCCAGTCTCCTAGGAGTAGGAGTCGGGCGATGCTCTAAATATGGGAAGTGTCCGGGTCCCCTTTGCCCTTTGGTTTGCAAGGCCAGCGCCGGGGACAAGCCCGCTGAGACCGGCATTGGCAGCAGAGCTGAGGCAGGTGTGGGAGCATGGGCTCTGCATTCATTTACATTAGGTGGGAGAAATAGGTGATTAGAAAGTAAGAGAAGCAAATTTTAGCCACTTCATCTTTCTTCTCATAAATTAAATGAAATACTTGCTGAGTAGCTCATTTCTCAAGGTACCAAGTACAGCTGTTGAGAATTTTTGCCATTATGTTGATTTTAATCAAAAACTACTGATGATAAAACTGGATTTGTAGGCAAAAGAAGGTAGTGGATTTTTTGCAGTAATTTCCTTTTTTGATTAATTTCAATATGCCCTATTTTAATATTTTCAAAATAACAAAGTGGGCTTCTTTGTTGTTATTTGACATTGTTATCAATATTTAAGGCTAGAAGTATTTTTTGGGGTTGAAATAAAAATGAAATTATTGACCTGGTCATTTTTTTCCTTGTGGTTTTTTTGATTCCTTGACTTTGTCTGGATTTTGACTTTTAGCTGTGTCTGCAGATGGAGATTGCTGGGTGAGCAGCTGAAAAGTCTGACACGACAGGAAACTGGTTTTGTTTTTTTCTTGGAGAGAAACCTTTGCTACACAGAGGTTGATCAGAGCTGAGAGTTTCTGCCACTTCTGCAATGAGTTGTACATTTTCTATTGGGTATTTGTGCCCATCACTGAGGTATTTCTAGAGCTCTGCCAGGCTCTGCATGATGCTCAGCATCATGTTTAAAAGCTCATTTTTTCCAGAGAGACCTGCTCTTTATAAAGTGTGAGGGTAACACACCCAGATAAATTTTTCAAAAGCACTTCAGTTAATGTACTGAAAACTTTAGAATTTTGGTTATTTTTTTACCTAAGTAAGAGTCAAACTGCTCTGAAAAAATCTCACCCCAAGTGTCTTAAGATCCATTGCTTTCTATGCTGCAAAAAGATTGTTACAAATGTCTGAGATGTATGAAGTTGTTACAGAATAAATGAGAAGGGACAGTGCTGTCCTGTCATTAACAGGTTAAGAAAAAGTCAGACATCCCTGCGCTATAATTTTCACCTGGTTTTTCATTTGGTTTTTAAGCTGCAGGGAACCGGGATATTTTGTCTATGACACTCCACTAGCTCTGTGATAATGAAAACCAAGATAGGATTTTTCAGTCCTAGGATTACTGTTAGGAATGTTTATTACACATGGGGGCAGTAGCACACCATAAAGATGCTAAGTATGTTAATACTGGCTGGGTTGATTTATGGGTGTGCAATATACAGTGGGATATTTAGTATTCATTAGCTAGCTGTATGTTTGACAGATATTGGCAAAAAGTATTAACTTACATTCAAGTTTGTCTTAACTAATAAGTGATGAGCAAATAGAAGTTTGTATTAGCTGTCTTAAAATGATCTGTGAATCTTTATCCATCAAAGTTTTTGATTCCAACTTTGACATGTGGCCACTTTCATCTGTTTAAATGTTGCAGGTGCCATCAGAAGCCAAAAGTGAAAAGACTGCTCTTGAGAACAGCATGAAACCATTCTTCTTGTGCCTTGGAATCAGCACTTGTGTTAAATCGCCCTATTTCATCCAAGCTATTTTTTAAGCTCCTTTGAATATATTTTCTGTGATACAGTTAGTGGAAAACTTGCTCTACCTTTTTAAGGGATAACCAAGTGCTTAAGTGCTTTGCTGGATCCAGGCCAGAGCCAGCATCTTGCAGAATAGAGCCCATGACAACTCATTTCATCCCAAAATCTCAGTTTTCATCACAAACTCTAGTAAACAAAGTCTCCTGATAGCCTGTGAGTACTGTAGCAGCGGCAATGTCCCAGCTTTCCAGATGGCAAAGAGAGTGGTTAAATGACTTGCTCAAGGGAGTTGGGAGATGAGTGAGGCTGGGCAGATGTAGGAGGCGGACTCTGGGGATGATTTTGTTGGCTAGGTTTATTACATATTTGTTATATTTATGCTGCTGCCTGGGTGGTGTGATTGGGATGTAATTGCCTGAATCCGTCTGTTCTCCAAGGTGTTTTCCAAGAGTGTATCTAGCCCTCTCAGGTGAAGATGGAGGGGTCTGGTTGCTCCGTAATGGGGTAATTTGAATGACTCCGATTTGCTCCCAGAGTAAGTGGTAGGTTTGCTGGGGGTGACGATTTGCAGAATGGTGGTGCTAATGCTTTGGTATGCCCAGTCATCCTTGGCTCTTGATATGTGAAAGGAAATAATGGAAAAAAGAATAAAACGCAAGAAAATGAACAAACAGAAATGCTGAGTAACACCTTTTCTTTATCCTTGGATTTGCAATTTATGTTAGTATTAGTAACTCCAGTCAGGAACTCACCTGAAGCAATTATCCAGGGACTTCCTAATTGTATTCCATCATAACATGGGGAGTTACGCAGGGTATTATTTTAAGGTAATACAATCTGTGTATTAATCATTGGTTATTATTGACTTGGTGACACATTGCTGTTGGTGAAATGAACTGTGATCTAATTAGGAGCAAATAATACCCAGGCATGCTGTGCTAATTATTTTTATGTGAACCCAATTCATTGCTAATATAAATAGCAATATTAATCACAGCAAGTGTCAATATTTATGCAGCATGCTTCCATTTAAGTGCAGCTGTAGATGACAATGCTCGTATGTATGTAACGTAGGGTTAGTCTTTTTAATCACATCATTATGCATTATGTCCATTACCTGACACAAGGCGAATTGTTCTGTGGTTATAGCAAAGAACTGTAAGACATTACTTCAGGACACTTCTCTGCAGAAGCCTCAGATCTTCAATATAACAAACTGAACTGCACACAGAAGAAATTTGTATTTATATCTGTTCATTTTTCTCTCCTCCCATTTCTAACCACATAGGCTGTTAGCACCTCTTGGCCTGTGACTCCGATACTGGAAGAGTGGTGGGCACAGCAGGTGTCTTGAGAGCATCTGGTGTAGGAATGAGAAGTGCGTTCTGTTCCATTTCCATGAAAATCTCTCTGAAGATGGAGCTAATTTGTGTAAGTCAGGGTCATCTTTCTGTCTCTCAACTTCCTCATCTTTAAAAGACAGATGTCGTACAAGAAGGTGAGTGTGGCAAATGGAAAACTCAACTCCCCCAGCTAGATATTTGTTCTGTAAAATAAAGCCAGGAGAGTCTGCCTTTGGGTGCCAGTGTCTGAGCATGTAGATCCAGGTGCTTTGCTTGTTCCAGTGGCTCCTGCTGGGGTGCCATCTTTCCTATTACTTAACAGTTTTCCCAGGATACTTTTAATGAGTGTCATGGATTGTTTCTGGTTCAGCCTTATGCTGATTGTACACCTGCTCTCAAAAAAGCAGTGTTGGATTATGGAGATGAGCGGTGTGAGCAGAGCTGGCTGTACAGACCATGGCAGTATTGGCACTTGGAGGAGTCCCAGGGCTGGGAAAAGCAAGACTGGAGATTGGCATGTGATCCTGACCCTGGGCAGGGATGTACAGTGCATGCTGCAGAGATGCACTCCATAAATTAGACGATGATGTATGGCATAGTACATCACATTCTTGAAGGCAAGGCATATATACTCACCAGATAATGTGGAGCATGTGAAGTATTGAATATATCAAAGAAAGATTAATCTTTGTCTGGGAGTAACCCTGCACATTTTCTGTCTAGCTGAGCCAATGCTGTATAATTTAAAATGTGGAGGGAGTGTGGGTGCTTCTGTATTTGGACACGGGAGGAATATGTTTGTGTGTGTGTTTAATGTTAGAGGGTGTCAGGGTACACATCTGTTACTTTTAATATTAAAAGATTTCCCTCCATTATTTTGCAGAAGAAAATGTTCTCTTTGCATCTAAGGCCCTTTTCTTAAATGAGGACCTGTCCCTTGTGTGAAATGCTGCGTGAACTCAGAAGGAACAGTGTGTACTGCCCCAACAAGGCTTGCATACAAGTGAGTTTTACTCTTTCAAATCTAGCTAAAGGAAGCAGTGGCTGCAGTGCGTTCTGTGTCATTAGTACACTCCTCGACACATCAACTGGAAAATCAAAGAATAGGAACTGACAGAATAACTGTTGTGTGACAATTTGGCAAGTATCAGCTAAAAAAAGGATATTGTTCTTTGAAGGTATGTGTGACTGAAAGGTTAGCTAAAAATTTCCAATCTCTGTTTTGTTTGTGTTTAAGGACTGATATTTTGTATAGTTAAAATTGCTTCAACTATTTTCACCTCAACAATTTGCATCTGCTATATTAACATGAACATTTAAAACCTTGGTACGATGTATGAAATTATGATTAATTTACAGCATTTATCTTGGTTTACTAATCATTCTGGTTTTAGCTGATAATTTTATTTGTAATCTCCACAGTTAAATTGCCATAAAATATCATAGTTACAAAGACATTCATGAGCAGTTGAAAGGATATGACGCATTATAATTTAGGAATTAATGCACACACAAAAAAGAAAATTAAAGAGAAAGCTACTAATACATGTACATTGTAGAAAAAACAAAGCAGGAAAAAAAAAAGCTGCAAACCAGAAGATAAGCGTGTAAGTATTGCAGCTGGTATCACTAAATGACAGTTTAAAGATATGGTAAATTCCATCCCACCATCTCTGAACAAAGAGTAACAAAGGACAGAGAAATGTAACAAAATAATCTAGTGCTGAGCATGAGTGGTACCAGCTGGAAAACACTCACAGTCCATGCCTGACTAAGCTCTGCCTTGCTATCTCTCATGATGTGGACAGCTAAAAAATGTCCCCCATTTAATGGAACTCAGACATACCACTGCAGAAGCACTGGGGAGCTCCAGGAAAGGATCAGGACCTGTATTACCAAGTAATGCAAAACTGTGAGCGAGACGCTCTTAGCTTGCAGTGCTCGGTGGTCCCTAATTATAAGACGTCCAAGTACAGGACAAGAACTTTGAAGACTGCAGTGGTGTCCAAACCACACATGACCTGCTGCCTTCTCAGATTTCTAAGCCCGTCTACATACCCAGAAGAAGCGTGGCTGTGGGCTTACACTGATGGATCTGGGCCGGGTATCTTGCAGGGCTACACCGCATATGCAAGGCTCAGCGCTGATTGTTCTCTCAGTGCCAGGTTTGCAGTGGCGGGGAGCTCTATGTTGCTCTGTCTTCCAAGTTGCTCTGTCTTCACACTGTAGTTTAAATCTAGGCTGGCATGTCCACATAAACTGCTGTCTGAAGTATGGGAGTACCAGCTGTAGCAGCCAGTTTCTCTTCACCTGGGTCTCTCTTTGGATAATGTCATCACCATCCAACAGCATCTTAAGAAGGAATGCATGGTACCTACAATCTGCAAGCCATACAGAATAAAAACGTTTTCTTTTCTTTGGAACAACCAGAAGCTTAAGAAAGGGGGTAGAGGTAGATGAAATAATCAAGATAATGACACGGATTTTGGTACATTTAACATGCACTTAAGTTTGTGGTAGAGTTGGTTTATTTGTTTAAAACTGGCTACTTTATCTCCTGTAATGATTGGTCACTCTGAACTGCGTAGATATGATTGCCCTTTTTAGATCATTGTAATTGCATGAAGGAGAAATTTAGAATTACATTTTCTTTTTCTTGATTATTAATTGTGTAGCTCTGAAGTGCACAGGGAGTGATCCATTTCCTTCATGGCATGAGAGAGACAGAAATTACATGAAATGAAGGAAGTTTTTTTCTACCCTGTGCAGACAACCCTTTATTATGTGTTTGTTCTTCATAGAAAATGGTTAGTCATTAATCTTATGCAATACAGTAGGGAATCTTATGATGAAGAAATCAAGAGTTCAACCATGCTTTCTTTGAAGGATGCTTTTACAAGGCACAGAATATCCCATGGCAAAAGTAATCCTTAGCAATAAAGAGGAGAGTTGAAAGCGGTAGAGGTAGAGCAGCAGTAACTCTTTGGTTACGTTGAACTGTCTTGGGAAATTGCAATTTACACCTACAAAAGAATGGGAAGAGTTTGAAGAATGGTATGATAGTATGAGATAGAACCTGTATCTTAACAGGTTGCAGTGTTTAATGGGATCCTGGCTAGCAAACAAACTCATTTCCTTTCACAACACTGTTCATGGAAATGCCTGTGTCAGTATGGGTCACTGCTGTCACCCTGCTTTCATTCAGACATCCATTCTAAATAATAATGAACATTTAAGAACTAGCAGAGATTTTTGTAATTAGCTCGATCCCTCAGGCACAACTATATTGTGTATCTCAAATTCCCCAATTCTCTTATTTTCTGTTCTAGCATTACCTTGGTAATACATATGCTGCATTCATGAAGGATTTATAATTTAGCTGATTTAACCCATGGGTTTTAATGTGGAATACTAAATACATTTAGTTTGATCCCCCATAATGAGAATAACTGGTCAATTTTTATGATTTGTTAATTTTATGTAAGCATGTTACCTATGATAGTACCTGGCCAGGTGATTTCTGTGCTGTTAACTCTTAGATGATTGAGTTGGTTATAGGTAACTGCAAGATAAGTAACCCTTGTGTTTCACCAACCTTCCTTCAGCCTTCTGCAGGTTTCCTTCTGTCTGAGTGGGAGAGAGGCTGTATGAGATAACATGTTTTCTACCTGCCCACATCAAATTGAGACTGAACGATCCTCCTGCCTCTAGCTCTTTGCTCAGCATCTGCATACATGCACGTTCAGTCTCCCCACATCAAGCAGATTTCAGCAAGGGAGCATCAGGTTTACAGGGTTACAATATAGCACAGGATCATCGGAGTATCTTGCAGGGAGTGCACAGCAAGGAGTACAGAGGATTGAATGGGAGAGGCAATGACATTATTTTTTAACATTGGGTGGGTTGTTTTTTTCTAGAACACAAAAAGCTTACCAGTAGCTTCTGGGCAGCTTTTTCATTTGTTTGTAATGTTCTCTCCATTGATGCTGTGTCCCAGTAATCAATAAAACTTGATTAAGGATAACAGTGAAAAGCAGCAGCCTGCAACCTCATTAAATTTAAAAATCCAGTACAGAGTATGGTGACTAGAGTCAAATAATCATGACTCAAAGGACAAATATGTAGCTACAGAATAGAAGAAACTGAAGCTGATATTGCCAAGGTTTGGTTTGGGTTTGGTTTTTGTTTGGTGGTTGTTTTTTTTTTTCCTCACTGACTTTGTCCCACAAGAAGGAAGCTTCCACTTTCCATGAGCCAGACATGGAATTGCAGCTGGACAGGAGGATAAACCCTGCATGAATAAGTGTCTTGTTAAAGATTTGGTTTTGTTCCAGATCAAACCAGAAGAGTTGATTTAGAATAATTAAGAAAACAAAACAATTAAGGGAAAAAATTGTTTTTGAGACTGAACGAATGCTTTGCCTAACCTTAAATGAGACATTTTATTTTTGTCTTCAGTAGTTTTAAATATTCTATCCATGATTAAAAACAATTGATATATTGGAGTGAAACACCATTCCAAATTTTTAAAAATGGAATTTTTTTTTTTCCTTTTTCTGGATATCTTTTCAAAAGGCAGTGTGATGGAATAGGCACATGAATGCTAAGTGTTCTGTTCGAATTTGGATTCTTCCACTCCAAGAATATCTGAGTTCCACCGGCTCTGCTTGAAGGTATGTGGTGGAAAGAAACCCGCATCTTGGTTTTTGGGACTGGTGAGATTTCTCCCTTCAAGTATGATGATAGAATTGGAAAGTTCAGGGTTGCCAACTGCAAATTTCTAAAAATTGTATTAGTGACTTGAAAATAATGAACTATTGCTTTAACGCAACTGTGGATTCTTTTGATATGCCTCCTGGTTTCTGGATTGTTAGAGTATTCATAGTTATTTCTCCATCTTTTCTGTACCACCACAAAGGCATAATACCTGCTTTTCTATTATATGGGAGTGTCACAGCTAAGCGCTGGGAGGGGTGACTTTAAACAGTAAAGCAACATTGGAAATCTCTAAGATCGGAAAGTTTCTCCTGCATTGTTTGGTGCTTGTTGGGAACATGGGCATACAGTGAGAAAAGACCTGGCACACCCCAAACTACTGCTGTTCTTTATGTTGAAATACTTAAGACTGTAGGTACAGTAAGGGGCAAAACTTGGTCTCTGGAGAATCCTGCCTCACCAGGTGGGCATGATGGGATTAGAGATTTCATGAGTGCAAGACTTTGGGATGGTCTGTAGGTGGGGAAGGCTGGCTGCTGTGCTGTACCCTGATAGAGTTAGGAAAGTCTTGGGGTAGGATTTTCCTTGTTCACATTCTCCAGTAGTACCTCTTCTCTCTTACGGCTTTTCAGCTGCAGCATATTGGAGTTCAACCATTGCACAAGGATTAGAGTCTCATACTCTCTAAGGTATTAGTAAAATAGGTAGATTCTGGCTTTCATATCCATCATAGCATTAAGGCAATGTTCTAATTATCACGTTTTAGAAAGCAAAATGAAATGTTAAAGTAGAGGTAGCTGATGGACGATAACTTACATGTTGGTCACTTACTGTGTCGATGCAAACTTGGCATCATACTTTAACTTGCCCAGTTAAATGAGGCTGTGTTTGAAATTGTTTCTCTTTTTCTTTTCCCCCAAATGGAAAGTTAAATGCAATCCACTTTCTAGAAGCTGTTTTTAATTTTGACCATCCAGTAACATGCTCCAGTAATGAAACCTATACCTCTATTTAAAGGTCCTTTGTGTAATTTATAGACCCTATTTTCTTTCCTCATAAATTCCCACCCTACTTTCTAGGGAGGCAAAGTGTACATTAGCCACTCTCCCAGGAGACTTCCATACTGGGCATATAATAACTGTGAGATAATAACTCAGCCTAGTTGTGCTGAGTGCACTCAGCTTCCAGCACCATGCAGAATTGGGTCCTCAGCTTGACCCCAATATGAGCCAACAAGGGGCTATTTTTCTTCCAGGCAGTACAATTTTTGGCATGTAATTTTTTCCAAAGCACTGACTCAGGGGAGAAGGGACTGTGGGTTTTCCTTTTTGCTCTATTTACGTTCAAGTCTCTGACACAAATGGTTCTTTGAAGTGTCTTTAGGATGCTGTAGGGCAACCATATTTCTCATTTAAAAATATCTTTTAAATGACTAAAAACTTTAGATGTGTGTGTTTGTATTCATAACAGAATGTAAGCACAAAGATACAACTGCTAACACGCACAGAAAATCAGCTTGGTCAAGCTACACCAGTGTTGCAATTTCTCTTCAGTCCTGTGGTTGGGGACCTTTTAGATTAAATTCATTAGTTCATGGTAGTTTTGAGATGTAACATAAGCCTCCAAAGGGATCTTAAGCTTCTCTTTTTTATTAAAATGAAATCTTCCCTTGGCATTTCTCTAGGCACTTCTCCAGTCACAAATAAAAGGGACGCTGCTGAAGGATGTTCTGCTGCACGCTTAAATGCCAGCAATCCAATTAAAGGAATGTTTAACCTTTTGTAAATAAAGCTATGGCTTCCACTGCCTTTTGGCTAAAGAAAAAAAATTAACTAATTTATTATTAAGCTTCTTACCCAAGACTGATGTATGTATTTGCAATATAGTTTACAGCATTATAAGGCCAGAATACTATTAAAATTATTCTGCCCCAGAAGGTCAACTGGCTGCAGATTCAGACACTATGCTTTCAAGACAGCTCTGCTAAGTGATGTCCTTCTTAAAAGCTACCTCTGAGTCTTTCTCAGTCCCTAGTTGTAAAAGTCCTTATCCAGATGTTAGACACTTCACAACATTTTTTTATATTTCTGGTTTTTGATTATGATCTTTGTTAAAATGAGGATCATTTTCCAGTTGCAAACAGTACATGTGGATTTAGATAGGAATGTGTTTAAACTCTGATGTAAGTTGTTCTAAGCCTTGGTCAAAAAGCATTTTCAAAGCTAAACAATTAATTCTAAATCTGGATGTCAATTTTGTATTAGCTCTAGAAAATTTTGAGTGTAGAAGGCTATGTTATAATTTATCTTTACTGCCTCTTTTGCTACTACTCATAAACTTGATCTGTCAGGATGTTCTGTCCAGGAAGATTTGGCAGAGATGTCAGACCAGAGATGAGACCCTACTCAGCCAGGCCTGGTAGCAGACCTGATGAAGGCTTATAATGGGCACGGACAGGAGGGGGGAAAATTTAGAAGTTGTCCTGCTTTTCAGCATCTTGTAACTCTGTAGGGCTTTAAACAGAGATCTCTCTGATGGTAGGAAAACCCATGCCACAGTTTTGGTGGCAAAGTTGCACTAAACCAAGATACCCAAGTATCTTTTACTAGACTGGCTGATATGCCTAAGACTTGTAAGCCTCCTTGAATTCTGAAATAGAAGTAGTGTGCTTCAAAAATAAATGCAATGGGAGAGCAATCGCACAGTGCAGATTTCATGTCTGCTACTTCTGTTTCAGATCTGAAAAGAAGAGCATATATGCTTAAACACTTGTGTCAGTTTTCCAGCAGGAAGAATTGGTTTAGTCTGGGACATGGCCTCTGTGCATGAATCCTGGCCTAACTTTCCTGTTGTGGCATCCCTGAGAGAGGGGATACCTGTGGTGCACAGAAGGCATTGCCAAGAGGCCAAGTGACTCAGGCCAGTGGATAGCAGCATTGCACTTGCTACAAAAGGGCAACAGGCCTGAAGATGAGCCTCAGCAGTCCAGGACAAATGAACAGCGCTGAGTGTGCCTGAGTGCCAGCTGGCCTCGTAGCCCATGCAGCAGTGGCTGGCAGCCTTCGGGGGAGTGGGACAGATTACATTACAGTTGCCATTTCTCATAGCGCTTTTACTTTTGTCTGTGCATTTCATTTGGTCCAAACACCTTGCAAGCAAAGGCTGAAAAACACAACTATTGGTTATACAGAAAGGGAAGTCCTTTCCTCAGTTAATGTATGTGCATTTGCTGTGTGGAAAAAGGTTAAATGGTAACGAGAAAGATTGGGCAGGAATCCAGCACTTTATAGTCTCACTGGGACAGTGCCTGAGTTCTGTATTAACAGTTTTTCAAAATTCCTTGTTCTTGAGGCCACAATATGAGCAATAATAACAGCATAAAGAAGGATGGCGAGTAGCAGAAATGGAGGCCAGCACCGTGCATTACGATTATGTTAAGACTGAGTTCATTGTTACTGTGTGGCCAAGACCTAAACAACTGTGATTTTTCAGTTTCTTTGTGATCCACCCCTATAAAGTGTTTTGTGGCTCTGTGAGTAAAAAAAAGTTGTAAAAGAGATAGGAATTGCCCATATAGTATTCTAACTATTTTGTCGCAGTTGAAAATCACAGACCAAAAGCAGGCCATGTCTCACCAGCTGCCAAGGTTCAGTAGTGAGGTGCCCTGGAGAACAACACTGAATATAGCAATCAGTGCAGCAAAAGCCTTAAAAAAGCATGAAACTGTAAAGAGAGGTTTGCTCCTTCACGTGATCTCTGGTTCAGAACTGGTTTTGCTTTTGTTTCCCTGCAAGTAATCATCAGCAATAAAATTGCAGAAACAAAGATTGCAGTGAAATTGTGTCACCCATCGGAAGGCAGTGGGTTTGCCTTCATTTTGCAAAATTTCTCCAAATGGAGCTTGACTTTGAAAAAACATTAGGTCAAACTTAGGGATGAATTGGTGCAGGTTGCATTTTGTGTTACCATACAGGTCAGAGAGCATCTGGCTAGGTTCTTGCACTATTTCATTTTTTTGCACACAGTGCACAGATAAGAATGGTTCTGCCTTTACATAATCTTTTTCAATTAGTCTTTTTTTTTTTTTTTTTTTTTTTAACCAAACCAACACCTGCATTCTCCTGTCCCCAGTTTCTTGGAAGAACAACAGTGCAGGGGGGGTCAGAAAGAACAACTCAGCGTTGATTCTTTTTCCAAAGGAGAAACATATCTTTTGGAGATTTGAGTGCCAAAAGTCACAAAGGGCCATTTTTATGGTGGTAAGACATTGCCACCAAGTTGCAATGACATTACTGTCTGCAGGCATGGTAAATTAGTGCTGCTCTTGAGATTCCCTGATGCTAATCTAGCACAATGTGGTACTCATCCCAGCGTGCTGTAGGATGGGCTCCTGAATGTCTGTAATTGGTGGGAACACAGAGGTCCGTTGTCTGCATGTCTGCTATGTTTGTGGTTTGCCAGCTGGTTTATTCTTTTATGCTTGTATTGCTCCTGCCTGCAACTTGGCATAATGTTTTGTGAGGTTAGTGGTTTTTTTTAATGTTGTTTGTAAGGCAGATATATTTTCTTTTCCTTGTAAGCTATGGAAAAACCTAAAGCTTCTTAAAAAAAAAAAAAATTAAAGCAATTCAGTTTTTTGAAACTGCATAATTGAAGAGCTCTGAAATAATTGGCTTATTATAGTGCACCCGTAAAAATGAATTTGCATCTCGTTTATGAACTATTAGATTCCCTATTACATGAGACTGATTGTTCTTAATGTGACTTGCATGTAATTTAGCATTCTTTACTCAAACACTTTGTAGCTAAACACTGGGGGAGGGAAGTTCATTCCAAAGTCATGGCACTTAGATTATGGAGCATTCACAACTGCATCCTGCACGGTCTGTTCTCAGTATGCTGTTTGTTTCTCTATTCCCATCCCGGTTTCACACTGTGGTGCAGAAGCCCAAGACTAGCCAACTAATTTTTTCCTTACTTCCCCACCACTGTTAAGCCTGGTCACACTGCAGTGAGAAGTCCGATTGCTGAAGACAAACATGAGCTGCAAGTACCCAAGTAATTTCGCAGTGCTGTGGACATACTTTTGCAACCCATGTTAGAGCCTTCACTGCGACAGTCAGCCAGGCTCGTTAGCCCATGGTGACGGGGACGTTCCCGTTTGCTGCAGACATGCTGCCAAGTGCAGCACAAGTGCGGTGCTCAGATCATCTCCGGAGTCCCCACCTTAAGGACGGTGGCTCTTCCCCAGAGCTCAGCAGTGCTGCCCGTGGTGCCTCTGCCGTCAGTCGTGGTGAAAGCGGTGGCTAAGCTCAGTAACAGCGTGCTGTCACCCGAGCTAACCTGCCTGGCAGAGGGCTGGAGGTGCTGCAGGTGTTTGCCGTGAAGTTATGCTGGTGGCCAAAGCCCTTGCATGGGGATGTGTGAGGATTGCTGAGCGAAGGCTTTCCAGCTGCGGGGCTGGGAGTTCTGCATGTATCGAAATGTTGGAAATACCCATCCGTAATGCTACCGAAAGCTATGCCATTACATCAGAAGCAGGACGCTAACACAATCAGGAATCGTTACCTCCCCCATGTGCTTCTGTCAGCACTTCCTGTGTGTAAGCATTAGTTTAGGTGATTATAAAGCCCAGTCTTGATATCTGTGACTCTGTTGTGACTTGAAGGAGGGGCAAAGATGACAAGAATAAAAATGTAGCAAAATGCAGGGTCACCTTGTGGAATGGAGGAGGATTCTGGGTGAGCGATTGTAGAAATAATGTCACACAGTTGAAGGGAAGGTGACAAGCAGGCCCCTTGCATGAAATTCTGCAGAATTACTCAACTGTAATTTCAGAATATTTTATTTACAGTAGCTAGCAAATGGCAAAAGAAATGACATACCATAGTGCTTTCCAATAGCTACAAAAAAATGCCACGGTCTTCATAAGAGGCTACTGTAGTCCCTCTTTGGACACAGCCAGTTAAGAAAATAATTGATGCTGTTTAGCAGAGGCAAGTGTAGTAAGCCCTGGGGTCATAGGTTTGAATATTGGTGATTCCAAAAATATGTGGATACTTCTGTATTCATTTTTGTCAGAAAACATGTAGAGAATTAAGTTTGTAATCAACCCATTTGTTTAGCTGATGGAACACGTGGTTTAATCCAGTGCATGATCCTACTGTTTCTTTTGGGGCAGTAGGTAAGCAGCACACCGGGTGTGAGATAAGGGGAAGGAATTCGGGATTGAAAAATTGTAGAAGGACCTTATGCTCCTTCAGACAACATAAAATACGTAGAATTCTATTAACTTCAGAAGAGTTACTAGCAATGATGACAGCAGTTATATCAGAACAGTGACGAAATACTTTGTATTTTGTTTGCCTTTCTTCTTGATTGTAAATCCTCTCCAAATTTCCATTCACCAGTACAGTAAATACATCCGGAAACACGATACACCAACAGCCAGGGAAGCAGAAATTATCCCTGCAGTCCTGTAATCCCTCTCTTACACTGATTTATAACAGATTAAATTTGGGTTCAGATATGTGGATGTACTGCACCTTTAAGAGCTACCATTTTATGTAGGGAAATTATTCACTTTATACATTAGACCAGAGCAGAAATGTGTCAGTACCGATCCTGGGCATTTCTGGGCTGTCACACGCTGTTAGGGGAGCAATTACTCCCAGTCTGAGTGAGACCTTACTTTGGGGCTGAAGCTAATGCAGCACGTGGTGCGCTTGCAGAAACAGGGGCTCTGCATCTCAGGAGGTCAGGCCATAGCCCCTGACAGCTGTTACGTTAACATATTTCTTCTACTTCATCCTTTTAGTGTATGGCAGACTTTGTTATTGTTTTGTTTAGGGGTGGTTTTATACCTTGGAACCTGCAAAAGGTTGTAATAAGGATTCGGAGTTCAGAGGTTAAGCAGAATTGATCTGGTGGCTTTTCCAAAGCAGGTGCTCTGCTGCCCTGGCCTTTGAAGGATATATGTCTTATTCAGACAAATCCACGTTACTTTTCAGAGGGACTCAGTTCGCTGCACAGTTGCTGTCAGGGAGCATGACTGCTGTGGAGATTGCTGGCGTAAGGCAGCGAAGAAGAGGCTTCTGTTTTCTTTTGGGGGGAAGGTGGAAACATACATTTTAAAAAAGCAGCTAGTTCTTTTATGAATATCTGTTTTTAATTCCTAAACAAACATGTTTTCAGTCTGTTTCCATCTCAGAAGGTGGATTCTAGGCACAATTTAAAAGGTTCCTTTCAGCTTTCACTAGTTGGCAATCAAAAGCACCCATCATCCTGGATCAAACTTTTTAATTCTCTGCTTCAGCTTAAACTTGTAGTTGTGAGTAAAGAAAAAGTGCATGTGGAGTCAAGGCTGTAAGGTCTATTCCCTCTCTCCCCCTTTTTTTTTTAATATATGTATTTTATGAGGAAAGCTGCATTTCTCCCACTAGAGTTAAAGGTTACGTTGCTGGAGTTTCTTTTTGGAGAAAACTCATTACAATTGTGCCTCACTGTACTAAGCTGCAAGTGCTCCAACTTGTACACAAGTACATGGTGAGGCATCTTCTGTCTCCCAACACTCACTTGAAATGGAGGGAGCAAAGGGGTGGGAAAATGAGGACAAATCCTCATGCAACAGAGGTGCAGAGAAATTGCGTGACCTCACCGGTGTTGTGTGGGAAGTCCGCCAGGAGCAGAGAACTGAATCTCCTGGATTCGCATGTAGCTCTGGTCTCCTGGAAGCAGCATTGCTACTTGTTCGCAAATACTACTGTTTGTTTTCTAAAGCATATATTTAAAGGACACACCATGATTACTAATAAACTAATTAAAAGGGCAAAAGCTGGAGAGAGACAGTAGAGGGAAATTCTTATACCTGTTACCATGTTCGTTACTCACTGTTTGTGGTTTTTTACTGCTAGAGATCACCACACAGACATAATGCTAATTATCTGTGCAGGAGGTCGTTTTTGCATGCTAAAGGAAAACACTGGTATGTCTTGCTAATTTGATTTTAATATCTGTGCCATGCTATTGTTTGGCCTAGAAATTAGATTGCTTTTTACTAATATAATTGGCTAATTAAAACATTCTGCAGGAGATAGGGAAGATACCCACAATCCTTATGTGACTTGGGACATGATAAAGTAAACATGAGTCAGTACCTAATCCAACAAGAGCTCATTTAGAGCACAAAGAAAGGAGTATCCTCAATACAATATTCCTAATAAGTTTTTGAGATAATTTAGGGTCCGGTTATCCACCTTTGAAGTGGAGATAGAAACACTGGAACTTACAAGACCCAGCCCTGTAGGACTTCCGTGGTGATACCTAACAGGTAGTTAACTATTATCAATTCCATATATTTGCAGTGTTCTATATATTTATTTGTTGTAAGTTCCCTACCTGGGGCTAGCTATGAAGATGTAAAGCAACAGAAAAGAGTATAGTTGCACCAAAACGTACTCCCTCTGTCCCAGCAACTAAAACATATCTGGGTTTGCAACTTGACCGTGCAATCTTGATACTTCCTTCCCTCCCTGCTACCACTTACCACCTGGTCTGAATCCCTGGAAGGGAAATCACGCTGGGCAGAGCCGCTGCTTTTCCCTCTCCTTCTGTTCAGAGACGATATGGGGTAGACAGCTG
Source organism: Aviceda cuculoides (assembly GCA_035590195.1). Taxonomy (NCBI): domain Eukaryota; kingdom Metazoa; phylum Chordata; class Aves; order Accipitriformes; family Accipitridae; genus Aviceda; species Aviceda cuculoides. The sequence goes on from JAVJGG010000085.1 coordinate 10,480,021, forward strand.
AGGAAGGGAAAAGTGTTACCTCTGCCATAACAGTGAAGATGGAGCAGTGTGGGAAGTAACTTTCAATAAACAGGTCACCTTCTTGTCTTAGATCTCAGCTGCAACAGTCACAGCCACCTTCCCCCAGGATACTCATTGGATTCCACCTTAATATGTTATCCTTCAGACAGGACTCAAGGAAAAGTCCTATCCTAGACAATCTATATTTGAGCCTGGAAAGAGTTTGAGAGACTTATGCTAATTGTGTTTAATTTGTATGTGCAAATGATTCTAACTAAATGTAGGCTTCCCTTAGTATCTTCAATTAAAAGCTCTGGATGTACTCCAAAGTTACAAATTCCTTCACTAAGCCAGTAGGGAATGATAATGAATTATTGCTAATATAGCCATAAAGCTTTTATTTGCATAAGTAATATGAAGCTAATGTGTGGATAAAATTAAACTTTAAAATGAAATATTATTAAAACAAAACTGTTAATGAATTTGGACACATTACTGAGCAGGTATATTTGGCAGCTGGCTAGAATAGATAACTCTAGTAGAAGTCTAGTTGAATCAAAATCAATATTGAACATTACATAACACATTGAATATAGTTTAGCAAGTTATATGTGCTCATCTTCTCAATTGTGATGCACTTCATCATTGTTAGCTTTCACAATCATAACTAAAACAAAAGAAGGTGTCATAATGCAGGAAGGAGAACCAAATCCATGAAATTGAGTATTTCATTCTCTTTTTTACTGTTACAATTAATTGGCTTGAGAGAAGACGGTCTGAATTCTCACAAGTATGGAAGAAAAATTGAAGATTGAAAGTCACATTATAAGAAGATGATGGACATATATGTTGCTTATTCCAGCAGTATTATTGTGTCATGGTTTAACCCCAGCCAGCAGCTAAGCATCATGCAGCCACTCACTCACTTCCCCCACTCAGTGGGATGGGAGAGAAAATCAGGAAAAGAAGTAAAACTCATGGGTTGAGATAAGAACGGTTTAATAGAAAAAAAGAAACTAATAATGATAATGATAACACTAAAAAAATGACAACAGTAATAATAAAAGGATTGGAATGTACAAATGATGCGCAGTGCAATTGCTCACCACCTGCCGATCG
>JAVJGG010000085.1:10481247-10512273 GCA_035590195.1 Aviceda cuculoides
TACCCCGTTGGCCAGTTTGGGTCAGCTGCCCTGGCTGTGTCCTGTGCCAGCTTCTTGTGCCCGTCCAGCTTTCTCACTGGCTGGGCATCAGAAGCTGAAAAGTCCTTGACTTTAGACTAGACACTACGTAGCAACAACTGAAAACATCACTGTTATCAACATTCTTCTCATACCGAACTCAAAAACATAGCACTGTACCAGCTACTAGGAAGACAACTGATTCTATCCCACCTGAAACCAGGACAGATTGTTATTACCAAGGCTGGACTTTTTTCTTATTGAAACATTTCACTAATTAATTCTCACTCTTTTTCATGTTGCAGAAGTCTTGCCTCAATCCCTTGTGGATACTTTGGGCTGCAACAGTTCGGGGGAATTACTCCAGACTAAAATAATGTTAAGACCAGAATAGTATTAGACAAAGGAACTTACTCTGAAATAGTAAATTCTGCCTCTGTAAGTAAGCTATAGAAAGATATAAGGTGCAGTATTTTGATGAGTTTTTTTCTTTCTTCCACTATCACACATGAAACAGAATCTAAGCAACATCTCTCTCTGTTGGCTTATGGCATTGTACGCTTTTTATGGTGACTTTCTGACAAAAAATGCAGAGTAATTGCTGCAATTGCCTTGTTCATAGCTCTTAAACATGTACATCAGACTTGCCTCCATTTCACTTGTGTGCAAGCCATGCTGCTGCCTTTTACACACATTACTTATTTACACCAGCTTAGCTTTACTCCTGATTCATACCCAGCTGCTCCAGTGCAGAAAAGTTCCATTACAATTACACTGCTAGGCTCTGGTGCTGCCCTTTTCTTATAAAGCAATGTGCATGAAATGGTGTAAAGCAACCCCTGGATGTTTTATCAAGGTATCCCATGCCTACTTACTTCTGGGGCTAGACATGGGCCATATTGTGAGTGCCTCCCTTTTCTACCACCAAGACACCATTGAGACAAGATGGAGTCATTGAATGTTTAGACGAGCAGACAAAGAAGCATTTTCAGGGCTAGAGGTTTCATTACCGTGACTGAGAAATGAATTCACTTTCTCTTTTGTGCAGGAGGATTCTGTACTTCACCTTTTTGCAGAGGCCAAAACTCCTGACACCTGAAAAGATGAAAGCTGTCAGCTCTCAGCTGGTGTTCCATCCCAAGTGGAAAGGCCTCTGTTGACTTTAACTATCTAAGAATTTGTCCATATCTGTATTCTTTCAGGGCAGGTGTTTCAGAAATAACCTAGTGAAGTTGTTGCATTTCTGTGGGGCTTGCATACCTGACCTACATACACAGCTTTGAAAATTCCAGCTTGTAGGAACTAAGGTTGAATTCAGTGTTGCTTTGTGATGCAAAAAGCACATTGGGTTTTCCTTTATTTTTTCTCTATATTCTATATGAATAGTTTTGGTAAAAAAAGTTAGGAGATAGTTCCCCCAGTGTGTCAGTTACTTCTGCTGTTTATTATACAGGATGAAAGTAATTCCCTTTCTGTACTAAGACTGTGAAGCTAAAACCAAGTTGGATCTGGATGGTATGGTAATTCAAACTGCTAGCGTGTCATTTATAGTTTGATTCTTACATGTGTGATAACCTTACTGCTATGGGGTTCTGGCCTATTTTGTGTCCAGAAGAAGAGATTGATACTTGGGATACCAAGTATCATCTAGCATTTTGCAGATGTCTTGTCCATTTTTGTGCATGTATGTATTCCGTTTAGCATTTTAACCTAATTTTATGCATATAACTGGTCAAACTTACAAGTTACACCTTTTCTTATTCATGATGTAATTGTCTCCTAACTCAGTGATTAAGGGGAAAAGCAATAGAAGGCTGGCTGTGTTCATCATAAATATGCTGTCCCCTGAAAGACTACATGCAAACTTTGTCTTTGCACCACAGAGGAGATTGCAGAGGTTGCAGGGGGATTATTAATTTTGGGGAGAGCAGTACCCAGTTTTCCCACCTATCTGGGGCTTGTTCCATCAGGTTGTACCGACTCAGAGGTTTCAAATGTGGGCATCTGTCTTTGGCACAGCTCCATATGCCTCTCTCATGCCAGGGCTACGCTGTGTGATGGGCAGCAGGGATGAGCAGGTGCTGGATTGACAAGTGAGCTAAATTCCCTTGGTGTGAGGGGAAAGGAGTCGACAGAGGCTACTGACGCTGACACTGCCTCCTGCTCTGGAACCCAGCCTTGAGCCTGGCTTAGGCACAACCTGTGTGACAGTAAGACACACACAGGGACCTTCTCTCCCAGCTTACCCCATGAGCTCTCCTTGCGAAGTTGTACAATGGATCTTATAGGTCTTGCTTGTTTTAAGCTCTTGGTACAATCAGGTCATGAAGGTTGTGCACCCTGAATTAGCAGCTTGCTTAATTTTGGCCTGCTTGTGTCAAAACTAAGTAAACAACTCATTCTGTTCCCTGGAGACTGCGTGAGTAAACAAGGAGCAATGGGAATAAGCTCTAAGTTTGTTGGACAGGAGGTATCTCTAATGTCTTCACTGAAACATGCCTGTGCTTGCTTTCCCCAGAGGAAAATTTGGTGTTCAGAGCATGCAAGTCCTAAAGAGATGAAGAGGAAGACGCAGGCCATGCTTTTTAGATCTCGGATTCAGCAACAGCTGAGTGGATTTAAATTGTGCTTTTGGTAAACAGATAAGCACAAACTGTGTCTCTGCTGATAACTTGAGTGTCAACTTGCAGCCTTATGCAATTGGAACTGCTGACTTATTAAACCTTGGAAATTGGGCTTGATAATGGAAATAGGAACTCGGTGAACCTTAATTACAGTTGCAGCACTGGCCATGGCCTACCTTTTCACACACTAGAATAATTCAATGTGAGAGCATGAGCAGAGTAGAAACAATTTGTCATGAATGATATTAGTTGTGAATGTGGACTTTCTTCATGCTGGCCGCCTGTCTTGGTCAACCTGAGGGGAAGTACTGAACTCAGTGGGGGCAGTGTCAGCACTAGGAGAGTAAAATAGAAACTATGATTAACCTTTTTTGTACTATGTTTTCAAGAGTCAGGTTCAATATCTCGGTGGAAACGCGCCTGTTGTACTGCTTTGTTATTAAGGAAGCTTGGGAAGATTTGACAAAGTGGTAAAAAGTTAAATCACAAATGAATGTTCAGATATGAGTTTACTCAATTCTGCTTTCATTCACTACTGCGTCTCAGTTTTAGAAGGATTTGAATACTGAAATGTATGTCATCATTTTGAAATGCTTAGAAGACAATGCCAATGTTTCATCAATTTATGTTTGTCCCAAATGGCCTTTATATCCAAGAGTGTGCTTGAAACTCTGGATTATAGGCATAAAAAGATGAGTAGAATTGTAATGATTTGCTGTAAAAGAGAACTAAGATTTGGGGAGTACGATGAAAGCCAGCTATAGCCTAAGCATTTTTCTTCTATGTAGTTCTTCAAAGGAGTACAGTGGCAAAATCAAGAGATGACAAGGATATGTTTTATATTACTATACAAAAGCAAATAGATGGTTTACTTTTTCTCCTCTTTTAAATACATAGCTTCTACAGCCTCATGATATCTCTTGGAATGGTTTCAGATATCAATTTAGTTTGCAAAACTGAGTTGATTGAATAATAGGTATATCACAATTCCAAATCAATTAGAAATACAGCTCACCAGAGAAACTGATGGTTTACTTGAATGTCAATAATAAAACTGTATAAGCCATGAATTGCTTTGGACTATTTAACATTACTACATTTCCCTGTAACGGGGACAGTTCTGCTGATACTAGTTGGCAGGAGCTGCTAGAGATGGGGCAGGCTCATTTATGACCAGATGTAAAGTAGCTCTCAGGGTCCTTTCGAGAGAGTTTCTTTGCCTCTTTGTGCTTGTGTGAATAATTCCCTCCCGTCAGCTGCTTCTAAACTTTATCCTTGTCCTGCTTACCACTTGCTGGTAGAAGGAGGACAGATGTAGGGTCCTTGCTTTTGGCTTCAGTAAGCTGCCTTCCATGCATGCTCATTGCTGCTTTATTTTTCCTCCTTACTTTGATATTTGTTATTAACTTACTGTGTCATTTTCTCTTCTACATCAAGAAGTATGAGATATGGATAGATGAGTATTTTCTTTTTATTTTGTTAACTGTAGCTAACTGTTCTGCCCAGAACAATTTCTTGTAACCTGGTTTATCTCTCATAATTATGTATTTCATACAAGTTCTCCTGAGTGAATAAAAATATCCCTGATAATCTAATTTTGTAGAGAAGGGGATTGAATGAGGTTGATATATATGGGTTTTAAAAACCCAGGTGAAATACAGCGTTATCAGTATCCTTCCTAGAACACTGTTGATTTTTATCATTTAAACAGTTATTACTTCAAAACATGATTGTTTCCTTAATCTGCAGTACATTGCCCCACTGGGTCCCCCTGACACAAAAGCACTTGCTTAAAACTGTTTCTGTTTGATGAAGCAACACTTCTGTAGTTAACTCTCACGGAAATTAGTTGACCTCAAATGTCTACACAAGGTCTTGCCATCTCTGCTAGGCCATGAGTTCTGTCTTCCTAATTAGTGATAATTTTGAACACAATACATCAATAACAGAGAACCACGCAGGAAAGGACTTAATGCACAACAGGAGTACCTGCAGTTCTTACACTGTATAACAGGACATGTTTTATGGACATTTGAAAATCTTTGGTTTGATTTGCAGACTGCCCAGCAGCTGGCTTGTGGAGGTTTGAGCTGTAGTCTCCTGGCTCTTCAATGGCATTGAAGTGCTGGGGTCAATTTATGTGTTGCTGCATGAGAAAATTTGCAAACAGATAAATAAATATTGTCTTTTTCCCCTCCAGTGGGATCTGAAATAGATTGAGGTATATGAATTGGGCCTAGCTTTGCATACAGGAAATGAGCACTGAGATATGAATGGAGATAGTGTCCTGATGGCAACCCTCCAGCTGCCGGGCCCCCCTATTGCTGGAACAGGACAGGAGGTTCAGTGAACCCTGAACCAATTTCAACGTTTTTTGCCTTGGTATTTCCAGTTTTAGTTCAGTGGCAGCTGCTCAGGTTGGGGGCTGCAGATTTTTAATGTAGAAGCAAAGGAGAAGTTTTTCCAACCCTTTTAAAGAACCACCTCCTCTCACCTCTCTAACAGTAGTGGTAGGAACAGCACTGAAAAACATGGCCTAATTCATCGTAGGTCCAAGTCCTCTGTTAAGGGGCTAGACTTTGCTCCAGGATCCTGAGTCTTGAAACAGGACTTGCACATGGGTGCCTGGGAGACTCTGCAAGTGTCCCTAGGTTCCTGGTGTTGAGTGCTCGCTCTGTTCAGCTCTACACAGTCCTCCTGGGCTGCCAGTAGTGCTGGCCGGCTGGGAGAGGGGTGGAATTGCATTGAATACTACTTTGCCCTGCAGTCACAGCTGCATGCGCATGGATAAGCAAGTTGGAAGGTAGCCGCTTTGCAGTTTAATGCATGTCTTCTGCTGAAATGCATCCATGGCCTCCCACAGAGACATCTGTAGTTACAGCGAACCCAGTGGGCTATGCCATGATTTGAATCCTTCAGGACAGACCAAGAGCAGAGGGGCTGAGCTAATTCTTCCGTGTCCTACCTGCTGTTTCGTTCTGGGTTGCAATAACGCAGTGTGGTATAATCCGCACTGGACACAGTCTGACTAGCCAAAATGATGGTCTTTGTCCCCAGACTAAAACTGAGAACAGTATTTATGTTTATTACAGAATTCAAGGTGCATCAATAGCTTTGACTCTGACCCTCATCAGTCTTGGATCACAGGAAGCTGGTTTTGGCCAGGGCAGAAGGTAGTTCCTGGCTTGGTATTTCCAGCAACCGGTTATCCCACTGAGCTGCAGTCGGTGGAGTCAGCCTGGGTCACTGCACAGGTTTTGGGGCTGGGGTTTTGGGGGGGGTTGTGGTTTTTTTGTTGTTGTTTTGTGTTTTTTTCTGTTTTTATTTGCTTCTGCTGGCATTGATCTCTGGAAGACAGTAAAAATATTTATTCAGCATAGTCAGGGTGACAGATATCTCTTGTATGAAGAACTATTTGATGAGCTGTTAGTTTTGAGTGCCTTTCCTATTCATTGAACTAATTAGCTCTACAAATCTTGCTGTCAACCAGTCATATAGCCACTTATTTATTTTCCCATGTGCAGAATTTTTACTTTGCTGCATATACATAGAGCTATAAAACCAAATGCACCAAAAATTGTCTCTTAGTTGGATATAAATGGAAACAAAATATGCTTGGAATTATTATTACATGTGCCATTAATTTTTATTTGAACTGTCTTATAAAAATGCCAAGCTGCTTTCATTGTTTTTCACTGTTGCACTCATGTAAATGTAGGAAAGTTGTCAATTTTTTTTTTCTTTTCTTTTAATGCTGTTTTACTGTCTTCAGTGGGGAGAGTATGAAAATTACTATGCCTAAGCCAGAGGAGAATGGAGATTTTAATGCTTGTCACATGGGTACCTGGGATCTCCTGCTGTCACCAATTGCTACATCTCTTTAAAGTTATTGCTTGGTTTTAACCTCCTCTTGTGCTTTCTCTCCTTCTGCAAGCTTTGCATTTTTGGCAGTCTTTTTTACATCATAGTGAGTGGAGTTAAGTATTTAATGCAATTAAAGCATTTCAAGCTCAGGAAAATACATCCTGGGAGACTGGCCTGTGCTGCGTTTAGTCACAGTGAGTCTGGTTGTTTCCGGCAGTGACAGTGCAGAGGGCATTCTTGTGAAAGGTATCTAAAAATGTACTTTGTGGGGAATAATATGAGTTATGTGATTCCTGGCACAAATGTCTCTTGTGATTTGATTGTTGTGGCATTTCTGATTTGGGACAGTGTCTTGTGGGCTCTGGAGCCTCAGCAGTATTTGTCAGTAACCAGTGCTGCTGCTACAGAACTATGAAGTGGGGCCTAGGAAGTATGTGATCACCCCGTGAAATATGGCCAGATGTCTTATAGCTGCACAGTTGCCTACAAAAGTTGCCAGTAATCCCTTGAAGCTGTGCAATGTAATGGCCAACTGGAATTGTACTGCCTGTTGGGAAAGGATTTTCCATTCTGTAACCTGATGTCTTCAAAGTCAAGATTCCTCTTCAACATATGCAGCATCCTCTCTGCTCTTGAGCGTGGAGTTCCTGGAGACCTTTGCCAGTTGCAAAGCTATGCCATCAGGGGTCTGATTTATAATAGGCCGCATGGCATTAATTTCTTTTCTCAAGGTAGGCAATTTAAAAAAAAATTTTTTTTTTTATGTTGGTGTCTTTCTGTGTCCCCCCTGCCCCCCCATATGAAAATCTTAAGTACACCTCATTTTGGAAGCATATGTAATGGAATTGTGTAGGATCTACTAGAAGCACAAATTAAACTGTGTTTGAAAGAAAGCAAGCATTTACCTTTTTTTTTTCCTTCCCACCAAAGAAAGCCCAGTTCAAATGAAGCATAGACAAACAGAGTGCATGCAGCCCAAAGGCAATGAGTGGTGAAAGCATAGCTGCAAAATGGAAAACCGCTAAATAGAACTGCACTAATTGGCTTCAGAGTGCTCTTATTTGACTATTAGAAATGTGTGTCCAATTTTGATGCGTGAACTTCAAAAAGGATGTTGGCAAATTGGAAAGGATTTGGGAAAGGCTTACAGGAAAGATTTGAAAGTCATGCCATCTAAAGAAAGACTTAGACTCTTAATCTCTTTATCTTGTTGGAAAAGAAGAACAAAAGATTACTTGAGGAAGAGATCTGTGATAATAATGACTCTTTAATCTAAAGTTAGACAGCACAAGAGCAATGTTGAGCAGCCGTAGCTAGACATCGTTAAGTTATGCGGTTTTGACTGTGCATGTAATTGAAAAGTTGAGCAGCTTCAGAGTGTTGGGCATTGTCTGCTGCTTGAAATCTGTGGTCAAGGCTGAATCCTCAAAGCTGTAGATCTGATGGAGTTGTGAAACAAGTGCTCTGGTTCTTGTGTAACAAGTCAGATAATCATAGTGGAGCAACGGGAGAAACAATGTACCTAACTTTGAGATGAAATTTGACAAGTTCGGGTATGTAGCTTGGTGATGTGACTGCCTCTGATATCTGTGGAAGATACTCAGTCATCAAGATAATGGCAATAAAGCAAGAATTGGTAAGCTGAAAATTGCGAGGAAGACTTTAGGCCTGTTTGGTCCATTCTCTGTTGATTCTTTTGATGCATTGCTAAATGTTGAGGTGATGTTGCAGAGGTTAAAAGAAACACGATCCCGTCTCTAAAGTGTGTAATTCCTATCTTTGAAGAGAAAGAAGTCTATGGGTGATGGAAATACACTTAAACCAGCACAAAGCCCTTGTGTTAGAACTCTTCGATGTCAAGTTCTACCTGCGAGCTCTGATGAAGTGGGGCTACCTTGTGGAAACTGTTGCAGCCTGCGTATACACACTTTTGATAGTGGCGGCGTGGGGGGAGACAGGATGGGAACAGGAAGAGGGTTTGAAACATTGGAAATGAGAGGCTTCAAGTTTCATAGTTCAGTGGTCGGCAGGTACTAATCCATCCTGACAAAGCCTCCTTTCTCTCTGTGCTGTTTTTGTCACCATAATGCATATTTTGCATTCTCTCTTCTTCTTAAACTTCCTTCCCATCAACTGGAATTCATCCTATGTCAGTTCTCTGCTCAGTACACTTTCATTCGGGAAATTTTGTAACTTTTCCTCCTGTAAATTGCAGGTATACTCAAGACTCTTAAACCATTTGCCAGTTGTGAGTGAAACCAGACAGACTTGACTTCTGCTGGCACAAACAGAAATAGGACTTGAGCTATAACATCTAGGCTGTGCTCACCTCGAGGTCAGAGACGTTTAGAACTAGGTTGTAACTTGGGCCCACATTGGGTTATTGACAGCAATTCTGAAAGGATACATCTGTCAATACTAACTGACCTTACTATTCAGAAACCTCTCTTCTTTGGTGCTACGGCCCCTCTTGGTCATCATGTGAGCACAGCACGTCATTTTGATTTGCTTTCTTTAAGCATCTAGTCCACACCATTGTTTCACCTGCAGCTTTCCTTGAAAGAAAACATGTTGCAGTACCAAGCTCATCACAACTTCTGAAGAGGAGAATAACAAACAGCTTGTTGAAGTAAACGGAAATATTTTGCTTGAGCTATGTGGGCTTTCCATCAGAGAGTTTTATCAGAAAGGCATTTAGATATATACCTAAGGAATAGAAATTGGCTTTAAAGGGAAATACATACTACATTGGAATAAATTACAATGTAGTGTGATTTGATAAAGTGGGGTTTGTAACAGTTGAAACTGGAATGGTCTTTTAATCCATGATGCCTGTTCATTTATTTTAATAGTGAGTTTACAAAACGTACAGTAAAGCAGACTATAAAAGATGTAACTTATTTAAATTATGCTTTAAAACCGAAGAATTTCTCTGCACCCACTTAAAAGGAAGCATGGCATTATGCTGAAAACATATATCCTTACAGACTTTTCCTCAGGGTGGCAAATCTTAGTGGTCTCATTTTTCAGATGTGTTTGATTAGAAGTCATGCTTGTACCTCAAATTATAGGAAACTGAGTGTTCAGTTTTATGCTTATAAGAGATCTTTGAATTTTAATTCAACTAACAGCACGTGTAATATTTTCTTTAGTCCTAATACATTGTTGTCAAATCCATAGAGTATATTTCGGTACAACTTTGAAACATTTCTTTGCTAGTAAGGACTTCAGTCTTGGCAATACTAGAAGTGCTTTTCCATATCAGCAACAGTGCATGAATGCTGAAAACTCAGCAAAGAATTGTGCTGTGTGTTGAGAGAGGTTCTAACTCAAAAAAGCAAATGCATAACTGGTAAATTGTATTTAGAAAGTTACTATATTAAAATTAAGAATTAGTCATCTTTGATGCAGAACTTAAGTCTTATACACAGAATTTTTCACCTCCACAAATTTCTGAATAAAAGTAGATACTAGAAGATATTATTACAGAACAAAGTCCTCCCATGACACTTACAGCACTCTTATGAACTTTGATTCTGTTTCTACATCTTGTAGCCAGGATGCTATTAGTGAAGAATTTACCGGTTTTAAACTGTAGTTTTTAAAATGGCTTATTTGCATGTAGGTGCATGTGGCAGCAGCATACAGGTGAGGTATCTATATGCAGAAGCACTGTTGCACCACTTCACTGAGGGCATCCAGATATAGCCCTGAAGTGCAAAAGTTTCAAGAACTGTCAGAAGGATGAGAGAGGAGTATTTGCCTGGAAAACACACAAATTTTGTTCTGTTCATAACAGTGTATTTGCATTTCTCTTGTATTATACTAATTTACAACTTCTTTGCATTGCCCCCAAGACTAGAGTTTTCCTACTCTTTCACCAATATGTGAGCGAGAGTTTGAAAGCTGATGGGTTTCTTTTTCCAGACAGATTGTCAGACCTGTAAGTGTACCTGTTGTAGGATGTAAATACAGTCACAAATTGAAGCAACCTTTTATTGTATTTGTCAGAAAAACTTATACTGAGGAAAGCTGAGGCCATTTTTTATGTTGATATTCATCATTTAGCAGCTATAATAGAATTTGGAGAAGCAACCAATGTTCTCAGTGAAACATCAGTGCAAATCTCCCTGGAAGTTTATTGCCATGCTGGTTAACTCTGCAGGAGGAGGTGGGCAAAACCTCTGGGAGGGCTACATTGAATACTGTATTTAACAGGAGAGGGTAAAAAAAAGCGTGGTAAAGTTTTTAGTAATCTTGGCTTGAAGGGTAATTTTCTTGTCAACTATATAATTAATGCACCATACATTACAGTAGCCCATTGTTATTCTAGAATGCCGGGATACATTTCAAACTGAATAGCTGTTTAACAAAACACTTGGCAGATTTATTACCCTTAGGTGATTCTGTCAGTCAGCATTTTCACATGTTTAGCCTGAAGTAGGCAGATTCAATTTTGGTATCTATTTTGTGAAATGCTGAGCTGTTTAAATTAACCACACACACATATGCACAACCCCCTAGAAAATCAGGACTTGTATTGGATCTTCATGTATTAGCAATGAAACAAGAATTACCCTCGCAAGCTCCTTGTTTTTTTCCCTCCACAGTCAAGGCATCATCTGCCACTTCCAATATCTCCAAAGGGGTATTTTGTGGTCATTTTCAGATAATGTCTTGAATGTTATGTTTGTCTTTTCGTTACTTTACAAAACACTTACTTGGCAGCTTCAGAAACGAAGGTTCAGCAATAACTGTGTATGTAATGGAAATCCTTAAACAAGGAGACGCTGTGTTGAGTTTGCTGTTGCCAGTCCTGCAAAAGAATTCAAGGTGCAACTTGAATATTGGAGGGATATGATATGCTTAAAACTTTTTCCCAACAAAAGTTGGTTTAAGTTTCTTGTTACAAATTATTAGGATTTCAAGGATGGGGAAATGTATTGTTTTTATTTTTCAATAGGAGATACAGGATGCAAGTAGAAGCTGTGTATAGCCCTGGTATGAAGACACAGAAAAAATGTGGTAGGTGAGAAACAAAAAAGATATGTTGGGAGTTTGAAGCAGCAAAACATCATGTAATCATTTTCTCACATTTTCATTGTTGAGCCAGCATAATTTCCCACTCTTTTTAAATACTCTGTGAAATATTCTTGGAAAATTTTTTACTTAAAATGAAAAAGGAATGCATTCAGTATACCCAGTTTTTCCTCACTGCTACTTTCTGTCATTTTTTTCTTTTGCTACTGTGCTTTCTAATTTTTTTATTTTAGTTTTGAAATTTGTGAGCTGTCAGAGCTGTAATTTCTTTCCTGTTTCACAACAGGTATCTTTACTCTGCTGACTTTTCAGCCTCTAGGAAAGACAGGAATGTGGGGTGGAAGTTGCAATTCCCACACCGGACCTTAACTGATCTTCTGTTAACAGGTTTAAAGGGAGGGAATTATAATTTAAAAATATCAACAATTAATTCCTTCCTTAAGTATTCAAATAATTTTAAATGCTTGTTTTTCACTTATAACTTCAAGAAAAAAGGGAAGAGATATGTTCATTGCATGGCATAGACTAGAGAGGAAGAAGAGCATTTGAAATAAAAAGATTGTAGATGAAAAACTTCAGTGAGCTTAAAAAAAAAAATTCCCACAAGTTGGGCACCAAGGTACTGCACCTGCTGGACTGCCTGTAAGATCAAGCTCACTCATCAGAGAAACCAAGGTGCATTAAGCAGGCCAGGTTTGTCACTGGGAGATTGTTCCAATGTCAGTCACTGCTACCTCTAACCCCAGCTGGTGGCAATCCATCTGCACTTGGCAGCCTGCATGGTGGTTATATCCGCTCGTGCATTAAGCCGGCGCAGCAGTCCACTGTGAATCTGACAGTAGCACTAGACATTCCCACAGGGAGAGGCTTCTCAAATATGACTCATTTAGATAGCTTTAATTAAAGACCAGTACATACATATGCATATGAAGCGGTAGCTGGCGGACAGCTTCCTTGGGAGTTGGTGAGAGGGTGGGAAGGAGAGGCGGGGAGCTTTATCTTCCCCTCTCCCCTCTGGTGTCGGACGTGGCTCACCCTCTTTAAGTTCCCCCCCCCCTCCTCAAGTCTGCGTCTGCCCCGAGGGCGCCGTGTTTTGTGACACAGCAAACCAAGATAACATCAGTTAGTTTACAGCAACACAAGATGGGGAGCTTTGGGGATCAATGAGAGCTGGAAGTGTTACCTTTTTCTAATTGATGTCAGACCTCGCCATACTGTTGCTGGTGTTAACAAAGGTTCCCTGGGAGATAATTATAATAAGTCCCCAGAAAACAATGATTCACTCCCAAATTACACTGAGCAGTTGTGTTATCCTGTTTAACTTGTAGCAAGACAAAAGAACCAGCAGTGCTGCCTGTGAAGTAGCTGGGCTGGTCTTCTGTTACAGACAGGATACTCTCTGCCCTAGTCAGGCGGTTCGCAACCTTAACGGGTAACTTTTTCACTATGGTTTTCAAAGCAGCTTTGGATGTTGGTGCACTGTACAGAGATGTTAGGAAATGGTGTCCTCCCAGTGCTCAGGAGTGCACCCACAGTGCAAATCCCACTGTGGGTCTGACATTGCACAACAAATGCGCAATGCAAAAGGGCCTAAAGCTAATCATGCAAAGGCAGCAATACCACCCAGCTGCTGCTGCACTGGAATGAGCTTCAGGTGGCCTGGCAGGGCTGCCACGTGTTGGGTCCTAACCCACTGCATCAGCCACAAGGCCCCCACACTTCACCTCTGCTACCAGTGTTCTGGAGCCTGATCCTGTGTGCTACAGTGTGTAGGGGGAGGGCAGCGTACGGAGCAAATTTCAGCATCAGTTCAGAAGTACATGAAGAATTAGAATTAAACCATCAGCATTGATTGTTGCATCACATCTATGATTTAAACGTCTTGAAAACCATGTTTTTAAAAAAAGATCCTGAAGATAAGTGGGAAGCTTATTCTCGTCAGCCTTTCAATTGTACTTGTTTGCGTGAATTGCGTTAACACTCCAGCCTTAAACTGGCAGTTGACTCCATGGCTGCATGCTGGGCACATGTGAAATTGCTTTGCAATCGAACTGTAATGCTTGACAGCTGAGCTAGTAAGTCATAAATTGTTTTTATTTTGTAAATTTTTAAGAAAACAACCATTTTCACTACCTTTAAGTAATCTGAAATTCTTTTTTTTTTTTTTTTCTCTTGCTGATTTTTGGTGAAATCAGATAATCTCAGGAAGATATAGTTCTCACACTTTACTTTACCTTTGTATGGAGTCCATTTCAATTTCTGGTAAAAATAGGAATAAACAGAACATATAGAATTCCCACTCTGGTGGCTAATGTTAAAAACCTTTTCCTACCTCATCTAACTTTGAGAGAGGGAGAATAGGTCTCTCTTGATATTCTGCCTTTTTTAAGAGGGGTTTTTTCACCCCCTTAACAAGTGATTTCTAGAGACTCTACTGCTCTCCTGGTTGAGTTCTATTTGCAACCTTGTGCACTATAGGTTGCATCCACTAGGATTGAGTTACAGTGTATAACAGTTGGACAAAGTAATTGAGTGCTGGCTTAGTGTTCCTGCAGGTGGAGATGATTTCATGGGACAAATCCCTCCCTGGAGTGAAATGACTTGACTGGAGTTACTTTAGAAATGACTTGACCTGCAGTGCTGACACTGCACAAAATGTGTGCACAAGCACTGACTGAGAGCTGGAACTGAGTGAGCTTTCCCCAGAAATGCCCCCACAGCTCCCAGCAAGGAGAGGAATACAGCTTTCCTGAGCCAGAAGCTCTTTGCTGTAGCATTGTCTGACTTATTTTCATAATTCATAATTATCTTGGTTCTTTAAAATTTAGACATACGTTTAAAAGCATGATCCAATCTTGTCTGATTGCCACCACATTGTGTTTGAAGTAATTACCACTCATTTGGCTTTTGAGGCTGTTGAATGAATTTTCCACATGAGATTCCTTAATTTGTACATATTTTATTGCTATAAAATAGGTATTGGCAAGCTGCCTAAACTGTACTGAAGGCCTTTAATTCCTATCCCTATGTGATGAAACAAATTAAGTGCAAACGGGGAAGCATAAGACAGACTCCTTAAAACATATTTTGTTGATGTTTCAAAATTGTCCTTAGACAGGTGCAAATGCACAGGTAAAATTAAGGTAGCTTAGTTCTGCACTAAAGAGCCAAAAATGGTTAGTTTTCATACAAGAAAGATTATGTTCCTTTATAGTATAAAAGCTCTCTCTTTCTATCCTTGAGCTATTATCCCCATGAGAAAATGTACTCTGCTTGAAGAGGTTATTAGTGCCTTTGTGCTGGCTTCCTGCATACTAAGGAAAACCTCCAAGAATATTAATCCTGTCCTGTACATCTATTCTCTTATGGCTGAACGGGCCTGCCCTGCCAGCTAGATTTTAGAAGCATGGAGGTGCTCAACTGTTTTAAAATAGCCATGATTAGGTGGAGGTGAAATAAGAAGGAAACACCTGCTCTGTTCCCTGCTCTCCCAGGGACACAGTGAAAGATCTTGGGGCTTCCTTCCATATGGGGCTCCTTTGCCCCCCCATCAAATTGACACTGTGTTCTCTGAGTATCTATAAAGAGTCTACTGATAGATTTAAATGTGTCAGAATGCTATAAGTAGAGAGCAAATTATATAACCGCTCTTAAAGCATGCCAGGTTTCATAGCTGTATTTTGCTAGACAATATTAAACCAAAATTTTAGGAGAAAATCTAATGTTAACAAAGAAAAAGAGAAGAAACATTGTTGGGGTTTTTTTTGTTTATTTGCCTTAAAGAATTGCAGGAAAGTTGATGGATTTCCTTGTTTCTCTATCAGGGCACTTCAGCTATGGTCTTTATGGAAAAAAAACAACAAACAATTCTTGGCATATGCCCTTGTATAGGCATAACTGCTATAAAATTCTGCCCAGCCCAAACCAACAAAACCATCCCTAGTGATCTAGCATCTCATGTTTGTCTTAATCACAAGCCTCTTGTAAATTAAACAGCAAGGCTGTGAAGGCTTTGGATCTTACTAATGAGCACTTGTTGACAATCAGCTATACTTTGTGAAACCAAGCCTTGCTTCGTGCTTCTAATGGGAAAGTACAGGAGCTCCCAAAATGTAGGGCTTGTTAAGAAACCTGGCTATTTGTATTCATCTGAAGCAAAGGGTTTACAAATCGAGGGATGTACTATGCAGGAACACCAGGGCTTCCACAGAGAGAATTATAGGGATTGGTGTAAACATGGAGTGTGCCTTGTGGTTATTTTGGGATGAATGGTCAGAAAGCTGGCTTTAAACATGTTGGCTTACTCTGTTTAAGACAGACATGCTGCTCTGAGGCCCCACTGGAGTCAATACAATAAAGGCAGGTGCTTAAAGGCTTTGTTGAACTTGAGGACCAGATTCGCAACTTCAAACGTAATACATTCAGAATAAGAAGTGTACCTGATACTGGACATCATATAGAGTAGCACATCTTCCTTCCCTCGATCCCTATCTATTCAGCATAACCCAGCTGCTAAAGAAACTTTTATCTTAGTCATGCTAAACCTTTCTTTACCGGCTTGAAAATCTCATGCCTTGGCCTTCTGAACTCATTTTCACTGTGCAGAGTCTCTGCTGGCCTGGGAAGAGTACTGTGGATGCATTTGGCATACGCTGGCCCTCTCAGTGCTGAATCAGTCTAACTGTTCATGAAGACGTCTGAATTTAAGAACAGTGCTTCATGGGCTATTGCGCAGAGGAGACTCAAGGATGCAGTTTCTTTCAGGGTTGATATTTCAGTGCTAGCTATTTCCGTATCAGTTCCAAGAAGCCTGCAATTTCTTTGCTTCCAAACAGTAGCCCTTTTCTGCTTGCAAACAGCAGATACCAGCACCGTGAAAACAACAGAAGGTAAGATGGCCTGAATCTCACATGAGATTTTGCTTTTGTTTCTCAGTTAATGGCAGGCAGAATTCAGAAGCTGATGCCTCTCTATCGGTTCCAGCCCCAGAGCAAGCTTCGCAGTGGCTGGTTCATGTGTTGCTGCACTGTGCTGTGTTGTATGCACTGAGACATGCACCTTCTTGTACCCACATACCAGAATAAATCAAAAGATGAGGTCAGGCAGTGTAGAAGGAAACGCTGCCATTGGTTTGTCAAGCTAGTCATAATACTCTTAGGACCCTCGTTCTCTATGATCTCTTCATCTGGGAATATTCATAGCCCCTTTGATGATTCTTTACTGAGACTGAGAATCCCAGGGAGGACAAATGCTCTGTTTTATTATGGCAATACATAACTTAATTTTGAGGCAGATCACAGCTTTCTGTCTGACATTTCTACCTTTCAACTGTTGCAAGTTTTTCAGCAAACAGTGAAGGAAAGGGAAAAAGACAAAGCCACCATGTTAAATGTTAATGTGCTTTTCTTCTCCCTCTGGAGGTAGATCTCAATAAAATGTATAACAGTTTTAAATCTTGTTTCAATACGTTTTTATGTGAAAATATATGAAGTATAGTCTGAAAGGACAAAAGAAAATTCTCATTTGTCGTTTAGGCAAAGCTTTTTAAGTGTTCATACATAAAATATGATTGAGAATACCAGTGGCATTTCAACTAGAGACAAAGGAAAACAAGGTTAAAAATGTTCTGGATTATCCTAAAAGTGGAAGTTTCATTCCTAGGTTCTTTGTGAAAACCTTATAAATAAAGTGGTGCAGGATACAATTGAACTGCTGAATGCAAACTTACTTAGTCGAAGAGAGAAGTCAATTAGGGCAGTGCTGGCTATGAAACATGCATCTATCCATGGTGTTAATGAGACTATGTCCTGGTTTGGTAGTGGTCTTTGTCTTCTGAAAAACAGATGAATGCACAGATTTACTAATCAGGTGAGCTTCCACCTTAACTCTAAATTCTTAGGAAGAATCTTTGCATGGTTTCACCACATAAAAAATAAAGCACCAACCCTGGGTTCAGACTGTAGTGAACTGAAATGTAAATGTATGACCTTCTGTCTTCCTGCTTGGAAAAATATTTCTTAGGTTTCTAGAAGCAACAACACTCCATCAGAGGGGGCTGTAGTTAAGAAAACAGCACAGGTAAGCTTTGAAATGTGCATATACAAAGAGAAAAATACCATTTATGTTTCAGGTACTTCCTGCCTCTGTGGATATGGTTTTGCTCTGTGTGAGGAGCACTTTCTGCAGTTCCATTGCTGCTCTCTAGATTTGGCCAGTCATGAAATTGTGAAGTGCAGAAGTGAGTAATACTTTTATTTGTACCTTTTCCTGGATTGAAGAGGATGAATCTGCTTGCATCTCATCCTGTCTAACATAAAGGGGCTTACATTCTAGCTCACACAATCTCTAACCTAGCTGTGGCTGCAGTGCTTCAAGTTGGCTGTAACCTGCAGCAGAAGCCAAGAGGAAAGTTCAGACAGGTTGATTTATCACAAAATCTCAAAAAATGTTTCTTTCTATTTATCTGTTACATTGCTTTCCCCTGATCGATCCAGCTGTGTGAGTGACTAAGCCGCTGAAGTTGCTAACACAGGTAGGAGATGCATACGAGCAAAGGGGATGAAAATACTGAAATCCTTTCAGGTAATGCAAAATGTCTCTGCTTTGAGTCTCTGTCTTTTCTCTCTGCACAGATCTGCATAGTCCCTCCTGAAGTACAACCACCCTAGCTTTGGTTAGCAGTGTGAAGAAGTCTTGTATCACTCTTCAACACTGATACTGGCACAACATTTTTGTAGTGAGCCTTATTTTGTTTGAGAAACCAGTATAATGACTTTGCAGACATTAGAAGGATTTGCCAGACCACCTGTAGCTATCTAGCAAACCTGCTCTCTGGAAGGCAGGATCTTAACTCAGCCGTGCAGGCCACAGTTTACTGACAGGTTGGACGAGATAACAATTTGCTGGATAAAGAACCCCTCTTTAGAAGTCTCCCCAGCTTTACGTTCCTACATAGGTAACGCCATATATGCTCAGGTTCCTTATTTAAATTTTATTTTGAACAATTTTTATCCTCTTGTCATCAAGGTATCATAATTTCTGCTCTGTAGCAGTAGCTGTTTATTTTGATGTTTTATCTTTATTTTTTTTTTATTTGCAATCTAAACTGACCTTTCTACTACATAACCACTTGAAAAAGAGATGTCCTGCTCACATAAGGAATGCCTCAAGAGAAGGGCAGTCCTGCGTAATTTCCTATCCTCTCACAGAAAGCCTTCATATTGGAAAACTGGGGAATATTACTTTCTGGCCCTGCACACTCTCCTGGGTAGAAAGGTCCTGAAACACAATTTATTGTAAAACACACAGTGGTTACAGAGCTAGCACAGTCAATGATATTCCTTTTATTACCACTCAGATGAGAACACAAAATGACATTGGAAAGCAGTGAACTCACCAGAAGGGCAGAGAAAGCCATTAAATTCAACACGCATCATATTTCATAATCAGAATCCTGCAGTCAGAGCTGACACCACTGAATGAGTTTGTTGCAGTCATGATAATATAAAACCCGCTGCATCTGCTTCCCTTGGCACTTTTCTTTGTAGACCCTTGCAGTGTATGGGCTATTAATCATCAGTAGCCAGGGACACTGCAGACCAATGCACTTTGTATTGCATAAATTGAAAATGCATCACTATTAGAGAGAAAACTGCCTTCTGTACATCTCTATTTAGATAAGCAGTTTCCTAAAGGACTGCCATGCTATTATGGCTAACCGCTTAATTGGAGTTCTTTCCACAGCCTGGTAATTGGGGTTGGGGGGGAGGGTAATGCAATCCCTTTTGTAGCGTGTATGAAAACAAAGCAGGGAGAGTGTTCCTTTTCTTACCTAGGAAGCCTGACAGGGCTTGAGCTGGTGGTGAGAAAATGCAGTCAAATATACTGTATCATTTAATCTCACTAAATTAATTTCATAAATGAGAGGGCTGAGTGTACCTGTGAGTGGGAGACGGATGTTCTGTAACCTGTGCATTAATGAATTTTCAGTAGGTGACTGGAGCAATGGATCGCCAGAGAAGGTGTGTTGCCTTTCCTTCTGTTAGCTCTGCTCACAGAAGAGGGTAAGCTGAGGTTTAGGAGGATAAAAAGTTTTAGTGGCAACCTGAGAAAAGGCAATTGCAAATTCAGCATTCAAAATTGCTCTTTTTAAAGAGAACCCATTTTATTCTACCCTCATTTATCCAAGTTTTATATATAAAGAGGAAAGATCAGTAACTAATGAAAATGGGAGAACTGAAGTAATTTGACAATGAAAGTATAGCTATTAAACTGCATGTGTTTAACAGTAAATTGCTGAATGGTTTAAGTATTTTCTGTTGAAGGGCTGTGGTCTGTGTTTGGAACTTCATTGGTCTTTGGTTGTAGCTGCACACACTTAATTCTTATTACACCTACTGCGCTCCATGGGTCTTATTTCCTAGTCTGTGCAGTTGTTGATGTGTCAGAAAGACATGAATCTGACTGAGTTGAAATTATGTGAACTTGTGTCGAATCCTATGTCTTCTGATACTTGCTGGCTCAAACAAAGGTATATCAGGGAAAGTGCTCAGGCCAGATTCAAATCAGAACTGAATTTAAATTGGGACCTATACACATAGCTTGTTCAGAACTGTGATCTTCAGCCTCTCCCTCTCCCAGCTGCTGCCTAACTTGGGCGTGTTTTCACTTCAGCTACCTTTCTTCACTTGACTTCTTTGGACAAAGTTCTCTAGAATGTTTCAAGTCCAGCCATAACCGAAAATATTCCTGTCCTGATTGATCCAAACAGCTCAGAGGATCTCCTGTCACTCAGAAACTACATCAAAGTAATTTGAACTGGGGAGGTGTTTCCTGAGCACGTCTGTCAGTGAGGTTATCTAGGTAGAGCTGGAGGATATGGAGAGCCTAGGTTATTAGACAAAAAGGTGACACTATATTGACTAAAGGATTGAGACAGGAGGGTCAGGCTCTAGCCCACAATCACAGGCTTTTGTTTGTCTGCACATTAGCAGTAAGATGCAGGAGTGGTGCCCTGCACCTCGATTGGGTAGGGCTCGCTGATTTAGCTGATTGGCACTGACTTGCTTCTCAGTAAAGCACTAACTCCCAAGCCCTGACAAAGTGACACAGATATGAGAGACCCGTTCATGCAGAAAAGAAAAGGGGGCATGGTAAAATCATTCCCAGAATTGCATATAGTAAGTGTCATCCTCTTTTAAGTCCTACCAGTTTGTGCCTTTTGACTCTAGGATATAATCCTGTTACAGGTTAAGCTGATCTAAATCCAGGCTGCTGTTGTTCTGCCCTACCCTCCCAGTGTGCTCCTGTGTGCTTTGACGCTACTCTGCATGGCTGAAGTTAAAACAGGTTTTGCTATATTCAGTTTCAGCTGAATTAGCTCTCAGAACTGGCTCAGGCAGTATTTACGTATGTGATAGTAAGGGAACCAGGCACAAGGGCTGCGCTTCAGTAAGTAGAATGCAGTTTTAAACTTTGATCACTGGGTCAGTAGCAGGT
The DNA here is from genome assembly GCA_035590195.1 of Aviceda cuculoides. NCBI lineage: Eukaryota > Metazoa > Chordata > Aves > Accipitriformes > Accipitridae > Aviceda > Aviceda cuculoides. The sequence goes on from JAVJGG010000085.1 coordinate 10,502,292, forward strand.
AATAGGGATGGAGAGGTCACTTAATACAGGAGTTAAGGAGACCAGTGTCTTTACGAGGGATGACAGGTTACTCCCGTGGAGAGAACATTAAGGATTGAACTTCAAAGAAATCTGAAATTGGATCTGCTCAGTTAAAAAAAACCCAAACACGCAGAAGTTGGGTAGTTGCCTTCATCTTGGAGTTTAATGAGAATTTAATTTCATCCTAGGTAAACTGGTGGTGAGTTATAACCAACACTAATTGTTGTGGTAAAGTGGTCAACTGATTAACTATGAAGAACATACTACCATTTTAAACTGGAGGTAACGGGGAATATGTTCTATTTTAAAGTAGTTGTGTGGTCTTCTGTGATGTAATCAGGAAGGAGAAAAACTATATTCACCTAAGTTCAGGACTAGAGTAGGACTCGTGATCAGTTTGCTTATGGGACTGATGCCTATGTCTAATACCTGAACATTAATGCCACCTATATGAAAAAGCAGAAACGGACTTAAGGAAATGTTGTATGCTCTCTGCTATCACAAAGGACTCTGAAGCCTTGAGAGCTACCAGATCTGGTTTTAAATGGTAAGTAGTTACAATAACAACATTCAGGTTATGAAAAAGCCCTTTTGAAAAACAAGCAACACTATCTGCTCAGAGTATTGCTACTGCTTAATACTGGTTTCTGCAAAATTACCTATTAAAAAAATTGAAAGCTCTTCTTTTAAAAATCCAAACAAAATCCCCAAATTCACACACTCATATTTAAAGTTACCCATGCTTACATTTTAGCTTTGAATACAGGTTGTTTTGCAAAAAAATAATAACATCAAGGCATGGAAATATCTTGTTGAAAGAAATAAATTATGCAGAAGTTTCCTAAATAATTTAACAGATACAGTAAACAAAAATTATGACTTCTTACAAAGCACCCTCAACTTGCTAACATTTTGTTCCTGTGGTAACACATATGGGTTCTGTGTTTTGAGGCTTTAATTTTAATCTCACAGTATCCCGTCCTTGGTCAGAGCAGTGTTGCAGATGCAGAGTAATGTACCGAAAGCCCTGTCAAACGTTGTGCTAGCATCCTTCCAGGTTTCCTCTGTAAATTAAAGTAGGCGTATGCTAATATCCTAGTCTTTACTATAAAACTGTTGCTATTATAAAATAAAATATTCTAGCATCAGCCCGTAAGCATGGCTTTGAAAACAAAATCTTATTATATTTGTTAGTTAATGATATCAACATGGTGAGGGGTTAAAGTAGGTAACCTGTTCAAGTAGTCAGTTCAGTGACCAGAAAAAATAAAGAAACACCATGGTGTGGAAGCCATCATAGATTTCTTCTCTGTATCCTCATTTCTTTAGATGAATTTCTGTTAGTCAGCAATGCCTTTTATTAATGCTTTGAGTTCACTTGGGACATCCCAAGCCCTGGTTCAATCTGATGATAGGCTTTTGTCAATATTACTTTATTTTTAAAATGGTTTCGACATATTGCCCTTGCTATGTATAAAGCTATATTTAATATAAATTTAAACTCCTCCTTCAGTTGTAAGAGTTACTCGTGAGAAGACAACAAGTCGAAAAGAAACGCTTCCAAAGCACAGCATATTTTCATTCTTAATGTACATAATTACTTTTCTCTTTCAGTATTGGTAATGGGAAATTTGGAATCACACTTACACTCTGTTGTAAGACTTTGCAACAAGTAGAATAAGTTACTGCAGCAAAGTCAGGTTTTACATTTATTTGGTCCTTGGGAGGATGGTGGAATTAAGACTAGAAGTAAATGAGGCCTCACTGATTTAGTATACAGTGCCTCAAATGTTAGTGTAAACTATGTGTTTCCTTCCTCATGCATACCCTCCATAAAACAAAATCTAATCAGGATTTAAAATTATGCTGTATTCATTTCTTTGATTCTGGTGAATTGTTTCAATTTCTTATTATAAGTAGAAGAAAAGCCAAGCAAAGTAAATTAGAATAAAATATTTCAATTAAAGCTGTATTTGACCCATAATGATGTACTACATGTTTCATACCCTCTTTTCCATATTAGCAACATTTCAAATTGAGAATATGATTGCAGTAACTACTACCTACCAAGAGCTGATACTGTTAAGAGAGAGAATGGGTAGGAACTTTTGTTTTCGTAGTTTGGGGACACAGAAAAATGAGCTGAGGAGTCAAACAGTGGGTCAGTGCCAGAGTCAGGAATAGAAATCAGTTTCCCTCGCTCATTCCAAATGCTAAAAAACCTGAGTCATATCCAGCCGCACAGTGAGTAGTATTTTTCTAGGATGAAAACCTCCTACAGCATCCTTCAAGATGAACATCAGAGAAACATACCCACTCCTAGCAGTCCTGCAGAGAAGGAAGAGAGTGGACACCACAGCAACGAGTTTTCTTAAGATCACTCAGCAAACTTTCTTTTCCATCTTTACATCATATTAATTTGCCTTTTTCTTTCTTGCAGAATAACAGTAAGTGGGTCCATCTGCCTTGGAAAGCAGGAATGGAAGAGTCTTGGCCTTATCCCCTGTTGAGAGGCAGCATGCAGAGGAAGAGGCCAGCACAGTCAGATGAGATGTCTGTGCCAGCCATGGCTACTCTCTGGACCTAGAAGGAAGGTAAGAACTGTGCCTCCAAGGTGCAACTGATTTACACTGTGCTGAGAACAGTACAGTTTGTATAACACCATTTATCTGCCCAAGGCTCTGTTAGGGGGACACATAGTGTAGTTCTATACATGAGGAAACTGCACATGGATTTTACTTCACTGTCTGTATTGGAGTAAACTGAAGAAGAATTAATTCAGAGTGCCGCTGCCCTTTTAAAGAAGGGGAAGTTCAGCCTAAGCCTCATCTGCTCAGCAGGGGCTGAGAGCAGCAGGAGAAAAGTGTGCCGTTAGTGCTCTGTGTGATGCTGGTACTAGCCTACTATTTTACATACTAGAGGGATGTCAGTGTGCATCACACAGCAAAATCATCACCACTGACGATTCATAAGCCCTACTCCTCATGGGGGACTTCAACCACCCTAATATCTGTCAGAGGGACAACACAGCAGGGCATAAGCAATCCAGGAGGTTCCTGTAATGCATTGATGATAACTTCCTTCTCCAAGTGATGGAGGAGCCAACAAGGAGAGGTGCTTTGCTGGACCTTGTTCTCACCAACAACGAGGGGCTGGTGGGGAATGTGAAGCTCAAGGGCAGCCTTGGCTGCAGAGACCATGAAATGGTGGAGTTCAAGATCCTTAGGGCAGCGAGGAGGGCACACAGCAAGCTCACTACCCTGGACTTCAGGAGAACAGACTTGGGCCTCCTCAGGGATCTGTTTGATAGAGTACCATGGGATACAGCCCTGGAGGGAAGAAGGGCCCAAGAAAGCTGGTTAATATTCAAGGATCACCTCCTCCAAACTCAGGAGCCATGCATCCCAACAGAGAGAAAGGCAGGTAAAAACACCAGGCAGCCTGCATGGATGAACAGGGAGCTCCTGGACAATCTCGAACACAAAAAAGAAGACTACAGAGGGTGGAAACAAGGACAGGTAGCCTGGGAGGAATACAGAGACATTGTCTGAGAAGCCAGGGATTAGCTTAGGAAAGCCAAAGCCCTGATAGAATTTAATCTGGCCAGGGACATCAAGGGCAGCAAGAAAACCTTCTATAGGTACGTCAATGATAAAAGGAAGACTAGGGAAAATGTGAGCCCTCTCTGGAAGGAAATGGGAGACTTGGTTACCTGGGACATAGAGAAGGCTGAGGTACTCAACGACTCTTTTGCCTCAGTCTTCAGCGGCAAGTGCTACAACCACACCACCCAAGTTGCAGAAGGCAAAGGTAGGGACTGGGAGAATGAAGAACCTCCCACTGTAGAAGATCACGTTCAAGATCATCTAAAGAACCTGAAAGTGGACATGTCTGTGGGATGTGATGAGATGCGTTCACGGGTCCTGAGGTCGATGAAGCAGCTAAGCCACTATCCATCATATTTGAGAAGAAGTGGCAGTCCGGTGAAGTTCCTACTGACTCTAAAAGGAGAAACATAACCCCCATTTTTAAGAAGCAGAAAAAAGGAAGAGCTAGGGAACAACAAGCCAGTCAGTCTCACCTTTGTGCCTGTCAAGATCATGGAGCAGATCCTCCTGGAAACTATGCTAAGGCACATGGAAAATAAGGAGGTGATTGGTGACAGCCACCGTGGCTTCACTAAGGGCAAATTTTGTGCCCGACAAATTTGGTGGCTTTCTATGATGGGGTTACAGTGTTGGTGGATAAGGGAAGAGCGACAGATGTCATCTCTCTGGGCTTGTACAAAGCATCCGATACTGTCCCACACGACATCCTTGTCTCTAAAATGGAGAGACAGGGATTTGACAGATGGACCACTCAGTGGATAAGGAGTTGGCTGGATGGCCACATTCAAAGAGTTGTGGTCAACAGCTTGATGTCCAGGTGGAGAGCAGAGACAAGGGGCATTCCTCAGGGGTTTGTATTGAGACCTGCACTGTTTCACATCTCTGTGGCGACAAGGACAGTGGGATTGAGTGCACCCTCAGCAAGTCTGCCAACGACACCAAGCTGTGTGGTGCGGTCAACACACTGGAGGGAAGGGATGCCATCCAGAGGGACCTTGACAGACTTGAGAGGTGGGCCAGTGCAAACCTCATTAAGTTCAACAGGGCCAAGTGCAAGGTCCTGCACGTGGGTCAGGGCAGTCCTAAGCACAAATACAAGCTGGGCAATGAGCAGATTGAGAGCAGCCCTGCGGAGGAGGACTTGGGGTACTGGTGGATGAAAAACTGAATATGAGCCGGCAATGTGCACTCGCAGCCCAGAAAGCCAATTGCATCCTGGGCTGCATCAAAAGAAGTGTGGCCAGCAGGTCAAGGGAGGTGATTCCCCCCCTCTACTCCACTGTCATGGACCCCACCTGCAGTACTGTGTCCAGCTCTTGGGCCCCAACATAAGAAGGACATGGACCTATTGGAGTGAGTCCAGAGGAGGGCCACAAAGATGATCAGAGGGCTGGAGCACCTCTCCTATGAAGACAGGCTCAGAGAATCGGAGTTGTTCAGCCTGGAGAAGAGGCAGCTCCAGGGAGGCCTCAGAGCCACCTTCCAGTACTTAAAGGGCACCTATGGGAAAGCTGGAGAGGGAATTTTTACAAGGGCATGTAGTGATAGGACAAGGGGTAATGGCTTTAAACTGAAAGAGGGTAGATTTAGGTTAGATACTAGGAGGAATTTATTTACTGTAAGGGTGGTGAGGCACAGGAACAGGTTGCCCAGAGAAAAGTTGTGGATGCCCCATCCCTGGAAGTGTTCAAGGCCAGGTTGCATGGGGCTTTCATCAGCCTGGTCTAGTGGAAGGTGTCCCCGCCCATGGCAGAGGGGTTGGAATGAGCTGGTCTTTAAGGTCCCTTCCAACCCAAACCATTCTGTGATTCTATGATCTGCCTGGTAACAGTATGGTTTCAGGCTTATGTTCTGGGAATCCTTCCTTCTAGTGCCCCTGGGCCTTCTGCTTTAGTGCAGTTCCCTAACTTAAAGGGACATGAAATGATTTCCTTGCAGACTTCAGTTATGCATCCCATTGGCTTCATGAAGGCAGATGGGAACGACAGCTAGCTTCATTTGGCAGTAGCCTGGTATTTTCAGTATGGGGAAAACACAGCTTTAAAATCACCTAGTTATTTTTGTGAAACAGCATGTTCAAGAATGATTACTTACTTCTGGAACCTGTTGCTGCTGGAAGTGTAGCTCTTTAAAGACTTACAGGTGCAGCAAGTCAGGGTCATCCATGTAAATCATTGCCTGCTGTTGACAAGAAATTTAACAGTTTGGGTTAGTTGTTAGGAGAACATGCACAATTGGGTATGTTGAAATCTTAATGGTGCCTTTCCTTACCATTTGATACATCTAGTAAAAAAACCCCAAACAATAAAAATCCCTCACCACAAACTTTAATTATTTTATGAAGTCAGCAGAAAAGTCTCAAGACTTAACATACTGAAAAAAACTCCAGTTGATCAAAACCAGATTAATCCCTCTATATATGCAGAAATGATTGATTTGCATTCATTTCATATTTTCAACTAGCTATATTTGACAAAATCATTACCACAAGCTTCCTTGCTGGTAAAGGAGCTCAGCAGAACAGGAAGAGGACAGGCAATCAGAGGAAACAGTGCAGGGATATGAAATGAAAGAGACAGTACAGCAAGTTAAAGAAGATGCCACCAGCGGAAAAACAGAAGGCAAAGTCTTCCTTACCTCCCTGCTTTGCTGTAGGGCAGTTTTCTGTACTGCAAGCACATGAGTTCGCTTAAATACTGCCTTCTAGAGAGAGCCCTGGCTAGTCCTAGAGGAAAACATAAACCTGTTATTAAGGTTAGTTTGTTATGAACGCTGCCCAGATAATATGGATATATCCAACACTAATCTGGCTCTTCCACCCAGGAGAATTCTTTGATAGTAGACAACCAGGTAGTTTTTCACTGTTCGGTTGTGCACTGAAGTGTCACCACATACTATCATGAGTGTGCTCTCTGTATCATGCTGTAAACACACCATACTAGTAGTCAACATTATTTTGAACCAAAAACAAAAAGGAAAGTTTCATGGCTGTAGGGACCTTAGAGAGCACAAATGGCAAATACTGTGCAGTGTGGATGTGGTCAGCCTTTTCTAACTGGTTCTAGTCCTGGGTGATTTAGATGTGAGGCTCATGTTTCCTCCCTGGTGGAGCTGGTAAGGACAGCACACACAACCTTAGGATACACAGGAGCTAATTCAAATTTCCGAACACATCTCCCCTTACTTGCAGTTCCAAGCTGCATGTTTTCCTACTAAACAGAGAGTGCTTTAAAAGAGGTTTATGTAACTCTTTTGAAGGATTATATGGTCTGAAATATGGAGAAAGTCAGACCAGTTTTCTGGTATTATAATCTACAGTATTCGATACCTTTTTTATTTAATTGTTTATCCAAGTAATCTTTTAGATTGCTGCTTTGTCCAGTTATTTGTCGCAGACAGCTCTTTACAGAAGCACAATTAGCTCTCTTCAGCATTAAGGAAAACTTTATTTAAAAACTATATTTGATGAAAGAAAAGTATTCTTCAGACGAAGATGGAAATATTTGGCAAATTACTCCATTGAAAGTTTTCCATGTCATGTCAATCAGCTTCAGTAAGCTCTCATTAATTAAGCAATTTACTAGAAGGGAAGAGATTTCTAAGATGTACAGTGTCAGCACTGCCTATAGAATCTTTAGTTAGTTGAGCAGCGTTTGTATAAAACAAAAGACCCCACCACCAATGAGATCTGTAGTCATTAGACCTAGATGAAAATTAGTTACCAAAGTTTGGTACCTTTCTCTATTTGAAATCAGGATGAACTTTTGAAAGATTTCCATAAAAGCAGAAAACATGAAAGAAAATCTCTAGAAACATTTTCAAAACTTCAAATTTAAAGTACTCTGTCACAATGCAGGAGTTCTGCATTCTGTTCATGTTGGTAGAATGTTAAGATTAATGATTAAAAATGTTCCCTAAGTAAAAGAGTGTTTCTTTTATAGATTTAACTATCAGGGCATCTCACTGCAGAATGTAAACTTGTACTTTTTACTGTCATTCAAACCCAGAAATTTATTTAAAACATATATACATGTGGTGCCTGTTGCCAGAAATGAGCAATTCAGAGCAGAGATTGCAGAAGGGTTGTATTCCACCCTTTGCTGGTGTTAAGAGTTCTAGGATGTATTTCTTAGAGGTTTCTGAGATGAGTCTTGAGCCCTGGAGATTTTATGAAATTATTTTGGGTTCAACAGTGCAGAAGTAAGATTACCATATAGACTCATCCATAAGCTGCAAGTAAAATGTTGGCCACTGTTTAAGACTTCATTTTTTTTTTTTCCCTCATGCAGTTGCTGAATGCTTTCTTTGGCAAAACTGAAAACCAGCCCCTTAAGAAATAGCTACCCTGTGTGCTGGAAGTTTGGTTTTGTAACAAGATAGTGAACTAGATTCTATTGCCTGTCTCGCTGTAGAAATATGAAAACAGAAATCTGATTTTCTATTTCTAAATATTGAGCTTACCACTTTTATTTTTCATTTGTATGGTGCCAAAGCGTATTCACACTGAAGTCTAAAGGTTGAATAGTTATCTATAAAGAAAGGGAACAATTAAGGTGGGAAGGCAGAACTTAGGATCCTGAAATTCTGTGACTTACGGAGTGGGGAGGCATGGAAACAGACCATGAGTGCTGTTTCTTAGATAATAACAATTGCAAGCACATGCACCTGAAGTTGTGCGATTTTTTCTTTTTTAAATACGTTAGCTATAACAACTAACTTAATGTGAAAGTGTCTATTTCAGTAAGTAGCAACCTGAAAGCAAATCCAATCCAAGAAGTGTTTTCTACCAACTAATAAACAGATTATTACTGTAGTAGTATTACTACGTATTTTAGGCTAAAAGAATTAATGCAGCCACTGAATGTACTTTGTGCAAACACCAGACTTTTTCTTTTTTTTTTTTTTTTCTATTCCACAATTTTTGCTTCCATTATGGAAGGCATTAGAAAAAGACCATTTAATACTAAAAATATATTGACTCCTTGAACTGGTATGAGATAGGCAATGTGAATGAAGTACCATTTTATTTGAAATTCAGGTTGTGATTGAGTATAATCCCTTTTTTCTAGCAATACCATTCATCCTCGGGCCTCCACAATAATAATGTTGAGTTTGCTTTGTGAATTTTAACAGCCTGTGGTTTTGCAAATAAAACTGCAACTCAGTATACCGGTTTGAGTTAGATTTATAATGTAAAAGAAATTGCCACTTTCAGTGGGTTTCTCTTGTAGAAGTTCCAAACACAGCTCTCCTAAAAAGCTACATGCACCCCTTTATTCTGAAGCATAATGTGTTTGCTAAGCAAAACCAGACTTATAACAGCAGATTGTACAGTTCCAGCTTGTAGTATCACTGCAGAGAATACCACAAGTCTCATGTTAAACAGGCAGAGAGGGAAGAAAAGGTCAAGATTTTCCACAAAACAACTTTGTATAAAGTAACACCCACAAAGCAGAATACGTAACATTGTTGGGTGTAATCACAGATCAGTGTTTTCTATTAACTGTTTGTAGCAATTCAAAGTAACATAGCTATGCTCATTAGAGAAAAACCCCAGCATTTGAGTGACAGACTATTTTGTATTCCTAATGCTGTTGTTTACACTGTGTTTCGTCTGGGGCTTTGTCAGCTATTTCTCTGCTGGTTTTTTCTTGAGCTCTTTAAAGATCCCTCTTCAAAGTTACATGGCTCTTAAAGTCATAGTAAAACAAAGACTTCATATCACGGTTTAATATTTCAATTAAACTACAGAGTAATAATTCGCACTAATTGTAGCCTATTAGTTGCCAATGACACCATTTTGTTTTGTTGTACTTAAAGATTTTATTAGTAACAGACGCTTTTAGTTAGTGGTTGTTGCCCCAAGAGCTTTAGAGAAACTGATTTTCTGTCAGAAAAGATTGGAATCAATTGCATTCCTCCCTTCCAGATAGTGCTAAAACATTTATTTAAAGGTTTATATGCTGACCCTGCCTTATCTGTATTCCAAGTCACTTGTCCAATGAAATAAAATTCATTCATGCCTTCCTTCACTGTGTTATTGACAAAGTGTAAGCTTTATGTGACTGGAAGCCAGAATTCTGTCTTTTGGGAATACCTCTCTCTAAACTTGTCTGAAAGAATTATTTTATTGCATTTTTCATGCCAGTTCAAGTATGTTTGAATGGTAAATCCTAGAAGCTGGGCTGTCTGTGACCATATCAACCTTTTGAATTAGCAGCATGCACAGCATGATAGAAATATTAGTTCGTAAGGAAGGAGTATGTGCGCTACATAATTTTTTTTATTAAGTATTTTTTTACTTTTTTATTAAGTATTTTTTGAAGTTATTGTTTTATTTCTTAACTCCTGCT
>JAVJGG010000085.1:10535286-10548656 GCA_035590195.1 Aviceda cuculoides
GCAACAACTGAAAACATCAGGGTGTTATCAACATTCTTCGCATCCTGAACTCAAAACACAGCACTGTACCAGCTACTAGGAAGACGATTAACTCTATCCCAGCTGAAACCAGGACAGTCTGTCTGACAGATGAGTCCAGACACACAGAAATAGGATCACACAATTTCCATCCAGATCTCAGTTTGAACACTTGGCCTCTGGGAATAATTTCAGTGAACTGCATATGGAGTAAGGAAAGGCTAGATGATGGGTGGGTATCCAGTCTTTCTAGAAGGATCCACTATCTACCTGGAGCTAAAAGCTTCTTCAGAAGCAGGCAAACTGGGTATTTCCGAGTTAAATCCTCCAATGCTTGCTCATTGGGCATTTTTCATATATAAATCTATGCCTACCTCAATATTCATTCTGCAGTTGCATTTCCATTTATATCTTCTTATGAGGAGTCATATGCCAGTTAAAAAGGGGAGGGGGAAATGAAAATGGAGAGCAAATAACTTGCAATAACATAAGATAAAATTGTCACCTTACAAAGGAAATGTGTGACATGCAGCACACCAAAAGGTATTTCTTCCTTAAATAAGGCCGGGTTTGAATATCATACACTGGATGTTGTAGAAGATTAAATGCTAATAATCAGATCGAAAGTGGATATATGAGATGGGAGATGAGGCTGTGAAATTGCTTGCTAGAGTGAACAAAGAGGAGGACAGGAGTAAAGTTATTAGCTCAATTAAGGAGAAAGATGGTTTGATGAAAACCTACACTCACAGAAATAAATCAAGTATTTAGAATATTTTAAAAAAAAAAGAGACTTAAAACTATGGACAGCTTTTCTTCGATACCCTCTATGCCAATTTAATCTAAAGGCTTCTCTGATTATGAATGGGTATTACAGTAAGTTATCTGCAAGAAATAAACATAACAACATTCAGCAGCTTTTCACTATTTTACAAGGAGTTGTTCAAATGGATCTCACAGATGGGAAATTACTGTTATCCCTGCATTTTATGGACAGGAAGGGAGAACACTTGTGGTTGCAGCTTTCCCTGTTCTAACCTTTGTCCCTCAGGCTCAGGGTAGTACATGGCTCTCTTGGTACTTGTCCCCTTGTGGGCCAGCTGTGAGGGCAGGAATTCTGCTTTCAAGACTGATTTCAATGATGAAGCATCAAAGCAACATTTTAGATACCAGTGATCCCCAGTGCAAGATATTGGTGGATGCTTATGAAGCATTTTCTTATATCCCAGTCTGTTAACTTTTCATTAATTCAGGGATAGTTGTAGAAACATAAAATGTAAAACAATGGATTGCCTACACTATAACTAAAAATGAAAATAAAATAACTATCTTAAACCCCAAAGGCCCTCACTAATCGACCTGACATGCTAATTAAGCAGTTTTGATCAGAAATAATTAACTTAATCCAGCTAGACCAATTAGAGCACAGGAAAAAAAAAATAGAACATTTTAGGAGCTTTAATTTTAAGAGTATCATTTGCAATATGAAATACCAGCTGATTCAGCAAAGCAAGCAGGAGTTCTGAGTTTAGGAAACAAGTTATAACCCACTACACAAGGAAATAGTAGATAAACTGAAGAGCCATGACAAGACATTTTCTTCGTGGCAGTGAGAAGACAAGCAGAAAACCTTTAAAACTTATCACCTGTAGAAGAGGCAGGCAGAAGAAGACAGAGTAGTCTACCTGTTGCAGCAGCACTGAGAGATGGGTACCATCTAAATGCTGGTCCCACACCACAGCCGCTGTGGATAGGTGAGAAAAACACAGCCTGTGGGAAGTCTGCATTTGAAATTTACCCTTGAGAGGCACTGTTAGCAATTATTTGTTATTTCCACCTCAGAAGGCTGGAAAACTCAAATCTCACTGTCCTAAACGCAAAGGAAGAGAGACGAAAACTCTACTAATGAACCAAACAGTGAGTGATACGATTGCAAATAAAGTGAGACAGCTGTGTGTGGAGATGGTGCAAACAGTTGCTTAATTTATTTTTGGTACAAAACATACTGAGACTTGAACCCACAGAGAGGATCAGCAGTATGGAAGCAAGACGGGGTGGAGGAGTTTGACTTGTAACAGCCAGACACTATGCAGAGCGGAGAGGGGCTGGGAAGGATGCAGCAGCACTTCACAGGATCACACCAAGGATTGCTTCTGAGGCATCCTTCTCTCCTGCAGCCAGGAGCCAAGCACCACGCTTGCCTAACTAATGAGGTCCCCCCCCATGCTTTAATTAAATTATCTCAGTACCTCTGCTGACTATTTTTCATCCCTGTTTTCGGCTGCAAGATGGGGTGTCCTGTCCCAGGCACACCATCCCCAGGTTCTCATTCCAGCCAGTCCCCAATGATGTGGTGCTGCTGGGCAGTGTGCCGACACGACCTTCCCTAGACATGCACCTTCATACAGGGTGGGCTGTGTGAGAGGACCAAAGAGAACTTGGATATATTAGCAGGAAGAATATCAAGCTGCTATGATGATGCATTGTACAGATTTTTTTTTTCTGGCAGAAAGTTGTCTTGAGAATTTGAGCAGTTGCACAGGTAGGCTGAGATTTTCAGAACATACATTTGGTCTTTAGATCTTAAGTAATTTGACCCCAGGGAGAATTTTTAGTAAAATGTTGTATGAAAACCTTTGTGAATGGAGGCTCCCTACCAGGGAATATTACATTTATAACTGCCTATTTAGGTATGTAACTAATGTTGAGACGGTTGGAGGTTTTGTGCTTTCATTTGTTTTTTAAAAAGCCCCACTGATACCTATTTTCACAAAGTACACTCTGAATGTCTAACAGAGGAAGATGTCAGGTCCTGTAGGAAACTAGCTGCAAATCTCAACATCTCAAGGTGCTATCTTGGAACTTCATCTTCTCTTTGTGGCACCAGAAAAAGAATTCCTTATGCACAAAATAAACAGCCTGAAAATCCCCAAACTGATGTGAGATTTGGACACTTCACATGAAATATTCAAGGAGCTTTTTTCCTCCTGAACCTTGACACACACTTTGTTTTCTTACGCATCCCCCAAATTCCTATCATCTCAGGGAATGGGGATTTAAAGGCTCAGATTCAGTTGGACTGACTAATTACTTGTGTTGTAACAATCAACCTGTTTAATTTATCACTTCTTTGAACACTTAATTAGCCAACAGTGCAAGACAATTAAGTTCTGAATTAGGATAAATTAAAATGCTAGCTTTAAGGATATGCAAGCCACCACCAATTGCTGCTATGAAAATATTCAACAAAGCAGATAGATAAGAATGCCAAGATCCCAGCCAGGTTAATGATTCTGAAGTAACACAGCCTTTGAAAAGCTAACTGTGAAATGCATATGTTTCATCACATGTCAGTCTGTCTATGCTGAAAGATAAAAACAAGAAGCTGAAAACGGCAGTTTCCTTCTCCTCCATGCTCAGCTCCAGCTCCCTCTGGTGAGTGAGGCTCATCAAACCACCTACGCATCCACTGCTACCCGTGGGTAACTGAGGTCCCACTTCAATCCCTGTACACATCCATTCAGGGCAAGGTCACTTTTTGTTTTCCTATAAGCAAAGCACTAATTCATATTTCTAAGTACTTTAAAACTGCTTTGGAACTGTCCCAGTATCAGGCAGTTAAATGTTCTTGAACAGATACAGAATAATAAACCTGAATATAGAGCTTTAATAGGAAAAATGAGCAGTAGAGATGGTTTTAGATTACTAGTCAGTGGAGATGCGTTTGTACAACTAGCAGAAATGCTTTCATTATATATGCTGTCATTTGGTTTCCATGACTAAGCCATTGTAATAAACTGAAAAGGACCACGGATAATACTTTCGAAAGTGCTAAAGAATCACAGGCCTAATTCTTGCTGGTTTTCCCAGAAAGTCTCATTCTCAGTCTTGCACCTGCAGCACATATTTAGGTGCCTTATTTGTATTTTTTCAGGATTACCACGGAAAGGATGAGACTCTCAATACCTTTGTGTATCTTGATATCTGGGTCAAAGCCATGATAGAAGAAATTGACTGTCCAAATCCTTGGGCTGTTTTGACCTCTGAGAGTCTTTGTTCTCGACGTATTCATTCAAATAGTGACCACACATGTTTGTAGAGCAGAGATGAGGACCAGTGGATGCATTTCTTTCTTATCTAATGAATGTAACTCTACAAATGCAACCTCCAGTGAGATGCAAATGCATTCAGAATCTCCTGAAGAGCCCTGAGAGATGCCCATGTACATCAGTGTCAGGCACCTATTGATACAGAAACCAGGGGTTAGAAGCTGCAATACCAGTTCAGTTCCAAACAATTCTGACTACACTTTTCAATGGTGTATTTAGTGCTAATTAGTCCATTTTGAATTGTTTGCCCAAAGTACACCATAATATCACTTCATTAAAAAGGCTTCAATTATAAGAAGAAAGAAAAAAGTTCCCATCAGAAAGCTATCTGCACACATTATACAAGCATTCTCAAATTAGAGATGAAATTACAGCTTTCCTGTTACCATGAGAACAGCAACATTTCTCACAGCCTGTTAAAATTATTAGCTCAAGGAGCATATATCTTTTTAAATTTCATTATTATTTATCTAGGGTTGTACAAGCTTTGGCTGTGCCCACACTAACCACCATTAATCACATGTCAAGTGAACGACTGCCAGCATGGAGAGAGCCTCCACCATCTTTTGCCAACGGCTATAATTAGCTTTTATCCTTCTGTTGTCTTTTTTGTACTAGCAGTGTGTGGGCATTATAGCAGAAACTGCTATAACGAAAAAAACAGAAAAGCTTATGTCTCCAGGAATCTTAGAGCCTGTGCTCCACAGCAGCTGGCAAGTTCAGTGGTGGTCTGAGTTCAGTGGTGTGGGGAAAAGGAATAGCGACGCGGGCCCCAAAACTCCTCACAGCCAGTACAACCTACAGGTTTCACTGATGGCATCAAGTCACTGCAGAGCTTGAGGTTGCCATAGCAATGTGTGCAGAGTCCAGCCTTGCTCAAGCAGGACAAGGGCTGCATGTTTTCTCTTCTGGTGGTGATTCAATTCTCTGAGGTATAGGCTGCCCTGTCCTCTCCTTCTCACCTCAGCAGCAATTGTAACAGTTTGCTTTCAACAGAGAGAGGGTGAGGAAAAGCAACTGTGAGCATTTGGCTCAGTGCAAGAAAGATTAACGGCGGGAGTGAAGGGCTGAACCAGAGAGCCTGCTGTCAGCGTGTGCTGTCAGCAAAGCTGGCCTGATTCATGCTGTACTTCACATGCTTCGCACAATGGCTCAAAGGAGATGGAGGGGACGTTTTGAAAACAAAGGATTCCAGCTGCCTTGTTACTGACACTGGAGATGCTGTGTCTGCCTGGGCAATCCATCACCACTCTGGCTCCCACCTAGCTGCCAGCTTTCAGGTTATTCCAGGAGAAGCCAACTCATTTGGCTGGATGTCAAAAGGAAACACAAGGTGAATTCCGGTGTGGGGGTGCACAGCTTAGAGATGTTTCAGTCTTTCTTCATTACATGCTTATTACTAGACTCCTGCTGCCATCCCGGGAAAGGAGAGAAAAAAGTTTTAGGATTTCGGAAGTCAAATTCACAGAATTCCTTGACAATGCTGATTCTCTCCTTTTGTTAAATTGCTACCTAGATACAGTCAAACAGGCTTCAGTGCCTTAAGATCAACTGTATTGTCTCCTTTAGTTACCAGCTGGGACTTGGGACTATTAAACCAGCTCAAAGTAAGGCAGTGGCAGAAGCCTGTGAATGTAAGTGTGAGTGAGCTGTAGTACACCTTGTGACAAGTTTAACAGTTTCTATGTAAACCTTGGCTCTGCAGGCGGTCAGTGGCACCACTGTACATGTGCAAAAGTTGGGCCACATGCTACACTTGTCTTGCACTCTGCAACTGCAATGCAAGGTAAAAACCATTTTGGATTCTGGTTCTTTTTTTCTTGTTTTTCTGCACATGAAAAGAATCACTGTAAAGAGGCCCTACTCTCTCATTGTCAGTTTTCAGAATATCGGTGTCCTTGTGCCCCATGTCTGTGCGGCAGTGCCCTTTACTAGCACCTTTCCTGCTCTCAGAACAATTCTTATGCTTGTAAATCATAGATGTTAGCACAAACCAGCTCAGAGGTGTTTTCCCAACAAATATTTGCAACTGCATTGTTTTAGTTTTGCTTAGGTCCTTACAAGGTACAAAATATTTCCAGAGGGAAAAGCAGCTTATGAATGAAGAGCAGCCCTCTAACCATCACTGAAACCCATTTTTAAGTATGCTCAAGCATGAGGCAATGCAGTCAGACTGGTTCCAGTCAGCCAGATCATACTTCACCTGTCACTGAACCATGTAACATTCGATGTACACACTTGACCTGCATTTTACCAGTATGAACAGGACCTCAGCTCAGTGTTTTATCTGCAGCATTTACAATACAGCAAATTAAGCTGACACTTCTCAATACTACTGGAGTGACTCATTTTTAAATGGCTTTGCATTACCTTGCTATCTATCAGATTTTTGGTTACTTGTAAACTGAGAATTTCTTCTTTAGACTCTTACCCAGTGCTTCCAATAGTTTTGCTGTCTCATCTTCTTATAGACTCTAAAGCTTTTGTGATCAATAGCCACTTATGGTTTACGAAAACAGAAGTAGGATAATAACTATGAGGATAAAGATAAGATAAAGGAGGAATATCTCAATAGATGAAAATAGTTTTGAAGATAAGGAATGCCCATGAATTCTGGGGAAAATAATAAGATTCCAGAGATAAAGTAAACCATAACAATCTTTATGATAATGGGAGAAGAGCACATTAAGAATTTTATTAGCAAGATCTACAAAAATTAGCTTTCTCCATTTTCATTTTAGAATCAGTGAACATTTTGTTTCCATAATAAAAACAGCAATGAAAAGAAAATTGGACACAGGGCATTACACTTCTTCCTCTGCTGGCAAAGATGATTTCTCCTCTCTGAGGCCTAATATGGCCAATCAAAGCTTTAAATCTGGGGGGCATGGTGCATGTCATGATATGCCATCTAACCCACAGCTCCCTCCACTTCAGAGCTCAGACTGCATTTGATGAGCATGACTTTGGGAGAGTCACGCCTTCTCAGCTAGTCACACCAGGAACAGAAATCATCAGTAGAGTGATGGATGAAGGGGAAAGTTTTCCTTTATTCCTTTCTGTGCATTGGCTACAAATGAACCAGGGCAGGAGTCTGTATCCAGATGGTGATACAATGCAGGACCTCCCAGGGAGATACTGAGACTGCCTGGCCTGAGCAGGCAAAGAAGCACCATATAATAATAGAGATAGTACACAAAGCTTAGGAAGAAAAATATCTGTGCCATTCTGAAACTGCAATGAAAGGCTTCTTATGGCCTCCCCCCTGCCTGCTTTAATAATCAGATAAGGACTTTGGGATTGCAGAGAACCCGCTAGTGGCAGAAAGACTCCCTGGATGAAGCTCAAGAGAGCAGAAAAATCCTACAGAGCCACTGGTAGACCTGCAGGGAGCAGAAATCAGCTGGGAACAGCTTTGGATGTGTTCCTGAAGCAGAGTGAAGAAATTCTGCTCACCTTGGCTCAAAACCTCTACAGGTCTGCTCTAAAGAAACAGTGTCTTTGGCACTTTAGGTTGTGACTTAGTTACTAGAGCCATTTTATTTATCTTTGTCAGAAAAGTGTAAATAGTACATAGCTTTTGGTGCAAGAACAGCTTCTTCGGTCAGCAGAAATTGAAAGAGAATTTAGAAATTGACTGTCAATCCAACATTAACTTGAATTTGGACTCATGAGATTTTGCAACATGACAGCCACTAGACCATCAGGAACTGCAGGCTTCAGCTGTGACATGCTTCAGGCTTGGAGATTTCTGCACCATCCTAGAGATATGGGACTTCAAATTCAGGAATGCCTCATAGCCAAAGCCCAAATGTGGTTCAGGTTGGCTACTGAAGCCTCACTCTCTGCGATCTTTACTCCCACCTCAATAAAATGTGCATAGCAGTTCAAGATCAAAATACAGCCCCATCTTGTAATGATCATTATGCTGCATTTTGAAGCCCATTTGTCACTTCTCAGGAGCCATTTCTAATATCATAACTTTGCATGCTCACTCACTGTAAAAAACAATAGCTGCTTCCAACATCCAATCCTGAAAGAGTAGATTGTGTTCAGTGATTGTTCCAACTGCATTGCCAATGAGTCGAAACACTTTTTTGCTATGGCCGTTAAGCAGACTAGGGGAACATTCATGTATGTTTAGTGCTCAGAAAATCAGTACAATTGAATTCCAAGGATCAGAGAGAAAACAAGTAATATTAGAAAGGTTGATGGAATGAGCAGGGGAAAATGTGCACATATTGCTAGAGAACCTCACCTTGAAAAACCTGGCTTTGAGATTCTTTGCAAGCTTGTGCTGTAGGGGTCTTGTCCTGGATCAGTTTAGCCACTCAATTACCTTGGTATAAGCACTAGCTCTAAACAAGGAGACTGCATGTGAGAGCCATTACAACTCCTGCAAAGACAAATCAACCAATCCCACACATTTAAGATTTCATGTTAATTCCATTCCTGGATTCACAGCACTGAAGAATTAACTGAACATGACTACATCTTCACATTGCAGAGGCCCAGTCAGTGCCAGGTTTCAGATAGATAGGATTTAGATTATTAGTTTAGAAGTAGAAGCCACTCAATGTTGGTTTAAGTATTCTGAGCTTATACTGGACTAAGTCAGTTGATAAAGACTGGCTTCATGTTCAGAGGTGGACACAGAATTCAGTGGGATTCTGCAGTGAGGCATGAGACAGACTGATTGACTTCTAGGCCATTACAGGACCATCCTGCCAATACCGTGGCCCTTCCATTGCTCTCCTTCCTTTCCAAGCATGGAGAAAGACCTAACATCCATTTTTCTACTAACAGCAGCTGTGGCAACTTATCCCAGGGAGGAATGTCCTCCTTCAAGTATTCCTGCCAATATCTCATACTGCTTCAGCACTATGCATTGAGTAAAAGCCAGTGAATTTCTTTTCAGGACACTCTATGACACCCATGAGAAGCAGTGCATACTTGCCCCACTGCTATGCCTCCAAACCCAACTCACAGCACTGAAGGCCATCTTATGGTAACCAGGAAGCCTCGCATCCCCTCTTCTCTTTTTGGAGCCTTCTCCATTTTAAAGAAGTGACGGGTTTGACATACATAGCTCCCATGCCTTTGAACCATTAAACTGCTATGGATCTAGTTTATTGCCCTTGATTTTGAGTCCTCTCTCTTCACTGAGCTGTAAATAAAGGCTTTTGACTTTAAACACAGCTCAGATATGTCATGATTGAAAACAGCCTGCTGCTCTCTCAACATGTTTATCTAATGTCTGCAGGAGTAAGAACAGGGAGCAGGAGAGCAGATGGTGCAGTTATCTCAGTGCAGAGAGTACAGTCTATGTATGCAATATGTAGACATCCAGTATTTTCTAATGCAACACTAATTGTGGACAGGATTTTATTTTTTAAACTGCAGCTTAAATAAAATGATTGCTTCAGACCACACAGGCTCAAGTGCAGCTGGAATGATAGCAAGCCTTTTCTCCAGACCAGAGGGAGAATCCCAAATATAAAGGCTAAGGTAAGCAGGAATGTGGGACAAAGCAGCAAAGCAATAAGCTACTGAAGGGAAAAGGGATTTCCAGTACAACCTGTGACTGAAGCATCACTTCAAGAAAAATGTTCCTCCTCCTCTTTAGAAACATATTGGAGTGGTGGGAGAGGGCTGGTGTGCTTTGAGAGGAGTATCAACTGAAACTGCTCAAAACAGGGAAGAAGTGTAAAGGGAAACTGCAAAACTAATGAGGAAAACAACTAAAACCCTTAAGTGGAGTCCTTTGGGGGGAAGGGAACTGATGCAAGTCAAGGTCAGCACTTACTCTGACCAAGTGGTGAGCAACTAGTAACCAGCTATTCTTCCATCATCCAAATATTTGTCTCTTTCCCCTCACGTCACGTGCATTTTTGAGTAGCAGCAGTTATGAAGACCTAATTAATCCTTTCAATTAAGTTAACATTTTCAGTACTTAATTCTAAGTAAAATGCAGTATTTTGGACTGGTGCAATAAATAGCCTGTGTCACTTATCTCCCTCTGTCACACAGAATCTCTGAAAAACTAAATAGAGCATGCTGAAATTGGTTTAATGAAAAGGTTTCCTTCAGAAGCTATCTCAGTAAGTAAGGCAGTAGCACAAGGAGGTGTATCTGCCTTTGAAATGGGATTGGGTATTACTAGTTATTTCAGGACAGAAGGGATGGAGATGGGGAATAAGGGGAAAATTAAAGGTTGGGCCATTTTTCAGTCCTCCCAATTTAGATCAGAGAGAGTGAAGGTGCTGGCTGATGGGTGCAGGGAGGACTGTGCATGGCGCTGTACAGAGAAATAAAATAGGCTGCACTTGCTCCATATGGCTCAGCCCCAAAAGCCATCCTGTATAGTCAGGGGCCCCTGGGCAGACAGTGCCCCACAGCACCCCATGTATTAGTGAACCACCAAAGTGAATCGAGGGCTAGGGCCTGCGTTTAGGCAAGAAAAAACCAAAATAGCAGCATGAGTAATAGAATTTAAGAATGGTCACACAACAAAGGAGTCACAGCAATGCCCTCCAACAGTCATTACTGCCAGGCAATCAGAAAGCATTTTCCTTCTTCAGTGATCTGAAGCTTTTAAAATGAATATATACCCTCTACTTCCCCCTCTTTCTTGAGATAACAGCAACAGAGTACTCAGTGATAATCATAACTATTGCTAATTTTGCATGGTCTTCAGTAATTTACTTTCCCCATGTCCTCATTTTCCCATTTGTATGGTACAGCTTGTACCTATATGATAATAGCTTTAAAAGGAAAAAGGGATTTATATTAAGCATGATTCTAATCTCTTTCACAGCATACATAAATAACTTATGCACTGAAAATTCAGCCCTGTATTCTGGCATATTCAGATCAGTAGATTTTTTAAAAATAAAAAAGTATAAAAAATTACAGAACACTTGAAAATAAGTGACTGGCTAAAGCATTCTGTTTCCTGACAGAAAATATTTGTAAGTGCAAAATGACTTTACAATCACAGGCTGCACATAACACAGCAGAGATCTGTTGCAAAACAATCCTAAGGAGGTGCCAAGACATTATTATTCTTTTATTCTTTGCATGTTCTTGTAATGTTGGAAAGCCAAAGCCCTGAGAACAGGGAGCAGAAGGGGAGCTCTCTGTCGGTACTTGCCAGTAGATAGGGAGAAGAACTGTCCCATGGTAGCAGCCCAGTAGGGAAGGGAGTGCAAGTGAGGAAGGGCACTTGGCTGGACCATTCGGGTTTCATCTGCATGAAAGAAGCTGTGAGATTTTTATTAAAATTATATGTTCTCTGCAGCTTTAAAATAGTATTTACACTGGTGCTTAGGAATGTCTGGACAGGAGAACTAAGTTTATGTTACCTGGCTGGCATGGCCACTCTGTCAGAGATGGCAAACTGCCGACAGACTGTGAAAGAGACCCACAGAGAACTAGTTTGTTTTGGTTATAGGGACTTATGAAGGAACATTTAGGCTGCTGCTACTTTTCCAAAAGAGCTAAAACATCAGCAGAAGCTGCAGCAAGAAACATCCCCTCCATAAGTTGCAAGCTTTATGCTATCATGGCTCCTGCAGCAATAACAATCCCCAGCAAGCTGGGGCTGATGGTGATGCTGAGTGCAAGAGCTCCCTACCCAGCACAAAGCCATGACTATCTGTGGGAGAGACAGTGCAGTCCTAGAGACTTCAATTCCCTTTAGAAGTAGAAGGTGAGTACTAGCTACCTCAGCAGCCCTCCACAGCTGTGGAAAGAGACTTAGATCAAGAACATTGTCCTGTTACCCCAGGCTGTAAAATTCTTGTATATGCTTGATCATTCAGTTATGCTACACTATGGGCTCCCTTCAGTGCATTATGCTTCTTTAAATCCCATGTGTAAAGTCGCTGTTTGATAGTGAGGAAGCATTATTCATTCCTGAATGTCCTGAAAATATAATTGAATTTCCCAGGATAATGACTAGAAACTTGAGCTGTTTAAATCCAGTGACCTAATCTCCTGAAGAAAACAGGCCTTTGTGACTACATTGTCAATCTACTTCCAAAACAACGAAACCAAACCAAACCAACACCCCAGAAACTTATGAACATGGTAGCCTATTTTAACAAAAGTTTACATAGGAATAGACATTTCAAAGATAATTACATTCCTACAAATTTTATGGCAATTAGTATCTAGCTAGAGTAGGAACACAAATGAGCACCCTCTGCCATGGAAAAGGCAAGCCGATCCCAGTAGTTCCATATTCTGTTTGGGGGTCACTGTCTGGCCTGTCTTGCTAAGTGTGGCTTTCACAAAAGGCGCATAAGGAGGCTGCAGTTACTCTGTGGGGAAAGAGAAAGAAAAAAAGGAACAAAAAGTTCAACTTCATAGGAAGCTTGACTCCATTAGCTCTGTTTTTCACATAACAACTTAGTGTTTTTAGCCGAGACAGCTAGAAATCAAAGCTTTCCTTTTTAGTGCCAGAACAAATGGTTGAAGCAGTTGGAAATTTCTGAAAATATTAATGGTGGTAGTAATAAAGCACAGAAGGTTCACTCTGTGTGTGTGTTTGCTGCTTGTTCTAGTGAATTCTAAGTAGCAAAGTCTATGTTAATCATGAAGTATTTTTAAGGTAGTTTATAGTGTTTTGCTTTCATTCTTATTTAGCACAATGATTCCTCTTCTCTAAACTCCTGAATCATTTAGGCAAAAAAAAAAATCTACCCAGTATTCCCCCACTGACTCCAACAACTCAGGGCTGAACTATCACATGCTTTAGAACGAGACTCAATCTATTTATTAAAAGCCTTTGTACATAGTCAGCTGGCAAGCCACATCCATCAATAGCAAGTAGGCTGTTATGCAGCCAGAATTCCTCACAACACTAAAGGAAGAAGTCCAAGTCACCTGGGTGACCTCAGTAACCCCAATTAACAGCAAAGCACTAGTTAAAGTTCATAGGCTCGACTGAGCTTACGCTAACAACACTGTGTTCAAAGAAATACAAAGATTCCAGATGTTTAAAATTTTCTATGTATTTATAAAAATAAAATTACCTTTTTCTGACTTTTGCAGCAAAAATAGAAATTAACCTGAAGTGTTTGTAGGGTTTTGCTGTCCTTTACTCAAAGAAAAGCATGCTTCTCCTCCAGGTCACAGAACAGACTCTTAAATCACTCATGGAGGAGCCCTGTGGTCCTCCCCTGCCCCATCCACCCCAAGACAGCCAAGGAACCTGCATCAGCAAGGCTGAAAACTGCT
>JAVJGG010000085.1:10548666-10574507 GCA_035590195.1 Aviceda cuculoides
ACACTCCCCTCCTTCAAGTACTTCTGTACTGCATGAGCAAGAACAGTCATGTGCAGCCTACTATTAGACCATTGGCATCTGAACCTGTTGGCTGGCTTTTTTTTGGTGATTTTTTTGGTGATTTTTCAAAACTGAGAGCTTTGAAAGTAGTTCTCCGTGTATTACTGCTACAGTAAACAAGTGGTTTTATCTCTTACACTAAAGAGAAGAAATAGTAATCTATACAAGGGTGATTGCACTCACCATTTGTAACAAGTTTTAATAAAATTGTAGGAGGGTTTTTCCTCCCTACTGAATTCCAACAGCAGGCAATCTTTTAAAACCTCTTTCAGAGTCACAGATGTTACATCCTTCTCTTTAGCTTAGAGATACTACTTTTTTAACAACTACTTAAAAGGCACAGAGGTTATTCCTGTAGCCCTTTCAGATGGTAAGGTTGGTATGTCATTCACACAACTATGAACTCACTTGCTATGAAAAGCACTACAGTGAACCTGCCCCACATCCAGGATTTCCCATACCGTGCCACCTGTTGCCCTGCAGACACCTGCATGGGCACGTTTCAAGAACTTGCACTGTGCTTTGGGGGAATTTTGGACTCAAGGCTGCCTGGTTGTTGTTTTTTTTTTTTTTTTTTGTGAGAGCCTGACGTGCTGCTGGACCGCAGTGGAGTGGCAGCTGCAAGCCCTGTGATCCCAGGACCAAACGTACACCTTGCACGTTGCTGTGCGGGAGGGTCATGGTTTCCAGGAGGTACCTGCTCTCTGGTGGATGCATGAACAGGGCATCTGCACACCTTCGTCTGAGCTGCTTGGGGTGGATGTGCAGCAGTGCTAGCCACGGGGAACCAGAGCTACGCAGCTTATGTCGCTATGTAAGTTATATTCACCTATACTGGGGCTGTACTGGGATGTGTGAGGTACCCCCGCCCAACAGGGTCACGACCCGCTTCATGCTATTAAATTATCTCACTAGGGGACAGAGCCTTCATGGAGTCCAAGCAAAAGGCTCCTGGTCCCCCCGCCGTCCCCCTGCCCCAGCAGGAGGGCCCCGCTTCAGGGGTGGGGGAAGTCTCTCCCGTGGGTTTTAAGGGGGTGGAGGGCAGTAGCGCTCACGGTTGTGCACCTGTCCCGCAAGCGCCGCGGGGTTATGCCCCGTTACAGCGTGCTGCTACTGGCAGGGAGGATGGAGGCCTTGCAGCGGGTGCATGGCCTTAGAGGCCTCCCCGAGCAGCCCGACAGGGTGCCAATCCGCCCCTCACCTGCCCGAGGCATGGTGCCTCGTGCCTCTCCTCAGGGGCCGGCCGGGCAGCAGCACGTTGTCCCGCCAGCGGCGGAGCTGGGTGCAGGGAAGGCTTCGACGTCCGCCCGGCCTGGGGAAGGGTAAGGCAGCGGGTGAGTACGTTTATTCCATGGACGGGCTCTTCCCCTCAGCAGCGTGGTGGGGCCCAGGCACGTCTCGCTCTCAGCGGCACCTTCAAGTTCTGTCACTCCCCTCCCGTTCCTCCGCTGGAGGTATTCGCGCCTTCTAACGCTCTCTGCCCCCAGTCGCCGAGAGCTTCTTTCTGGTGTGGGCACCCCGCTCGAGGCCGGGTGAGGGTGGCGGGGGCGAGGGCTTGGGCAGGCGGGAACCTGCCGCCTTTCCGCCATCTCCAGGGCGGCGCATGGGATGGCAGGAAGGGCCCGGCTCGTGCGGCCGTATGGCCTGGCTGGCTTCCAGTCAGGCTGACGGTGGGACTGGGGGTGTCCGTTTGTCCGTCCTGCCGCGGGCTGGAGGAGAAGTGCGGAGGACCGGGAACGCCGCCCTCCCCAGCAGGGAAAGGTGCGGGTTTGTGCGTGAGAGAGAAAGAAGTAAGCATGGGGCAGAGGAAGAAGGCCTATAAACCCCATGTTTGTTTAAAAAAGACAGAAAAAGAAGCCCCCACCTCACAACAACTCAAAAGCACCTTGATAAAAAGTATGAAAAACTACAGTCGTTTGTGGAAGAAACTTATTTAACCGATGGGTTCTTCATGGTCCTGAGGCTGGAGAGAGCCTCTGTCCTACAGCAGCACTGCAGGGGTACAAGAGGAGCATGCAGTGGCTTTCTGAGTGCACACAGCACTTAACGGTATTATAATTCCCCTCCAGTAAGATGTATTTTTACTGCATGTTAGTCATAATTATGTTCAAACATAGCTCTGAAAGTGAAAGTGCCAGGCAGCTGCATGGCACTGTCAGTCTCTCTCGCTGGCGGGGAAGGTGAGCCCGCGTCAGCCATGGCGATGCTGGTGTGCCCCTTCCTTATTGCAGTACCAGTGTAGGAGGAGCTGTCAACGAAGAGTAAAACAGAGGCTAGACCATGCTGAGGTATGTCCTACAGAAAAGGCAATTCTAATTATGTGAAACGACCACCTCAAACTTCCTGGTGAGGATAAGAGAATAAATTAGGCAGTTCGTATGTGAGAGAGAGGGGGGGAGGAAGGAGCTTTGCAAATTCTGTAGCGCCGCTGACTAAGTGCTGATTTACAGTAATTCCTTTCATTTCTTTTCTAATTAAACATCTCCTGAAGGATCAGGCCTGTCAGTGTGATCTGAGGCCTATAGCCTGAAGTGTAAAGTGAGGCAAATTGCCTGACTTACTTGCAATGATAGAGTCATTTTGGAAGGAGATTGAAAATCAATACTTGTCATCCCTGCACAGTGCTCTTTATTCAGAGGGGCAATTTGTAAGTGTAATCTGTATGAGTGTAGTGGGAGCATACAAAGTTACAGTACTAGTCATGCAGAGTGAAATGACAGAATATAAAGTATAGGCTTATTGCCATTTTATTCATATTAATGTCAAGGAAGCTTATGAATAAGCGCAACATTTTAATTCAATGCTGTGCAGTCAGGCCACTTGCTGCAGTTTTTGGCTTAAGCTGCAGTCAACATTATGGGTACCAGTGTTTCACGTAATTTCCCTGTTGACAATGTCAGGCAGTATCTGTGTGCATCTGCTTTCAGCTGCGGCAAGGCAAACAAGGGCTATAAATAAATAAATAAATAAATGGATCGACCCCATGTACGCTGAGAAAACAGCAAACAAGCTCTCAGTGATCATGGGGCTTAGTCAAACTCCAAGAGGATGGCAGCACTAGAGTGCAGATGCAATCACTGAGGACAAGAGGCACTCAAGATCTTGTGCTTTTCTCAAATGAGAGTACTCAAGAGTGGAAGACTGACAGCTCCGGCTTACTCCAAGCATAATACAGTCAGGTGCCTCGTTAGCTTTCACTTGCAACTCTGGCAGCCCACTTTAATCTGCACTGGTAACTATGAACAGTTTTCCTCCTGAATCTCTCCTGAACTGAATTTGCCAGTTATGACAATTATTGGGACAAATTCATTAGGACAAATTAGAGGGGGATGAATGGGCGCCAGTTAACTGCAGTAAGGCTCTTCAGCTCACTTTACCTATTCACTGAATCAGGGCTAGAGAAGTGAGCTGTAATCCTGATAGGTATTGTTACCTCTGTGCTGTTACTCATCTAAAGTATTCTCTCATGCTGAAAAAAATCTGTGATATCATACAATAGAATATGACATTTCTGTCTCTGAAAAATGAGTTTAAAAAATAAAAGAATATGACACAATTATTCAGAAGAAAACCCCTGTGTTATTCTGAAGAGGGCTCTTGTCTCCTCAGAGCACTACTTCCCTCCCGAGATAGAGATTATAAAATTATAAAGGTTATGATACTGGCCTAAAGCCTTCCTGTGGAAGGCCTGTGCCCAGTAATTATCCGATGGAGAATATGGGTTTCCTATGGATGTGTGTTTTACTTGTCATCTGGCTCAGAGTGAATTTTAAATAGCTATGTTTCAACTGTTTTCCTGAGTGTGGGTTCAGTTCATTTGCACCCTACCCTAGCTCAAGATGTAGAGTGGACAAAGAGAAAACAAACACTTCCCATGACAACACCTGCCAGAACTAGATCACATTATAATTATTTTTAAACAATTAAAAGATTTCATTGCCACTGTCTTCCCATTTAAAGAATGATAGTTTAGTAACCAGACCTGTTGACAAGAGCAGGTATTTGGAAACAGTGTGGATTGCCAAAGTTGTTTTAAATCACAGTCCCACAAGGTTCCCAAACCTTACCCACTTGGGTGGGAATAGCAGGAAAGCTCTGTGACATGCTTCTTGACAGTGCTGCAACCCTCTCCCAGCCCACCCGAAAGCAACTGGCATTTCTTGTTTCCTGCAGATGGACCGCAAATGGCACACGTACAGCTGATGTGCTCTGGCACTCGGGGAATGAGATTACATTTGCCAGTTAGCTTGCCAGCCAGAAGCCAGATTTAATTTGGAAGAGAATGGTCCACAGTTGTTGCAGAAATAGCAAAGAGCAGATTTTTAATCATCCTCTGTTCCTCCCTGTTCAGTCTCATCCCCTAATTGGTAAATGAGAGGCCCAATCAGCTCAAATCAGGGGAAAAATGTGTCACAAGCAGCCAGTGAGACAGAAAACAGAGGTACCCGCTCCTTGATACCATGATCTTGCAGCTGTTTACAAGTCAGATTTAGCTAATCAGAGGGTCCCAGGGAGCAATTAGTCTCTCTTTCTAGGTTCCATGTGTAAATTCTAGTAAAAAATAGCTTTTTTCCCTGCTTGCTGCCCTGATTATTTTTGCATGCTGTTAACTATTTGCCATTTTATCCACCAGAAGGGACATATAATGTCATTTTATATGTTTGTAGATAAACACAGCTAGACTGATCAGAAATTAAAACATTTTTAATAGTGTAGTAAAGTGCTTGGAAGAAGTAAGTTTCACATTTTCTGTGTTTATTAATCACAGTGATTTTCACCTCCCTGTATTTCTTCTTTGGTAGTGTGCTTCTCTTCACTCCAAATTAATTCATTAAGCCGTGATTCTTAACAATGACTAAAGACTGCCTCAGCCTCTAGACTTTCAGATGCTTGAGCAGGGCTTGTTTTCAGCTGACAGCAGCTCAGCAATTGGCCTTTCAAGACACCTGAATCTAGGAAACTTGAAATTACATCTCACTTAAGGAATGTCTGGCTTGATTGTTCGTGATTGTTCTTCATAAGGAGATGATCTGCTTTGGATAGTGCCCTTCCATTCCTGGGACAGGACACCCTATTTTGGGAGGGACAGGATGGCAGACTATAGCCCTGAATATGTAACAGAATTTTCATGTTCTTGAGCATCAGTGTTTAGATCTGTTTCTTGTAGACTGATCTGCTGCAGCTCTTGCTTTCCATCTCATGATCAAGCCCCAAACGTGTTGCCTGTGTTGAACCATGGTGTCCTGCTGCCTGCACTTTATTTAAATTAACTGGTTCCTATCAGCTTTAGTCTGTTATGTACTGCCTTCTGCATCTCTGCTACACAGGCCCCTATCCTGTGGGCCTGAATTGTCTCCTTGGTGATTTCTATTACTGCATGATTATCTGTGGGACTGGGTAGCTGGAAAATAAGTTATACCTGTAATCTCAGCTGTTCTAAGGACTTTTTTTATATATAGGTATTGTTGTCTTCACTTATTATTGTTATCTGCCAGCTACACTTACAAATGCACATTTTACAAGCTGCTGTGTGTTTCCCGTGGTTTTTTATGCTGCTTTTTAAGTGGGTTCTCATTGGCTTTAGTCTGTCAGGCACTTTGGAGCTTTAGCATTGGATTTGCAGAAGTACGGTGATTCCCTGAAGGCCTTTGAGCATGTCAAATACAGCCCTGGGAGGTCACTGACCCGGGCTTGCGGTGCTATCCACTGCCTTTTGCTTTCTCTTGGAAAATGTCAGATTTATAAAAGCCGTCAGTAAATATGTCTTAGTTGAAAGCTGATTCAGCCATAGGCAAAATCTCGTTGCCTCCTGCCAGGTCAAGTTTGAGCCTTGAACACCTGACCTAAAATCTGCAAAAGCCCGCATGGGTCCTTGTCCTGGTTTTGGCAGGGAGAGAGTTAATTTTCTTCTTAGTAGCTGGTACAATGTGTTTTGGATTTAGTGTGAGAATAATGTTGATAACACACTGATGTTTTAGTTGTTAAGTTGTGCTTATCCTAAGTTAAGGATTTTTCAGTTTCCCATGCTCTGCCAGCAAGCAGGTGTACAAGAACCTGGGAGGGAGCATGGCCAGGACAGCTGACCCGGACTAGCCAAAGGGATATTCCATACCAAAGAATGTCATCCTCAGTATATAAACTGGGGGGGGGTTGGCTGGGAGGGGCTGATCGCTGCTTTGGGCATCAGTCAGCGGGTGGTGAGCAATTGCACTGTGCATCACTTGTCTTTTCATGGGTCTTTTTTTTTAAAATTATATTCCTTTTCATTACTATTATTATTATATTTCATTATTATTATTGTTAGTATTAAATTTTGTTTTACTTTAGTTATCGAATCATTCTTTTCTCAGTCCCAGAGTTTTACTTTCTTTTTATTCTCCTCCCCATCCCACTGGGGTGTTGGGGAGTGAGCGAGCAGCTGTGTGGTGCCTGGTTGCTGGCTGGGGTTAAACCATGGCAGTCCTTTTAAGCTCTATGGCAAGAGCCATCACTGACTGTGCCTCAGAAGACGGCTCACCCCACTGCGAGGCATGCTCAGTACGCCTTTCAGCCACCCCTGGGATGCTGCCCGGGGACACCAGTGAGAAGAATTAGGGTTACAGTGGCTGGCCCTGCCGTACAGCTCAGGAAGCTACCTGGAGCAAATTATGACTTAAGTGACTTGAACTGCACTTTGGAGATGCAGTAACCATAGAGACCTAAGGGAGAAACTGTTTCTCAACTTTCAGTGCCAGCCTGATGGTTTAAAAACTCTTCATTAATACTTTGGTATTTTAGAGTCTGAGCACTGTATGCAAGCTCTTTTGGGGTAAACAAAAGCACAGAGTATTAATAATAGAGGAGAAGTAAGGGAGTGGTTTTTATGTCAACAGAGCTTAGCACACTGACTCTGATGAAGCAGTGCTGATTGACTTATGCTGCTGCTCCAACGCAGTGTTTCTTAGGCAGTAAAATGATAGTTTGGTTTTGGCTGGTCTCTGTACTGGCTTGTGCCTTGCTCAGTATTTCACTTTAAAACTGGTATACTAACATGCAATTCAGTTAGAGCAGCCTCAAGTACAGATATGGTTACACTGGTGTAACAGTATTTGGACTCTTTAAAGCTACAATGATACTGGTAACCATGTTAGGAAGTCAGACTGTTCATTTCTGAAGTGGTATAGCTGTACAAAAAGTGTGTGCCACAATTCAGAGCTCGCCTGAATTCCATGAAAACATCAGCTCACTACTCTATAGCTACCAGAAAAGCAAATTGTAAAAAAAAAAAAAAAAAAATTAAGAGCTTTTAGGTAAGGAGTAGATGGAAAATAAAATTATGTCATTAAAAATTGTAGCAACTCTGTTCAAGACAAACAGAAGAAGTGTTGGTAGGTCTGTGAAACTCCTTGCCGAAGACTGTCATATTTGCAAAAAGAGCATGTGGGATACAGAGAGCCTGCACAGCATTTGAAGAAGGCATCTAGTGAGTGTTACTAGTTAGACAAATAATGTTAGATTCAAGAAATACCTTGAGTTGAAAATGGTCAGAGTCTGTGAGAATACTTGGGAAGTGCCATATACATTTGCACAGTTCTTGTTCGTCTCTAGGTGTCAACTTACGGCCCTTGTTGAAGAGGGGGTACTTGGCTAGATGAATCCAGGTACAGCTGCTTTCATGTTCTTAGCTGGCTTAATCAAAGTATCAATGCATAAGCAAACATGCCAGGTAGAAGTGGTTGTTAATGCTCACCAATGTATGCTGTAGACACTTCTCTGACAAGTGTAGTTCAGTTTTAATTGCTTATAATAAAGCTTATTGTGGAAAGTGGTGTCAAATCTTTACTGAGAATTAGACACTAACTTTTTGTTTGCACAAATAATAGGGTATTTGCAAAGTGTGGGACTGTGTAGTGATTTTTTTTTCATAAAATTGTTTCACTTTTCAGAGAGATATGTTGAAGAAAATAAATGAAATGACTCTGCAGACTGTGAATGTATTACAGTATTAATTCTTTTCTGTAAACTGCTGCTAATTTTTTTCCACTTAATTCTTTCCCAAATTCTTGGTCCTGGTTCCTGCTATATCATAATTATTTCTTACACAATTAATTCTGTTTACACAATTTGCATATAGTAATTTAGAGTTAAAGGTATCAATATAAAGGTGGTTAGAACATTTCCATGTTTGATCTGAGTCACGGTTTCTTGTACTATGTTACACTGTCCACGTTAGTGCCTCTGTTGCAGGCGCAGGCTGGCTGAGCTGTGATGCTCAGCAGCAGCCTCGCTGGAGCCTGGAGGAGCGCTCGGAGCTCCACACGCTTGCTGGCACCACAGCAGCCCAAAAGAGACAGCACAGGGAGGGGGTTGGCCCTTCTGGGCTCCCGCTGAGTCACAATGCAGGAGAGCAGATGTAGCTTGGGCTTGATGTGCTGGGGGCTGTGGTTCTTCTGGACTTGTCTGTGGGCTCAGGCCAGGGTTTGACTTTTGCCAGGGAAGGTTCTCGCGCAAAACCAGCACCTAGTTCAAGGTCTGAAGCAATAAGAAAGACCAAGGTGTGCCTGGTGTCTGAGGTGGCCCATGCACGCCAGTGACAGTCCAGCCAGCACAGATGAGAGCAGCAGGGGTGTCCCAGAAGCTGGGTCTCCAGCCTGTGCTAGTGATGAAGAGGTGAACTCTGCAGATGCCCTGTGCAACCCTGCTTTGATCACGACGGGGTGCCGAGGTTGTGCCTCCCCAGCTTGGCCTCTTGCTGCACTGAGATCTGCCACTGTGTGATTCAGCCATACGGCCTTCTTGGAGTGTGGAGCTTTCCACAAGTGCAAGCCAATGCTAATTAAGTAGGATGCTTACTTTTGTAATGAATTTATTGTTAAAGGTGAATTATCCCAAATCTGGTACAACATCTAATGTGTTTGATATTTTAGAGTCAGTTAAAATAAACAAACACTGAAGCTAATGTTCCTAGCAATCTGGAGGGAATTAACAGCACACTGCAAAGGGTGTTTAAATTACTTTTAAAATTCTAATTAGCCCATGAACAGCAGTGAGTGTGGGACAAATTGCCTGGCTTCAAAACAAGACAATCAAAAACAACCTCAAAGGAAAGCAAAGGGTGGAGGATGGCTGCCATGAAATAAATGAATATGACCCCATCCGTTTGTTTAAGTAATAGCCTATTTTGAGGCTTATGTTACATTGTCCCACATTTACAATGCTCTGGGAGATCAAGAGGCAGAGGAGAAGATTCAATGGAATAGAAAAAGAGTTTTTGACTACTAAAAATGATGACAATAAAATCCCAGATGCTTAGTTGCAATGAAATTAGCTAGAAACTAGTTTGGGGTAGTTGCAGTTGAAATAATCAAAACAATTGTTCTGCCTTAGACTCCACCTTTCCCACAATTATTTCACTTCCCCTATTTGTATATAAACCAACAGGAATTTGACTGGAAGCATTTGTTGCTTCATAAATAAACTGCCCCCCTAAAAATTTGGACACCAAAGGCTCTTTGTACTCTTGATATTTTTCTTTAATGTGGCTGTATTAGCATGTGGTATCATGCTCTACCCTGCAGCATGATCCTTCACCCTGGAATTATGCCTGGTGCCAAGATCTGAGATCTTGTTAGGAAAAAGTTTCAATGGACAGATTTTGTCTGTCAATATTTATTACTGTTGCCCTTTCAGAGACATTCTGCCTCTATTACAGAAAATTGAACCAAAGTAGTGTCAGGCTTGTGCCATAAAACTTGAATAGGAGTGGTGGTTTTTTCAGTCTTAGCAATGGCACATGTTTTTCTCTGCTCAGTTTTGCTTATTTCGGCTTTGTTCTGTTGTGTAACTGTGACCCTCTTGTGATGAACAACGGGAAAGCAGCAAGTTTGCCTTGGGATTCCTGAGGTTTTCTGTGTGTTTGTTTCCCTGTACTAACCTGAGTCCTTCTCCTGAACCAGGAGAACTAAGATCATTCTCCATGTTTTCTAATACACAGTTTTCGAAGTTGCCTTTCAATCATGAAGAAGCATCAGGAGATACTAAAGATAAAAAGAGCTGTTACTTTTATGCAGCCAACTTCTGCTTAGTTAATAGAAGCCCTCAACTGATTACATCTGACTCATGGCACCACTGGTCTGAGTTTGGTTCAGATTTTTTGACCCTTTGAGTGAAAAAGAAGAAAAACATGGTCATGACTGTGATTCCTGCCTCTTTCTTACACCGTAATCACTGTCACAGTCAGAGGACTTACATCTATCATTCAGCTCTGTGTATGGCCGTACTTGGTATGTAGTGTGGTACGAGAATGAATATCACTAATATATTTGTTCCTCAAATGTGTGAACACATTATTCCACTCGAGTCTGCTTTCTCTAGTAATGGAGCTAATTTTTCCTGCAGACTGTTCAAATCTGAAGAAGACAAAAATGAGACAAGATCTCTCTGGATCCTGTGAGAACATACCCTGCATAGATAATACCTTTGTGATAAAACATTGAATTAAATCTAAGTTAGGGAAGGATTCAGTCTCTTTCCAAAGTTATCTTCGCTTCAGCCTATTAGAGTACAACAGATCTCGGACTTGGAAACACTTGGGTCCCTTCGTTGAGACTTCCAGATGTGGGCCTTTAGGTCCTGACTACTGGAAGCTCTCACAGGACCTGAAGCCAGACTGGAAATTGCTTTTCCTATCTCAGACCACTGTAGAGTCTCCCTTTACATGGCTCTGCTGAACCACTGCATGTTTGTTAAGTGTCCCCATAGTTCCTCTTCCAAAACCACACACTTGTGTGTTTTCATTCAGGTGTTTCAAAGTCTATTCCAAAGAAGTGGGCCACTAGCTTTCCCATTCCATAAAGCAGCATTTCTCTTCCAAGAGATGAGATTAAGTTCTTCAGCCTGTTGAGTGATTGGACTGTCTGAATGTTTGTAGGTGTCCTGTAATAGCCATTAATATAAATCAGCTATATATTTCATTAACTAGGCCAAAACTAACACTCTGGCTGAATGCTGAAAAAGAAAAAAAAAAACCTGTCTGAATTAGATCAAAGAAATTAAAATAAGAACTATTCAATGGTAGCAGTTAATGAACTGTAACTAACTGAAAAAAGTCTCCTTCCAGTAGCGAAACAATAAGAGAGAATCAGTTTGCTTTGTAAGTGCTCTGAACACGCCATTTGCATTATCCTCCACCACTAAATCATCTAAACATCCCTAAGGGGCTTGCCTGCATATTTGCCAGGCTGCATAGCCAGGCTGCATTTCAGCACTGTCCTTGACTCTCATGCTGATTCCAGGTCCTTGAAACATTACAAGAAGAGCCACAAGGGAGAAGACCTCATGTCTGTCTGTAAATATACCTCTGCTCTATTTTACTTAGGTGGATCTCTGCAGTTTTATTGCATTCTCACTACCAGACTCAGCCATTCCCTCAGTGGCTACATGTCACCAAAAGATTTTGATCTACAGGTTTTTCCCTCTGAGTCCCCTGGTTTGATGCAGCCGTTGCAGAAGCAGCTCAGGCTGTAACTGGGGTTGAGCAATGCGTTTTCTGGGGAAAAATTGCTGAGGTTAAAACACTCAGTGTCCTTCAGACTTCTTTCAAAGTTTGCAGATACCACATTCGGTCTGCAGTATTACCTGTTAGACTTGCCCTGAATTTAATCCAAGTGTAACTTCTTAATGCTAAGCACCATATTTACCCCACAAACCAAGAATCTCTAAGGACCTAATTCCATTATAGAAGATAAAGTAGAGATAGATGCATTGTTATCCCTCCATCACAGATAGCAAAAGGAGGTGGGAAACGATTTGTTCAATATGACTTAGGGTATCTGAAGTCTAGCTAGGTACTACACCCAGCTTCCCCCAAGGAGGAGTCCAGATTTAACCCAGGCCATACACTCAACCCATCACTTGAGAGAATGCTCAAACTGTGCTTATCCTTACAAATCACCAAACATTTTTTCACACATAGAACAAAGTGTTCTTAAATTTCCAGTTTCATATGCTATTATTTCTAAAGGACAAAATCCCTTCTAAAAATGTTCCCTACTATTAACTATCCTGAAAAAGTAGGGAGTTTTTTTGGTAGTTGCAAGAATGCATTAATTTGTAAGTACTGTCTGGGAAGTAATTTTTATGAAGTGTTTTTATTCCCTGATAATACCAATATGAAACTATTACAAAAAGAAATTAAATTACATAACTCTCAAAAACAGTGGCTGAAAGAATTGGGTTTTTCTTTAATGTTCAATATAGTTATTAACGCAAGCCAAAACTGGGAAGGGTGTGTGCAAGAAAGGCTAAATAGATATGTGTGTGTGTATAAAAAAATAACCAACCCAACCATTTTTCTGTGCTTTGGGATAAGTTAAAAAGACAATGTACAGCCTGGGAAAACAAATTCCTTTCCAGCCTTGGTAATAATATTTCTGTAATACTTTTAATCTTCAAAATAGGCCTCCTAACAAAGCTAGGGCAGAGTTGCCCATACTGAAATAAATCCACAATGCCGGTATGGAAAGAGATGTGAAGAGACTTACCAAAGATGATAATGAGTCTTTGGAGGTAGCGGTCGTTTCCTCAGCTCAGGTCCTTTCCTTTTACCTGCTGTATGCTCTGGCACTGGCTTCTACTGTCTCAACCTGGCAAAAGGTATTTTAGAAGATAACATTTGGCAGGTGATACTGATTTCTGGTATAGAAAAATGCTAGAAGAGAAAGTAGTTTCTTCAGTTGACTGTCTAGCTTGGGTTCACTCAGTCTAGCATAATTCACCTTAATTTCTTCAATAGAGAAACTACAGAAGGGTGATAGAAAAAACAAACCAACCAACCCAAAAAGGGAAGTTATCCTTATGGAGCTGAGTTTACCAATTTTACCAAGGCTTTCATTCCTCAGGTTCCCATACTATGACTGGGTTTCTTTCCTAACTGATATACATAGAAATCTGTATTAGCATTCCTGTGATAACAAAATTGCTAGGTTTTTCTGTGCTTACAATATATATAACTAGAAATACTCAAAATGTGTCCATAACATAATAGCTCGCTAAGCCTTCACTGAACAATGTCAGAATCCTGGATTATATCACATTCTTTCCTTTCTGTCCCCCAAGCATTGATTTCATCCAATTTCCTGACCTAGATTTTCATCACCTTCTTGTGGTATCTTTCCCCTTACAACACAACATCAGTGGTAAAACAATTGATACTGGATTTCTCATACAAGAACAGACTCCCACAATCTTGGGGAGTTCAGAGCTGTGTGGAGATTGAGTCTGAAAGCCTTTGAATTTGGATTTCCCAAGAGGCTGTTGGGTTTTATTTACATTTCCTATTTCCTGGCAGAGATGTCAGTTGGTGTTTTCTGAATTTTTCTTCAGGAGAAAAACAGGAATGTAAGATGTGAACTAAAAGGTACGGTACATTGTCAGCTGCTGCCAGGAGGCAGCCTTGTGCTGATCCCCTGTGCCTGTATGCCAAGTTTCTCCTGCTCCTGCTATACCTGAAAACACTTGGCTACACTTGCTAGTGGGGTTTCTTTAAAATCAGATAGTTGCCCCTCATGTGCCATTCTGAGGGCGCTCTTCTATATCCCCCTCTACCTGCAAGAATAAGTACAAAACCTTGAAGATGGATGGCCCTTCAACATGACACAATAGCTTTTTTAGTTTGACATTGAACACATTGAAAGCTGTTAAGGTGCAGGCCAGTGGAGATCTGTATAAGGTGTCGTTCCCAAAATGTTGCTCAGTCACACCGATCTCCTGTCCTAGACCTGTGTGCCATCTTGCCATGGAAAGTATGGGGGTGCACTTTCGTCCTGCCCTAGCCTTTTAATGTTAATATCCAGAAGCATTTTTCATCTGTAGATCTTTCCCTTTCCCCTATAGAACAGAATAGAATGGGGAGAAACCCAAAACAAACCCAAAGCTTGGTGATTTGACTTTGCATCATCACAGCAATCTCAGTGGGAACCATCTGATAAAAAATTTAACAGCCTCATGTTCCTATATTTCCAACACAGGTACTGGGAAGACAGTGTTAAATAATTGGCCTGCATTTCATATGGTTTCTTCTGCAGTCTTTAATCAATAAAATGTTCTTTAGATCAATATAGATGTTATTTCGCTGCTTGGAACCATTTATAAGTGTATGATGGAGGTAGTTACAGCATAGTCAGTGCATAGTAAGGATAGCTCTTGGGCACAACACAGTTATAGCTCCACTCATACACAGCAGGTATCAATATAAAATTGGATACACTAGCATAAAATCACGACATCCTCTCTACAAAGCAACTCCAGATAAGCTGCACTGGGGGAGTGAGGGCTGAGTGTGTTTAACACTGTGTTTTGTTCCCTATCAACAATGTCAGCAAAAGAGTTTTGCAGATTTATGTTGATTATTGCATCAGTAAACTGACATAGTCCCTTGCTGAAAGGATGTTTGTAAGATGTGTGTCTGGTTCCTTGGTAATGGAAAATACAGAGGATAATTCTAATTCTATCAGCTCATTTCAAGTAGATGAGTTTTAAGCTGCATGTCATGGGTGGAAAGTTTGGACGTTGCTGATGATCTAGTGTGAGAGGTTATTGTCACAATAATGTTGGTGCAAATAACATTTAAAGTGCTGCCGAGTGAAGGCTGGAAGATACCAGAACCCTGTTTGTAATAATATTTCAAGTCTGAGATACAACTTGTGCCTTCAAAGTATTATACAAACTCTGAATAATTAAGCATCTGGATTGCAAAGTATGTATTTTGTGAACCAAGCCACAGAGAAATGAAACCCCAAGGTCATCGACAGGTCTAGTGGTTTTCCTTTCCTCCTGTATCAGGTATAGGACTTTCACAGTCTGTTGGCAGAAGACCAGACTTTTTGAAGAGGTCTGTATTGGTATTGAGCAAGCCCGTGTCTATTTTTGATCTCTGCATTGTAAGCCATGCTATAAAATCTTCGCATACGTCAACAGCAAGATAGGGGGCTAGCCTGTCACGGCATTTTAAAAGTTTTTAAAGTTGGCTGCTGCACAGGAGTGTAATGAGTGAACCCAACAGGGAGGAACGGGGAGCATCATCTCACAGATGCAAGGGCCAGATTGAGGACTGTAGCAGAAAAGAGGTGTCTGGGGCTGGGTCAGGGCTGGCCTGGAAAACGCAGGTTGTTACTGGGGTTTTATTACAACAGTAATTAGGCATGCCAGAGTTATGCAGGAACAGTGACTGTCTTCCAAGTACTTAATTTTGCTACCGATTTTGATTTTATATTAATTGCCTTTAGTTAAACTGATTTAATGAGCCTAGAGTGGCAGATAAAAATGACAATAGGGGCAAGTATGGATTCTGATTCCAGCTAGTATTAAGTAGCCAGCTTGTTAGTGGAGATCTGTGAGGGCTACCTGCAAACTCACAGGTAAAGCCTCAATGCAGTGTCAGTTTCAGTCTCTTCCTGTTGTGTTTTGAAACCACTGAATCCTTGAGACAAGTAATTGTTCATTTTAGTGCAAACTCCATGCATTCAGACTCAAATCTCCTGTTTTCAAACCCAATTAGGAGATGGTAATTACCTGCGGGATGTGGGGATTTTGTTTGTCTGCCGGGGCAATGCAGATACTCTGCTCGTATCTTCCCTTCCAGTTATCAATAAAACACTAGAGCAAAACAGTGTTTTCCTCTCAGTGATTTCAGGCAGTGTTATGCCAAATGAAGGCAATATTATGAGATTGCATGTGTTTGGGAATAATCATGCAAGCTATTAGGAATCATGCCTCACTGTTCTTCAGCACTGCTCCCCCCCCCAGCTTTTGTGTGTTTGACACACAAGTAGCTGTTTGATGATTCTCATCACTACCTTATGGATGGTGAAACTGAGGTCAGCCAGTCAGCCAGTGATGGAGTCAGAAGATGAATGCAAATCTCTTGAGTTTCAGTACAGCGATGTACTTTGAGGAGCTCAGCCTTTCTGAAAAACATGTCATATTCTCTATCCTAGCATAAAACAAGCACTCCAACTCAAGGACAAGCTGAGTAGAGGAAGCATATTGCTAAGTAGCTGTTTAGTAAAGGAGACCTGCAGAAAGAACATGAGAACACTGATTTCTTTTGAAAAGTGCACAGAAGAGTGAATTGGGAGTCTTCTGTGACATAGAGAGCACTCAGTTGCCAACTACTCTAGTAGGTGCAAAGAGAGATTCTCAACTCTTAATATAATTTCCAATAGGGCAGAAAAGGCAGTTGGCAGCTCTTTTATCTCTGGATGAGGATTTCCTCCTCATCTTCCCCTTCATAATGGTCCTAGCCCTGGCGAGGCTGAAAGTGATAAGGAAGAGAATTGCTTCAAATATGCAGGTGTCTTAAAAAATAAGATAATGCTAACCAGCTGGCTACCTATACATTTTAAAATAATCTCTTCCACAGTATGCCGATAAACTGCTAAGATTGTCAGAAACTATGGTGGTCCTTGTCCTACAAAGCAAATTAAGCACAGTAAATTGGAGCTGCTGCAAACAGTCAAGGAGTTTATAAAATTTGTTACTGATGAACACCATTTGAATTCATTAGTTTTGTTCTTTTCCTTCTCCTGGACTTGCAGTGAGCTTGGACTTGGGATGAGCCTGGGACAAAGGTAATCGTTACTGGGAACAGAATGAATGTGAATTGAACAAGAAAGTCACACCCCCAATCACTGAAATGGGCCTAAATGTTTGAAAGCCAGTTCACTGTTTCACTGCTGAAATGAAAGAACATGAATAAAAACATACAGCAAAGGATTTTGTTCAGCTGTGAGATTTCCTGTTGCCCCTGCTTTCAAGCATGCTGGAATCAGAACAGCTGTTCTTGCCTAGCTCCTGCTATTTGTTCTGGTAAGAGTCAGATTCTGACTATGGGGATGAAACAGAATAGTTCAATATTTGGCATGGTGGCTGAGCAGAGATTCATGATGTAGGAAACTGTCCTTCCATCTGTTTTATCAGAATCTGCCTTCCCTGTTTTTGCAAGCCAATATGCAAACAGCACACATGTTTTTGGTACATTACTGCTCAGAGCTAGTATCAGCAGAAATTGGAATTGCAGGAGTACCACGCTGGAGAGAATTGGTATTGCTGTGACTCCTCTCCTTCCCTTCACACTTTCCCCAGCCTCAGCTGTGTAGTTCCAATGTGTACCAAGGGACAAAGTAATCTTTGCTGTTCACCTTCTCCCTTGTGTACATCCCTTTTAAGGAGAGTCAAATGGCATCTGCACAGTTCGGGTCAGTGCCCTACTGATGCAGAAGAGAGCTTCTTACTCCATCTCCTCTTTGTGTCTCTAGGTCAGTCATAACCTGATCCCCACTATATTAAGGTGTCATCATGGTACTGAAAGACTGATTCTGTTTTGACAGGTGGGATAAAGAAGTGCAGTGAATAGCAGAGAACACTAATCTCTAATCCCAGACTTGATCTCGTAATAGAGCAGCTGACAAATGTACCCAGAGAAAAAGCACAGGTTTTGCAGCAGAAAATAGAGTGGGAGGAAGTCTTGATATTTATGCAGTGTCCCAGCTAGACATGAGATTGGACATCACTGTAGCAAATCCCTGAAGTGTTGGGCTCTGTGTGCCATGATGGTTGACTACGAGGAGAGCAAATCTTACGCTTGGTGTGCTACTGCAGAAACACAATACAAATCCACAGAGCAGATTCTCAGGTTGCCTGAGGCACCTTGGGGCTACAATAAATATGCTCTTGTCCCTTGTTTTATAAGGAGCATGTTGCTTTTGAAGGCGAGAAGTGCCAAGCAGAACAATACCAAGCCAAAAAGCTGGAGGAAGGAATGATGAAATTGGGTACCTCGTCTTAGGTTAAGTGAATCCCTTTAAGCCCAAAACTGAGTGTATATGGGTCCAGGAACTTCAGAGGAGCCCTGAACTGGGCCAGGCAACCCTCCTGGTATGGAGTATGATCAGCTCCTTCCCTGGGGGAATTTGGAGAAGTCTGAGTATTCACATGAATGTTGGGGCATCTCTCAGTTCAGAGACTCTTCACTATCCAGTAGTTGTCGGCCTGCTCTTACAATACTGGCAGTTTTAAGGCTAAACAGGTGATGTAAATTGATGACAGTATTGAATCAGAGCTCATTTAAACCTGCAGAGTAGTTGGTCTCTCGCTCCCTTAAGACAGGACAGTCATTCTGCAGAGGTGTGTGTGGAAGAAGATACTGTTCAACAGCCAGGTTTATGAGAGGATCCCAGTGCTTGAACATGAAGAGAGGTTTTGTTCTTTCACATAGAAAATGCTGATGGGAACATTAGCATTAGTGGAGAAAGGCCCAAATTCATATAAAAAAATAAGGCATGTAAAAAAAAATTAGAATAAACTGCTTCTCCAATTCTTGAAGTCCTCAAGTCAACACCAGATGCTTTTGCCTTAGTCAAATGCAAGTTACTGATATAAGCTTTGCAGTAAGTGGATTAAGTGTTATGGTCTGTGTCACAAAGAAACTAAGACTGGAAAATCTCCTTTGGACTGAAATCTGCAGAATAAGAATTATGTAGCAACATTATTGACCCAATAACTGTAAACAAAGAATAATATTAACATATTCTTGAACAACCGCCAACTAAAAGAAAGATAAATTCATCATGTCTCATTTGCTACTCAGACATTAGAAATAATAAGTAACAAAAAGGGGTAATATATTACGTGTCTTAATGTGGGGCATCTTATTCCTGGAGCTATCTCAGTGAGTGCAGTGGATAACAAAGGCAGGCATCAGTGCATTTTTTGGATGGCCCCTTATGCTAAATCTCAGCTGGCTGCCACTGTGGAGACACTTTTCAGAAGTAGCCTGGTCTCAACCAGAAACAGTGTCTGATTCATATGTTCAAAAGTAAATACAAAAGGTTTTTCCTTTCACCATCAAATGCCTCCTGAACTGTTCAGTGCTCTGTTAGTCTGCTGCTACTTGTCTCTGGCTTTCCCCCCCCAGGGAAAATTTTGTGAAGGTTGGCTTGACTGGCAGCTTAAAAATGCAATGGCAGAGTGAGGATCAAGTCAGCCTGATGCAGACGTATTTTAGCTGCACCTTACTTTATTAAAAAAATGGAGTCCTGAAATTCCAAAGCATGGAAACAGAATGGGATTTCTGGTGTATTTAGAGCTGCTGTGCCTTTGGGATTTTATCTATTCCTTCATCCCAAAAGTACACCTTTTTAATAGTGGGATTCATCCTATGTAACTTCAGATATATAAACCGAAAACATCTACGTGATATGGACACACCTGAAGTTACATATGTAGGTATTTGCAGATGAGGTGAATTGTCCTGTATTCCGTTAACTCTACAGGGAGAGGAGAGTGGCCAGCTAATACCTAGCTGTGTACAGTATGGGTTTCAGGGTTTCATCTGATCATCCTCACCCTTCATGTTGCTAGTGGTTAAGAAGCAATGTGAGTTCAGCACTAATGATTTTCATGTTGTTTTCACATGTACTTTCGGGCCACTAATGAGAATGCTGCCCATGACTTCATTGCAACCATCAACTCACAGGTGCATTTCAGCAATAAATTTCTAAGAAATTAACTTCTAAATGCTTGTAAATATAAGCAACACTGTTTGTCTCTAGTAAGATTGGGATGATTTTAAAGCACCTCAAAGGATGTCTCAGGTACCATTTGGGAGTGTTAAAGTCACATGTTGAAGCAGGGCAGATCTGAGACATCATGGATCAGAAGTGGGAGTATTTGCTGTAGCTTGACAGCCCTAGACTTAGTCTAGCACCCATGATACGATGGTTGAGAATCATGCCCACTTTGTATGTCTCAAATTTTTCTTTGTGAAATAGGAAGCAGCCTTTTCCTTTCAGTTAAGTGCTTTGACTTCTACAAGTGAGAAATGTTAAATAAACAGATTGAAACCACTACAGTCATGGGAATGTTTCCTTTAACTTCAGGGACATTTGGCTTATGTCCTATACCATACTGTATTGTACTGGCTCAATTAGAAAAAAAATAATGAATTAAAAGGTCACAGCTCTTTAAATTAAAATGCAGGTTGAAGTTTCAAATGTGTGTTGTGGGGTTCCTCTTTAACTGCCCCAAGCATTTGCCATTAATTATCAATGGGAACTCTCCATCCAACAAGTTCACTAATCTCCTTTTAATCTCATTGAGTTCTGAACACTTTCTGGAAAACATTTTTCAGAACTAATCTGCCAAGGCAGGGTGGGGGAAATGTTAAAACACACAAAAATCTGCGCAACAGGAAATAGTGTTAGAAAGCTGTGAAAATCATTTATCCTTTTGAAGCGTAATGGTTTTTAATTTTCTCATACCCTGATCTCCCTGGCAACAATTTAAAAGTGCATAAGCATTCATGAATCAAAGCTGTTCATGTCTGCATTTTTAATTATGTGTCATTGGATTGAAACTTTCCCTTTGATCTTTGCATTTAAAGGGATTTACAATTTAATTATTACAATCCCCCTCCCCCCAAAGTCTATGCTTGTTATTGAGCAATGTCACGAAGGGGTCACTGTTGGACAAGGGGAAGACAGTTTTGTTCAGGATGTTATAAGCGTGTCTGAAACCTGCCTTATGCTCTGACTCATAGAGAAGATCCGTATGTGATGATGGGGCTTCTAAGTGGTGGTACTCTGGGCCTTTTGCTTTAGGCAAGACATTTAAAAACAAAGTGAGATAAAATAGAGAGCAAATATAACCTGGATGCCCACTAAGCAGTCCTGTGCTCTAGGCAGCTGCCTTTCTTGCCCTGTGTAATGACTTCAGAGCCGTGTAGCATGGGCACCATGACAAGTGGAGGCAGAAACACTCATAGCTGCTTGCTGTGAGGGTAGTCAGAAGCGGTTGACAGCTCTGAGGTGAATG
The DNA here is from genome assembly GCA_035590195.1 of Aviceda cuculoides. Classification (NCBI taxonomy): domain Eukaryota; kingdom Metazoa; phylum Chordata; class Aves; order Accipitriformes; family Accipitridae; genus Aviceda; species Aviceda cuculoides. The sequence goes on from JAVJGG010000085.1 coordinate 10,569,577, forward strand.
GAACAGTTTGTCCTTGCCAGCAGAAATCAAGCAAACTGAAACAATTGAACATGTTGGTTCAAGCTGGGGAAAACATAGAGCTATTACATTGTGCCTGCTTAGGAGAACGAGCTCCAAGGAGTCTGGTCTCAGCAGGGCAGAGAGAAAGACTTGTGGTTAAAGCACGGGTTGAGAGTAGGGATGTCGGACTGCCTTGGGGTGAGGAGAGCGCTGGTGGTGGGAAGACGATGTAGTGGGTCTGGAGTAGGGAACAAGTGAGGAGGCCTGGAGAGAGTGACAGCTAACATGGCTTTTCTGTGTAACTTTGGGCTGCGGAGCAACAAGGAATGAAATCCATACAGAGTACAGAGATGCTACAGCTGTGAATGCCATATAGGTGGATGACCTTGGTGAAGTTTCTTAACTTTGTTTTCTCACGAGGCTCATAGATGCCAAACTACATCCTATGCATGTATGGCAAGATAACCCCCTCACCACAAAAAAGGCTGTCATGCTCACCACTGGCATGAAACGGTGTCAACAGTTTCCCATTAGATATGTGTGTGATGATGCAATGTGTAGCACATACTAGCTACTCTCCAATGAATCGTTCTTACAAAGCCTTTTGCTAGATATTTAATTTTCTTGCTAAATAACAGTTGAAAGGTCATGCAGATTGGTGACACATGCAAAATGAATGAACGTTACTTATGATGTGCCTGTGCAAAATTAAGGCCTTGCGCAGACTGCTTTATATGCACAATGTTATTGTAATTTCTTGTAAAAAAATCAATAAAAAAATATTAAACTAAAAACCCTGAGCAGAATATTTTATGTCTTATTAAGCTACTTATGGGTTCAGCTAGAATAGCAAGGGTCCTATTAATCAATGCTTTAAGTTGACTCCATGGTGAGTTGATGAGTTGAAAAATTTGTTAAGATCCCTTTTTGTCTCTCTTTAGAGGGTCTTAATGTGGTAGATTTTGTGAAGTGAGCATACGTTTGTGCCATTAGCAATAAGTTAACATTGCATGATTTAACATTAGAAACATCATTTATTGAGCTTATACTTAAAAAAAAAAAAGCCAGTCTTTTCACTGAAATGTGCTCTATGATGATCCAATTTTACAATTATTTTCTCAGATGAAAAAATTCATGGTTATACTATTGACAGTTGCTTTCAAATTGCTCCAGATGGGATTACACTAGAGGTAGACTACTCATCCACATAAAGGCTATAGGAAAAGATCCTAACAATTTTGTGTTTGTTACTCAGGAAACAGTCATGCTTTTTAGAGCACAGGTACCATTTATAGTCTTGAGAAGTGCTGTATATCAAGGATAAACATGAATCAAACTTTGGGAATCAGTAGTGATAGCAAGCAGGTGAGAACAGGGGAGGTAAAGAACTTGTAGAAAAGGAGAAAACTTGAGGCAGTCTTGCTTGCTTTGTTGCCTTTTTTTTTTTTTTTGACTGAATGAAAATATTCATCAGGTATGAGAGACTAGCAGGAGCAGCAGCTGAGTTTTTGAAGCAGCAGCAATCTATAGGCTGTTTCTGCCCATAAGATAATTAGTGCCACAGTATAATTAGAGAGGAAAGAACAAAAGGAAGATAAGTATCGCTGTGGGCTTCAGTTTAATTTACAAGGAAATCCAGGTAACCAGCTAAATACAATGTACTCCTCTTAAAACATTATAGGTTGGTATTAGATTTTAGAGAGCACATATCATCAGTTTGTAAGGGTAGAAACACTGGTTCTGAGAAATATACCTTTTAAAATACCTTCTTTAGTTTGAATTCCCTTTTATTTGAAATACATTTTATTTAAATACTCTGTGATACTCCTATTGAACTACAACTCAGTTCTGTATTCTGAATAGGGTGCTGCAGTAGCTGGGGAAGATTAGTCCGTTGCAGTTCAGTCCCTCCTCAGAGCCCTGCGCCCCTGCAGTAGCTGGTGCGTGGTTGTGATTCTGCAGCGCAGAAGTCACTTGTCACATCTGTATTTGCATTCTCAGGCACAGTTGCCAGCAAGTCCAGTATCTGCAAGGATCCAGAAAAGGTGGATCTTGTTTTGAGGTGCTTTGGACCTGAATGATTTGCTCATTGCTTGCACTCATTTGCAGTCCGTCACTCCAGTTCCCTTCTGTGGCACATAGGAAATAAGTTGTTTGGAAAAGCTCACTAAATCTGGTACTAAAAGCAGGACTGTCTTTGTTGGCAGTATCAATAGGTGGATTAATAAAAGCAATGAACTCGGTGCCCTGATCTTCCTCTTGCCTGAAGAAGTGGTTCTTCGCATAGCTGGTACAATGTGCCATCAACAAGCTGTTGGCAGAGTGTCAAATTGTTAGTAAATGGGTTTCTAGCATCGTCTACTCCGAGTTGCTTTGTCCTTTGATGTATTAACATGGCATCTTCTTTTCCAGCTTGAAGAAGTGAAACATACCATAAGAAAGCTCAAAGCTGACATACTTCGGGCTTGGAGCATCCCACATGTGTGACTGTGCTGAACTTCTTCCTGCCAGGATTCCTCTAAAACACTCAGGAACTCCAGGTAAGCCGTGATCAAGCAGTGATCATTAGTGGCTCTGTAATACTTTTCTTTCCACTTGTGCCTTATGAGCTTCCCTGCCTTCTGCTTGTCTCAATCTTTTGTTGTATTTTTTACATAAGGTTATGGACTATAGGGGACATTCAGTATCTCATTTTCTGCCCAGCTCCTATCAGAAAGATCCTCTGTTCTTGATGGGAATACGAAGAGTGATTACAACTGTCTAAAACGAAGTTGATTCCAATAAAAAATAACAAAGAAATACTGAACATGCTGAAAATTATTCATATAAATTATTCAGCAAATTATTATAAATAATTAGCACATTTTTTTGAAAACATTAAATAGATGTACAGTTTTTGCAAAAAGAAAAAACACTAGATTAATTGAAATCTAAAAAAATGCTTAGCTGAGGGCTGTACTTGTTTCTGTTATGGTTGTTGTGGCTGGAATAGTGGCACATCAGAGCATCAGCCATAAACCGTAAACAAGGATTCTAGGGTCCTCTGTTACACAAACGTAGCAAAAAAGCCCACTGCTGCCCCAGAGCCAATGGAAACAGCAGAGAGTGGGATTCAGATGCAGAAAGGGATATAGTCCTGGACTGATGGGGGACACAAGTATACACAACCACAAACATGTCACATGGTGGGAGAGTAAGCGTAGCTTTCAGCTGCTGTTACAGAGGAGTAACCCTCCCACCCTGAGTACTGTACATATGAGTTTATGGGGCCATATTTTCTTTTTCTGCCTACATCTGAAGGATTTAGAAAAAATATTCAGGCTCCTGAATGTCAGTGAGCTAGTTCAGAGGAACAGCTTGGGTGGGTTGCTAGACATATGGTAACCCCAGTTATGTTCCCTGCACAAATCAACTCTGCAGACTATGTGGAGTGAAGTCAATGCTACCAAAACCATGCTGAACTCATTATGGCTGTGCTGTATAATGCCTGTACACACAGACCTGTTCAGGAAGTCGTGATCACAAACACGACACCTCCCTGCCCCCTTCTCTTTACTTGGAAACGCATGACGAGAAAAAGACAGTGGGCTCTGCTGTTGGTGGCTTTAGGCCTTGATCCCACAGTGGGCTTGGCACATGGTTATAATACTATGCTCACAGGCAGTTGTCTTATGATACAAATTTATGAACAAGTGCAGTAGCATCACTCAAGACCTCTATGGAGGGTGTTCAGATCTCATCTTATCTAAGGTTTGCAGTAGTGGAAGTCAAACATCACACTCCAGCCTTGGGTGATGACTCAGATTGACGAAAGAAAATTAAAACTTTCAACTCCCTGCCCTAGAGGGAGAACATAATGATCCAGACCAATCCCACTTACCTCTTTGAAATTATTGTTATCTTTTTAAGTAAGTCAATTATTTATGAGATGTTTAGTGGGCAAAAACCTCTGCAAACAGTGGGCTGGCTAGGTTATAAATGAACTGTACACAACCTGGGATTTTTCTGGCAATTCATATGCTGTCTATCTACAATTGGGGTTTCTCTTTTCAAGTTGTAGAGCACACGGAAACAAAAATTATTTGCTGTGCTTGGGTATAGCTTAGGCAATGGTAATTACTGCATGGAAAGGTACTCGACTTAATCAACGGGCTGATGCACAGCTCATTTGAGGTTTCCTCCTTTGCTCCAGCATAAAGGAGAGGAAACAGATACAGAGGAAACAAAACTGGCCACAAGGAAAAACATTCAAAATTATTACTGAAAGCTCTCTGCACTATGAATTACACAAATGCAGAAATACAGAAAATACAGAGAGGGGAAAAGCCAACACAACAAAGAATACAAAAAGGACAGTCTCTGACCTGGAAATGTTTTAATAAGAACAGAAAACAAGGAAGACGGAGAGAGACAGGGAGTGCAAAGAAACAATGCAACATCAAAATCAGTATAATAGGTTTACTTAGTTACAAGTAAAGTTACAAGGTTTGAGATGCAAACCAATTCACTGTAGAACAAGCAAGAAAGCAACTGCAAAGCTAAAGCACTTTCCAGGAGGAGTAGAAGGTAGGATAGTTTTAGTTTTAAGAGTGACTTGGTGGGTTTTCTTTTGCGCTCTGATAGGCTATAGGTAATCAGGATTGCACCATGACTTTAGGCTATTTACCTACATCACCTGAAGAAGGCTTTCTTCTAGGGGTGATGAGCCAAATCTGATGGGAGGGACTGGGAGAATGAAGCAACTTGGCCAAAGACTTACAACTAAGTCCACCAGTGTTGTGGTTTAACTCCAGCCAGCAACTAAGCACCATGCAGCTGCTCACTCACTTCCCCTACCCAGTAGGATGGGGGAGAAAAATCAGGAAAAGAAGTAAAACTCATGGGTTGAGATAAGAATGGTTTAATAGAACAGAAAAGAAGAAACTGATAAT